>BSDF01000005.1:34913917-36113917 GCA_027925045.1 Hypotaenidia okinawae | reverse complement strand
TACTTGCAAATTTGATGTATCAAGAAATGTGATCATTATAACAAACACATACTTTTAAATACATTAAAAAATGTTATAAGTAATGTTAATTGTATATTATGTGTTTAGGGATTTGGGAAAGGGATTGGGGGTTGGGTTTTTTTGGGCTGTTTTTTTTTACATCTAGTCACCTTAATAATTCTTCCACTGCTTTAACTATAAGTAGATAGTGGGCAGGATTTAACATTGTCTTATCATCTGTGCAACCCAGTACTGAATTTTGAGTAGTGCATATATAAGTAGAGTTATATATGTAGCACATACGTGAACAATCAAGAGCAATAGCTATTTCTAAGATACACTCTACCTTGCCCCAGTCTCTCTGGCTTTCAGTACTGGCAGATGGCATCTTTGCTTTCTTTTTACTCTGTTTGAGCTTTTCTCCAGCCTTTACAACTTCATTAGAATCATTTTTGCAGGAAGGACAATACCTAAAAAAAGGTTTCAGTAAATTCTCAATTACTTCATAATAATGGCAATACATTTCTTGTAGCCAAAATAGTGTCAATTTGTTATCTTGACTGAACATTTTAAGCTAGTAAACATAACCAGTCTTAAGCAGGTGAGCCTATGGCTTAAAAAATGAACCAAACATGAACAAATACTGTCAACTTTTGAAAAAGGGCATTTCAATATCTATGAAGGTAGAGGCAAAACATTTAGCTGTTCATTCTCATGTGGTTTGTGGGATGTTCCCACTTCTGTATTCTCTCTTCATTTTGCTCTGTTTCATACTAGGTCATGTAAAGAGGACAGCTGAGATGAGAGTACGCTGCTAACAAGTACTCATGGTTTGTTCTATGTCCTGCCCACTCTACCCTTATTGTCTCTTGTAGTGCAATAAATTTCACTGCAGACTGCTGAATGTCAGAGCCAAGGTATCACATCATGTGTGTAGCCACACAAGCTCCACATTACTGATACCAGCTGGAATATAGTCCTGAGACTAATTCCAGCTAACACGAAGCCACCCCAGTAGTAAAGTAGGAGATACTAGTATGCAGTGACCACAGCAGAGAGAGAAAGGGAGTACACTGGTATACTTTTGCTGCTTCTAATAACATTTTTATCCCACTCCAGGAATGCTACTGGAGTTGATTTCAAATTGCAAAGGCAATTTTCCATGTTTCTGGATTCCACAGGCTAGGTTTGGCCCATACACCGCTAGTGGAGGAAGCCTGATCTACACTGATAGCCAACTTTAGATATCTACCACTACTACTACTACTGTTTTGGATTTGTTAATTAACTTTTGTATGTGGATATGAATAGAAGAATTAGTGATTTACATCCACAGGAACAGATTTCGCTATACTGATAGGGTTTGAACCATTAAAATGATGAAACTATATAGATAAAGGAAAATTAAAAGTAATATAAGATGCTGAAATTACCTAATACTAAGAATTTGAACGATGTTATTGTTGTAGTCCCCTTCTAAAGAGTATGCAATGACCAGACAAAAGGAGGAACACGGCATAATGAAAATTCACAAAGGTCATTAACTACGTCATTCCCCACTTCTTGATGGGTAACCGTACCATCCTAATATTTTTTAAACAGAGTACTGTAAGGATTATGAAATACTGTTTCACATACAGAGTGGCTTAATCTCTGCAAGACAAACTTACCCTTTTCCAAACTGCAGACTTAGCCCTTGCCGACAGTTTGTCAAATTTTACTCAAAAAATAAAGTGGAAACTTTTCCACTTCTAAACCAAACAAAATCTGTCAAAAAGTTAAGGATCAGCCATGACTCTTTGCTAGTATGCAAGAAGGAAGAACACAGACCACCTTTTTTGGTGGGAGACACTGCTTTGCCCAGTGCAACTACACTCTTTCCACATCTGACCAAGCATCAAGAATGCACAGGGCTGGCATCACCAAGTATCCCAAAATTAACTGTCACAAGCCACCTATGTAACAGTACCACTCCCACCACTCCCACCAGTGACTTCATCCACAGATGCAGCTATCTACTCACATAAAAATAAAAGATTCTGTTACATAGCATACAAGTTGAGAAGCTCAACAACCAGTTTTCCAGACATTTTAATTATATGCACTACGTTTGTCCTACTTGTGGTTATTCACAATTTTTTGGCCAGAAACGTAAGTGGAATGGTCTGAAAGGGCACTTAACATATGAGCTGAAGTACTTCAAAGACTATGTTTTCAGTTAATTTAATTCTTCTTTGACTGTCTACAGAGCACTGGATCTTCTGTATGAAGGCAAACATTCCTCAGGACCTATGCAGTGTAGTTATCATAATACTGGGAGAGGGTAGGGAGAACAGAGCAGTAATGCCTACACTTTGCAAAAGTGTCTATTCTTCAAACTTTCCCTGTAGCTCTCTGAAATAGAAGTAGTGTAACTCATCAGAATGTTTCATAAGAAGCTTTTGAAAAATAATTGGTGCCAGCGAAGTCCAAAGCACTTACTGAAATATCATCTGAAGTACTCAGCAGGCCAAGATAATCTCAGCAAACTAGCTAAACCAAACAGATTCTGGTGAGATTTTAGTACCAGTATCTTGGCATGCCTATCAAACCTGTGTATTCAAGGGTGCAGAAGAAATCAAGAGACATTAAATTGTTTTCAAGGTAGAATAAAGAATTTGGGGTTTTTGGGGGGAGGGGCCACTGCCATGAAGCATATATATTTACTTTATCAGAAACTTTCCTGTGACTATAGTACTGAAAAATAGACAGACTGTTGCTGGAGTGCTGGTTCTGAAAGCAAAGGGCAGCTGAAGAAAGAATGGACCAAAAGGATGTGTACTTCCAGACAGATGGTCTGAGTATTCTGAATGAAGAGTAGTTTAAAAATAACTTCTCAGCTGCTATATACAAAGGTCAGGTGTAATCAGGTAAGAATAGTGCTTATGGGCTGTGAGTAATAAACTACTTACAAGTTGAAAATGGTTTCCAATACATGACATCAACTCACTTATGTTGACAAGTAAAAAGAATCAAGAAGATGTCAACACACAGAAGACCAGTCTGCCTTGACAGCAGAAAACCTGGGGTTAATTCAGACTACCATGCTGTGTAATAAACACAGCTGAATAAACACTGTAATCACTCTGCATATGCAGTAAGTGGAAGGCACATAGATAATATTCAGATAAGTGTTACTTTTAGTTTCAATGACCATACACATTTCTAGTAGGTACTGAAAATATTTCTACAGTGTTTCAAGCCAGTTCCTCCAAAAGCAGTGTATACAACTCTTCCCAGTGCAGAAGCTTCATGAGAAAAAGACTTCCAAAAACAGTATCCCTGTGGCTAAACGTACACATTGAGGAGCACCTATCACAGTTCATGGTCTCAATCACAAAATCACACATTGGCATAAACATGGGAGTTCAGAAAAAATGCAATGCCCCAGAAACAAGCAGACCTTCAGGCACTGATCAATAAACAAATGTACTATGGCATCCTCTATGATACAGAACACTGACTTATCTATTTCCAGACAATGCTAAAACTTCCAAAGTAGTTACAAAGACGTTAGATAAAATTTAATCACAGAGTCCAAAGAGATTCCATAAAATGTACCATAGACATATTAGACATATACTGTTGTCTATGTAATGGAAAACTTTAATAGAATAAAGTTCTATTTATTATTATTATTATTTATAAAGGATTAACATTTCATATAAGTCACAGCTGGGTGATAAACAAAACCACTATAAATTGTAGAAGACGAATAGAGACAAAAAATGGTACAGAGCCCAACATAAATTAATGGGCTGCTAATGGGTCCATGCAGTTTCACTTCAAAGGATAATTATCTTGATTTAACAATGCCAGTTAGCTTGATTTTCCTGCTGGCAGAACCAGGGACAGCAGAAATGAAGAGTAGTAGCAAGGCGGTGGTTTTCCCACAGCAGAAATAGAGGCAACAAGAAGACACAGGAAGGGCACAGGGGCAGCAACATGGACAGTGGATGAAGTGAAAGAAAAGGGTGAGTGTAAGAGAATTGTTCAAGCAGTGAAGCTTCAACAAAATCAAAAGGCTGCAGAATAACCACTGTTGATAAACACAACCAGATCAGATAATCTTGCAGAAGATCTTAATGAATAAAATGAACATACCAGTTTTGAAACTCTATTAATGGCCATTAGAGCTTACTATCCTTTGTGAATGATTTAAAAGGATTACCTTGACAGAAAATGTAAGGCTTATATTAAGTAAATGGATGAAAAACAGCAGAATTAAAAAATTCTTCAGCACTGTCTCTTGCAAGGTACAAATAACCAAAAGGTACCATGTACAGAATGGCAATGTAGACAAGTAAATCATCCTTGTATATTTACCAGTCCTCATCTTCTGGTATCTTGCTTAAGGGAGGGTTCAGGCAGTATATATGATAAGCCATATTACATTCATCACACAGGAGTTGCATGTGAGCATCCTGTTTTCCACCACACAAATAACACGAACAAAAACGGCACTCCTTATCTGGATCAGCCCTACAGTGCTTGCATTCAGGGCCACTTTTTCCTGTCAAAAACAAAGAAAAAGTCAAATGCCATGTATCTTAGAAAAGTGCATTACTGCATCTACAGGAAAAAATATGTCTGCACATGAACACTGCCCTCTTGAAAGAGCTTTTTTCTTACAATGAGGTATTTGACTATCTAGGCTAACAGGATGTCTTCTGCTCTATAAATAAGCAGTAATGAAAATAATTAATCAGAGGCATCTCCTTTATTTTCTGTCCTCCCATTCCCAATATGCCACCTGCACACTCTCCCTACAGAGAGCATAATGCAACCTTTTAAATACAACCATAACGAAATTTCCATTAGGAAACAGGTAACTGTCAAATGAAGATGAAGCTATGATTTGGAACAGTTCTCTCCTCCTTGAACTCACAGTTTGATAGAAGAATTAGTAGTCTGAGACCACAGACAACCCCAAATCACCAGCTGTTCTGTTTACACAAAAACACTAACTTTGTGTTTCAGCTCACTTGGAAATTTGATCCAACAAACCCCACCATGAAGCAAAACTGCTGTCATTGGTTCCTCAGTCAGGGAAAAGTTGCTTTCATAAAGTAGAAACACTTTTCATAGCCTGAACTAGATATGAAAGAGGTGAGGGAAGAAGCACTGAATACCTGTTGAATTAACACTTACAGGAGAAATGTTTGAAACAAGTAGATGGTTCAGAGAAATGAGAGAAGACTTCAGAAGACAACTTGATCAAAGCCTAAAGAATTTCAACATTGAAAGAAAAAAAGATTGCATGTTCTGTGAAAAAGTCATCTAGAAATGCCATGGAACTGAATTTGATCTTAAACTAGTCTAATACAATAATTGAGTGCTTCCAGATTTCTCTGGCTGGAATGTTTTATCTCAAAGATGTAATTGGCTTTGAAACAGGAGACAAAGAAAACTAAAAAGGCTGTTTGAGAGTTCAGAGCTAGAAGTAGGAAAAAGAATTTAAACACCCAAGATAACATTTTTCTTAAATTTTAGAATGGGCCAGCAATGTTCCATTCCGGAAGAAAAAAACCCCACAGGTTATAGATGTTCAGAAACTGAGAAAGATGGGAATACATAGGCAAACTGAGGAACTTCTGAACTCAGAACGGCAACTGACCTAGAAGGACAGTGTGACAAAGACTACCCTATTCCTGTCGTAGTCTTTGCCAAAAGTACTCAGAAGTCTTTAGTCATGTGAAAAATAACACTTTCATTCTCTGGGACAAACCCTTACCGAGTATGTCCACAATGTCACAAACAAGTTCATTAATAAGGAATTGGAAGAGCAATCCCAGGATGCAAACAAAAGCAAACAACTCCTCCCAAGCCCAAAACCCGGGCATAGCCCTTCAGAGCAGCACCAACTTTAAATTCTTCCACAGGTGATAAGCAGACAGAACATCACACAAAAAAGAAGAAGAGAAGCAACAAATTGTATTATTTAAGAAAAAAAAAAAAAGCCTGTTCCCATGAAAGATTTAACCCCAAGGAAAACACAAAATGCTGTTAATACTAAAGGACTGCTGCCTTTTGATACATTTTTTGGGGGGGACTAGAAATTGTCAAGTCCCAAACATGAAGAACTATCCCAGGTTTCTCTGATTAGCATAGGAGAACAATATTCAAGGACAAGCTTCCTTCTTCTCTCAGCTTTATTTTTCATTTTTCTTCACTATGAGTCATACTGTAAGCTGCTGCCTTTAGAAGCTGTAAAGATTATCGGTTACTTGTCAGCTAGTTTGCTTGGACAACATAAGCAATTAAAGTAAATATTTATTTTATTATTTGATTCTTGAATAGGAAGATGAGGTTGATCTCTGATGTATCCAGAGTAGTTCTGGATACTTAGACATTTTTCCTAACTGCAGTGATAAGGAAAGGAATGACTAAGGTTTTGCAGAAATCCCAGGCACTTCCTGATGAGAAAAAAATTGCCATCCCAACTGAAGACTTGACAGAAAATTTGATCCACATGGATCAGTGTGAAATCTCTGTGGAGAGAAACTCCAATCTGAAAGTAAGAAAAGGGGATTAGAATGCTAAGTGTCTTTCTGGAGGACCTTGAAGAATATTCTTATCTTCAGAGGTGGAACAACAAGACCTAGAGAGGGAAGGTGATTGAGTTTTGAGCAACAAAGAGGAGAGTCAGAGGCTGTTCATATATGAGGAACCAACGGGGAAACACCTGTAAAATGCCTCAAAGAATTTAGAGCTCTTTACTCCAAAGAGGTGACACAGTTCGTAGCTCAACTGAAATGTCTCTACACCAAAGCATGCAGTACGGGTAACAATCAGGAGGACCTGGAAGTGACTGCAGAACTGGAAAGCTATCATCTAATCCTATCACTGAAATCTTGTGGAACAAATTTCACAACTAGAGAGCTACAAGCAATGCCTATAAACTATTCAGGAGGGACAGGCAGGGAAGGAGAGGTAGATGATTTGCCCTCTCTGAACTGATGGCACAAAACTGCCTTCAAAATACAGCAATGAACAGGTCAAGAGCTTATGTGGGGGTGAACCTCAGTGGCCAAGACAACAAAGGAGAACTCATGGATGGTGTTTATTAACAGCTACCTGATTTAGATGAGTCTGCTGATGAAGCATTCTGACTTCAACTGCTTGAAGCATCGCGCTCACAGGCTCTGGTCCAGCTCAGGGACTTCAGCCACCTGACATCTGCTGCAAAAAGCAGCACAGCAAGCTGCAGGCAACCAGGAGACTCTTGGAGACCATCACAGATAATTACTTAATCTAGGTGATAGACAGCCCAGCCAGAGGAGCAGCACTACTGGACCTGTGGCTTACCAACATAAACTAATAGGAGAGGTCAAGATCAGGGGCAGCCCAGGCTGAAGTGATCAGGCCCTTACGGAATCCACAATCTCAAGGAAAAGAGGCCAAAGATTAAAGTCAGGAACCCGGATTTTAAGAGACCGAACTTCTAGTTGTTTAAGGAATGAGTGGAGGGGAGTCCCTGTTAAACTCCCCTCACAGATAAAGGGGCAGAACAGAGCTGGCTGCTCTTTAAGGACATTTTTACTAGAACACAAGAGCCCTTGTTAAGCAAGCAGACAAGGTGTGCAGGACACCAGGATGGCTGAGTAAGGACCTTCTGCTGAAACTGAAGCATGAGAAGGAACTGTACACACAGTGGGATCAGGCACATGTACCCTGGGAACAATATAGGGAAGCTTGCCAGGGGTGGAGGGATGGGATCAGGAAAGCTAAGGCATGGCTGGACAGTCACAATGGCTTCTGCATGTTGATCAGAAAAGGAAAATTAAGAAAATGTACCCGCTCCCCCAGTCCCTTCTCTTCCCCCATAAACAAGACAGGAGCACAGTGCAAACCGACATGGAGAAGGCTCAGGTATGCAGCAGGTGTTTTTGGCTCAGTGTTCCCTAATAACCCCTCTTTCCTCATCTCTCAAGTTCCTGAACTTACAGGCAGGGACTGGCAGAATGAAGTCCCTCCTCTTATAAGAGAAGATCAGGCTCCAGACCAGTTGAGGAACCTGGATGTCCACAGCTCCATGGGACCCAGCGAGATGCATCCAGGGTCCTGAGGGAACTGGCTGATTTAGTTGCCAAGCTGCTCTCCACCACTTCTGAAAAGTCATGGCAGTGTCAGGGAAAGACCCAGGGAATGGAGGGAAAGAATATTGCCCCCTTTTATAAGAAAGGGTAGAAAGGAGGAGCCTGTGAGTTACTGACCAGTCAGCCCCACCTCTGTACCCAGTGAGATCACAGAACCAACACTCATGAAGTTATCTTGAAACACAGGGAAGAGAGGGACGTGACTAGGGATAGCCAGTGTAGTTTCACCACAGGCAAACTGTGCCTGACTGATCAAGTGGCCTTCGCTAACAGTGGACTGACTGCACCAGTGGACAAGAGAACCATGGACTGCCTGGACTTCCTTAAGGTCCCCCCGACACACTTTCTTGCTGCTGAATTGAAGAGATATGGGTGTGATGGATGAACTATTAGATGGATAAGGATTTGGTTGGATGGCATGGTCTCCCTCCAGTGGCTCAATATCAAAGTGGAAACTGGTAACAAGCAGTGTCCCTCAAGAGTCCACACTAGGACCAATACTATGTAATATCTTCAAAAATGACAGTGAGATTGAATGCACCGTCTACAAGTTTGTAGTTGCTGAAGACAAGTAGTGCAGTTGATACACCAGTGGGAAGGGATGTCACGTAGCGGGGCTTTGAGAGGCTTGAGAAGTGCACCAACATGAACCTCATGAAGTTCAACAAGGCCAAGTGCAAGGCCCTGTAGAGGACAGTCCCCAATATCAATACAGGCTAGGGTTGAATGGATTGAGAGCAGGCCAGTGGAAATGGATTTGGGGTACCACTGGACAAAAAAATTGGATATAACCCACCAGCTCCAGCTCAGAAACCAACCTTATCCTGGGCTGCATCAAAAGAAGCGTGACCAGCAGGTCAAGGGAGGTGACTTTCCCCTGTACTCTGCTGTCTGACCCCACCTGCAGTACTGTATTCAAATCTGGGGTCCCCACTAAGAGAAAGACATGGACCTGTTAGAGCAGGCCCAGTGGAGAGCCACAAAAACGATCAGAGGGCTGCAACACCACTCCTACAAAGTCAGGCTGAGAGAGTTGGGATTGTTCAGCCTGGAGAAGAGAAGGCTCCAGGAAGACCTTATAGCAGTCTTTCAATGTCTAACAGGGGCTTATGAGAAAGACTTTTTACCAGCACCAGTGGCAATAGGACAATGGATAATGGTTTTAAACTAAGAGGGTATATTCAAACTAGGTAAGGAAGACATATTTTGATGAGGGTGATGAGGCACTGGAACAGGTTGTCTGAAGAGGTTGTGGATGCCCCATCCCTGTAAGTGTTCAAGTGCTGGATGTGGCTCTGAGGAACCTGATTTAGTGAAAGATGCCCCTGCCCACATTAGGAGATACTGGACTAGGTGACCTTTAGAAGTGCCTTCCGAATGAAACCATTTTATGACAACAAGCACTGTAACAGAGGAGGATTTTTTCCTCTGAGGGAGAAAAAACAAAAGCTGAAGAACATAAAAGAAGAATTATTGAAGAGGGAAAGTTATCAGCTACAGACAGAAGGTCTAGTGATAGGTATCGGTTAGAAAACATGAGAAGCAAAGTAAGCCTAGAAGCAGTGGGTTTTTTACATAACCTCAAGGGCAGAAGTTCAGTTAAAAGGAAAGCAAAAATCTCTTCTATCAAAGTCTAGCCTAGACAATGTGGGTCACTTGAAGAGAAAGGAAACATTGTAAGAGTGCTAATGAACAAATCTTGTGGATTTTCCAGAACATCTAGAGAAAACTCATCGTCTGCCTAAGGTATCAACATTGATTCCAGTCAAATAGCTATGTCCTTTGAAAAATTTAAAATCGTGACTGAGAACTCCCTAGAGAATCTCACAGTCTACCTCATCCAATAAATACCAAGCAAAAAGAACCTACTTTATCTCTTACCACCACAGGCTGTTTAAGCCTATGCAATTTACTGGTTTTGGTTAAAGAACAGGTTTTTAGGTCAAAGGTCAGCAATTTTTTTTTTTTGAAAGATGAAAAAATCTACATATTTTAGTTCAATTAAAAAACATCTAGAATTTTCAATTTTCTCCAATATGCAAACAAACGACAAACTGTCATTTCCATTACATGACTTTAATTTTTCACATTTCTGCTTTAATCATGTCATAAGTCAAATGTAGTGATTACGTCTGTACATCAGTCACAGGAAAGACACCCCTACCACACTGCAGAGTTCAGTTGCATACATCGTTTCATATTCTCTTCCTTTGCAGGAAGAATCATCTCATGTTCATTGCACAAATTTAGATTATGATGAAAGTAACAGGTGTTGACATCTATGTCTTATTTGCATTTAAATAAATATAAATAGCTATTTAATATATTTAAAAATACAGATATGTTTGAAACATTTACAGTTATGTTGCTCCTTCATTTTCTAATTTTTCTAATACCATTTTCTACGAGGTTTGGCTCTACTCTTTTCCTGGGCTGCAGAATTCAGATTTCCATTAAACAATTACTTTATTTTTAACTGAAACTGCTAAATGTATATTCACATACTTATGCCTAAAAACCCAACTAAAATATGGCCACGCTCAAGGAACAAGAATTTTTCTGCAGAGGTAGGCAACATTGTTTATCAGATGAAGATTATTTCCAAAACAGGCATTCTATCTTTTGGAAAGGACAGGGATAGTAGCTTAATACAGTCAAAAATACAATTTGTCATTTTCTGATTGTGCTTGCAACAATCTAATAGTATATTTAATGCAAATTAATTCTTTGAATATCATTTGCTGTTACTTTAAGAAAAATCTGCAGCTTTTCATTGCATGCAATCTCTGTATGTGCTTATACATATATATGTCTGTATTTTAAAATTTTAAATCAAAGTACAAATAGGGATGTAAACACAGTCCAGAGGTAAATGGTGTATCGCCTATCGCAGACAACTCAACTGATGTGCACTGTGCATATGTGAACAAAAACAGGACAGCTGACCAAAAAATCAGAATCACATGAACAGAAATGAAAAGGGCAGAATAGTGAGAAACCTGGCCTCAGGAAAAAAGAGCAGTTCAAAACAAGAAGTAAGACTACACTGCCAGATCAATTATGTTTCCAATGTTAGGCTTACGAGGATTGTATTTGTGTTGCTTTTATTTACGAATGTTTGTGAACAATCTCCTGAAATAAGTGAAAATGCTACCAGGAACAAGATGAAATAAAACATAAGAGAGGCGCAAATCTTTACAGAGCTTCAGAGAAGAATTAAATGAACAGTAATTATCTTTTATGACCTTTAAAAAGTTTCATAAACAATCAGATTTACAAAAATAGGTTTGTGTGTAAATGCAAAGCAGTACCTCCTCCTGGAGAGATTCAAAACCCATCTGGACACAACACTGGACAGCCTGCTCTAGTTGGTCTTCAGAGGTCCCTTCCAACCCCTACCATTCTATGATTCAGTGACCTGTAGACTTTTTAATTTCTCATACTCCAATTTTTAAATCTTAGGATAAGATTTCACTCTACTTGTTAGAAAAACTGAGACTAACTCTTTCCTGTGGCTGCAGGCAGGATGAGAAGTTATGGCATAGTTATTTCTTAGAAGGTCATGCAGTGTGAAATAAAAATCCAACTATTAATTATGCCTTTTTTTTCATGGTATAAACAGCCTTGGCACAAAGCTCCTAATCTTTTCTTTTAATTCTGACATAATAAGAGAGTTGAAATGCATCATTACAGACTGATACACTGTCTTTGGCTTTTATTAGTTTATTAGAAGTTTAAATAACATGTCAGTGGCAAAAGCAGTTTTGCTGACCTGGACACCTGTCCATGAACTTAACTGAGACTATGAATTAATTCTGCACAGTCCATTTAGAACATTATCAGGTGTTTCCCTAAGATCTTACCAGTTTCTGAATATGTTAACTGAGCCACCTTACAATAAACACATTTTTAGAACAGAAATCTAGATGGGATTCTATGTTACTACTTTCTGAACACACAAAACATTACCTCTGTAGACTGATCCTTCCTTTTTTTTTTTTTTTTTTTTTAAAGAAACATCATTTATACTTCTATTCAAATAGTTTTTAAAAAAGCATACTTTTGAAATCTCCATCCCCAAATGTCAACGGATAGGCTCCTGGCTTTTCAATCTTGTACATTTCCTCTATAAAAAGGATTTTACAATCATTTATTGTATCTTCTGGGCCTCTGAAAAACAAAAAGAATAAAAAAGTACATTCAACTTCGTTTCTCAGACCTAGATTCTGTGCTTTATGAAACCTAAGCAATGAGATAAAGCTAACTAGTACCTTAATCACTGACAGAGTATTTTATTTCAATTGACACAGAAAATTCACTGTAGTACTGTACCTTCTAAGAAAACCAAAACATGTATTTAAAACTCACATAAAGAAGAGACTTCTCCATTACCCTCAGACTACCTGACAGATGAGAGTGTCCCTTCTGAGAGCCAGTAATTTGTATAATTTCTAATTGTACTTCTAAAACCTCAAGACCTGAGGTGTTCTGGCTGAACACAGCAGTCCCAACGAAATCATACCCTCTCAAATACAGCATGTCATTACAAAAGCATAGTATCAGAAGTGAACCAGAACCGTGACTTACAAGGCGCAATAAAGATGTTACATAGAACCCACAGAGTCAGAAAAGCAATAGAACGTTTCACAAGCCTTTCTGTGATCCTACATGTTTTGGAAACCTAAAACCCATTACAGCAGACATAGACAATACTGAACTAGTTACTATCAGTAGTACTGTTAATGTCAACCAACATCTTTAAAACGCTTTCCTCCTCAGGATAATGTTCTGCCTTCTTCAACTACCCATTCTCTGACCATTTTCAATTCAATGCCTCATCTAGAGCTTAGTAGGAATTTTCAGTATAACCCAAATTGGAAGTACTAACTACTGAACATATTCTCACTGATTTCGTGGCATCACATGTCATTACTCATTTCAGTTTAGCAGTTTGACACAAGATAAAAGAAATTTACTAGCTGGAGAGCTTTGTTTCTTGCAGAATGAGACCCAGAAATTACAAAGAAAATCTGTGAAGGAGATTTGGGTTTTCTGAACTTCTTTCCTCTTCAAAACTTAATCTAATTCTGTTGCACTGCCCTATTTTGATTCTGGAAAAACACTTTAAAAGCTGAAACTACACAAGCAACTAAATGAATACACACCAGAAATACCATAGTGAGAATTATTAAGATTATGAAGCTTAACATTCTACCATTACCGTAATGTTCAATATTCGTAGTTAAAATATCCTGTGAGCTTCCTATAACACAGAAATACACTTTTTTCTTCTTCTTCTTCTTTCCTATATAGACATCAGATGAGCTGGACATAACAGAGAAAAAAACCCAAACTATTGTATTGGTTACAGTTCAGTATTTGAAGGAGGTTGTGCAAAATTCTCCTAAGCAAAGCTGAAGCACCTTGCACCATTACAAGTGTCTCTTGAGAAGCAGGGAAATAATGAGAATGAACGCCAGTAAACACAATGATTAAATACTGCCACATTGGAGACTATGTTCCAGGTGAAGACCACCAGTAAATGAAAATCGTATGTTTCTTTCAAACATTTAGAGTGTGGAAAGGCCCAAGAATAGGTCTGAATCGGGTGAACAAGTTTTCTGAGCCATATTCTTAGGATATCTGTAAGAACCAACCACAGAGGTGACTTGAAAAATCCTTTTAAAGACAGTCAGCCAGGTGACATATCCCTATAAAAAGGGTGAGGCTGCAAAACTAAACCAAGCTGTAGACAGGTAGGGAAACAAGGTATTAGGTCCATATTAACCAACAACAGCCACAGTAACAAATGCCCCCAGAAACACTAGGCTTCAGTCTGGGATCCACTGCTGTCTAGTCTACCTCTTTGTCTGCTGCCACCACTTCCATTCTGATGGCTAGCTCTTGGACTCTGCCATATGCTGACTGACTAGGGCTGAAAAAAACCACTAACACAGGGAAAAAAACCACAGGCAACACTTCCTGGTGGCCCTGAACACCACAATATTTACATCTCCATGGAACTGGTGTTGAGAGGACTCTGAAAATGTCTTGATTCACTATTATTGCCTTGTAAGTGCATCAAGAATGGTTTACTCTGGTATCTGTATTTACTCTAATCCTTTGTTTTCCTTGTAGTTTTTGGAAGGTAAACATTCCCCATTGTTGGGCATATGGATAAACAGTAAATGCTAGCAAATTTCAAAAACTGTGGTACTGCAAAAGCACACACAAATGCTACATCAATGCGAACACATCTATTAGATAGAGAACAGACTGTTTTCCTGACCAGGAAAACCATGTTTTTAAGATAATCTCTATTTGCACCCTACAGGGCATTACATAAAAGCAGTTCTGGCCATTGTGGGCAACACCCCTCAGATTTATTCAGGTTTCTATACACTACAAGTCTGATTTTCTGCACCTCAGTCTGAATGAGGCTGCATGGTCCTGTAATGCTGGCTGTCAGCTTCTGCTATGACCAAGTGCACTGGTGACAACATAAGGATATGGAGATAGTTTCTGTCTGTGCTGTTACCAAATCTGCAGCTGTACTTAAGTCACAATTTCCAGGGTTAAAGTGAACTATTTAACTAGAAAACTGCCTCTGAAACAGACAGAAGATCACTTCCAAGACTGACTATTCCACTAAAAGGACTGTGGGTGCCAGTACACCTCTGCAGAGGTGAGAGTGGAAACTTCTCTCAAATCTCCTGCCGCTACTGCTATAAATGTAGTTATGTTAAGACCTTCCTTACCTATACCACTGCTTGCCTCCCTATCCAACTTGATTCATTTAGGGCTTATTTGTGGCACAACTTGAAGTGCTAAATGTATTTTAAAACAAAACCACAGAATTAGTCTTCTTTTACCTAAGCAATGTGAAACTTTATATTCATATTAAAAAGATGACACGCATTGGTTTATATATGTTTCTGTATGGAAAAGTCAAAACAGTCATAGAATAATAATAAGCATACAACTACATAGGCACATCCACAAAAAACCTGAAGCATAAGAGTTAAAATAATGAGACTAGAGAATTAAATATGTGCTGTTGTAACAACCTCTACAGAAATCTACACTTCAAAACCAGAACTCTGTTGTGACATTCACTTAAATATAATCATTCATCATCAGCCAAAAGACTGTTTTGATGCCAAGGTAAATATGTGCAGCAGCATACATATTTCAAAATACGTTAGATGGAAAAGACCTCAATCTAACATAAAATATTACAATATGAAAACCTCTACTGGTTGCTTTACATTTAATCATCAGCTAGAACTTGGGCTTAACTGTACTTTCAACAAACTGCAAACACACATTATCTACACTGAATTAAACAAAGGCTAAAACATGGCAATCAAACATGACTGCAGATTTGATTCTTAACAGCCTTGTTTTAAAGGTAACTTGCAAGACTTCCCACATGAAGACAGTATATTACAATTTGACCAAAACTTGCTAGGTTGCATTTAATTATATGAAGGTTCTTTTATTTTGTATCTTATGCAAGCACAAAAGACAGCATTTTCAATATTTTTTTCAGAATATTCCACACCTACTGGGTTACTCATGAAAATACAAATGCAAGGTATTAGCTGTGCTTTTAATTCAACTTTTAAAATTTTTACTACACAAGCTACTAAAATGACAAAGACACAATCCAACTTTACAACTATTCAAAATTTTATTACCCAAACCTATTACCCAAACCTGCAAAGAACATGGAGCTGTTGGAAAGAGTCCAGAGGGCCATGAAGTCATCTGATCAGAGGTCTAGAGCACCTCTCCTATGAAGACAGGCTGAGAGAAGAGAAGGTTCTAGGGAGATCTTACAGCTTCAAATCCCTAAACAGGGACTAAAGGAAAGCTGGAGAGGGACTGTTTTCAAGGGCGACAGAATGAGGGGTGATGACCTCAGCTGAAGGAAGGTAGGTTTAGATTAGATATTAGGAAGAAATTATTTACTATGCGCGTGGTCAGACACTGGAACAGGTTGCCCAGAGAAGCTGCGGATGCCCCCTCCCTGGCAATGTTCAAGGCCAGATTGGACACTGTGTGATCTGGTCTAGTGGAGGGTGTCCCTGCCCATGGCAGGTCCCTTCCAACACAAACTATTCTATGATTCTACATACAGCACTTAAGATTTAACACACACATCCCTGCCCAAAACCCCCCAAAAAAGCTAATAAAAGCAACGCTTGTTTTCTAGGACACATCAAAGATCTTACTATTAAAAAAAAAAAAGTCATCATCTAATATGAATTGTTAATGCTTTTAAAAACAAAAAAACCCAACAAAATATGCACAACACACAGAGCAAACCTACATATTCACACTGGGGATACACAGACAAGTCAGCCAGAGTATTAATTTTTCTAATCTTGGTAATGAGCATAATGCTTGATGCATTTCAAAGAATTGTAGACTGGTTACAAAACAATGTACTATACTTCAAGGTTTGGTTGCAGGGCTTATCCTTCTTTCCATAAGCCTGTGATCTGTAAAGGAAACGAGTATTAAAAAGCAAGCATAAGCTTAGTACCTGGGGAAAGTACCGGGCTGAGAGAGTATCAAGTGCCCCTGACAGATCCTAATAATCTGCTTACCACAGCTGCTCAGGAGCAAGCCTCTGCCCTACGCCACGAAATCCACTGAGAGTAAAAGACAGCGAAGAGAGGCGATTGCAAGGACTCAGCAGCCGAGATCCACAGAGGCCAGCAGGCCTCTGCATGTGGCCCTGTCCATGGTCCTGCAGGACAGCCATTGGTTCCATCGGTCTGCCATTACTACAACAACTCTCTTCTCTAACAGGATTAAGTTTGTGGCTGGCACTATCACAACGCTAAATGGGCACCCAGAGTTTCTAAATCCAAGTTCAAACATGCAGATGTTAACACCTACTTGGCTGAACATTCATAAAGAACTGAGCGTAAAGAACCGATCAAAGGCCCACAAAGACGGAACCCCAGTGGCTTCTTACATGAAAAACAAAGCCACAGTAGCTGTGCTTGTCATCACAGAGCATGGCCTAAGCTCAGTTCACTCCTCTGTGTATTTATGGACTGAACTGCAAGATTTGGAACACCACAAGGAGTCTTCTCAATACATCATTCATGGGGCCTGGACTACTAAGTTCTTTCACACTATGAGGAAGCAGAGCTACAAGCAGGTTGTTCTTACTAGATGTTAAAAGCTTTTATCCATAATTATGTTGCAATTCTGAAAGTAGATACAGCACACATACTCATTATGAGCTTAGATACAGTTACAGGAGACCAGTCTGCGTACCCATATGGATTAAGAGAAGATCTTAATTTAAAAAACCCCTAAAACTGAAGCACCTCCCTTCGCAAAAAATCCTCACAGGGATACTGTTAGGATAGAAAGGCCATCCAGAAAACAAAGAATAGCAAGAGAAAAGTCTTGAAAACACTGAAGCTTGGTAAATATAATAAAGCCAAAGCCACATTTCTAGACTAAGAAGCGATGAATGGATTACAACAACTTGAAAATACATGACAGCACTACTTGAATGAAAAAGTTTGGCATCCAGGGATGCTCCTGGTCAGAACATTATGAATCTTATCTCACCAAGAATTTCTGAAAGTCAGAGAATACACAGGGGCCTATAGAGAGAAAAATTCCCAATTAATTTGGCATTTAAATGGGAGTCACTCATTTTGGAAAGCTTTAATTTTTTGTATTTCCCAATTCTCTTCAGACAACTCACAGGAAATTTTAAGAACCCTGATGTCTGCTGGAATGACCATAGGGCAGATCTCAACCAACCTAGATTTCCATAGCAGTAACAACTTCCTGACACAGGTTACCAAGGACAAGTGCACTGCTAGACCAAATACTTAAAAACTAGGAGGAACTGGAACATGAGACATTAGAAGTCCAGGCAGTTTGACTGCAATGATGTTGATATGATGGAGCTCAGGATCCTTAGAAGAGGGCACAAGACAATCTTAGGTTTCAGGATAGCAGAATGTAATCTATTCAGAGATCTACTTGGAAAAATACCCCAGGATACAGCTCTGGAGAGAAGGATCCAATAGAGCTGGTTGATCTGAAAGCACCACTTCCTCCAAGATCAAGAAAGGTCTATCACCTTCCAGGAAAAAACAAAGACAATGTGATGTCTGCATGAATGAACAAAGAGCTTCCAGACTGAACTCAGACATAAAAAGGAAGGGTGCAAGAAGTGGAAGCAGGGAAAGCTGACCCAGATGAGACTAAGGAGTTCCTATTCAGTTGTGTAGGCACAGGGTTGGGAAAGCCAAGGTGTACCCTGATTTGAATCTGGCAAGAGATATGAAAAGGCAAGAAGGAATGATTCTGCAACTATATTAAGGAAAACTAAGTAGCAGTGGGCCCACTGCTAAGCATGGCATGGCCCCAATGACAAAAAAACAAACCAGAAAACACCAAGATACTCAGCAACTTGGTCTACTGGTTCAGCAATCCCAGTCACAAGACCAGAAGGAATGTCTGGAACAAGGAAGACAGCCTCAGTGGAATAGGGTGAGAAGATAGAGCACCTAAACTTTACATATCTAAGTCTATGGGGTGATGCAGGTTGTATACATGAGTGCTATGGACCTGCCTGACATCTGCATAAGGCTACTCTCAGTCATTTTTAAAGGTTATAATGAGTTCTTGAGAACGGGAAGAGAACAAATGTCACTCCCATCTTCAAGAAAAAGACTGCTGATATGACTGGTCAGTTTCACCTGAACCAATGGGAAACTGATGGAGAAAATACACCTGAAAATAATTTCCAGATATGAGGACAAGAAGGTTATCGGGAATTGTGAGCATGAACTTACAAAGTAGAAATTATGCTTAACCACCCTGACAGTCTTCTACAGTAAGGTGACTTGCTTGGAAGATGACAAGCAAGCAGGAGATGTTATTCATGTGTAATCATAACATCGCACAGTAGCTGACAGGTAAGAGCACAGGAAGGATTGAAAACTGGCTGAATCCACAGGATTGTGACCAATGGCACAAAGTCCAGTTGGAGGCAAGTCAACAGCACCCCAAGAGTTGATCCCAGGCCTGGTACTGTTTAACACCCACACTAATAACTTGAATGATGGGAACAGAGTGAACTTTCGGCAAGTTCACAGATGATGGAAAACAAGGCGTAGTCACCAATGTTCTAGATGCACTCTGACCTGGAGAGTTAACAGATGAGAATGATCAACAAAGAGAAACAGAAAGTCCTGCACATGAGTAGTAGTACCCCGTGAACCAGTACATGCTGAGTGCCAAGTGGCTGGAGAGCAGATCTGTAGAAAAAAGGCTTCAGGAGCTCATGAACCAGCTGACTATAAACCAGCAAATGCCCTCATAAGCAAGGGAGGTCATCAGCCTCCTGGTGCAGTAAGGAGAGCACTGCCAGCAGGCAGGTCCTGACGGGGAATGTTCCTTGCTAATCAGCACTGGTGAGGCCAGGTCTGGGCTCCCCATATTAAGACAGAATTGGGCCTACAGGAGTAGTTCCAGAAAAGGGCCACAAAAATGATTAATGGATTGGAAGATGTTTGATATGGGAGTGTTTAGTGGTCTTATCCATGTGAATAAACAGGGAGCCAGGATAAGCTAAGTAACCGGCGCAGTTAGTTAGCTGACACTTCCTGAGCAACCTCAAAAGCTCCTTTCCATTTTCAGTGATTCTCTTAAGTGTATTTCAGCACTACTCATTTCCAGAATGTTTTTCATAAAAATGTGCTCACCACTAGTTGCTTTTCTTTTCCACATTCTGCATTTTTGCACTTAAGTCCATGTTATTCTCTTTGGAATTAGCTTCCTCAGTGGGAACAAACTAAACTTCAAAACACTTTAACAAAATTCCCCCATAGAAAGTAAGTCAAGAGACTGTGGTTACAAACCTGCAGGTTTATTAGAGAAGGGCTAGTGTTACAAATACTGAATGTATAGTTTATGTTCTGGGAAAACAAAAAAAACCCTCAAGATCCAAGTCAACCTATTCATTACCTTCAGAAGATACTTCTGTATTATGGCAATTATGAAATGGTTATAAAACCCAAAACATTACAGAATTTAACACTTGGTTCTTACTCGCTTTTTTTGTTAAAGCAGTTAATGCTTCAACACATGACAATAAACTAATGAGTTAAGATACTGCATGCAATCCAAAGATCCAATTTTCTCTGCCTCTCTTGCTTCAACTTATGCCTAATACCTGTGGTCTGCCTGCCCTGAGTACCACTGTGCTCCCTGAACCATCTCAGCAGTCCTTTGTTGATTTCACTCTAGTTTTTGCATCTTTCACGTGTGGAGGTGAAAGGGCACGCATGAGGGTTTTTTTGGGGGGGTTGGGGGAATCTAGTATTCTTTATGCAGTCTAATATGCTTTAAAGGGGAATAAATAACTTCTTGTTTTGTGATCACACTCCTTTTCATACAGCACAAATACCAAGCCGTTACAATATCCTGCTGTTTCATGTTTAGCTTGCTGTCTACCAAGACTCACAGGTCCTTCTCGTCAGAACTACTCCCCAGTCATCATTGCTCCAAGACACTCTGCCATCCCAGGTGCAAGAAAACTCTCCATTTATCCATGCTGATATTTATGAGGCTTCTGTCTGCCGATTCTTCCAGCCTGCTCTGACTGGTAATACCACGGAGTTTCCATCAATTTCGTGTCTCTGAAAACTTGGTTAGAGTGCACTGCATTGCCACTGCCACAGTTTTGCTTCAGATGCTGAACAGCACAGTTCCCATGACACAGACCTGCAGTTCCTGCTTGTTAATCACTTTCCAGGTAGCATACAACTCACTAACACTATGTTCTAAGCCAGATCATTCAATCTTACCTATTTTTTAAAATGTATCTGGTTGCAATCTGCCCATATCACAGCATCCCAACTGGGACAGGGTATTACGGGACACAGATGAAAGAATTGTTAAAGTTTTAGATGAAGCAAATGTCATCTTGCCCACCAAGCAAATTATTTTCGTAGAGAAGGCAGCCAGGTTTGTAAAGGATGATTTACTCTTGCAAAAAGCCACCCCGGCTATTCCAAATCATCTTCACATGGCCAGCACTTCCAAAAGATCTGTCCCACAGTGTTCCTCAGATTGAAATAAAGCTGACTGGCCTTTTTTGAAGATGGGTGCATTTGCCTTTCTCCAGTTGTCAGGGGCCTCCCCAATTTCCACTTTTTACATCTGGTACAGAGGAACACCATTATACCATCAGCAAGTTCCCCTGACATAACTCGATGCAACCCATCTGGTCCCATGGACTTTTACTGATCAGGTTCTTGAAGCACTCCTTAACTCAGTTCTCACTGCTGAGGATTCTCCTTGAATGCTTTTGCTAGGTACAGCTAGAGAGAGTTAGTGAAGGCAATGAAGACAGTGTCTGCTGACACTGTATAATCTGGGGGTTTTTTATCAGTAGATCTGTATTTTCCTTGTTAAGCCTTCTACTGCCAAAGCAGTGGTCAAAGTGTTCTGAGTTGCCTGTGATGTCTCTTCCAGGTGTCATCTCTAGACAAGTTCTGGTTCTCACCACACCATCCTCCATGTTCAAAATTCTTTTTACACTGCCCCTATTTCCAACTGACTTCTTGCCCTGGAGCTAGTCATGAGTTTCCTGTTCAGCTTTGCCAGTCTCCCAGTAAATCTATTAGTCTGCGTATTGCGATGAACCACCTCTGCATTTGGAGGAGGTTGTCCTCACACACCTGCCAGATCTCCAGAGCTCCTTCACCCTTCAGAGCTGTCTTCTGTGGAATTTGATTGACCGGTTCCTTCAGCGAACCTGAAATCTGCTCTACTGAATTACAGAACCTGTACTCTGCTACTCCTTTCTCAGACCCATCATGAACTCAGTATCTATTTCACAGCCACTTATACCCAAGGCTGCCACTGATGATCTGATAGCTAAGCAGTTCTTGATAATAAAGAGCAGATCCAGTTGTGTATCACCCTGTTGATCTATCCAGTACCTTTAATAAGAAGTTATCCCTGACATGCTTAAGAGTTTACATTTCTGTGTTATCCTGCCAGTGGATGTCAGCGAATTTGAGTCCTCCATGAAATACAGTGCCTGTGATTCAGAAACTTTTGAAGACAGGTTCGTCCTCTTCCTCACTCTGATCAGGTGAATTACCACCACAATGTTATCCTTTTTGGACACTGCCCCCATCCTGACCAACAAACTCTCAGACAGACTGTTGACATCCCACTGAAGAGCTCCCTACATCCAAACTTCTTCACAACCTGGCAGTCATGCCCCTCCTTATCTTCCCCTTTCCTCATAAGTTTGTATCTATACCCCACCCACTCCAGTGATGTGAGCTGTCCCGCCACATCTCGTCTATACAAACATTCTGTAACTATATGCATAACTAATTCCTCGTGCTTATTTCTCAAGCTGAATACATGCACCTGATACACGTAACCCTCTTTTACCAATCTCAAGATCCATCTTGCTCCCACCAAAGTGTACCATCTGCTTTCCATGCGCATGGGTCAATATCCATGGGTTATAATGTCCCTTCACCATCCAAAGCTCTACTCACCAGGTTGCCCAGCCTGTTGGCATAGATGTTCTTGTCCCACTTGAGTATCAAGGACTTTCAGGGACAGATAAGAACCCAGTTATTGGCTCCATGGTATTAAAAGTCAAATGCCTGTTGACACAAGCTGTGCAGTTAGCTAAGTCTTGATCAATAGGATTTACCTTCTCTGTTCCCTTGGGAGCATTGGTCCTCCAAGACAGGACTGAGAAGCTCTCACATAACAGGACTACTTAGTTTAAGAGATAACACTATCCCTAGTAAGACAGACTTGTTTAGCAACCCAGATTTTTGATTTTCAAGAGAAAAGAACAGTATATTCAGAGCCAAAATGACTCAACATGTATTAGAAGCACCTAGTCTACTTTCCTGCTCTTCTGGGAAAGCAAACTGAAAAACTCAAGTACCACTTTCTTCCTATTGCCAGTTAAGAATCATAGAATCAGAATCCCTTTAGGTTGGAAAAGGCCTTTAAGATCATCGAGTCCAACCACAGCCCTAACCCTGCCTAGAGGCTGTGTGCAGCAGAATGGCAGAAAGGACAAATAAATTACTTTTTATGCTCTCTCTTTAAAAATCATGAAGAGGGATAAAATAATACCAAGAGATAAAATATTTCTTCCATCTAAAAGAAATTATTACATGTAAACAAATCTTAAAAATGTAATCCTTCCACTCTTGTCTACACAATGGAATCTTCTGAAGATCTGTCGTCTTCGAACAAGGAAACAAAGCATGCAGGAAAACAGTGTGTGGAGGAACACCTATGATCTGTGCAGAGCTTGACTATCATAGGCACTCCAGTAGAGTTGTAAAATGGATTTTTTTTGTCCACAAAAGAAGGAGGGAAAGGAAAAAGAGGAAACATGAAAAGGGCACCTGTAAAAACAAGTGAGCCAAATATCCTTCAAAATGTCAGTTCTTTCTAAACTTGCTGGCTTTGATTTCATGGGTGCTGAACCAAACTACTGTATCTCATTTATGACCTTAGTGGACAGGATAACTTTCACTGTGAGCGGTTAAAGAATTCACTCTGACCATGTCCCCTTCATGAACTATTCTCAGTCATATATTGTTCTTCTATCTCTCACATCTGACTTAACACATTCTGGACACCAACCTTTCTTCAGTCCCAGTAGACAAACCTTTGCCCCATATCCCAGTAGCTGACACTGTGTTCCAATGCTTTCTGGGCACTTTGTCCTGCACCACAGGCCTTTCTTTTTTTTTTTTTTTTTTTTGTGTGTAAGAGCAGGCACTGTATGTTACCAAAAGAATCTTTAGTAATCTTCTGACCGCTTGGTCCATTATATCTTTTCATTCTTGATGTTTTCCTCAAGAATGAAATCACAACTGAAGAAAGATGAAAAAACTAATTTGGAATTTAAAAATAAAGAGTTTGATTCCAAATAAATTTCACTTCTTATCTTCAAAGAGATAATTATTTTTATACACCCAGTCACCCCTCCCCCCGCCCCCAAACATGAGTTTTGTCCAGCAGCATAATTAATTTGTACCCAAAATATTCCTCCTGTTGTTAGAGTCATTCCTGTTAAGAATTGCAAGATCATTACCTAAGTCTGTGGATCACAAAAAGAGCCATCTCTAGCTGTAGAGACTAGGGAAAAGCAGTTCACAGAAGTGCTTAAGAAGTTCTATGCATCACCTCTACAGAATGACCATGAAAAATCCCAGCAGGCTTCTTGGACAACCAGAATCTATCTTGATTGGAAACAGATGCGTTGATTCAAAAGAAGGTCTCTTCTTCAAAGGAGGTGACCAGCTCCACTGAAGTCATAAGGAGAAGAGGAAAGAGGGAGACACATATTCACCCTTTCAGAAGTTTTTGTTGCCTAGAAGAAATATGCCATTTTTACGTTTGTGCAAGAAAGCTGTGGGCAAGCTCTTCAGCAATTAGAATTCTTATTATCAGAATACCTGCTGATACAGCATGAAAGCTATTTTAAAAAATGTCTCCAAGTAAATCTTGTTAATATTCCACTTATCAGCAAAATACTGTCTTCCCAGATCAACCAGCAACAGCCAAAGATGCTACATTGAAACAAAAAACCTGGGAAGTTACTTTGGGTAGAAAATAATACCACAAAAGTATACACGTATCTGTAGGGGATAAACCAGGTATACAGAAATTCTAGGCCTAAAGCAGCAGCACAGTATGAGAACCACCCTACTGGGCACCTACAAAGTATGACAACAACTGTGGCATGCTGATTATCACAATATATACTGAGAGGGATAGGAAGTATGGCACTGTTATTTTTCTAAGAATCAACACAAGATACAATTTTTGGGGGGTGAGGATGGGGGGTGGTGACGACTAGCTAGACAGAAACCCACAGAAGCACAAGAACTCTTGAAATCATCCAGAACAACATGCAAGACTTGTCTCAGTGTTAGTTCACTGTTCTATGGTGTGTTTAAATTCTGTACATTTGCAAAGCTATAAAAAAAAAAAAGTATTACGTATACCTTGAAAAACCGCAAGTTAAATATCATTAGAAAATAACTGTTAAAAGAAGTAAGAGGCAGCTTAAATTGAAACCTGTACAGGTAGCATAAGACTGGGGAAAAAACATCCTAATGCCTTCTGAGAACAGAAACATGTCAGAAAGGAATAAAAGGGGTCTAAAAGGAGATAAAGAAGAATGTATCCTACAAAAAATAAAGTGCAGGTATTGTGTTCAAATGAGGAAGCCAAGCCTCAGATCTGGCAGGCTGCATAGAAACATAGAGTCAACATTTAAAAATAAGAGTGATCTGGAAACAAAAAAATCCTTCATTTTTGTGGGCAGGAAGCCTCACAGAAAATCATGCAGAACTAAAAGATGACACACAGAAACCTCAAGTTTAGGGCCCATTCTACTCTTTTCCATTACCACTGCTCAGATAGAGATCTCAAATTCATTAAACAAGCACTTAGCCATAGATAAAAATCTTGTGAACAGATTTTTCTGATATTCTTGTTTAACTCCAAAAGCTTAAACCAAATACAAAACTTGGTATTGACAGAGTCCTTGCTAAGCTGAAACTTTCAAAGGCTAACTGAACTAGGAGCTGATTTTGTCTGTATCTATCTTGAAATCTAACAAAAATAAAATAGAAAACAGCATTTGAACACTCTGTTTTGGTGTGGTGACTTTAATCATATCAGTGTCAGAATAAATTGTGAACAGTTTGCCCCACAACTACCCACCACCAAAAGGCATTTGATACATGATCTCTGAAGTGCAAAGATGTAAGTCATACTACTCTGGATTACAAATAGCTGCTTGCATCATGAAACAGAAGACACTCCCAAAAAGAAAAACAGAGGTACACCCTGCAAATTTCATGAAAACCAGTTCAGATGTACCGTACACACAGAGACCGTGCTGAACTGTATGCTAGCACACAGTCATGACAGACCCATGATCCTAGGCCCATGTATATTGTTTGGTCAAAGCACCACTGTTTCCCTGGATTTGTACCTGAGACACAGGTAAGTGTAGTGTGGACAGGTTTTAGACATCCCACAAGTAGAAATTTGAGTTGCAATGCAAATACAGTACAAATGAGAGTTATCAGTATGTGGTCAATTCTTCTGTAAAGTGATGCCTTTTTCTCCCCTGTTCAGCCTCAGTACTCTCTTTGATAATGTACTCTTAATTTGTATCTGTTTCCCAAACGACAAACTAATGATGACAGACTGTACAGGACACTTCCCTCAGGTTATGAGTAAGACGTAACTAACACCTAACAATCATGCATGTAACAGAAACAGTAAACAAACAAACAAAAAAGTAGTCATCACATGTTCTACCAGCTCCAAGGCATTATCACAAACAGTACAGGTTATTTCCTGTCATTGTGCCAACAGCTTCATGAAATCAATCAAGATCAATAAATCAAACCTTCCACTACTGCATAAAACACTGGTTTATACAAAGCCTGACATAATACCAGAAAGGGAAAAAAGTCCAAGACATGAATATATCTGAAGCAAGCCTAAGAACTCTGCCCCCTTTTACTGCCTAAGATTGTTCTTACATAGTATACAAACAATTAACATTGCATGAATTGATCACTAACATAATACTCACAAAGTATTCAAAATACATTTCACCTTTATTTAAAACAATTAGCTAATACTAACATTATGGTAAGAATTCATTATAACATATCAATAATAAATTGTAGAATAAGAGCTTAATTATACAGGCTGAAATAATAATATAGTCTATTCATAACTTAATTTACATATTTATATTCTATATTTCTGTTAATCTTTATATTAATAAACATTGAAACACTAACAGGCTTGGTTTTATTTTGCAAACTAACACACCTGAAATGTAAAGTGATTCTTCTTGCAAGCATGTTACGTACATGAGGTTATGAAAACTAGCTGATTTATCTTGCACTTCCACTACTAACTGGGAGGAATGATTCAGCAAAGGTAATACAAAATGATCTTTGATAAATTTAAAAAATAGCAGGGCTCAGTTATTAACTAGTTTGCAGAAAGTAAGATTACTGTATATAAAATCTTTTAAGATGTAAATGAAGCCTGATGTATTAGTCAGGAAGAAAATTTACTGAAACAAGATTCCATTTGAAAAATTTACTTAAATTCCCCACATTAGAATAAGCTATTTGTCAACTGTGCCTTTCCCAATCCCCAATTTCTTCCGGAGGATAGCAAGTGTCAATACTATGGGGAACCTCATGGTACTTGCTATGGCACCCATGGTATTTCAAATTACCATCTACACATTTGAAAAATAACTCTCAGCTTGTTTAGATAAAAAAGACTAGCCTACAGAGATACACTCAGCATCACCAGGTTTATTTTTTTATTAGCAACCACATGCTTGCTTCTGTCAATAGAAAACATATTTTGATTGTTGTATTTTAATAGATGGGGGGAAACTGACAGAATACAAGTGGGCAGTTTAAAGTAATGTTATCAATAGACATTTGAACTTCATGTTAGCTGGCACCTGGGCAGTTCTGTCTGTACAGAGTCTTGTGGAATCTCACAAACTCCATCTCTGATTCAGCAAACACCATACAAATATTAAATGCATTGCAATTAAAACCTTCATCTCTCTACACTAGTGTCTGTTTCTTAATCTATTCTCCTTTCCAGAGTAATTCAAACCTACTCTTCTTGCTTTACAACTGAAGTTGGGTTTTTTTTTAATTTGTCCACAAAACAAGTCCCTATATGCCTGTTCTGCCTAATACAAGAAGCCCATGGTGCACTGATGTTGTCCAGTAAAACCTGCGTTATACAAAAATGAGAAGCCATCCACAAAACAGATTTTCATTTATTTGCATGATTTAACAAGTCAATGTCTTCCCTCATACTCAGTACTAGGTACTTTTGTTCTTAAACGCAAAATACTGAGTTTCACCTGGATTGTAAGTCTTTTCTGTGTCTCTTCACTTTAACTATGTTCTACACTCTAAGTCTTCCCACAGATTACAATTCTCACTTCTCATAAAGAAAATTACACTAATGCACTAACAGTCCAAATAATTTTAATGAATATATTCCCAGAATACTGAATAAAAGTTGGACATACCAACATAATCATTCCTTAAGCAAAAAGATATTTCACTTTAGTTACAGTTTCATTTCATAATTGGTTTTATTCCTAAGGTAGAAGTATCCATACACACCCCCTTCTTCTGCAAGGACAGAGGTGGCAGACTGGATACATCTACTTTTGGCTCTTTTGTGTTAGAAAAGGAATGAGGAAAGTTAACAAGAAGGAAGGTTACAGTGAGTTCCTCAAAGAGACTGACAATAAAGACTGGTCATCTGCTCATCCCTAAGGAGGGAATCACACAGCTTACTAACGCTAATA
Organism: Hypotaenidia okinawae; assembly: GCA_027925045.1. NCBI lineage: Eukaryota > Metazoa > Chordata > Aves > Gruiformes > Rallidae > Hypotaenidia > Hypotaenidia okinawae. Next base: position 36,085,336 of record BSDF01000005.1, on the reverse strand, counting down.
TCGTATGGGTTTCTGCAGAAAACACTGTTCCTAATGAACTACACACAAATTTTTAAATTAAATAGGAAGACAAAGCAAGGATACTCAGGTGAGTTCAGCCATGTGAAAACGTAGTTACACATTCCACTTATCAGAAGCTGTAATATGCACACAAATATTTTATTCTTTTAAAATTCACTTAGCCAGTTCAGACATTTACTCAAATTGTCAGAGATGACTAATAATCAGCAAGACCTAAGGGTTCCCAACTAACTCAAAACCTCCTGAAAACAGACTCTTCAGCCTTCAGCAGAATTGAACGTATAACACATACAGATTAATATAAACATGTAAATATCTAACATGCAAAGGAATATAAATAAAAACACGCTGATCGACCTGAATCACAGATAATACATGAAACCTTGTGGTTGCCTCCAGCAATCTCAGGAAATGTAAAAATTCTGACTCATAGCTAAGTCCGCACACTGTAAGAACCATGCACTGCAACTCCATGACTCAGACAGCTGTGGAATCAAAGTATGACATTAATTTTAATCTTGTGATGACTAGTAGACAAAAAAGAATCCAACAAACATACGTTATTTGATACGTAGAGAATTTATGGGTTGGTCAAACAGATCTTACCCCAGCAGAATTTTAGCATGAACCTCTTTGTTAGTCCTTGAGATTTCTCTCAAAGAGGTAATTTCTGCATCAAACCAAAATCCTCTTTCTTCTGGAGTCTCAACATTGTAGTTAACCATCACTATGTCGCCCACTTTTAGTTCACTCCACTTCAGAATGGTTCTTGCTCGGGGTCGCAGATTACTGGTGTCCATTTCTATAATGCCATTCTCTGGGTACCTTGAAAAGTAACAACAGTAACAATTACGACTCCTGTAACAGTAAGAAGCTACAGATAATTTTTCTAAATTGTAATTTTCAAAAATATGCTTTGGGCATGTAAGGAACATACAAGGATATTAGGTCAGATTCTTTTATTGAATGCTTTGTTTTAATATAAACACAAACCAGGAACTTGACAAATCTCAGACAAAAAAGAATGCTTTCTTGAGTTTCTCTCTCAAAAAAAAAAAAAAAAAAAAAAAGAGTGACTCTCCAAGTAGTGGATGACTTTTTGATTGGAATGCCATCAAGGTTAAGGTTTTTGACATGTACATGGCCCCAGTTTACTCTCCAAGTCAATACTCCAATTAATATGACAATGAAAAAGTAATGAAGAGTAAAACTAGGTTCTTCAATTCAGCATATTTCTAATTTAGCCTGGCCTTCATACACTTGTTACTTTCCCACTAACTTCAGGAACAATGCATTCAGGACAGATCTTGTGAAAAATTCACCCCTACAAACACAGCATATCAAATTGAAAGTGTAGTGAATATAGCCCAAGTTCATGTCCCATGCACCATTTAAGAAAAAAGTCTAACTACAAAATATAGTAAGCGAGAAAAAGAACAAAGACTCTCAGTTGGATGTGTGAACTAACAAGTGGAAGGTGTTCCTCTTTTTAAATTATAAAACAAAAATCTAGAAAGAAAAGTGTGGGAATCATAATTTCTCTTTGCAAGATACATAGTAAAGAATGCAATAATAGAAGAAATTTTACGTAACTTTACCCACAAATTGCTAGGGTTTGAAAGAGACTGCTTTCTTCCTTCTGGTGTACACTATCATACATGAATAAAAAAAAATATAAAATCAAAGAGTAAGGAATAATTGCTGATACTTTGTCTAAGCAAATAAAGAATCCTGCACCATTTTACTAGTCGTCACAGTACAAATTTGACAAAGAAAATTAAATGAGTGCTATGAAAAGTATTTATTTTTTTCTTCTCAACAAACACTGCTGAGGATGATGTATCTTAAGTTACATTTTCATCATGCAATTATTGGTATTCTAGCAAAAGCACTCATACTTTATTGTGTGAGTATTGTGCAAAAGCACTCAGTGTTAATATACCTGTTAAACTGTAATGGCAAAATCCTAGTCTTACTAATAGAAAGACTGGCTCTCTCACTTCCCAGCAAGATTCTCTGTATTGAACAAGATCACTTCAAGGTCTTGAGGAAATCAGACATTGTAACTTACTACATCACTACACAAATACTGAAACTTCATTAGTAGTATGGGGCTCTGATAGACTACATATTGAAATCAGGATGTCTACTCCTAAAGAGTTGATGGAAAGTCCACTGATATAATTGGAGACTTTTAAAAAAAAGTTCATTTAACTTTGTTTTATGCCATCTATTAAACCTAGCACACCAGTTTCCCACTACAGATAAAGGGTGAGGGGGTGGGGCTAGATCTGGCATTCTATTGCTGTTCTTTCATTTAAAGAAACATGAGCCACTAAAGTGGCTGTGCCTTTAGATAAACTAGCAGCCAAGTAAAAATACCATAACTTCCAAATTTAAGTCCTAACAGTGTTTTTCCCCAACATTTTCAGATCACCATTATAAAAATCTGCATGCCACGAATGATATTCATTGTGCATGCTTGGGATTCAACCATTATCCAAATTACAGTCTCTTATGATGTAACTCTTCACAGTTCGAGTATTTTTACTTTGTTTTGTTTCCAATGGGAGTGTGTGCTGCAAAGCTAACATCTGTCTTTTTATCTTTATGTCATGCAGCTTTCCCTTAAAGGAACTACCATACAATTCTACTGCAACAATTATGAACATCATGCTGTAGTATCTACAAAAAACTTAAGACATAGTCACCTACAGGTAATAAGACAAAGCAAAAAGCAGCTACAAAGATAATGTCTATTTTATTGAGTGCCTAAATGACATAGTGTTGTAGTACAACAGGCTACTGAAATCTTACGACAGCTATAGTTGAGCTACTAGTCAGTTTTATTCATCTTACAGCAAACCTTCCTAAAGTTTGGAGAAGCCAGCCAGCAGCACACAGTAAATGAAGACTCAAGTTTACTTAAACTCTGAAATGAAAATAGCGCTTAAGCATCATGAAACTAAAGACAGATGAAAATATATATCCTTTATGCATACAGCGAAACAACCATGTGAGAAGTACACGTGAAATCAGCAGGACTGTAAAAAAAAAATAAATAAACAAACCATATATATTAAAGACGCTTCAGAAATCACTGTCAAAAAAAGCCAACACCCCACCCCTCCCCAACCCCAAAGTGTGTGCCTCTCAACAGCTTACGTTTATGGACACGTAACTCTGATCTGAAAAATCTAGACCCTTCTAAAAAACAAAAATCCCTTCAGGTTCTGTTTGTCCTGAGAGAACTCTGGACATTGTCTTTTTTTAAATATAATGAACAAGAAATACTTTTTTCCCCAAATTCAGGTATCTGTCATCTCTACCACTCCCATACAACTCCAAACTGAATTTTTCCTACTGTGCTGCTAAGGAACCTTATAGATTGTCACTGATAATTATTTCTCCACCTTATTCCTGGAAGTATCTTATGACAGAACCCCACGAAAACTGCTTATCAGCATAACTAGAAGACCCAAAGACATCACCCAAAGCCCTCTTTTACAGGCAGAAAGAAACCAAGTGCTCTTCCAGGAAAGCAAAGGAAAGCAAACTTTTCAGTGACTTTGTCCTGAGTGGCTGACCAAGCTCAGAAACTTCAGAAGAAAAAAGACAGCTTACAGACCAGTAAGACTTCCCATGTCAGAATTCACCCTTCTTTTGCATCAACTTCCAGACATAGTATGTTTTGCTGCTGGGTGTTGGCAGACAGAAATATGCTGTTGAGGACACCAGTGAAGGCTAGCAGACACATAACCACTCACGCTTGTGCATATCTGACACCCCAGGCGCAACAGCAGAACCAGCATTTGTCATGAGCTTTTGAGTTAGGCTCAAAATTGCACAGTCACACTACATATGTCAAGTACAGCACCACTCTTCCTCATTGCACTAAGCAAACTGTACTTCCACAGAAAGCTTGTGCCCTCAAATGTATCTAATGCCACAGTTTACCTGAATTATCTAATCTCTTAATTATGCAAGTGCAGTATTTAAATACAGCATCACTAAATGGGAATATGTGGACTTACATAGATAAATCAAAACAAAGAGAGCAAACACAATCCTTTAACAAGCCTCAATAATGAGGTGAAAGGCCCATTCCAGCAAGTTAAAATGAAGGACTACTGTTAAGACATTAGCATTTACTGAAAATGTTTTCTTATTTATTGAGTTACTTTCAAAACCCTAAGATGATCCTCAAGAGAAAACAAACATTTTCACAGCATTGCTCTAATTAAACCACCATAAGTTTGCTACAATTGAAATGAAGATGATAGACAAAATTCAGCCTTTTTACTTAAAAAGAAATGTAGGCATTTTCTTGTTTTTCTGTGTTTTTCACAACTGTTGGCAACTAATACTGAAAAAAGCAGGCATCATTACAGTATAATGAATAAGTAGTCTTGTGTTCATCTGTAAGCTGTATTTCCCTGTAACTTTTTTTTCCCTGTAATATTTATAACTGTAAATACTAACAGCAGAATACCAAGTATTTTTTAAGATTTTGTATCTGTGGTGACAGTTTCCATAGCAAAGAATTACCCATGAAGTGAAAATTCCAGTGTTTCTTGGCTATGGTCAGTATCTGCTCGTTCCTGAAAAACTCAAATAAAAAAACATCTTAGCTTTATGTCAGAATATACATAAGCCTGCCCAGTTTACTGAGAACTTGCAACATATCCTCTCCCACTTTTCCTAGTTGTTACCATAACAACTGGAATTGGTAAGATAAAATTCTTGAAATAAGAGTCAAGACTTAAGCATCCCCTCTCCATACTAGTATGGTAAGGAAAGTGCAGATGTACAATTTCTTAAATTATTATTTTCCAGTATGAATAGAAGTATAATTTATTTTCCCAATCAAGAAACAGAAGAGGCACTTGATATACACCGGGAAATTAAGGAATAGAACGGCATAAATAGAAGAAGAAAGGAAAAGGAATAAACTCAGGGAGTAGGTAAATCAGATTAAGAAGGAAAACCTGAATAAAAATTACATTCACACCACACACACGCCCAACAATTGGTTACCTGAGGAAATAATAAGCATAATTTTGCTCTACTATTTTGAGAAGGTGAGTTAATACTGTAATGGAAGAGCATCTAAGCCACAATTACAAATGAAAAAAATGAATCACTAGGATAATAAAAGCTGTGTGCTTTTACTTCCAAAAGAAAGCCAGTAGGTCTGATAATTTGTTATTACAAGAAAAAAAGTAACAGTTTAAAAAACAGACTGAAAGGAAAAATGGGTATCAACAGAGAAAAAAAATCAGTCAGACAGAACATATCAAGACCTTGGAAACCTTACCTAACAACTACTCACTGTAGAATTATGGAGCTTAAACATGGAGAAACCATATTAATAACCTAAAGAGAAAAAAATCTTACTTTCCTAATTATTTTAGTTCTGAGCATTAAGCAAAGTTAACTTCTAGACTTACACCACTGCCTGACAGAAGACAAACAGGAAACAGAATATCAAGACAAAGGTTCTGAAGCCTAAGAAACACATAAAAGTTTGAATTTTAATATAAATTTTAATATAAAACTGTTGTATAATGAATCTAAATACTCTGAATATAATGAAAAATTGGTTTACTTCACTAGCTAGCACACAGGATCACACATCACACAATTACTGAATTAATGTCTATTTTTTAAAAACCCTGCCCTCAGGTGTTCAATCCTGTGCCTATGCAAGAACACTCACAGCTCATTAAAGACAAACAAAGTAAGTAGTAGGAAGAGTTCGAATCTTTTTCTCACTGACCACACCATTTTTTTCCAGCCAAGTATTATTGGGGAGGGGGTGGGTGGAATAGTTTAACTGCTGATATTTCAGTTGTTTTTTTCAACAATTACTAGGAGAGCAGAGATTCCACCTCCCTTCATTTCACAGGCTTTCTAAAAAGGCAGAAGAAATACCTGCATTTTCTCCTCAAGCTCTTTCCTTTTCAGTTTGTGGAAAGTGTTTGCATACTTAAAATCAAACCCTTACAGTTAGTGCCAGCTCTTAAAACCCTCAAAACTAATTCAGACAAACACTCTGAGATTATGCATTCAGGAAATCAACCGCCAACAGGACATAGAATCTTACAAGGAATCAACTTCTTTAAGAGCAGTGGTGTGCCATCTATTAGCCTAGTGTGAACTAATATGCCTAGAGAACCACACGGCAGTGGTACTCTTTTTCTAATGAAGATTTAAAGACTTAAATGTGACCTACCAGGTCTCCTATTGTTTCAGTTATGTCTGATTCTCTCTATAAGAGAAATTTTTGAAAGAGTAAACAAGCATATCACCTGAAATAGACACGACTCTTTGGTTAGGATAAAGGCTACAGCAGGAAAGATCATTTCAGAGTGCTAAGCATTCAGAGACTTTCAAACAAAACGCCTCATAGTTTCGGTTGATGGTGAGCAATACACCGTTAGCCTTCACTGGGAATTGTTTCTCCTCATGCCACTTTGAAGGTGAATTTCTCTTACTGTCTGCAACCCTGATTAGTCCTGAATACATAGAATGTATGTGTAAGAAAAAGTTCTAAATTAAAAAAAAAAAAAGTAATCCTCTTGACAATGAGAGCTCTCTTTGTATTTGAAGACCTTCTCCTTCTGCACCTAAAGACATTGAAAAGCTCCTAAAACATTAAATACTACAGGAATAAATGTTTTCCACTCAAGCAGAATGAAATCTGCAGAATGAACAAATATTTTTTTTAAAAAAAGGGATTTAAAGTAGGATCCCTCCCAACATTTTTCCTTCTAAACTGTTCCACATCTGTCTAAATAAAGTTTGTTGCTCAAGTTCATATTTCTGTCTCTTTTTCAGCTAGCATGAGACAACCATACCCCTAACAGGACACTTCACAAAGAAATAAGCCTAAAATGGTAAAAGACATCCAATCTTACAAATGCTTCCCAGACAGAAGCAGAAACAAATGAAAACACCAAAGTGTTGAGTTGACAGGTCAACTAATTATAGTAGTGTTTAACAGCAAACCTTCCACCTCAAAATGATCCACTACCACTGACAGACTGATACAACTGAGTTCAATTTACACTCGGGAACACAGGTCCAACAGGTGTCCCGGATCACTGAGATCAGTCCCTTTTATTACAAGCTACCACATACACCAATCTTTTCCTGGACTCCATTTGCAATCCCAGGACCTAAAATTACTGTAGTATTTTCCACAATTATTTTTTGTAACATTACACATCTTATTGAAAACTAACTGGCTAATGAGACATACATACTAACTGAGGCTTAGAGGTGTGTCAGTGGTATACTCTTATGTATCTTTACCTCCAAAGCAGGCTGTAATCTCTATGAGTTAAGGCAGGCCTTTTCATTAAATGATTCTACAAAGTTCAGCACAACCCTAAGCACTAAGTGGGACCACTGGCCCTTATTAGTAATAGTTGTTTAAGTCAAAATTTAGGCTAATATATTTGTAACATTAAAAAAAAAAGCCCCACAACTGAACAAAACCAAAACCGCTCAAACAAAACTGAACTCATATGCAGTCTGTCATTCTCCCTAAGGGAAATCATGAAAATCATCTTGCTGAAGCATAGAAGCAGCAAGCCACATGCCCTAATATTTAACTATTAGTTTTCTACTCTGTTAATGATGAGGATCCCTCAGAGGTTGCAGCATTCTCACCAAAAACAGAAGAAACATTACGTGTTATGAAGTGGAAGCAGAGAAGCCTGGTAAATCCAGGTGTAGTGATATGGACTAATGTAATAACCTCTCAAGATCCATCAAACAGAAATATCAGCCAACAAGCTTTTCTTTGATGAGGGACACTTCAGTCCATCAGGTTAGTCTTCCTGTTCACCAACAACAAGGTCTATTTTAGTAAAATGAAACATTTACAACTATGGGGAAAAAATGCTCCTCTTAATAAACCTACTTTGCGAAATAAACTTCTGCCTGCACAGATCCAGGAACATCACAAAGCTTTTAGGAATCCTAAGTAAATGTAACAGCCATCTGTCTACCTAAATTGCTAGAAGCAGGCTGGGCACGTAACCCACTTACAGCGCATCCTACCTCAAACTGCTTTTCAGACACACTCTTTGCAGCATCAGAGAAAAGACACCCATGTAAATTCTTACAGATCATAAAAACACAGAACAGACACAGGGTTGACTGTGATGTCTTGGGCTGAGAAACAAAGAGATGTCAGATCACTTCCAGATCAGGCAGCATTACTCCATAGCTTGTATTAAGCATGAAGTAAACAGATGATTCCTCTTGCTAAAATATCTGGTTCCCTAGAATAAACAACCACAGTGTACTTTATGACACATCATACAGATATTACTTCAAGGTTTATATTAAGCTTCTCTGTTAATTGATATAAAACCCGAGATGGGTATCATCAGCCAAATACAATTGCCCTGAAAAAAACATTACCTATGTTTGTGCAATACTGTATCTATTCTTGCATACAGGTAGGCATACTGACATTTCTCAGGCTACAGAAACAGCCAGCATCCCTGTGACTACCACTGAGAGGCTTCTTAAATGGAAGTTCTTTGTTACAAATTAAACAGGTAGAGGAAGGAAAAGACAAGTGTTTGTTTGTAAATCAGTAAGTCTTTACACTACTTCAGGGAAGAGCTAACCTTCAAGAAGCTAATACAGAGCAAGGGAAATGTCTCTGATACAAAGTATGTCCAGGGCTGCACAAACTCCAAATAGAAAATTGAGAGTAAAGGGCAAACTTGTATGACACTGCACTGTAAGACAAGTCCTTATGGTGTGCCACATGAGGCTATGAAGTGCTGTGCTCCTGGTTTAGGAGGGATTCTTCAGCTAGCTGTGGCAGAAGCTCTACCTACAGTTATACCAGTTAACTTCATGATCTAAGCATGTGTTGGATTCCTCATTAATCCTTTCAAATAAGGATTCAGGTTTCTTCAGGTTCACATCTTCTGTACTAAAAGGCTGTTGCTCAGAGCAGAAGAAATGTATGACATATATGAAACCTGATAGCATAACCTTGATTTCAAAGTCTTTAATGGTTCTTTGAGATACCAACAAATGCACAGGTGAAATGGAAATACAGGAAGTGGGAGAAGGGGAGGAAGAGGACACTGTTAGAACTGGTAGAAACAGGAACAAATCTATAATGTAAATAATGTTGGCTCCAGGTGAAAGGCTTTCAGAAACAGAATGCAGATCAGGCAAAATCTATATAGCCACAATTTTATGTCAAGTCGGTACTGACTGGATGTCAGCACTGACACAACCAATACTTTGGTCTTTTCATCACTAATGAAGATGTGGTGCTCCAAGTCTTTGAGCTTATCAAGAACTGATATCAGTAATCTGGAACGGAAGAGTTGCCCTCCAAATGGCACTTATGTTTTCCATAAGCAGAACTCTCTCTGCAGAAATACGTGGGCTTCACGAGTGTTGAGTTAAATGCTAGGCCTCAGGGGGTGGGGAAAGAGAAATGGAAGGGAGGGAAGTCACAACAACAGACGTAATTCAGCTTTCTTGCTCCCTACAAAATCAAGGAGGAGTAAAGTCGTACCTCCTACCTGGAGCAGTCACAGCTGATAAGAGAACTCTGTTCAGCCATAAAGTAGTTACCCCTTTGAAATGATCCTAATTAAGCTCTTCCCAGAGAGGTTTATTTGTCTCTAATTGTTCTCTTTGCTAGTAGAACTCTGCTATACTTTTCTCCTTCATATTCACTGTAACTACACTATTTAAACAAGAAGTAGAAAGAAGAGGAAATAAATGACAAATCAGCCCCTCAGAGAAGGCACATGCTTATGAAAGATTAGAAGAAAGTGAGTTTTATCAAACCTAAACTGCTATACAATGTGTTTGAGTTTTGCACAGGACTAGTGGTATGTAAATCTATCAGCACCAGTTAAAGCCAGCTTTCTTACTTAAAGGAAGGACAAGTCCTGCTTCACCCTTAATGAACAGCTGTTCTTTGGAGAACACTGTGACCTAGAAGTTATTTTGTTGGGAAAGAATTAATGATTGATTGGATTCTTCACTTGATGGGACTGCCAAATGTTTCCATCTAGGGAACCAAAGCCAGATGATCACCACTTCTGATTATGCTGTTTAAATACAGCATGGAGCATACAAGGAAGCGGTACAGACCCAGCCTCCTCGACACACAGCCACAGGACTAAGCAGAACCACTGGCTAGGGCAGCATTATTCCTCACAGAAACTGGTGGAGGGAGAGCAAACACACCATTTCCAGACACATTTTGAATGAAAAAACTTCATTAGTTTTTAATGCTCTTCCACAGATTTTCCTACCACCCTCCTCAAAGAAAATTCAAAGTAGAAAGAAGTATGTTCCAGTATAGATTAGTAGCGTAACTAAGGCTCAAGATGACCTTTCCTGACAAGCTCAATCCAACAGAAAATTACTGAGGTAAAGCTTCACTTTTGGATAAAATTCACAGCTACACAGTTCTGAGATAGATAGCTCTGTCTTGAATTTATGAGCACAGCCTGAATACCCATAAAACAACTAAGGAAAGAAAGGAAATAACAGTTTCAGGCCTCCATCAAGATGTGGATCCGTGTTTTTTGAAGACAGCAAGCACAGACAGGTCTGCCCTAGAGAACTTTGTTCCAAGAACTGGGTCTATGGTAATGGAAGACCTGCTCCTGAGAAGTGGTTGCACAGACTCCTACATGAAATCGCTACTAACATTACTGGTTCCAGAGATCAGGAGAAAAGAGGAGAAAGGAGAAAAGAGAAGGAAGAAAAACTATTGAACTTTTCTTTTTCTAGGAAGATGGAGTTTTCAGACTGAGCCTACCACCTCATGTGGTACAGTAAAGCACATTTAACATTCATCACAACAAATCATCAGATCAGAGTCAAGGGGCGGGAGCAAAGCTACATTCAATGCACTATGGGTGACCTATCCCTCAGCTGTAATCTTTTTGGTGATTATTGTTTTCCAAACCAGTAGGATGTAACAGGCATGGTGAGAGAATCAGTCTGGAAACAGATCATCAGTAATGATTTGAGAAGGTGTGGACTCATGTCCACCTCTTGACTCACAGTCATCCTTACAACACATTAGTAATTTTGATAGCTTCACAGGCACTAGGCTTATCCATCTGTAAGCCCGTTTCACTGTGTCTCAGATACCAGCAAGTGCTTTCATGTCCCGTAAGAATACGCCTGCTGTAGGCAAGGCAGAGCTGAAATTATACCCAAGAGAATAATCTTTAGGAAATAAAAGGAAAAAGCACTTCTCCAAAACAGCACAGCAAGGACAGACTAGAGAATGCCAAGTACACCTGGCAGGGAAATGCTGGGTCCAAACCTAAAGAGATGGACACCTAGGAACAGGTTACTCTGAAGAAGACAGTACTGTCAGTACAACATGAGCCTTTAAGAACACCCAGGAACAGGTTACTCTGCAGAAGGCAGTACAGTGTGAACCCTGAAGACCAAGAGTGAAGAGATAAATAATTTCTGGAGCAGAAAACAACTAGAGCAAAACATACCATGACCTCTGTTTTATCCACATGAAGCATACAGGTGCCAGGATACATTTGTGGTCTACAGACACCAAAGAGTTATACACTAATGTATGAAATGAACTGGCATCAGTATACACAGAGCTACCATACGAATATACATGCCAGAGAAAAAAGTGAGCCCTGCAGAGATTTGTATCAGTAACATTTATCAAAACAATCACTGATATATGTGCAAGTCTCACTTTCCAGAAAGCCTTCCAATAGGTTTGTTTTTTTTCAAAAGCTCAAATTTCCAATACCTCAAGCTGTTTAGTTAAGTAACTGTGATTTTAACAACTACCCTACAACACTGTGGTTCTGTGCCTTACCTAATTTGCTGGCTAAGAATACACAATTGCTACATATACTCTTAGAGTAAAAAGACTGTCTCCACTGGCCTAAAGTGAACAGCTAAATCCTGAAGTACACAAAAATAGAGGTCAATCTTTCTTCTTTGGTATGAATATACCCAAGAAAAATCAGACATGTTGTAAACATTTCCTACCTCTAAATGTACTCAGGAAAAACAACAGTATCTATGAATAAGGAATGTAATCACTGCAACTTACAAACCCTGTTTATCAAAAATGTTTGCACCTGGCTAACTTACACAGGGACAAAGTATTGCAAAATTAGGTGATCTTAAAGCCAGGGCTTTGCAATCACACCCACAACAGACATGTAATTTCAAGAGACAGTATTTTCATTTTGATCCTACTGGTTGATTAAATTATTTCCATGTATTTCTTAAAATATTCAAGGAAATATTTAGATTTATACTTCCACTTTTTCTACTTAAAATGTTAAGAGAATTACAAAATTTATATAGTTTCAGATATTGATTCTGAACTCAACATGGAGTTGAAAAAGTATATTAAGTTCTGTTACTAGTAAAAGCAACTAAAAAGTTCTAAGTCAGATTCACAGTTACATGCTAAAATAACTGAAGTTGAAGTATCTGCTCTAAAAACAGGTTTTGGAAATCTACATTTAGTTAACACTGAATATACTTTCTATCCTCCTATATCCTTTCTAGCCTTAATCTTACTTTGCACAAACTGCAGTATTTGTATTAATCTCTGTACCACAAATTAAAAATCCTCCACTCACTTAAAAATTTGTTTAGCAGCTTAACCGCTATTTATTTATTTGTTATTTATTTTTTCTTTAAAAAAGAAAGAATCCAGACCAATTTCTCAAGCAAATGAAATGGTTGAGAAATGCAACACCTGTTCATAAACAAGAAGCCCCTCCAAAATCAGTCACACATTGCAAGATCTGGAATTTGTTTTTACTACAGAAACAAACAGTGAAAAAACCCAAAACCTACCCTTAATGCCCCTTCTCCAGTTCCAAATCACTTTCATGCCCTCAGTCACACAGTTCCCTATAACAAACCTTTACTACAAGTGCAGACCTGCAATTTATTTAGAATAAAACTGACCCAAAAGAAGTAACAAATTTGTTCTCATGAGAGTTCTCCTTCAGCTCCAGAGAGAAGAACTGAATATACATGTGGAATAGTGAAAAAAAAAAACCCAAACCCAAAACCAAAAAACAATACGTTACTTGGACAAAAAACACAGGAAAATTCAGTTATGTAATTTCTTTTTCTTATATAAGAAGGATGGATTTTAAATTTAAGACAAAGAAAATAATACTTGACAAGGATTGGACAGCTATGTAATTGCTCCAATGGATTCACTACATCCCACTGAAAAGTGTTATAATTTTTTTAATAATTTTTTCTTGGTTGCAATATTGAACTTCATTTGATTCCAAGCTTCTTCAAGGAATTCTTGGTTCATAGAAACCCAATAACAATATGTGATGTCCTCAAAATAGTATCAGGAGCACTTACTCATCATACTTGATATGATAAATAGCTTCTTCATCAGTGTCCATACAGTCTGAGTAAGATGTGGATGGTGTACTGTCCAAATTATTTGCATTCTCTCTAGAATGATCTTGACTTAAGTTTCCATTAGTCCTTTTGTAAGTGTTACCACTCTTTCCTTGAGCTTTACCATTCTTATGTCCCTTTGTTGCTCGGGTAACATTTTCTATATGAGCTTCAAACCAGGCTCCAATGCTGACATCACGGGCATCCACCAATTCATTTATCTGAAAGGAAAATTCAATAATGAATTTATGCTTCTTTTATATAACCCAAATAAATACATAAGACAATTTACTACACTACTGCTTAACTTTGTTCTCAGTAAAACAACAACTGTAGTAACCAATTGAGCTTGAGCAAGTTAAAGTAATGTGCAGTCATGGACATGTTGACTTTCAGTATTTTATTACCCTTTCCTTATTAAAATCTAGTATAAATATAATCTGCATCAAATTTTTAAAAGGCTAGATTTTTTTTTTCCTCCAAGCCTGAAAATTTGCTTATCTCTTCCATTAGCCTTTCCTCTCACTTCACCAATGGTCCTTTATGTCTAAAATAAGCATACCTAGCATTAAATTGCTTTCTCACAACCAAGGGGTTTAGGGACTTTCCTGAGCCTCCAACGTGGAATTCATATTTAACTTTCTATCTTTCTGGCCTACATGATTTTTTTAACCCTTCAAGGCTCAAGGAGCGAGAGGGAGGAAACAAGTCTAACAAGACTGCCACCACTGTCAGTAAAATCTTATGATGTTAAGTAATGAAACTACCTCCCAGATTTTCTCCCTTCTGTACTCATAATAATACTGGTATTACGCAACCAAACCACTTTACTATTCTAAATCATGTTTCATTTTCTCAAATCTTCAGCTAATTAAGCAGATGTTCCTTTAATAATACTGAGAACACTGGAAAAGAAAGAAAAAAAAGATTTAAGAACACTCCATCAACAGCACACAAGGTATAAAAAAATTACTGTAACAGCTACTGCACAGCCATATCATAGAAAACATTTATAATAAACAGTATGAGATACATATAGATATATACAGTTCAGACACAGTATCTGTCAAGTATCAACATAGTGGCAAACATACTTAACTCTTACTAACCTCAAAGGCTAGTTTCTATGCATTGAACAATCTTACTGTTTTTTCACAGGAGCAAGTGAAAGCACATGCTTAGTAACTTCCTGTATTTAGAGTGAAGCAGTCCTTACATACCTGAAAGTGCAACTGACAGCAGTTTGAGCTAACACATTTGTCCCAAGAAAGCAATACTTCATATTTTACTCTTTTCATTTACATGTAAAATGCCAACATGTTTATTTCTTATAATCTACGGTATTTCAACGACAGCTTTTTACCAGGATGAAAATTTCTGCCACGTAATAAATCAGAGGAGGGCAGCCCCATTTTAAATCTAATAATCTATTTCAAACATGAACAGTAGGTTCTGGCACTTCTAGAAGGAAGCCTCATGAAGGCATCCCTACACAACCTTACATATTTGAACTACTTGTAGCTCGAAGTGCTGCTTTACTTCCTCCTCAAAAACACAGCTGAGCAAGACACACACTACTAAGGATTACTTCACCTGCTCTGATGCTTCTTGTGACCAGTTACAAAAGTGCCAGAGAAGCCATGGTAGCCAAGTCAAAAATCATCATCAGATCCAAAACAAAACCATTTAAAAAAAGAAACCAACCACAGGGGGGGGGATATCAAACTGTGAAAGGTACCTTAAAAATCTCTCTCTAGTGCATGCTTCCATATTTTGATGTCTATACTTACACACAGCCTTCCCGCTCTTGCAAAAAGTAAGAGCAAATTATTATCGCAGACCACTGAGAAGCAAGCGACAACTATTTCATGGTAATAGTGCCTGTTTTAACAACTGGGTTATTTGGTAGCTCTTTGTGAACAATATTTAAAAAAATACAGATTGTAACTACAGCTTCAGTTTGTGTGGTTTTTGTTCCAATTTAAGAGTCCTTTGCTAAAATGTTTATACTACAACCAGAGATTTTTGGATGTTAGGAGAATCAGAAGGCGGAACATGCACGTACTTCTGAATGAGTTTTGGGTTGTCTAACCTAATTTCTGCGTGCCCAACCAGTTTTATTCTAACTCTTTTCTTGTAATTCTCAGTCTTAGTAACAAGGAAGATGAGTCAAAATTAATTCCACCTGTTACTAGTCCTTCAGAGCCCATGCAAATATCAGACTTCAGGTACGACTGGAATATAAAACAAGCTGAAGCATTCTAATTTACATAATATACAATAACCCCACAGAGAAACCCTTTAAATCAGTATTTTAACCATATAACAACAACAATTTAATTACTATTTATTACTTCCAATATCAACTCTACCACTTTCCTCCCACACACATTCTGGGTTCCATACTATCTTTCCTTTGGGTAGTTGAAATCAGAAAGAGAAAGGAAAGCAGAGGCTGAGACTGTTCATAATGTGGAGTACAGAGCAGGTATCTTGCTGAGCGTAACTCTGGATGCAAACGCAGTAAAGCATGGGACTTTCCTCAGACAGAAAAAATGGTAAGAAACTATTCCTTCCTGTAACAAGATAATTCCCTAATATTTCACAAAAAATCAAATGCAAAATAATTAAATACACCATCTATTCAGACACCTAACATCTTAGTTTCTGGCCCTTTTATTGACTATTATTAAAATGATTATATTATGGCTAAAAATATATTCTTACAAGTTTCCACATTCTGTAAGTAGAAATCTACTCTCATATACTAGTATCAAATCATGCAATTGCTGTAGCCTTATTTTTCTCCATATATATTAAATACATACAGTTAGCTGAAAGAGCAACCAATTCACAAGTAATGAAAGAAAATGTGGTAGGGCCCTAGGATTAGAGACTGCAAAAATTCCACCTGACTCAACAGGTCTTCTTGAGTATGTTTGACAATATCACTGTTCTCTGTTCTATTTTCTATTTTAGCATTGAACAAGACAATTACAAGATTACCTGGTATAAAATTTTTAGTGTTCTTTAAAATATACTTTTTTTTTATTAGTTGCTTCTGCTCTGAGAAAGCAGTTCTGTTTCACGGGCACTCTAAACTTTTTGGAGAACACCTTTCAGTGAATACAATGTGTCAGAGTTTATGATTGATTTATTTAAACTGGCTCTTGCAGAATCTGACTTACGCCAAATTGAGGAATTACGTCACATCGAGAGGGAAAGCAATGAGGATTCAGATTTTTATACAATAATTATTTCTTTAAACAATAAAATTAAACCCTCAAGTGTAACACAAGTTTCCAGCTTTCAAAATCTGTACATACCTTATACAATCCAATACCAGGATCAATGAGAAATGAGCGAGATGATGTACTTGGCTGACTGGGTGATCCACTATTTGTTTTTTTGACTTTGTTCTTGCAGTTGGAAACAGCACAGGGATTGACTTCTCCATCCTGATCTGTCACAGAAGTTGCAGTAGGAGCTTCAGATTCAGAACGTATCAAAAGCTGCACTATGTCATTTAGTCCAACATTGTAGTCAAATAAAGTGTGTCCATCTTCTAGCTGTAAAAAGAAAGGTTTAATTGTAAAATTCCCCCTTGAGGTACAAATTAGTTTGCAAATCTTCCTTCTACAGACAATAACTGTACAGACCAGAAAAGGCAAACCATCTGTTTCAGGTAAATAAAAACCTGTGTCTTGCAGAGATGCAGAAACAAACCCTCACTAAGCTACCTGCAGCCATGATCTCATCCAATGAAAATCACTGAAAGGCTTCAAATGAAAATCACTGAAAAACAGACATCTTTACAGACTTTGGACCTTTTAATTATGAATCAACATTTAAAATAATGCTGTGATTTTTCTAATAAAAAATATGTTAGGATTTATGTTGCCTCTTACATTGCATATACATTAATTATAAATTATAAATAGACATGAGAACTTTTAAATTAACAATCAACGTGTTGTATACATTTCAGCTGCAGAATTTTAAACTTTGCTCTTTCTCACTCTTTTCTAGAAAGCAAGGCAGTACCTGATACTTTCCTAATAGTTTGCAAACCATTTCCTAAATAAAATATCTAGATATAAAAAACCTTATACACATGCAATTCCATTTGCTTTTCAAAACTAAGATTTGAAGTATCATATTGATCTGAAAGTACCATGCCAGATCAACTACACTTAGAGAGGGAAGCAACACCAAAAATATGTACTGGACTTTCAAGTTTATGTAATGAAAACTCTTAAACTGGCAGCATTAAAGAAGTATCTTTATTTCAGATTTAGCCATGTCCCAGTCCCAAGACCAAAACGAGATTATTCACTATAATAATTCTTTTAACTGGTCGATTTAAAAGCTATTACAAAACTGAAGAAACATGAAATGCATAGCTCTCCCCCAAATAACTTTGTACATCAGGACCCATGGTATTTCAGATGCAACCAGATCCTGCAGAACTCCAGAAAATAAATAGAAGTAAACTTTTTAATCATATATAGCACACAGTTACTAAATATCATTCTGACCTCCACTTTCCCCACTCTGCACAGCTTTAAGATACCTCTTACTATCTTTTTTATCCAATCATTTTACCTACCTACAATTAAGCTAAGAAACTCACACCGAAAACACCAAGTTAGATGCTAGGAGAGAAGAACAGGGAGCAGTGATTTCTGCTGTTTTCTTTAGTTAAACACATAATGATCTACAGCAGGTACTTAATTCACCTCAAAGTATAATATACTGCTTTGGGACACCAAAACTAGGATCTGATTAGTTACATTTTACTTCACATTGCAGTGAGAGGAAAACGTGCATGACTAAAAATCTTCCACCTGATTCCAAACTACTACTGCAACAAAAAAATTACCTGACCTTTTTTGCAAAATAGGAGCTATTTTCAACATCACTGCTTCGGGAATCTTTTCAAACACATCTGTTTTTATGAGCTTATGGGCAGTATTCAATACAAGAAAAAGTAGAGAGCGTGAAGGAACAGAAAAATAAGTGGGAAGAAGTTTTCCAACTTCTCACTAATACAGCTTTTGGTAACGTTCTGTTGATCTGAGGATAGACAAAGAGTGGAATGTGTGTTTCTTCCTTCATCCCTTTTGCTTTTTCAAAACAACCCTGAAGGGCAGAGGACTGTTACGGACATAAGCTGACACTCAAGAAATCAGTAAGATCTCTGTAAAATTAATTACCCTCCATACTGCTGGTAACTGCTGTACCCACAGCTGGGATGTGTAAACAGAAGTAAAAGTTTGTTTCAAAGTAATTAAAGATGACCCAACTGTCTGGTCAACAGCGGCGGGGTATTGACCCTTCCTCAGCTGACTCTCTTCAATCAGTTCAACACCCAGCAGATAAAACTGTACTGAAGATTCTGATTCTGTAACTATTAAATGAACACAAGTCTTTAAATGGAAAACGCCAGGAACTGTTACTCTCCAGATGACTACCAACACTGCCTTGTATGCCTGGAGCTTTAGAAAAGGGTTTATATACTGGAAGCTACGTACCCAAGTTTAAGTAACCATCTCAACACGTTGTATGTCCCTACGTTTTTCACAACTCGCAAAAAAAGGGAACACACATGTTCCTGCAGTTCTGAAAACCCGGGTTTGGGGCCTTTTTGTGCCACAAGGAGTTCGTCTTTTCACTGGTAAGATAATTAAAGAACTTTACAAACAACTATTCTTAGATTCAAAGTGCAAACAAACCCCAAAGACCAATAATACATTTGGGAGGAGTGTGGGGGGGTGGGGGGTGCAAGATCTACATCTCTGTAGTTTGCCACTACCTCTGAGCACTACTCCACACGCCCACTTTGAAGATTCAATCCCCCAACAAGCCTTTTTCTTCGTTGTGTTTTTAGAAAATCAGCAGTGCATCTGCAAAACAGATCACTTGTGAAATAATGAAAAAAAAAATGGATGTTATTGGAGAAAACGTAACTTCTGCTCCATTTTTCTGTTCCAAATAGACCAGACAAGCTGTAGCAGAGATTCCCATGTGTAATTTCTAGAATCCTATGGTATGATGAAAACTTCTGAGAGCTAATGCAGCAGAGATAAAAAAGACACCCTTGCTCCTGGTAGACTGAAGGTACATAAGTGACACACAGGTGAGAGCAAAGAATTACTGTCATTGTTCCCTTTCTCTCAGGACATACCATGTGCAGGCTGACAGAAAAATATTTTGAGGTACTGCAGTATAACATTTAAAGCCAATTCAGTGAAGATCTAAATCTGAGGAGGCTGAATTATCTACCACATCTATATAACCACTACTGTTAGCACTCAATTAAAACTACCTAGCCTTTGCAATGTATTAATTGGTTAAGACTCCAAAATGTTCTGTCTTCCATATACAAATAAATCCCAATAGCATGGCAGGAGGACAACCTCAAAAACATAATCTATCTGGGAACAGATATATTTAACATGTTCAGAAAGCAAAACATACCTAGGCAAGGCCTTGAGTAAGAAGCCTTCTCTAATAATGCACACAGCTACCACCATGCACAGACTACCCATCCCTTTGCAGGAATCAAAGGTGGTAGACTTCATGAACATGAAGTAACACGGTCAGCAGAATAAACAGATGACTGCAAAGCTGTCTAGTTTACACAATTAATTTATTAGGAATTAGCACCCTGCTCTTTGACAAGTGTTTGTGGGTTGCTTTTTTATGATTAGCATTCTTTGCAGAAATATTTTATGACCACTATTCTACCACTTGTTACACATTTCAGTCTGAAAGCACAGCCTGAGGGGTAAGATTACTATAAGCACACTTCATGTGAGGCAAATGCAGTGTTTGGCAACATGATAGGAAAAGAGCACCTGTTCATAGCTTTAGCAAAAATAAGTTCCCCAAGTATTAGCAATCATGTAAATTTAGACCAATTCAATGATGCTGCGACATTGCTTCAGGGAACAAAGCAGAGAAACACAAAATCTCAACTAGGAACATCAAGGTAGTATACTGACTTGCAAAAACCAATGAGTACAAACATACCTATACTCAACATTATTGTATCACTAATTTAAATCCTACGAGTAAAAAAGCTGGAAAACAATCAGTGTTTAGAGAACTCCATTCCACAACAGGAGAGAACTGTAACATCTTGTTCTGTGAATAACTGGCACTATCCTGATGTTAATATATCAAATCTTGGCCAGTAAGACTATTAACTCAGAGCTGACTAGAGTAAGAAAACAGTAATGGAGCACATCATTCTTGAATGTGCTGGTCCCTCCTGATAAACTAGCCTGTCCTATTCTGGTCAAAGTTGGCCAAAGACTGTATGACAACTTTTCAAATTATATTATTAAAACAGTAGCAGATGGATAGAATTCAGGACCTATCTCTATGTCTGGATATTAACAAGCTGTAGGAGAAAAAGTATGATACCTTCCTTTCTAGCATTTCAAATACACCCTGGGACAGTGTATCTTACCCAAAAACACAACCCAAAACCACCCACAAACAGCCACACACATACACCAACTTTTTATTACCCAGCAAACACTGCCTTACTGTCAGCAAAATTCACAAAAGCATTACTGAATAGAGTCCCAAAAAACCATCACAGACAAATTCAAGCCAGAAAGATAGAAAATGTCGTCAAAAATAGTCTGGCAATTGTGGAATAGGTACCAACTAACACCCCAGTCAGCTTTGTGGTATATAAACATAAAACCAATTTAAATATTAAATATAAAACCATCCGAAAACTAAGAAGACGAAGTCAGGTAAAAATGCTAGGAGGCATGAATGGATGAACTACCTAGTTCTACCTAAACACTAGTAAAGCCTGTGATGCCCTTTTCCACAGCATTGTTCTGGGAAAACCGGCTCATGTCTCAGACAGGCATACACTTTGCTGTGTAGAAAGACTGGCTGGAGGGCTGGGCTGAAAGAACTGTAATGAATGGAGTTAAGTTCTGTTGGCAGCTGGTCACGAGCATTGTTCTCCAGGGCTCAGTACTGGGGCCTGCTCTGCTTAGTATCTTTATCAATGATCTGGATGAGGGGATAGAGTGCACCCTCAGTAAGGTTGCAGATGACACCAAGTTGTGAGGGAGTGTTGATCAGATCAAGGGTAGGAAGGCTCTGCAGAGGCATCTGGATAGGCTCGATCGATGGGCCGAGGCCAATTGTATGAGGTCAGCAAGGCTCAGTGCCAGGTCCTGCGCTTGGGTCACAGCAACCTCACACAATGCTACAGGGCTGGGGAAGAGTGCCTGGAAAGCTGCCTGATGGAAAAGGACCTGGGGGTGTTGGTCGACAGGTGCCTGAATAGGAGCTGGCAGGGTGCCCAGGTGGCCAAACAGGCCAACAGCATCTTGGTTCCTATCAGGAATAACATGGCCAGCAGCAGTAAGGAAGGGATTGTGCCCCTGTACTCAGCACTGCTGAGGCTGCACCTCAAACACCAGCTCCAGTTTTGGGGCCCTCACTGCAAGAAAGACATTGAAGTGGGGGAGCATGTCCAGAGAAGGGCAACAAACCTGGTGAAGGGTCCAGACAGCAAAAGTCTTATGAGCAGCAGCTGAGGGAACTGGGGTTGTTTAGTCTGGAGAACCAGAGGCTGAGAGCAGACCTTCTTGCCCTCTACAACTACATGACAGGAGGTTGTAGCCAGGTGAGTGTTGGTCTCTTCTCCCTAGTCAACAAGCAACAGGACAAGGGGAAATGGCCTCAAACTGTGCCAGGGAGCTTTAACCTGGATATTAGGAAACATTTCTTCACAGAAAGTTTTGTGAAGCATTGGAAGAGGCTGCCCAGGGAAGTGATTGAGTCACCACCCCTGGAGGTATTTGAAAAGTCATGTAGATACGATGCTTTAAGACACGGTTTAGTGGTGGGCCTGGCAGTGTTGCATTAATGGTTGGACCTGATCTCAAGGGTCTTCTCCCATCTAAACTTGTTTATGCTTCTAAGATTACCCATGTGTAGATAAACTAGTAGCTGCTCTAGTGGTTGACCTGGCAGTGTTACATTAATGGTTGGAGTTACTGATCTTAAAGGTATTTTCCAACCTAAATGATTCTGTGATTCTAGTCTATGATTCTACAAACAAGGAGCTCCGATGCAAACTCAAACACAAAAAGGAAGCCTACAGAAGGTGGAAGCAAGTAGCCTGGGAGGAATACAGAGAAACTGTCCAAGCAGATAGGGATCAAGTTAGTAAATCTGAAGTCCTGATATAATTACACTTGGCCACGGATGGTAAGGGCAACAAGAATACCTTCTACAGGTATGTTAGTGATAAAAGGAGGCTAGGGAAAATGTGGGCCCTTTCCAGAATAACAGGACACCTGATTACCCAAGATATGGTTACCCCAGCTGAGGCACTCAATGAATTCTGTGTGTCAATTTTCACCAAACAAGGGCTCTAGTCACACTGCTCAGGTCACAGAAGGCAAAGGCAGGGACTGGGAGAATGATGAAGTGGCCATTGTAGATCAAGTCCAAGACCATCTAATGAACCTGAAAGTACAATTCCGTGGGACCTGATGGCATGCATCCACAGGGAACTGGCAGATGAAGTTGCTAAGCCACTCTCTATCATATTTGAGAAGTCATGACGGTCTGATAAAAGGGAAAAATCTCTCCGTTTTTAAAAAGGGAAAAAAGGAAGACCCAGGGAACTACAGGCCAGTCACACTCAACTCTGTGCCTGGCAAGGTCATGGAGCAGACCCCCCTAGAAGACATGTCAAAACATATGGAAGATGGGAGATACTGGAGAGAGCCACCAGAGTAGAACTGTGCCTGGCAAATCTCATGGCCACACAGTGGCTGTCAACAGCCCAATATCCAAGCGGAGACCAGTGACAAGGGATGTTCCTCAGGGATCTTTATTGGCATCAGTGCTGCTTAAAATCTTTGTCAAAACCAGGAAAAAGTGGGGTTGAGTGCACCCTCAGCAAGTTTGCAGACACAAAGCTGTGTGGTGCAGTAAAGTTGGAGGGAAGGGATGTTGACCCGAGGGACCTTGTCAACCTTGAGAGATGGGCCCATGTGAACTGCATGAAGTTCAACAAGGCCAAGTGCAAGGTCTTGCACATGGGTCAGGGCAACTTCTGGCATCAATACAGGCTGGAGGCTGAAGAGATTGAAAGCAGTCCCAGGGAGAAGGACTTGGGGGTACTGGTGGATGAAAAGCTGGATATAAGCCACCAACATGTGCCCACAGCACATAAAGCCAACCCCATGTTGGGCTACATCAAAAGAAGCATGACAAGCAGGCCCAGGTTAGTGATTTTTGCCCTCTACTCCTGTTGAGTCCCCAGCTGGAGTACTGCCTCCAGCTCTGGGGTCCCCAGGACAAGACAGACATGGAACTGCCGGAGCAAGTCCAGTGGAGGACCAAAAAGGTATTAAGTCTGAGAGCTGGAGCACCTCTCCTGTGAGGACAGGATAAGAGAGTTGGGCTTGTTCAGCCTGGAGAAGGCTCTGGGTGGACCTTATAGCGACTGTCCAGTACCTAAAAGGGGGAATAAAGAAAGATGGAGAGGGACTATTTACCAGGTCCTGCAGTGATAGGATAAGGATTAACCATTTAAAGTAAAAGAGGATAGATTAAGACTAAGCATTAGGAAGTTCTTCACTATGAGGGTGCTGAGGCACTGGCACAGGTTGCCCAGATGAGCTATGGCTGTCCCCTCCCTGGCAGTTGGATGGGGATTTGGGCATCCAACCCTCCCAAGGCTAGGTTGGATGGGGATTTCAGCAACCAGCTCTAGTAGAGGGTGTCCCTGACCATGGTTGGGGGTTGGAACTAAGTAATTTTTAAGGTCTCTTCCAACCCAATGCATTCCTCGATTCTGTGATACATTTACTTAATCACTCACTGAGCATTTAAGGACATGTGTCATTCACAAGTTTATACATGCAAGCCAGAAACAAAAGTATTCAGGCAAGTTCCAGATAATTAAGCTTTATCTCATTCAAGTCAGTTATGACTTCCTAATGCGTAATTAGAATATGTACTCTTCTGATCCTACCATCATGGCGGAAAAAAACAACAAAAAACCAAGAGATGTGTTTGTTTCCTTAGCAGTAGATTTCACTTTCAATAATGACTGGTATGCTTCAAAAGCCTTTGAGGCTTCATTAACATATTCCAAATGAAGTGACACTGAAGAGCAACTAGATTTACTGTATCTAACATTCACTACACTAAATATCTACGTAGAGAAACTGATTACATCTTTCAAATGCATTTTTGTAATCACACATTTAGGAGACTATCCATTTCAACAAACTTTTAGAGAAGGTTGTTGTAAATACTTAAAGGTAAGACAACACTATGTTTACACTAGTACACAAGAGTAACTGTAGCAACACAATACTAGAATTGATACCTACTATCACTGTTAGAACTGTCTTGTAACAGCAAGCCAGGAATTACTTTAAAAGCATGTGGAAACTGCACTTAAATCATGAATGATCATGCAGAGTGCAGTATGACTTGAAAAAAAAATACATGTGACAAGTAATTCACCAATTACTATCACATTAACTTGTCTACAAGTCCCAGCATAAGCACAGATTATGGGTTATACAATGTATACAGAGACCTCCCAAGAAAGCACATGATCATTCTTGCAAGAACACATTACCTACTGTTTTTATCTTAAACTGTGATCCAAAGGTTAAGTTCCTAGGTCATTTTAATCCAGACATTTCACTTGACAATAAAGATCTTTAATCACTTATGGAAGCATGCCTTTGAGCATCTTTGGAGGTTTTCTTTTCCAAGAGCTAAAGCAGTGCCTACATCTAGCAATAAAGATTAAAGAAACTATAATGAATGCAGAAGAGCTCTTTTATTAACATAGTACAATGAAAAGTGAAGTGACATCAATCTTTTATTCTGCACAGGTATTGCATGTACTATTTCTTCAATAGGAAATGAATATGGCTAAAGAGCTTCAAGCTCAAGTTTTGCAGAAGAACTTGCTCAGAGAGTAAGTCAGTCTGAAGAAATCAAGAACCTGTAACTACCAGCTGAGTGCTCACTGAAAACAAGCGAAGTAGATTTCTAGACTTCTATTCTCTGTCTCCAGACTGATATACAAACCTAACTTCTGCTGCCTGCAAGCAGGCTGCTGGAATTGTGAATTCCACTTAGTGTTTTTACAGAAGCCTTCAAACACATCTCCAACCAGCATTTAGTAATGAAACATCTAACTTAAAATTCAAAATGAGCTTTTAAGTATGCAACAGTGAATTCTGGGCCAAAGGAACCGCCTCAGGTTAAGAAAATTGCAATAATCTTTATTACATACACAACACTGGACACTTTGCTCGTGGACCTCTGCCATTCTTGAAGTGTGCTCAGCTTGTTCACACTTCCAAAGCTGAAAAGAACCTAAACAGTATTTTTCTTTATTCCACATGGAAAACTGTAGCCTATAACTGGATTATATGGTATCTGAAAACTATGCTTCAGGATTCTGGGTTCTTTAAATTAATGTATTAACCACATTCTGAATAGTGGGCACATGGTCACATTTTTTAGAATCACTGTTTCCCAAGGAAGTACAGTTGTCTTAACTGCAACAAAGACATAAGCTAAATATGAGGGAATTTAGTAGATAACTACATAAAGAAAATTTGTTTTTTTATGGAACAGAATGTTTAATAATGTGCTGTCTTAGCACACTTGCAACTCCAAATCTACTACTTCAACACTACTTGCTGAAGCTCCAAAATAAGCCAGTCTGTCAAAAAAATACTTTGTCTAGAGATCATTCTCCTATCTTCTTGCACATGGAACAGTTTCGCTGCTATCAGTAACACTGAGTGATGTATCAGTAACTGTTGAGGGTCCAAATATTCCTGGCTCTGCACAAAGAAACTCAATGCAGAGAAGCCATTATAGCAGGAAAATAAGAGGCAAGTAACCACACCCAAACATCTTTAAGCAAAGACTGTACTTCCACAAAGCTGTGGCTCCTTCTCCCTTGTTTACAGGAGACCAGTTCTGAAGTGTGGGGTGGCTATACTGCCTCCATGTTCTAAAGGAGGCTTCTGCATACACACCGTGCAGTCACAAAGGCACTCTGTGTTCAATGCTGATTTCACCTTGGCACTCTGGAATGCTTTCTGCTAAATATATCTCCCTTATTGCTGCTGGCATTTTTAGCAAAGGTCCTAAATAGCATAAATAGATCCTATAATCCAAAACACCACCACTTATCAGCCTGAGTCCAAAAAACTGTAATAAAGGTTTACCTTCCTAAATGGGAAACAACTTTAGTCTGTCTTAGAAATACCAAAGAAACCCCAGGTCACCCTCATCCATACTCTTCATCATTCACTTTCTAACAGTGGTCCTCAATGAAGGTGAAGCCCAAACAGAAACAGATTAATATTTTATGAACTTGTTTCTTGTTTGCCACTACAATCACTTTAATTTACACAGTTTCATTAAAAGACCTACCATTTGCAATCTGTTCTCACGTTGACTTTTTATTTCTTAATAGCTCAGGCATCATGCCTTGCTGTTACAAGACACAAATGGCAAATCATTCCCTCATTTCGAGGAGGAGATTTTGCTCATAAATAAAGTAATATTTAAAAAAAAAAAGATAAAAATCAATGCTATGTCTTACTCTCAGTTAATGAAATCTTAATGAAACATGTAAGTGAAAAACACCTGGACAAGGAAGTTCTCTAGCAGACTCTAGATCCATACCTCTCCAGTAAAGGCAGAACACATCTTAAAAACCATCAACCAAACAAGTTGTTAGTGTCTGGAAAATATAATTCAAATTAGACTCAAGGTTTTTTGCTTGCTTGGTTTGGGTTTTTTGTGGGGTTTCTTTGAGGTTTTTTTGCTACAAGATTTGCATTTCAAAGAAGCCTACAAAAATGTTTGAAGAAATAATTCTTATGCCAGCTAACATCCCACCAAGAAGGTAACAAAATTAGTCTATGTATCAGAGAATGTGCTCCCTTCTGACTGCTTATATGTGGTACACAACAGATAATGATCCGTCCTGGACTCAAGGAAAAAGGATTATACCAAAGATCTTACTCCAAATAAATCATAATCTAGGTAGGTATTACTGTCCTACAGACTCCCACAGAAAACGTGCAGCAAGAGCAACTCCTGGATGAAGGAAGAATATGGTAGCTTTTCTACAACTATACGGACAACGAACAAGCATGATCGGAGCAGAGTGTGGATGTGCGGTGCTTCTTCCACTCTTCAGACAGTGAGCGAGTCTCACATGCTACACAAAGACACACAGTAACTACTGAATCTTGTTGCTGACATGACCCTTAATTACACATCAATCTTCATGCAAAAAGCACGGTAAATGTAATTCCGTCACCTCTCTACTCTATCAACAAGACTAGTTTTCTCCATTAAGAAATTCATACTTTTCCCAAAGGTCTGCACCTAGAATTAAGTACAGAAGCCTACATTTTAAGACTATGTTTTCCAACAAAGAAAATACTTGCAGAGTATAAAGGTGGTATCAACATTTTGCCTTTTGATTTGGACTCACTATAACCCAAAAAAAGTCCCAGTGTAC
Source organism: Hypotaenidia okinawae (assembly GCA_027925045.1). NCBI lineage: Eukaryota > Metazoa > Chordata > Aves > Gruiformes > Rallidae > Hypotaenidia > Hypotaenidia okinawae. The sequence continues at coordinate 36,057,294 of BSDF01000005.1, read as the reverse complement.
AAGACTAGTGCCAACACAAAAACTGCTTAAAGTCAAGAGCTGTAAGAAAAGACAGCAGGTGAAGGCAAGCATTTTCAGCCTCAATCAATGACTTCTACAGGGTTCAAGTCGGCACCTCTCCCAAGCTAATATTTTTAGTAAAATGTTCAGATTTTCAAGATTATTTCTTTATCGCTGTGTGAGATACAGAAAAAACAACATGTTAATTTAGGTATGACATTTTCTTCTTGGATGCAACTCTAAATCCCACTAAAGGAACATTTGTTCACTAACTTCAAGATGGAAGATGAAGCTAAAGGAGCAAGGTTTCTCTTCTTTTGCAGTTCTCAAGAGTCTTCTAATTAGGTAACTAAAAGCTCACAGCATCCTCTGGCTGATATTTAGAAATACCTACCTAATACTTTTGTAAAAAACAAGTAGTATGTCAAAATACAGAGCTACACTCAAATCCTGAGAGGCATGGAAAGACTCATCCATCTCTCTGATGATTAGATGAGAGTGGTCAAGTACCTCCTGAATGATGGTATGGACTTCTATAGCACAGGCAAATGAAGTTCATCAACAGTAATGCCAAGGAGCACAAATGACTATCTGCAGCTTGTAAAAATACCCATAATGAAGAACTGATTATTATATAAACTTTCTGTAATCCACAACCAAAGTAATAATAAATGCATAGAATAGCCAAGTATACGAGGGAAATTATTGTAACATAATTTTAACAGTTAAATGGTTAGGAACATAGATCCAAGTAACAGACTGATCACATTTCTTAATGGAAATCATCATCCAGTTGTCAGTGTAGGCCACACACACCAAGTGTGCTCTGCATCTAGGGTTTGGAGGAGGAGGGTGGGGTGGATGTTACATGAAAAGAAACAATTTTTAAAAGTACAAGTACCAAACTACCCTAACTAGACTACATGCATAAACATACATGCAACAAAATACAGCCTTAAAGCTGGCTGCAATTCCCTACAGGTCATATTATGTTTTTCGTGAAGTCATATATACAGACTAGTATGAAGTATTCTCTTTCCACAAAGCTTCAGCTTTTCCTTCTGGCTTGTTTAGGTGCTTTGAATAACAAAGGTAATGGTAACAAGGAATGGTATGTTGCACTAGCGGTTTTACAGTGAAAATATAACAAGAAGCTGATTTCAGTAAACAGCTTCTGCAATCACATAAACAACTTGCTAACAGGGCTACCAAACCTACTGCCAAGAAAGTTTGAAGTGTAGTCCATTAATGTTTCAGGAATTTTGGAATGCAGCTTGATCATATGCCCCAAAGATTCCAGATTACTATCTCATCAAGCTACAGAGCTACTTGCTACCACCTCCATTGAAAAAAAAAAATAAGTGATCATCATTCTAAGGCCTTTTCAAACTATTTCTCAAAACCATAAAACTTAATTGCTCCAGTTGAAGATTTCTCACACCCATATTCTGCCTGAAGCAGATGGGGTTTGGACAGCTTCAGCTGAAAATGTTTACAATTTTCCAAACAAAATAAAGCTGGGAAGAGATTGTGTGAAGAAACTTGATTGTTTTATGAATAGGGTTTGCACTCACATTCTTTGGGGAAAGACAAGAAATAATGTGTTTCTATCCTTCTGAAAATGCACCCAAGCTGTAAGTATTTAAACCCTAAAACATACAGTTTACAAACCTGGCGCTTCGAAGCTTACACTCACACAAAGTTCTATCTACTGCTCATGTGCCAGCCCAGGTCAGCAGAAGTTAAAGACATCTTTTATAAGAAAGGCTGCAGTTAAATCAAGGCATGACCTATTGCCAGATTTATAACTGTGTATTTTGCTGAAACTGCTTTATCACAAGGAGGCTCACATGCCAAACTAACCGTCCTCCCCTACCTCTCTATTTTTTGGTTAAATCTACAGAAACGAAATCCTGAACACTTGTGCATTACAGCATGAGCCTGAGAGCCAATCTGCATAGGTAAGTAACACGATACACATTACCATACAATTTTGTGCTTAAAAGCAGAGGTAAGTTTGCAACAACTTTCACATCAAGTAAGTGGTTTTGATACTCTCACTTCCACCTGCCAACTTCAATCTCCCCTGAAACAATTTTGGAGTGTCTTCCTTGCCAAAACAACTATGAAGTTCAAAAGCTTTTGAGTCACTTGCTTCTTACATATACTGGGAAGCAGTACTTGGACCCCAAAGTCCTTCCCTCATTCTGGTAAGCAACATGGAAAAGCCACTTAACAACAGCAGCCATTTACAATCTTCCACCGAATTCAAACTCCAACAGGGTGGGAAAGGTGCACAGAAGCAGCCAGCAAAAGATCACATTACTTTGGATATTTCATAAGCAACACATACTGCTGAAATACAGGAGTGTGCACATCCAGATCTATGTGAAACGTAAGTTCATATTAATATCTTTACAACCTTAGCTTCTCTGGCAAGTTTTCAAATTTCAAGGAACTTCCATGTAATTCTACTTACCGCTCAATTTTTCCAGCATTGTAACTGAAAGCTAGAAGTCCCACAATGACTACAGCTTGGTCTGACAGAAGAACCTGTTCTGGCAAGTCATGATGCCAATAATTTGCCTTCTATAGTACCTCCGTCACTTTCATGAATGAAACTGAGAATTTCTATTCTCATTAGGAAGTGCTATATACATTTTCCAATTAGGACAGACAGAGAATACTATTCCCTTTCCTCAGAAAGTTCTACCTTGATCTACAGAATGACTTGACTTCTCTGTTTGATAGAGTTAATCAGCTCTGCAGAAATGCACATTCCCCAGAGTCCGGGACACCACTGCAGACCAGATCAGCTTATAGAGTAATACCAGCTTGCTCATTCTCCAGTGCCCACTTAAGGTCTAGCATTTACATCTGAAGATGAGACAAAAGCAAATTACAGTATACCACCATGTCAGTTACATTAACTGGACATGGACACTCAAAGAACTGCAAAATAACTGCTCTAGCTCAAAGCATTAGTTGAGCTGTTCTCTACTGCAAGATAAAAACATGAGGTTATTGAAATTCAGTCGATATACAGTGACTCACTTAAGTTTCTATATCCTTACAACCTCATACACCTCCCACCATTACAAGAAAGCACGTTATTTAGCTAGTCTTTGGGTACTCACCACTTGCAAGGTAAAAATATTTCTACAAGTTTCCAAAGAGACTACGGTAAGCCACATTCAGTAGTAGCAAGGTCACAGTTCTACTAGCAGACTGAATAGATTCAGCCATACAGCTAAACAGGTAAAATAGTATGAGTTTGGAATAGATGATAGGTCTTCCAACACATGCAGGAATCTTTGGTTCTTCCATGTTTTCATCTCAGTATACTGCTTTCTATTCTCCTCACATTTAACTGAAATGCTCTTTTTTATTTTATCAGAACCCTGACAAAGTTAAAGTCATGTCTCTCAACATCCAGGTTTGCTCTGCAAGGGCCATTCCTCTGGCCTTTTTTCTACTAAGAACATGGCATCAGAAAAGCAATCCTTAACCATCAAAGAAACTTCAGAATTAATTACGGTAACTGCAAGAAAATGGACATAGATGGTGAGCGAAGCTGTAAAAAGAAAAAAAGAACTCCCTAACACTTCACTGAACACGATCCAAACTGTGTCCTAAACTGGATAAACTGAGTACTAAACTCACAAATACCGCTTACACAGGCAACTTCAGCTAGAATATTGCACTATTCTGCCTTTCTTAAGCAAGACATCTGTTACCTAAAATGGTCTGGCCACTGACAGGCTATGTAGAAAAGCACAACTCATTACCTGCTGAGCCTCCCTACTTCTCTGGTAAACCCTGCATCCTGCATCACACTTTGCACTGGAAAAAAAGAGGTGTGCTGACACAGCATGAAGCTGAATGGGTTTACACAACTTCAAGACTGATGTTCCTTGATTTGATCCCTTCAGAGAACCATGAGATTGTCCATAACGGTCTTGACAGACATGCCCTCACAGATGTCCACTCTCGACAATCTGTAGAACACAAAAAATCTACTAGGTCACAATCCAGCTTTAGCATCTATCCCCTAACGCTTACCTCCTACTCGCAGCTAAATTTTTGTGTCGTTAGTGTTCTTCCCCCGATTTGTAAAGAAACACACTTTGTCTCTTTATAGGCAGAAATCTCACTGCCTTGCATTACTCAGATTAGGTGAGCCGTACAACTCATCTGTTGTAAGAAGGTGCATCTGAAGAGAAATACACCGCACGTCCAACACTTTACTTGTCACGTAATAGCTGTGCCTCACTTAAGGGCTGAAGCACCGAGTACGCTTCACAGTTTACGTAACACAGTCTGAAAGGTTACACCCTTCAGCAACAAAAGCACAGCCCGAGGCAATCTATTCGGATAAAAACGTATCTGGCACCGGAGGGGAAGGGAAGGATCAGCTCGCAGAAAGCTTCCAGGCAGGCGTCCCAGCACTACGAGACCGCGGTCCGGATGAAGCGCTTCTTCGGACTGCCAGCGGCGCCCCGGCCCCACCCGCGACACATCGGTCCCGGCGCACAGGCGCCCAAGTTGTGCCCGCGCAAACTAGCCCGCCGCCCCGCCCACGCGGGAGCCTCGCGGACCGATCGTCGTCGCCGCCGCCCCTCGGCTCGGCCCGGCCCGGCCCGTGGCGGGACAACCTTTCCCCTCCCCCCGCGGGGAGGTGGGAGGGATTCATAGCCGGCGGGCCCCTAAAACCGTTACTCCGTCGCGCGGCGCCGGACGCCGGGGGAGGGGGCGCGCCGTACCCACCCCACAGCGGGTACTGACGGGACATCGCACTTCGCGCCGCCTCTCACACCCCCTCCGCCTCCCCCGCCACGTGCGGGCCCTGGGGGCGGCGGCTTTCCGCCCTGGACACCGGCCGCGGTACATCCGCGCCGCACGCTGCTCCCCTGCCCGGCCGAGGCAGCGGCAGGGAGGGCGGAGGGAAACGTGCCCAGCGCGACCGAGAGCTTCGCTTCTCGGGTCCGGGGGGCGGGTGTGGGCGGAGGGGTGCATGTATGTGTACGAGAAAAGCGGATGGGTTTCGTCCCCTCGCCCCCCTCCCGCCCCCCTGTCACTTCGGTACGATGAAAGCAGGGGCTGGGGGTGGAGCCTCCCGTGGTTCAGGTGGGAAAACAAACACACAAAGGGGCCTTCCCGGCGCCCGCTCGCCCTCGGGGAAAAAGGCGGGCGGGAGGGCGCAGAGAAAACCCAAGCAGAGAGCCGGTGCATCTTGTCAGTCCAGCCGCTTCGGCTCCCTCCGGCCCCTCACCTCCCTCTAGGCCCGATGGGACGGGAGTAAACAAAAGCGGGATCCCGTGCACACATGGGTGGGGATGGGGGACCTCCGCGCCGGGCCACACAAAGAGCCGAGCCCTGGAAAGGGGACGCGCGGGGCGAGAGAGAGGGGGAAACCCCCTCCGCCCACCCCCCCCCCCATCCCCGTCTCCACCCCTGCCATCCAGGTAAGGGGCGTTTCCGCCTCACCTGCTTGCCCCGGTAGAAGAGGCGCTGGCGGTCGGGGCTCACGCGGAAGGTCTCCTGGATCTTCTCCCGCAGGCACTCGATCTTGGTAAGGCGGCTCAGGTCGTCGATGGTCTGGGTCTCGGTGCCGTCTATGGTGCGGACTTGGATCCACATGGTGCGCGCCCTCCCACTCGCTCGGCCGGCCGCGGGGAAGGGACGTAGGTACGGGGCACAATGTGGAAAACGGATCCGCTACCCGGGCGCGCTTCTGCGGCGTGCGAGGGAGAAGGGGAGGGGGCCGGGCGCTTCCCCCGCTCTTTGTTCGGCTCAGTGGGGCAGGATTTTCAAATCCCGCGGAACAGACGCGAGCCTCCCCGCCCGCCGGGCCGCCGTCCTCGCTCAGAGGGGCGCGGAGAGGGAAGGAGACCGGAGCCGATTCACCGCCGCTTCCCGATCGCCCGCGACGCGAGCCCCCGGAGGCCGCACAAGGCGAGAGCGGAGTCTGGCGGGAACCGCTGCGGCCAGGTCTAACGGGCGTCGCCGGGAGCCATCTCCCAACCCCGGGGAGTGTTTACCAGGCGCCGCCGCTCTCACATGGAGGTCACGGCGCCAACGCTGCTCTCGCGAGAGCCCCCGGCCTCGGCCGTACTGAGACAACACCACCGGGGCGGGAGCGGGGGCGGGGGGAGCGAGGCTAGCGGGCGGCACCACGCCCCCTCGCACTGCGCTCGGGCCGGCAGCCCCGGCGTCGCATTCGGCAGAGCGCAAGGCTCCGCCCGCCAGCCCTGCGCCACGCCACCTGCGCCGTCCCCGCCCACCACCCCACCACCCTCGCGCGGTCCCCGGCCGGCGGCTGGCGCGAGGCCGGCGGGGGGTGGGGTTGGCGCGCTGTGGAAGCGACCGTTAACGTCTCCATGGCGGCCGAGCGGGACGGTCTTCTCGACTCCCTCTCGGGGCAGGCTTCTCTAGCCCCTGGGGCCCGGAGGGCCCGCGGCCTAGCCCGGCCCGGCGGCTGGCAGGCACTGAAATGGCTATGCAACCGTAAGCAGCCAGGAGTGTCCGTTAGCGAAATCTAGGCCCCGGCGCTTCCCAAGGCATGAAATCTCCTCCCAGCCGGAGTGAGCTGTACCCAAAAAATACCGATTCGGTCTGGCTGTGCCCGTTGCGTTAGAGGGATGAAAACACAGGGCAACATCATAACAGGCAACCCTCATTCATCTTTCAAATCTGACACGGGTGTGCCTCCCCGTGTTTTTCTCAAGTGGGTAATTCTACAAAGTAACTGGGGGAGAAAATGGACTTGCTGTGCTGTGGCGGCTAGCCCTGGTAGGCGGTGGAGCTGCACCGAGCCGCTCAGTCCGTCACTCATGGTAGAGTAGGGCAAGGAAGAGAATCGGAGGGGCAAAAGCAAGAAAACGTGGGTCAAGGTAAGGATGCTTTTGTGGGTTAAGGAAAAGCTGTGCACACAAGCAAAATAAGAAGCTAACTCAGTACTTCACATTGGCAGACAGATGTTTAGCTATTTCCAGGAAACCAGAGCTTCATCACGTGTATAGTTTACTTAGGAAGACAAGCGCCATCATTCCTAACATCCCACCCTTGCTCCTCCTCCTTCCTCCATCTTCTATTGCCGAGCACGGCATCGAACAATCTGGGATACCACAAGGCTCAGCTGCCCCAGCTGGGTCCATTCCCAGCTTCTTGCACATCAGGGCAGTGTGAAAAACAGCAATGTCCTTGGCCTGCTGCAAGTGCTGTTCAGCATTTGCTAAAACGTCCCTGCGTTATCAACACAATTTTGATCACAAATCCAAAGCACAGCACTACGCCAGCGCCAGCACCATACCTTTCCTCTCCATCCTTGCTAATCTCTCTCTGCTCTTGTAACAGCACAGAGCTTCCTTTACTCCTGCTGTCACAGCATGTCACCAAGCTGCCATTTACACACATTCAGAAGCTTGTTTTGCAGTTTGTTTGTGGTAATACTGGCAGCACATGTGATCTTTTGTGGTCTTCTGGCCACAGCCTACTTGTGTTCAGTGAAACATTTGATTATTATTTAACATGGGGGAGTACAATACGAATGTGGTTCTATAGTCAGGGGTGGGGGTGGGGGGATCAAGCAGTCTTCAGCTTTACCGTAGTTACACTCCATCTCTACCTTACAAATAACTGTTACATTTAATCGAATTGTAATTCACTTCAGAATACAACCTTTCTTTTGGAGCAAGCAGTAAAATGTGTCTCTCCTTCAACAGGGAAAAACACGTTTGGGAGAGCAGCATCAGCTTGTCTTAGAGATGTTTTGCAAAGAGTGAAGGATGGCCTTCCTACAGCAGAAGACATTTTTTGGTAGGGGGAAAGAAAATGTAATCAGTTTCTAACAACACTGTTATCTGGAGGAACATTATGTGGCTGGGATTGTAAAGAAAAGCAGATCAGGTTGCTGGCATGGGAGCTCCTGATGAGAGAGAATACTTTGCTATGGAGTGATTACAGGTTGCCTGTTCCATGATGTGCAGTGCAGTCTGGAGGCTAGAGTACGAAGCAAAAGAAGTGTAAAAATTCTTAACTGGTACTCTGAAATAGGATGTGAAAGGGGACAGTTGTTGAGGAGGTTAGAGGAAAAGAAAGCTGGTTATTTGGAAATCCCTCATTGGAATATGTTCATACTGATGAGGAAATTAGGTAATGCCAAAGGAGAAAGTGACTGAGCAGTATAGCATGCTATATAGCATTGGGGTGATGGTAGCAAAAGAATTACTGGAGTGAGCAGGGCAGAGAGGAAAGGAATCTGGAGTATAAAAGCAAAACAAGGAAGTAGGGAGAAAAGTGCAACAATGTAATTTGAGACACAACCAGAAATTAGTGACAAATGAGAATAGAAAAAGAAAATTTGAAGTGAGATTTTAGGAGATAAAGACAGTGCTGGTTTTCCTAGTGGAAAACTATAGAACAAGAATGAGAAATTAATTTCAATAAATTGAGAACAATGTAACAGCATGGGTGAGTTTGTTTTGAAGTTGAGATTTTTTATTTTATGGTGAAATGTTAAAAAGAAAACCATGACACAAATTAGGGGGTTTCTGTGAGGTAAAATAGTTTAAGGTTTAAACTTATGGGGTGAAGTATGGGACCTGTTAGAATAGAGCCTTTGCATGTGTAGGCATTTTCATAATTTTCCTTGTGTAGGTTGCTTTAGTATGTAAATAAAGATAATGACTTGCTTGACATTATGTTTATTCTGGTATTTGAAATTCCACATGAATTCCTACAAATTCTGGAGATTGTTTTACATAGTTTATGTTTATCGATAGAAGATCTCTCGTTTGAATTGCCTTAGTGTGGATAAAGTCTACGGGGATAGGCAGGAGAAGCCAGAGGTGAGCTTGGCAAAGAGACAAATGTGTAGGAGGGGGTGGAAGAATGGAATTGTAATACAAAGCAGAGGAAGCAGAAAGAGGCCAGCAGGAGAGGGGAATGCCTGCCACTGAGTTTCAAGGAGGAGCTGTACAAGACGAGCAGCAAGCCAGGAAATCTTTTTACAGCTTTACACCTGAGAGCGTTTTAATGACTTATAGGCAGTGCAATAATCTGTCTGGATGTTTGGTTACTGATTTGCTCAGTTGTGCTGATGTGCCTTCCAGGGAAGAAGAAGAGAAGAAGGAAATTGAAATTGTCCATCAAGTGAACTTGGCAGAAATGTGTAGCTTAACTCCCATGAAGTCAATGTGACTATTCCAGAGTAAACATGCTGGGAGAGAAAAACAGGCTGTCTGACTTAATTAACTTTATTTATACCTGATGAAGAGAGCAGAAACCAGGTGCAGTACAGTTACAGCTCATGCAGTAAGAATGGGTCTTGCAGATAATGCATCAAGCATCCCTAAGAATGGTGTCCCGTATGTAGAGATGACAGTTCTTTCCGTTGGGTAAAGAGATTTATAAACAACGATGAGGTTGTGGCAGTATGAATTCAGAACACAAATATTTTTATTTGATTAGTATAGAAACAGAAATAGTAACAACTTTACCTTATTAAATTTGATACATTTAGCAATGTTTTTTTTCTGCCAGAAGGGTTGAGGCACTAGAAAGTGTGAGTTCTATGGCAGTTGGAATGAGATGAGGCTTACCCCAAGAAGGATAAAAGTTCAGAACAACAGAACACTGAGTGTTTTGCCCTGACTAAGAAATAACAAGAGTCTATTTTTTTTCTACAGTGAGTAAAGTCCCTGTCTCGAGGACCTTACAGCCTGGAGCAGATGCTTCCTGTTTCTTTAATACATTATACCTGCTTGTGGAGTCACGTACTTAAAGCTTAGTGAAGTGAGCATTAAATCATACTTTATATGATCAGTACTTTTATTTATTTATATATATATATATATAAATAAATATATATATATTTATACAGTTTCTACAGTGAAAAAGTAAACAATAAATATAAGGATAGTACATCGTTCTGATAACCCCCAATCAGAGCTAAGTTTACAGTCCACATCGTTTCCTCATGTAATTCTGCTGGTTCTAGAACAGTTGTTTTAAGAACTAATTTATCTCAGTATATGCTTTTGTCTTTTTAAACCTAGCTAATTCGTGTTTGTAAGGTGGTCATGCTTAATTATTTCAGACACCGATAATTTTTACAGTGAAAAGTAACAATTAATGAGATTAAACCCTCTTCTCTGTATATGATAGGACACTTTGTTTCTTAGTTTGAATTCCTCATTTCGATTTAGGTATCAATACACTACAACATGTAGGAGCTGTTGATTTGGGTTTTTTTTTAATGAAAATGCAGTTATTTTATCAATATTTTTGTATATTTGAATTGGTTTTCAAATCCTACCTTATAGTAATGAGTAATGAGACATTACATTTACTTTCAAATTTTTATTTATAAATTCTGTGGTGTTACGTCCAGTACTGACTATATTGTATTCTCTACATGAATAGTTCTAAGAAGATGCTTAAGAGCAAAACTACGTTGCTGAATATAGTATTGATAGTACTGTAGTTTATAGTTAAAATATAGAGAAATATTTTGTGTGTATGATAAAACCTGCCTTCTATGGAAAGGCAGATAAATATTAAATTATTTAGTAACTACTTGAGAAATGTAAATGCCAAGTAATGCTACTAATGCTTAGTTGGTCAACTGGGAGCTTTAAAGTATTAAGCAGGAACTTGAAACTCACCATGTAAACCTACAGGTTGAAAACTCAAGAATGAACCTGAGCAGAAACACTAACATTTGGGTTGAGAACCTGCTGTTGGGCCGAGCTCAGAGGGTTGTGACCAGTGGAGCATAGTTTGGCTGGAGGCCTGTGACTAGCAGTGTTCCCCAGGGCTCGGTGTTGGGTCCAGTCCTGTTCAATATCTTCATTGACGACCTTGGTGAGGGAATAGCATCCACCCTCAGCAAGTACCCAATGATACAAAGCTGGGAGGAGTGGCTGACACGCAGGAACACTGTGCTGCCATCCAGAGAGACCTGGACAGGCTGGAGAGCTGGGCAGGGAGAAACCAGATGAGTTTTAACAAAAGCAAGTGTAGAGTCTTGCACCTGGGAAGGAATAACTGCTCGAATCAGTACAGGCTGGGGAATGACCTGCTGGAGAAGAGCTCAGTGGAGAAGGACCTGGGGGTCCTGGTGGATGACAGGTTGGCCATGAGCCAGCAGTGTGCCCTGGTGGCTAAGAGAGCCAATGGGATCCTGGGGTGCATCCGGAGGAGTGTGGCCAGCAGGTCAAAGGAGGTGATCCTCCCCCTCTACTCTGCCCTGGTCAGGCCCCACCTGGAGTATTGTGTCCAGTTCTGGGCTCCCTGTTATAAAAAAGACAGGGATCTCCTGGAGAGAGCCCAGCAAAGGGCTATGAAGATGATTAATGGAGTGGAGCATCTTTCCCACAAGGACAGGCTGAGTGAAGCCTTGAGAAAAGTGAGTTCAGCCTTGAGAAAAGAAGACTAAGAAGGGATCTTATTAATGTTTATAAATACCTCAAGTGTGGGACACAGTGGGAAATAGCCAGCCTCTTTTCAATGGTCTGTGGGGACAGGACAAGGAGCAATAGCTCCAAGTTGGAGCACAGGATGTTCTGCACCAATATGTGGAAGAACTTTTTCACAGTGAGGGTGTCAGAGCCCTGGGACAGGCTGCCCAGGGGGATTGTGGAGTCTCCTTCTCTGGAGATATTCAAGATGCACCTGGATGCCTATCTGTGCAAGCTGTTCTAGGGAGCCAGCTTTGGCAGGGGGGTTGGACCTGATGATGTCTTGAGGTCCCTTCCAACCCCTACAATTCTGTGTGAATCTGTGATTTTGTTATGTAATAGAGAGGCATATTTATTTTTTGTCCCATGGTTCGTTCTCTGACACAGAAGTTGCAGTCCCTGTAAGTTTGATTCTCTGTTAGTGTTGAGTGGATATGAAAGGATGACCTGTAGGGAGCATTTAATATTTTCCACAGTTACGCGTGTGGCTGTTTCTCTGTTGTAGTTTTGTGTGGCTGGGTTCTGGTGGAGGAGAGGGGGCTGTCGGGGTGGCTTCTGCAAGGAGCAACTAGAAGATTCCCGCAGGCCAGACAGAGTAAACACCAGCTGGGCACAAGGCTGGACCTGCTACTGACCAAGGCCGAGCCCATCAGCGACAGTCACAGAGCCTCTGGGAATCACACTTAGGAGAAAAAAAACCCAAGCAGCTGCTTTTTGCCACCAGTGAAAAAAACTCTGCAGACACCAAGGTCAGTGAAGGGGGGAAGGGGCAGTCCAGGCGCCAGAGAGTAAGATGCCCCAGCAGCTCCTCAAGAAGACTGTGGTGGAGCAGCTTGTCCCCCTGCAGCACGTGAAGGATGATGGGTAATAGAGGCCTCACCTGCAGCCCATGGAGAGGCCCCATACTGGAGTAGGTGGAGACATACACAAGACTCTGTGACCTGCCTTGGACCAAACCTCTGCTAGCATTTGCGGCTTGTGGAGAAAGACAGAGAGAAAGAATGAGAGAGGCCCATGCCAGAGCAGGTTTGCTGGGGAGTGTCTGTGACTCTGTGGAGGACCAGGCTGGAGCAATCTTGCCTGAGAGACTGAGAGACATTCTGTGATTTATGACTGCACCCCATAGCAGTGACCCACGCTGGGGCAGCTGGTGAAGAGTTGAAGCCCCATGGGAAAGGACTCATATTGGAGAAGTTCATGAATAACAGTGTCCTGTGGGTGGGGCACCACACTGGAGCAGGGGAAAAGTGTGAGGAATGCCCCTTCCACCCACACATCCCTGACTAAGAAGGAAAACAGTGAGGAAGTGCCCGAAAATCTCATTCTGTGCCCCTCTCCATCCCACAATGAGAGGGGAAGAAGGGAGCGAAATCATGACTAAAGTGAAGTCTGCTAAGAAGGAAGTGGGGGAGGTGCTTTAAAATCTGGTCACACTTCTCATTATCTGACTCTGGTTTCACTCTGTGTGTGTGTACTGTAATAAATTAGGCAGGTTTTTTTCCTTTTTAATCTGTGTTGAGTCTGTTCTACCCGTGAGACTGATTGTGGAATGATCCCTCCCTGTCCTTATCTTGACTCCTAAGCTTCTCAATATATATTTTCTCCCCATCCAGCTGAAAAGGGGAGTGATGGAGCAGCTTTGGTGGGTGTCTGGCCTCAACCAGGGTCAAATTGCCACATCTGCAAAAGAGAGTGGTACAAACACAGCCTTATCCAGTTGTATCCAGTCCTCAAAGCTTGGATTAACCAGGAGGAAAACCAGCAAAGCCTTGGATTTTATTATCTTTTTTTTTTTTTTAGAAGTCTGTGTTTTTTCTCCGTGGTTTTAGATTTGTGAGTTTTATTTCTTAGACTTCCTAATTATAGTATCTTAATTTGTTCTCAGTGCAACAAAATAATTTCCAAAGTTCCAAAATTTTTCAAAGGAAAAATTCACAAAACATTCTGGAGCTACTGACTTTATTTTGATAGGTCTGGAGTTAGCTGCTTTGTTTCCAAATACCAGCGTATTGTTGGTGAGAATTAGAGCTATTTGGCTTTGTAACTGGTGGTCTGATGAGATAGCTCAGGGTAGCTAAGTAGATAGATAAGTATGATAGCAATTAATAAAGTCTTGATGTGACTAAATCTTGAACTTTAATGTAACCTCATGTTCAATTGCAGGATTTATTAAAACACCTAATTTTCTTTCTAATGCCATCTTTCTATTTCCATCTGAACCTGTGTGATTCACATGATTTTTATTGTTCGATTATATTTTTTTGCTTCAGCTGATCCCGTGGTATCAGCTGGGTACATGCCACTCTGTTGGCATTGCACGAGTAGAAGAGACACTTGAGAGTGAATAAAAACCTGTTTTTTTATTGATTATGACTCAAGAGAAAACTCATCTCACCTTCAACACTGTGATGAACCGTATTTTAGTTAGTGAGTTGGCTGAAAGGGGGAAATGTGTTTCTCATTTGAATGCATGTGAAAAATAATCACAGTAAGAATTTTTATTGCAAAATAATAAGTCTACAAAACCAGGCTAATAGAAGAAAGGTTAATGTAATTATCTGGGTGCTGTGATCTCCAGTGCTAACGTAATTTTTCAGTAAAGTTTAAGAACATAGTTGGTGTAACCTACTGTAGACTCCTTGCACAATTACTGTTTTATATATGTAACAGGGGACCTCTGCTGCCTTCTCATTCCTAGTGAGGCAGGCAAAAGTGTACTTCACCAGTTTTGCAGGTAACTTTTAAAGAAACAATCCAGAAAATCATGTTTTCAGTAATTATATTGACTAAAGTCCTGTCACACCCCTTAGGAAAAGTCTCCAAAGGAATAATTTTACCACGTAAATATTTCTCCTACTATTTTTCTGTATATTCAAATGGAATCAAATGGGAATTCCTCCATTTGTACAAGACTCATATAAAGCTATCTAAAATACTGTTTAACATTATCAGGACAGCTTAGTTTAAGTAGGAATAGGTACAGAAAACTGCTTCTAGGTAGTCTACAGAACAGAGAACCCATCTTAGAAGACTAAAAAGGTTGACTTTTTCAGGACTAAATACAACAGAAATAATAAAATTACAAAGTATTTAAACTATGTGATTTCAGGGTACAATGTTCCACAAGGACAACTGAAAGCTTCAGAATATTTTGAATCATTTTTAGGCTGGCAAATAAAAGTTGGTTTCTAAGGAGTAAAAGTAGAGGAGTAAAGGGAAGTTTTTATATTATCATGCTGCACCAGTATTCTGTATTTTTTTAACATCTGTACCTTGCCAAGCAGTGTGAGATAATTTTATATGGAAGGTGTTTTCATGATTGCTACATCAAACATGCCTTGCTGCATCAAATAGAATCACAGAATCATACTAGATCAGTAGATCAAACAGTAGATCAAGCAAGAAAATTAAGCTGGACCTAGAATCCCATGATTTCTTTGTATGAAACACACTTCTCACTATACAATCATTATTTCCCCTCCCACTGACTTCTGTTTCCTTTCCAGTTTGAAGTGCCACTTTTCCTTTAAACATCTTCATATAATACGGAGAAGCCTCACTCCATAAGATACCACCATTTTTCTACAAAGTTATCACTGTAGGACTGAAGCTGTCCCATGTCCTCACCATAACTGTACTTCATCAACTTAAAGTATTTTAAATTGTAGTTCTTCTCCAAATTTGACACAATGGTACCATGTTTAACCCAAATCAGCATCATAAGCTCCAGAAAATAGAAATCAAAATGAAGAGGCTGTGTACTTCAAATGATTAAATGCTGCAACTACGTAAATTATGCAAGGTCAGTTGAATAACTTTATGCCTATTCTTGTATGTTTTTGAAGAACCAGAGTCATAGAATGGATAGAGTTGGTAGGGACACCCTGTACTAGATAAGAGTCACTAGACTGTACTAGATAAGACCCCCATCCAACCTGACCTTGAACACTTCCAGGGAGGGGGCATCCACAACTTCCCTGGGCAACCTGTTGCAGTGCCTCACCACCCTCACAGTAAAGAGTTTCTTCCTTATATCTAGTCAGAGTCTCTGTTTTAGTTTAAAACCATTACCTGATGTCCTGTTGCTACAGGCTCTATTAATGTCTGTTCCCATCTTTCTTATAAGTCCTCTTTAAGTATTGAAAGACCACAATAAGAGTCTCCAGAGTCTTCTCCAGGCTAAACAAGCCCAACTCTCTCAGCTTGTCTTCGCAGCATTCTGATCATCTTCATGGTTCCTTTCTGGACTCACTCCAACCAGAGAGAGAGAATCACCTCCCTTGACCTGCTGGTCACACTTCTTTTGGTCCACCTCAATATGTGGTTGATTTTCTGGGCTATGATCACACACTGCTGGCTCATGTCCAGCTTTTAATCCACCTGTATGCACAAGTTCTTCTTCCCAGGGCTGCTTTCAACCCCTTCAACCTCAGCCTGTATTGATACTGAGTTTTGCCCTGACCCATGTCCAGGACCTTGCACTTGGCCTTGTTGAACCTTATGAGGTTTGTGTGGGTGCACTTCTTGATCCTGTCTGGGTCCCTGTGGATGGCATCCTGTCCCTCTGGATGGCATGTTAACCACATCACTTGGTTTGGTGTCACCTGAAAACTTCCTGAGGGTGCACTTAATCTCACCATCTATATCACTGATGAAGATACTAAACAGTACTAATCCAAATACAGATCCCTGAGGGACACCACTCATCACTGTTCTCCACCAGGACTTTCTGGGCATGACCATCCAGCCAGTTCCTTATCCACTGAATGGTCCATCCATCAAACCTGTATGTCTCCAGTTTAGCAAGGAGGATGTTGTGGGAGGCCATGTCAGAGGACTTACAGAAATCCAGATAGATGACATCTATAGCTCTTCCTTCTTGTGTCCACTGATGCAGTCACCCCATCACAGAAAGCCACTGGGTTGGTCAGGCAGGACTTGCCCTTGATGAAGCCATGCTAGCTGTTTCAAATAACCTCCCTGTCTTCCTCCTGCTGTTTCTAGGAGGATCTGTTCCATTATCTTCCCAGGCACAGAGGTGAAGCTGACAGGTCAGTTTTCCCGGGTAGTTCTACTCTTTTTAAAAATGGGTGCAATTTCCCGTCACCTTTTTCCAGTCACCAGGTACTTCACCCTGCCATGGCTACAGATATCGCTCAGGATGGCTTGGCCAATTCCCTCAGGACTCTGGAATACATCTTACCAGGTCCCATAGACTTACATAGCCTACATGTTCAGGTGGTCTTGAACCTGATCTTCCTCTGCAGTAGGAAGGACTTTGCTCTCCCAGTCACTTTTGGTCCATCCACTTGAGAGGTTTGGTAAGAGAGGTTACCACTGAAGACTGAGGCAAAAAAGTTGCTGAGTTCCTCAGCCTTCTCCTCATCTATTGTTATCAGTTTGCCAGGCTTGCTCACTGGGGTGGGGTGGAGGGTGGAGTGGGGTAGGCGTATGCTTTCTTTGACCATTTTCTTTTTCTTTGCATCCCTCACCACATTCAGGACTGTGTCCTTTGTAGCTTTAGCTTACAAATACTGATTATCTAAAACCAACAGATACTAAGTTGTAAAGAAGATGACTTTTTACTTCTTGAAAAACTTTATATTTTCAAGCAGGTTTTTAGTGGCATTAGAGTTTATCTTTTTTAGAAATACTTCTGTTCCTGACTATCTATCAGAGAACTGATTCATGAACTATGCACAACCCAAAGCAACAATGTGCAAAGAATTTCTAAATGATTCACATTTGGTCCTCATTACACAAATGCAGAACATTCTTGTCCTTTGTGGCTATCCCAGAGGCATATGAGAAATTTGGAGGGCTTTCTTGTGCCAGTAGTTCACTGCATCACTGAACAGCACAAAGATTTCTTGTTAAACAACTAGATCTTTGTAATGATGGGTAGTATAAGTAGAACTAATCTCACAGCAATGCAATACCTAACACTTTTGGAGTTGAATGTAGACATCTCAATAAAGAATTTAAGCTAACTGCACATTGTGTCCTCAAAGTAAATGCCCAAGAAGGACATCCAAAACAGGCATCATGATGAGTGGGGAGCTATTTAATCTAAGTCTGGACAGTTTGTACAGATCTAGAAGGACAAAATAAGGTAAATGTTAAATTCTCTTTTGTGTATTAATACAAACATCTCGAGCAACTCGTTCTGGATCCCCACTTAGTCAGTTTCTGGAAATGACTTCTAAAATCAAAGGCTTGTTTAATTTATTTCCAAGATAGAGGCAAAGTTAACTTTTTAACAAAAAGAAACCAAGACAACAACAAAAAAATCAAGGATATATGAGAATGTCAAGGGATATTGTTGTTACCCATTTAATTCTTCTAAACTATCTTTTGCAAGATGAAATTTCCTAGGAGATATCCTGAGTTTTTATGACTGTATGTATATGTAGGTATTTCATTATCAATTTATTTTACTCATTGAGTTACAGAACAGTTTGAATCTCCTTCAATTACTTGCACAAATTCAGCAACTGTGAGCCACAGAACATATCTTATATGCAAAGCCAAGAACGTTCTTAGTCTAAGTAAAATCTTAATAGTGCAAGTAAACTCTTAATGAAGATTTAATATTAGTCCCTTCAGATGTATATCACCACTTATGGTTCAGACTGTGTACATGTAAAACTAATATATGCAAACTTTTTGTATCTACCACTTTCTTTGATTGGATGCTAACCTTTCCACTGCCCCTCTGATTATGCAAGAATCATAGAATCATAGAATGGTTGGAAGGGACCCTTAAATGTCACCTAGTCCAACCCCCTGCAGTAAAGCGGGGACATCTTCTCTAGCTCAGGTTGCTCAGAGCCCCATCAAGCCTGACCCTGAATATCTCCAGGGATGGGGTCTCCACCACCTCTCTGGACAACCTGTTCCAGTGATCTACCACCCTCACAGTGAAGACATTTTTCCTAATATCCAACCTAAATCTCTCCTTTTCTAGTTTAAAACCATTACCCCTTGTCTAATCACTACATGGCCCTTGTGAACAGCTCTTGTCCAGATTTCTTACAGGCACCTTTCAGGTACTGGAAGGCTGCTGTAAGGCCCCCTGAGCCTTTTCTTCTCCAAGCTGAAGAAGCCCAAACTCTCTCAGTCTGTCTTGACAGGAGAGGCGCTCTAGTGCTTTGACCATTTTTATGGCCCTCCTCTGGACATGCTCCAACAGGTCCATGTCCTTTTTGTGTTGAGGGCTCCAAAGCTGGACACAGTATTCTAGGTGAGGTCTCACCAGAGCAGAGTAGAGGGGCAGAATCACCTCTCTTGATCTGCTGGCTACACTTCTTTTGATGCAGCCCAGGATGCAGTTGGCCTTCTGGGCTGAAGATGCACATTGATGACCCATGTCCAGCTTTTCATTCAGTGGTACCCCAAGTCCTTTTCCTGAGGGCTGCTTTCCAGCTCATCAACTCCTAACCTGAAAAGGATAAAGGGGATTGTACTGACCCAGGTGCAGGACCCTGCACTTGGCCTTGTTGAACCTCATGAGATTCACCTGGGCCCACTTCTCCAGCCTGTCCAGGTCCCTCTGGGTGGCATCCCATCCCTCTGGTATGTTAACTGTACCACCCAGTTTGGTGTCATCAGTGAACCTGCTGAGGGTGTACACAATCTCACTGTCAATATGATGAATAAAGATATTAAACAGCACCAGTCCCAGTACAGACCCTTGAGGAACACCGTTTGTCACTGTCTTCCATCTGGACTTGGAGCCATTGACCACCACCCTCTGGACCACCAATGACCATCCAGCCAATTCCTTATCTACTGAATAGAGTCTACCCATCAAATCCATATCTCTCCAACTTGGAGAGAAGGATGTTGTGGGGGACCATGTCAAAAGCCTTGCAGAAATCCAGACAGATGACATCTGTAGCTCTTCCCTTGTCCACTGATCCATTGTAGAAAGACCCTGGGTTGGTCAGGCAGGACTTGCCCCTAGTAAAGCCCTGCTGTCTCAAACCACCTCCCTGTCCTCCATGTGCCTCAGCACAGCTTCTAGGAGGATCTGTTCCATGATCTTCCCAGGCACAAAGGTGAGGCTGACAGGTTGGTAGTTCCCAGGGTCCTCCTTCCTTCCCTTTTTACCAATGGGTGTAAAGTTTCCTCTCTTTCAGACACTCTGGACTTCTCCTGACTGCCATATCTTTCCAGATATCATGGAGAGTGGCTTGGCCACTGCATCAGCCAGTTCCTTCAGGACTCTGGGATGTATCTCATCAGGTCCCATGGACTTGTGGATGTTCAGGTTCCTCAGATGATCACAAACATTGTGTTTGCTTACACTGGGAGGGAATTTGTGTCTGGTCCCTGTCTTGCGGGCCATCAACTTGGGAGCTGTGAGGAGAGAGATCACCAGTGAAGACTGAGGAAAAAAATGTGTTGAGAATCTCGGCCTTTTCCTCATCTCTTTTTCCCGGTTCACACTGTTGCTCATCATGGGGGTACACTTTCTTTAACCTTCCTTTTCTGGTCTATATACCTGTAGAAGCCCTTCTTGTTTTTCTTGGCATCCCTTGCCAAGTTCAGCTCCAGCTGTGTTTTGGCCTTCCTGACCTTGTCCCTACACAACTGAGCAATGTCCCTGTATTTTTCGCAGGACACCTCTCCCTGAAAATATGAAACACTGATGGCTTCAGTTTGGGAGCTGCATCTGAGTCTGTCACTGAGAGACTGGTGTTGGGGTTTCTTCTCCCCCTTTCTAGCAGAAATAAAATATTGTTGCTTCTGATTGATTTCTCCTCACTCTAGGGTCTATATGGAATCACTTTTATATGCTTATTAACATATTTTGTACAATAGTCTTTCTTCATCTGACTTCAAGTCCAGAGTAGATTAAAATTTACTCTAAGATGTTGTTTACACATGTTGGATACTTGTTCTTTGTTCTGTTGCCACTAAGACTGGTTTTACCCAGCTCCCAAGACTGCACTCCTTCAACAAGCAGTAACAGATTGGTGAGTTGCGCATAGCCTGAGGACCCCACTCTCATTCTGTACCTAGGCCTCTACTGTCATGTAGTTTCTCTAGCCATCAATGCTGCGCTTTATTATCGAGCCATAGATCTTTCATCCTGCAGAAAAAAATCACTTCCTGTTGCCATCTGTTGGTTCCAAACGGCAACACTTGGTTACAGCAGTTGAGCATGACAGTAGGTATTGCAACGCACGGGAGTGCAATGCTTGGCAAAAGGTAAAGTGTAATATGATGACAGGTATAGTCAGCTAGGCAAAATATCATGCAGTCGTAGGCAGTAGCCACATATACCTTAATACTAGATAACTGCCAAAAGAGTCAAGTAATTGCTCATAGAACAAAGCAAACAGCAGCAGAACTCCAAGTAGGCCAAAATAAATCCAGGCAAGTCCTAAGGCTTGTGTTGTAGCATTTGCATAGCTACAAGCTAAGAAACACTGCATATGAATTAGAGAAATGTTTGCAATTGCTCAAATTAGTATGAAAGTTAGTTGAGCTTGCAGACCTCACCTTTTCAGGGTACACATTTTCAGCTAACGATCAAGAGAAGGGAAGCTCCTCTGCTGTGGTCATGGTATATTAACACTCCAGTGGCCATGAAAATTAAATTGGCAGTTTTCTTTGTGTGAAATAGAAATACAATCATACTATGTGTCTTAAATATTTAATTGCCTCAGTACTTCCAGTCTCAGGACATGTGGAAATCACAGAATCGTAGGGGTTGGAAGGGACCTCAAGACATCATCAGGTCCAACCCCCCTGCCAAAGCTGGCTCCCTAGAACAGCTTGCACAGATAGGCATCCAGGTGCATCTTGAATATCTCCAGAGAAGGAGACTCCACAATCCCCCTGGGCAGCCTGTCCCAGGGCTCTGACACCCTCACTGTGAAAAAGTTCTTCCACATATTGGTGCAGAACATCCTGTGCTTCAACTTGGAGCTATTGCTCCTTGTCCTGTCCCCACAGACCATTGAAAAGAGGCTGGCTATTTCCCACTGTGTCCCACACTTGAGGTATTTATAAACATTAATAAGATCCCTTCTTAGTCTTCTTTTCTCAAGACTGAACAGCCACACTTCACTCAGCCTGTCCTTGTTGGAAAGATGCTCCACTCCTTTAATCATCTTCATAGCCCTTTGCTGGGCTCTCTCCAGGAGATCCCTGTCTTTTTTATAACAGGGAGCCCAGAACTGGACACAATACTCCAGGTGGGGCCTGACCAGGGCAGAGTAGAGGGGAAGGATCACCTCCTTTGACCTGCTGGCCACACTCCTCCTGATGCACCCCAGGATCCCATTGGCTCTCTTAGCCACCAGGGCACACTGCTGGCTCATGGCCAACCTGTCATCCACCAGGACCCCCAGGTCCTTCTCCACAGAGCTCTTCTCCAGCAGGTCATCCCCCAGCCTGTACTGATAGAAACGGTTGTTCCTTCCCAGGTGCAAGACTTTACACTTGCTTTTGTTGAACTTCATCTGGTTTCTCCCTGCCCAGCTCTCCAGCCTGTCCAGGTCTCGCTGGATGGCAGCACAGTGTTCCTGCGTGTCAGCCACTCCTCCCAGCTTTGTATCATTGGGTACTTGCTGAGGGTGGATGCTATTCCCTCATCAAGGTCATCGATGAAGATATTAAACAGGACTGGACCCAACACCGAGCCCTGGGGAACACTGCTAGTCACAGGCCTCCAGCCAAACTATGTTCCACTGATCACCACCCTCTGAGCTCGGCCCAACAGCCAGTTCTCAACCCACCTCACTGTCCTCTCATCTATCCCATGCTCTCTCAGCTTTGCTATCAGGATGTCATGGGAGACAGCATCGAAAGCCTTGCTGAAGTCAAAGTAGATGACATCCACTGCTCTCCCTCTATCTACCCAGCCAGTGATGAGATCATAGAAGGCTACAAGGTTGGTAGAGCACAATCTTCCCTTGGTGAATCCATGCTGACTACTCCTCATAACCTTCTTTTCTTCCAATTGCTTGGAGATGGCATGCAGAACAAGCTGTTCCATCACCTTTCCAGGGACAGAAGTGAGACTGACTGGTCTAAAGTTGCTAGGATCCTCCTTCTTGCCCTTTTTAAAGACCAGAGTTACATTGGCTATCCTCCAGTCCTCAGGCACTTCTCCTGTTCTCCAAGACCTGTTGAAGATGATAGAGAGCGGCTCAGCAATCACTTCCTCCAGCTCCCTCAGCACACGTGGATGCATCCCATCTGGGCCCATGGATTTGTGTGCATTGATCCCTTTGAGATGCTTCTGCACCACCCTCACCTCAAACAGAATGAAGCTCTTCATTTCCCAAACTCTCTCTCTTTCTTCTGGGGTCTGGGAGTCCCAAGGGGTCTTTGAAGTGAAGACCGAAGCAAAGAAGGCTTTCAGTATCTCCACCTTCTCAGCATCCCCTGTCACCAGGACACCCGCCTTGTTCAGCAAGGGACCCACATTATCCCTGGTCATCCTCTTACTATTCATATACCTAAAAAACCCCTTTTTATTATCCTTTATGTCCATTGCCAGTTTCATTTCCAGGTGGGCTTTAGCCTTCCTAGTTGCATCCCTACAGGCCCTGACAACATTCCTATATTCTTCCCAGGTGCTCAGACCCTCTTTCCACAATTCATAGACCTGCTTCCCTTTGAGTTTACCCATGAGCTCCCTGCTCATCCACACAGGTCTCCTGCCACCCTTTCCTGATTTCTTACTCAAAGGGATGCACCAATCCTGAGCTTGGAAGAAGCGCTGTTTAAATGCTCTCACAGGCTCCCTTACCTTCTAACAGTGTAGCCCATGAGATAGCTCCTATTAAGTCACAGAAGAGATCAAAGTTTGCTCTTCTAAAGTTCAGGGTTCTGATCTCACTCTTTACGAGACCCATATTCCTCAAGATCAGAAAGTCAACCAGGGCATGGTCGCTGCAGCCCAGGCTGCCTCCAATCTTAACACCTTTAATGATCTCCCCCACACTGGTGAGCACCAGGTCCAGCAACGCATCACCTCTGGTTGGTCTCTCCAATACCTGAACCAGAAAGCTGTCATCAATGGGCTCCAGGAGTCTCCTGGATCTCTTGCAGTTCACCGTGTCATTTTCCCAGCAGATATCCAGGTGGTTAAAGTCCCCCATAAGGATGAGTGCCTGTGACTGCGATGCCAAGCCCTTGTCAGTGGTCTCTCCTTGATCAGTCTTTAGTAGACCCCTATTGCCATCAAACGTCTCATAGCTGCATCAGGGGAGGTCCAGATTAGCTATTAGGAAGCCATTCTTTAGCAAGAGGGTGGTCAAGCACCACAACAAGCTTCTTAGAGGGGTCAATGTTCTCAACCTGTCAATGCTTAAGAGAAATTAAGCCCTTAATACTTTTGGTTTAACTTTTGGTCAGCCCTAGAATGGTCAGGGAGTTGATCCAGATGACAACTGCAGGATCCCCCATTTCATTCCACTCCATTCCATATCACAGAATATTACTATGCTTACCATTACAGACAAATTAAAAAAACCCAAACCTGCAACAGACAGAAAATTAACTTCCACAGGTGTGTGTAAGGCTGCTTATGTAACCAATATTTGTGGCTAGAGCCATAACAGACCCAGTCCTACAAAAACATAGAGGGATAGGTGTCATATAGTTGAACTGACCATAAACAACTTAAAAACATCTTAGCTAAAATTGCAAGTATCATATCAGCCTCTTGCAATAAGACAGATACTGAAGCCATTTAGTAGAACAAGCACATCATTCTGAACAGAGAGGAGAGTACATATCTGCACACTTGGTCCTGTATCTTGCAATCCATTTTTGGAAATCCTCAGCTTTTGTCCTGCCCATGAGACTGTGGAACCTAGTTCTGATTTATTCTAAAACCGTCATATTCCGCATGGGAAAGTAGGAGATTTTATTGCATGTTATGGTAGTTTTGCATGGCTGGGTTCTGGTGGAAGAGGGGGGCTGCAGAGGTGGCTTCTGCAAGAAGCAGCCAGAAGCTTCCCACAGGCCCCACAGAGCAAACACCAGCTGGGCTCAAGGCCGGGGTCGTAGCTGACCAAGGCTGAGCCCATCAGTGAAGGTCACAGCACCTCTAGGAATCAAATTTAGGAGAAAAAAAAGCCATAAGCAGCTGCTTTTTGCCACCAGAGAAGGGAGTGAGAAGACATAAGAAACTGTGCAGACACCAAAGTCAGTGAAAAAGTGGGGGAGGAGGTGCCCCGGGTGCTGGAGAGAAAGGTGCCCCGGGTGCTGGAGAGAAAGATGCCCCTGCAGCCCATGGAGATGGGAGAAAGATGCCCCGTTAACCCACGGTGGAGCAAGTGTGCCCCCGTAGCCCATAGTAGATGACAGGGAACAGATATCCCACTTGCAGCCCATGGAGAGGCCCCATGCTGGAGCAGGTGAAGACATATGGAAGACTCTGTCACCTGCATTGGAGCAGGCCTCTGGCGGGACCTGCAGCCGGTAGAGAGAAAGGCTCACGCCAGAGCAGGTTTACTGGGGGGTAGGTGGAAGCAGTCTGGGCCTGAGAGACTGAGAGACATTCTGTGATTTATGACTGCACCCCATAGAAGTGACCCACGCTGGGGCAACTGGTGAAGAGCTGAAGCCCTGTGGGAAAGGACTCGTGTTGGAGAAGTTCGTGGAGGACTGTCTCCTGTTGCTGGGACCCCACAGTGCAGCACAGGAAGGGTGTGAGGAATGAATGTCCCCCAGCTAAGAAGGAAAACAATTCATGAGGAACTGACTGAAACCCCCATTCCCTGCCCCTCCCATGCCACAATGGGGGGAAGAAGGGAGCGAAATCATGACTAAAGTGAAGTCTGCTAAGAAGGGAGGTGTGGGGGGAAGTGCTTTAAGATCTGGTCACACCTCTCATTACCTGACTCTGGTTTCACTGGGGGTGTGTGTAGTGTAATAAATTAGATGCTTTTCGTGTTTTCCTTTTTAGTCTGTGTTGGGTCTGTTTTACCTGTGGTGTTAACTGTGGAATGATCTCTCCCTGTCCTTATCTCAACTTCTAAGCCTCTCAATATATATTTTCTCCCCCATCCAGCTGAAAAGGGGAGTGATAGAGCAGCTTTGGTGGGCGTCTGGCCTCCAGCCAGGGTCAATCCAGCACAGCTGTAAATTTAAAAAGAAGCAATAAACTTCACCATGATGAGTTAAAGCAGCAGTTTTTGAAATGGAACAGGTGACTAAAAGACAAAAGAAAATAATATCGTACTGTTTGTTTGCCCATAAAATTTCTGGACACTGTCCTGCTGTAAAGAGTGCAGGGCTGAAACCCAAGATTCTCTCACTTCGGTGTGAAGCTAAATATCCTGCCGCTTAGTTTTGCAGATGGGTTCTAATGGACATATAGAAACATGGAATGTGTTAAGTTGGAAGGAACCTTTAAAGATCATCTAGTCCAACCCCCTGGAGTAAGCAGGGACATCTTCTCTAGATCAGGTTGCTCAGAGCCACATCAAGCCTGACCTTGAATATCTCCAGAGATGGGGCCTCCTCTATGTCTCTGGGCAATCTGTTCTACCACCCTCATAGTGAAGAACTTTTTCCTAATATCCAACCTAAATCTCCCCTATTCTAGTTTAAAAAATATTACCCCTTGAGCTGTTTCTGCATGCCCTCGTGAAGGTGTGTCTGTATTTCTGAAGTTCCAGTTCTAATGGATCAAAGCCTTAAATGCGTTTTGAGTAATCAGGAGGAAAGCTGCATAAAGTTAGATTTTTTTTTCCTGATCTTTGTCAGCTATTCTCCCTTGTCCAGCTACAAAGGAGAGTGATAGAGTGACTTTGGTGGGCATCTAGCCTCCAGCCAGTGTCAAACCATCACAGAATCAAGTCTTGCCACTGTTGCTCCAGCTGCTCTGTATATGCGTAGGTAAAGACATTGCCTGAATTTTTATTCAATATGCATTGACACAACTGCAGGCAAGTAGCAATATTTTGCTCCTGTTTACACTAAAACATTGATTCTCTGTTTCCATCTTCGGTTATCTTACTTCATTCTGTAAGTAATCTGCTCTGTCAAAGAAGTATTTACAAATTAGGCTCAGCCTCACTCTGTAGCCCAGATGGCTATTCAGGGAGCTTTTCTCTGTTTTTTTGTGGAATCTGGAAGTTTGCAACTAATATGCAGAAGATTTACTTAACTAAAATCCCTGTCTAAGTATGATAAGGTTATCACTTCCTGAAGGCAATGTAAGACGGTTTTCCCAGCTTGTTAATTGACCTGTTATAAGTGATTGTAGTTTTGGTTTACAGTGATGGCATTCTTAGCATTTTTATGTCCAGTGCGGTATAAAACTATCAGCTTTCTGCACACCATGGCTGACATGCTTCTTTTCTGTAAAAAAGTTACATTTTTATGACCCCATGGTGCACACAGCTACGTGCTCGTTGCCTTCAACACACACAGAGTGACACATTCAACATAACAGACAGTAGCTAAAATGCAATCAAATTATAGAGTGAAACTTGAATGCTATGGCCACGTTACAATGCTCAGTAAAAAATTTCTTGGACACCACTGGAATTTGGTATGAGGAAAGGACGTAGGATTGTCTCCCAAGGGAATGAGTCTGTGACTGGTGACAGAATTGAACCATTATCTCCATAATTTTTGTGATGCTTTTATTTTAAAATGTTGTTGTTTAAGGAATTAGCTGAGTCAGAAAGGAAGATGTCAGTTGTTTTGTATTGCTCTATGGGATAGCCACTAGAAATCTAAGACATTTTAGGAAATTTTTCACAGACATTCAGGAATTTTATAACTCATGTATGTGATTTTATCAGGTAATAGACTTTGGAATATAATCCCAATAGGAACACTGCTAAAATGCAACCAAATGGAAAAAATAAAAGAGAAATAAAAAATTCTTTGGCTTTTCAACCCAGGATGTGGATTTGTGTTACACTATCCACTGCAACTGAAGACTGTGCTTTGTATTAAATTGTGGAGATCATACAATCACAGATTTTACCTTCTGATCTGCTCAAAAAAAAAAAAAAAAAAAAGTCAGAAAAATTCCCCATAATCAGCTTTTTTGGCCCACAATATCCCGTAGTAACACTGTTACTAGATCTGAGTGAAATGTCCTAGGGAGCCTGCTTTGGCAGGTGGGTTGGACCCGATGATCTCTCGAGGTCCCTTCCAACCCCTACAATTCTATGATTATATGATTCTGTGATCTAACTGAAGAAAAGAGTGAGCAGGGCTGCTTCATTCAGGGTCAACTTGTGGGTAAAAGTAAAGTGAATCCACACAGCAAACTTGAAGCGCTGCAAAGACCAAGGTGTACGCTGACCCGGCATCTCTTGGTTCTATCATTCTGGACTCCCACGAGCTGAGCATTTTTGACATGCCTCTGTTCCCAATTAATCTTTGCTATTTTGCCTTTGCAAGTTTTCTGAAGATGTGTTCTTTTGTGTTAGGATTACTCTGTCGCTTGCTGTACTGTACAATAAGATGATGGAAGTTCCAGAATCTTACCCAAGTCATTTTAATTTTTTGCCAGCATACTTAGTGGGATTTGTTGGTTGTTTGGCTTGGCTTTTGTTGTGGTGCTGGTGGTGGTTGTTAGGTATCTCTCTGCTCCACCATTGTTCACCCTAGCCGATTATCAGCCACTCGGTTTCTTTTGTACAAGAAACCGAAGTTCATTGCTTTCGAGGACACCTTGCACTTGCAAACCCGCTGACCGTGGATGGAGATGCTTCTTCACGTGTTCTGAGCCAGGCGTGCGGAGGCATGCAGCTCACCTCCTGCCGTTACAGCGCGGTGACGCGGCGAGCGAGGAGCTGCAGCCCCAGAGAGGGGCATGGGAGCCATCCAGCGGGCTCCCGCGAAACGCGCAGCCAAGGCAAATCACATTACCTCAGAGGGCGAGTCTGCCTTTTGGGTTGCAAGGCGTTGGCTTTTGTTCTTCTGCCCAAAACCTGATAGTGGTATTAAACGGCACACTCCTTTACTTTTTGTGTTCACTTTAAAGAACTAAGTTTCCCAAAATGTGGAAATTTCGGGAGGTCCAGATATGGAGCTGCATTTTCTAGAATAGGAATTTAATTAAACTGTGAACAACAAGCTCAGGGTTTTTTTCTACTTTATATAATGCAAAACTACCATATAAAAATTAATGAAGTGGGGAGATAGCCATTCTTCCTTTTGATTTCTATTCTGAAATACAGTTTAATCCTAATGAATGCTTTTAAGTGTGTGTTATTTCAACTGAATGTAAAGATTTACAAATTCTCATTAGAGATTTATTTTTATTATTTTCAAAGACTGTGACAGATGCTTTATGGGTGATTTATATGTTTTTGTTCACTTAACCAGAATAAGGAAATACGAGTTTTTATGCTCGTAGCAGCACAAGATCTATAATCCAGAAAAATTTTTGCTTATAGCTCAAAGTGTCGGGAGAAATCATCAATCTTTCTTAAGCTTGGAGAAAATGTTAATTAAAAGAAATTTAAGATTTCTCTTTATTCCAAATCTCCTAGCATGATGTAGATTTTCCCTGTCATTCTTGTTGATCAAAACTTGATCAGGGGTTGATCTGCAGTAAAACCACAACTTAGCTTCTTGGCAAAGAATGGCGTAAATAGTTACAGTGTTAGATAGAACCACAAAGTCAGTGAAACATGCAACGGAGCAACTGTTAATTGAAACCGTAAGAAGAATTCAGCATAATACTAGATATGGTTTTCAAATTTGTATTCCTTCCTGTATGGCATGTTTCTCTGAGGCATGTTTTTCTTCTGATATCCATTAAAAACTGTCAGTATAAACCAGAATCTTCTTTTCTAAAGCTCACCTAATGTAACTGTAAGTATAGTTTGTGAAATAAGCCTTCCTTAACTTTTTTATCTCAGACAACTGAAAGTTCTTCGTCTCTTTTTTTTTTTCTTTAGTGTTTACTAAAAGCTAAGCAAAGCAAATTTGGGATAATTTCCATGAGTAGTTTAGGTAAATATGTGAAAAACCTCTGAATTTAGCCTGGATACAATATCAAATGATTGGTGTACTTCCATAAGAAATAAAATTATACATCAGTATAATGTTAATAAAATTCAATTTTCTTGTATTTTGAGTACAATACGAAATGTAGGTGATATTATTTGTTACTTCATGGTCTTTTTGATCTAAAACCTTGAGAGCTTCAAGGAAGTTTTAACCACTCTTGTAAACTTGTTGATTTACAGAATCTGGAAGCTCATAAATCTCTTATGGGTCTAAAACAAATGCCCACACATAGTTGAGACCTACATATCCCAAAGTTCAGGGTGACATTTCTTAATGCTGTAGCGTATGAACTGACCTAGCCTTGCAGAGATTTACGTCAGCTTGGTCTGTAGTTTCTTCCTGTGAATTTTGTCATACATGCCTGTGCAAATTTGCCTGTTGGATAAATAAAAGCCTGGCTACAATTTATCTTCTGTGTTGGCTGAAAGCTTTGCTCAGAATTGTGTTAAATTGGTATGGTCATGTTTTTCTGTGGTTCCAGTTCATTCTCGCACTACTCTGTGAGTACTTCTTTAGTTTATGGAAATGTGTTTGCTGTCTTTGCATTCAAAATACAATTACTTTTATATTTCAGAGAGGAATAAAGACTGGGTAGGAAAACCCCTTTTATATTTATGGGGTTTTTTTCAACTGAGAAATTAAAACACTTGGAAATCATACAATCCAGTACAAATACTCCTCCTTTGTCAGCTTTTTACTGCCCTGTAGTTTAGAGATGGTTGGCGGATAACAGAGAACCGAGCAAATGCTCAGTTCTTAAATGCAGCTTGATCCCTGTTTTTTGCACAACCACCAAATGAATTCCTTGTTCAGCTCGGGTGATTTGCTGGCATTCCACGAGTCCAGACTGGATGCTGCCTTTCAGTAAGCAAACTGCAGTGTGTAGGCTGATCCCTTTGATCAGGAAGAGCAATACCTTCACAGTAGCTGTTGCAATGGGTATGGATTGCATTCGGACAGAGTTGTGCACATGTTGATTTGAAGGTGCTCAATGCAATCCTGTGCTGCATTCTCCCATTATAACCAAAGTGGGGTAGAGAATCATGTGTCAGGATCCTCTGCATCAGGGACAGCCTCCCATAGTTATCCAACTATACTGTGAGACCAGGACATCTTGAAATGTGGTACAAAGTGGCCGTATTTCACATACTTCTCTCATAAGTAGTCCAGTTATGCATTTTGAATAAAACAGGGTCATTTTATCTTGTCCTTTTTTTCTCTTAGTCCAATAAAATCTAGTTTAGTCTGTTTTAAAATATATTTTCTGCAAAGTGACTTCTTTTAAAAGCAGACATTAAGGAATTGCAAAAAATATGCACTTAATTAAAAGGAACAATTTGATAATTTAATTAAGACTGGGAAAACAATTCATGCTGCTATAAGACATAAGGCTCCCAGCTCTGATACAGCATATAGGACATGCCATGTTTCCTGCTAACTCAAACCAGATAGAAAATGGTGCTTTCTTTTTTCTTGGTAATTTTATTCCTTGGCCTCCTTGCTTCTTGTTTTTCTGTTTCTATTCTTTTTTTCCTTTTTTTTTTCTTTTTTCTGGTAGTATTGGCTAGAAGAATACCGTTTCTTGCCAACACTGGGCTTTTTTGTATGTTGGGGGAGGAAAGATCAACAAATAGTCCTTCTGTATTCATTTCCAGCAGAACTGAGGGAAAGTCATCCAAACCATATCCTTCTTGCATCTGTTTGTAAAGGTCTGGGGGTGGTGAAGAAGTCTGACCTTAGAATATAATAACAGGTTAAAAACAACAGTAATTTAAGAATATGTAATAATTTTCCATGGTGGAGCTGACAAAATACTCAAACTAAAATGACTGTTCTGTTTTAGGATTCATTTCATTGGCTTATTTTTACTGTCAGAAATATATCAGTATGTTATGTGATTCATAGCTACAATATGAGCAACTCCTTCCTAGAAACTAAACTGCTAGCTGGATGAGAATGTAAAACAGTCCTTCTCAAAATCTCTTTCGGCATCTAAAGCAAAAAGGGACATATCTTTTCATATAGGGATTCAGGCTTTTTTTCATCTTCCCATATAGTTGTTAACACTGAGGCAGGAGTACTAATCTTTTCATAGCCTTTATTTATGATGCAGTAACAAGTTATATTTGATTTATCTGTTTGCTGAACTTACCAGTTACTAAAGACCACAAAGAATTTCCGTAGTGCACCCTGAGAAAGGAGCACTTTATTTCAGAGATGAAATTTTGAGCCCATAAAATCATACTTCAAATAAGGACTTATTTTAAAAGTAAATTGATTTCAAAACATAAGTTGAAATTACTTTCAGGTTTTACATCTGCCTCTGACCTTCTGCCAAATGTGAGGCTTTGGCACTGTATTTTTGTGTTTCAAGCAAAGTTATTCTCTTGTTATGTTAAAGACCCATTCAAACAGAAGAGGATTGAAATACAGTCTTCATTGTGCAGCTGAACCAGCAAGTATTCAAGAAACAGAACAGTTACTAGGAGATCTGAGAAACCATAATTCACAGTAGCTCTAAAGCCTTTCTAGACTCTGCCAACACCAGTAGGTTCCAAACAAGAAATCTCAGAGCCACTGTTTTCTTAGTGCCAACTCCTCAGCTTTGCCACCTCAACCAGGTTAATTTGAAACTGATGTGCTTTTTTTCTATCAGCAGTCCTAGCCAACCAGGGATGTCCCAGTTGACTGGAGGCTTGCCAATATAACACCCATCTAGAAGAAGGCCTAGAAGGAGGGTATCTAGGGAACTACAGGCCTGTCAGTCTGACCTTGATACCAGGGAAGGTTATGGAGAAGTTCAGCTTGAGTGTATGGCACATGGTGTGTCAGAACAACCAGGTGATCAGGCCCAGTCAGCATGGGTTCATGAAAGGCAGGTCCTACTTGAGAGTAACCTGATCACCCTCCTCCTATGACAAGGCAACCCACTTAGTGGATGAGGGAAAGGCTGTGGACATTATATACCTGGACTTTAGTAAAGCCTGTGACACTTTGACTACAGCACTCTTCTAGAGAAACTGGCTCATGTCTCAGACAGGCATACACTTTGCTGTGTAGAAAGACTGGCTGGAGGGCTGGGCTGAAAGAACTGTAATGAATGGAGTTAAGTTCTGTTGGCAGCTGGTCACGAGCATTGTTCTCCAGGGCTCAGTACTGGGGCCTGCTCTGCTTAGTATCTTTATCAATGATCTGGATGAGGGGATAGAGTGCACCCTCAGTAAGGTTGCAGATGACACCAAGTTGTGAGGGAGTGTTGATCAGATCAAGGGTAGGAAGGCTCTGCAGAGGCATCTGGATAGGCTCGATCGATGGGCCGAGGCCAATTGTATGAGGTCAGCAAGGCTCAGTGCCAGGTCCTGCGCTTGGGTCACAGCAACCTCACACAATGCTACAGGGCTGGGGAAGAGTGCCTGGAAAGCTGCCTGATGGAAAAGGACCTGGGGGTGTTGGTCGACAGGTGCCTGAATAGGAGCTGGCAGGGTGCCCAGGTGGCCAAACAGGCCAACAGCATCTTGGTTCCTATCAGGAATAACATGGCCAGCAGCAGTAAGGAAGGGATTGTGCCCCTGTACTCAGCACTGCTGAGGCTGCACCTCAAACACCAGCTCCAATTTTGGGCCCCTCACTGCAAGAAGGACATTGAAGTGGGGGAGCATGTCCAGAGAAGGGCAACAAACCTGGTGAAGGGTCCAGACAGCAAAAGTCTTATGAGCAGCAGCTGAGGGAACTGGGGTTGTTTAGTCTGGAGAACCAGAGGCTGAGAGCAGACCTTCTTGCCCTCTACAACTACATGACAGGAGGTTGTAGCCAGGTGAGTGTTGGTCTCTTCTCCCTAGTCAACAAGCAACAGGACAAGGGGAAATGGCCTCAAACTGTGCCAGGGAGCTTTAACCTGGATATTAGGAAACATTTCTTCACAGAAAGTTTTGTGAAGCATTGGAAGAGGCTGCCCAGGGAAGTGATTGAGTCACCACCCCTGGAGGTATTTGAAAAGTCATGTAGATACGATGCTTTAAGACACGGTTTAGTGGTGGGCCTGGCAGTGTTGCATTAATGGTTGGACCTGATCTCAAGGGTCTTCTCCCATCTAAACTTGTTTATGCTTCTAAGATTACCCATGTGTAGATAAACTAGTAGCTGGTCTGTTCCTTAGCACTAATACTATATAATCACTTTCAAAGTAGCTTCATCTGTGAGTGGAAGAATCACTTGTCAACAGCCTACCTCATCCTTACTGTTAAATAAATGTTGTTGAATTAGAGGGTTTTTTAAAAATACATAAGTTCACTGTATTTATTTAGTTATTAAGGGTTTGTGATCAGAACTGGGCCCTCAGTAAGATCTTACTCAGACAGAGTTTGTTTAAAGTTCAACAGTATACTAAATGATGGAATAGGGTTACAAGGCAAGAAAAGATAAGGGTGATAGTGTACTTTTTGTGTCTGATCAGCTCTCTCCTGTAAAGCATTATACTTTTTGAGAATTCTAACATATCTTGTGATTTAAGTGGAAGCAAGGGGGTAAAAGCCCCTCTGGACTAAATTATTAGAAACTAAACATCTGTTACACCTCTACTTTCACAGCCAGACTTTATGGCACAGCTGATCCTTTTCATTTCCATGGTTGTTCTGTATTTACACAGGAAATTCATAACTTTCAGCAATCAATGGTAAACTCCCGGCCATATGAAATTCAATTTCAAAGTCAACTTCAAGTCATATTGATAAGTTTAGAGTATTACTGTAAGGAAGCTGAAAAAATATGACAAATAAACTAAGATTAATCTTAGGTTGTTGTTGTGGTTTTGTGTGGCAAGGTTCTGGTGGAGATTGGGGAGCTGCAGGGGTGGCTTCTGCAAGAGGCACCCAGAAGCTCTTTACAGGTCCCACAGAGCAAACACCAGCTGGCTCAAGGCCAGACCCGCTGTTGACCAAGGCCAAGCCCATCAGTGACAGTCACAGCACCTCTGGGAATTACATTTAAGAGAAAAAAAACCTGTAAGCATCTGCTTTTTGCCACCAGAGAAGGGAGTAAGAAGATGTAAGGAACTCTGCAGGCACCAAGGCTGGGGAAGCGGAATGGGGGAGGACTCATTGCAGGCGCCAAAGAGAAACATTCCTTTGCCACCCATGGTGGAGCGGGTGTCCCCCCCACAGCCCATGGAAGAGGACAGGGAGCAGAGACCCCACCTGCAGCCCATGGAGAGGCCCCAGACTGGAGTGGGTGAAAACATGTAGAAGATGCTGTGACCTGTGTTGGAGCAAGCCGCTGTAAGCGTATCTGCAGCCCATGGAGAGAGACAGAGGGAGAGATCCACTGTGGGGCAGATTTGCTGGGGGAACTTGTGACTCCATGGAGGACCAGGCTGGAGCAGTCTAGGCCTGAGAGACTGAGAGACATTCTATGACTGCACCCCATAGCAGTCACCCACTCTGGGGCAGTTGATGAAGAGCAGAAGCCCCGTGGGAAAGAACTCAGGTGGAGAAGTTCGTGGAGGACTGTCTCTCGTGGGTGGGACCCCGTACTGCAGCCAGGGAAGAGTGTGAGGAACTGACCAAAACACCCTTTCACCCACCTCATTTAGTCCCAGTCCCACCCTGTGCCACAATGGGGGCGGGGGGGAAGAAGGGAGCAAAATCATGACTAAAGTGAAGTCCGCATGAAGAAGGGAGGGGTGGGGGAGATGCTTTAAGATCTGGTCACACTTCTCATTGCCTGACTCTGGTGTCACTGGGTGTGCAGTGTAGTGTCATAAATGAGAGGATTTTCTTTCCTTAATTCTGTCTTGGGTCTGTTCTGCCCATGATGCTGATTGCAGAATGATCTCTCCCTGTCTCATCTCAACTCCTAAGCCTCCCAATATATATTTTCTCCCCCGTCCAGCTGAAAAGGGGAGTGATAGAGCAGCTTTGGTGGGCGTCTGGCCTCCAGCCAGGGTCAATCCAGCACAGCTGTAAATTTAAAAAGAAGCAATAAACTTCACCATGATGAGTTAAAGCAGCAGTTTTTGAAATGGAACAGGTGACTAAAAGTCAAAAGAAAATATTATCATACTGTTTGTTTGCCCATAAAATTTCTGGACACTGTCCTGCTGTAAAGAGTGCAGGGCTGAAACCCAAGATTCTCTCACTTCGGTGTGAAGCTAAATATCCTGCCGCTTAGTTTTGCAGATGGGTTCTAATGAAGATGTGGTCTGCCTGTATTTGTAAATTTTCAGTTCAAAGGTATCAAAGCCTTAAATATGTTTTGAGTAATCAGGAAGAAAGCTGCATAAAGTTAGCTGATTTTTTTTTTCCTGATCTTTCTCAGCTATTAAAAGTAAGGAAGATTGTGGCAGGGCCGTGAACAGATCATCCGGCTTTAATTGCCACCAGAAGCCTGTAACGCTGTTTCTCTGTACCCCCTTCCCTTTGCAACCTCTCCCCCTCACTGAGTTCCTGACTGCTTTTATGTAAGGTCAGCTTGCTTTCCTTTGTAGACAGGCTGACCCTTGCTGCTCCCTTTCAAGTTATCTGCCATTTCTTCTTCCAAATGTCTGTTATTAGTACCTCAGAATTGTACCTCTGCTCGTTAATAAAAATAAATGCAAATTAAAGAAAGTTCTTTTGTAGGTTCTACAGTCAAGTTAACCGAAATCAAACAATCAAAATCATGTTGAATGTAAGAGCTTAATAAGGACCCATGGTAAAGGTTTGCAAATAAATTATTCTCCTCTGTCTCTGAAAGAAAAAAAAACCACCCAAAAAAAGAAGCTGCATTTGGGAGGAGGATTTGCCAAAATAGATTTTAATTAGAACACTGACAGCAACTAATATGATAACTAATACCAGTTGCCTTCTAAAGAAGAATTTATGAGTCTTCTGTTAAACGTAACAATTCTCTGGTGCCTGAATTTCTCTCTATATTAATTTCAGTATTACAGCAAAGGCAGATGTTATTTCTATTTTTAAGCAATTTCTGGCAATTAGAATCACATATGAAACTTTATACATGCTGCTGACGAATTTGTGTCCACAGTTAAAGCTTGGGGTTGGGTTTTTTTGAGATTTATATAGTAGACATATACCCAAGCACTCTAGATCTTCTTATCTGTTAAAACTAAGTTACAAAGAAAAAAGATTCATGTTGAAGTCCTTTCTAGCTTCCTGTTGGTAACTTGTTATGTTACATTAAAATAAAAAACATTAAATTACTTCCATTTCAGTTTTGAAAATAGCAGTTCAATGCTAAAGGGTCAAAATCAGTCTTGATAGTTACATCTGCAAGATGTTTTGCTTTGCTTTGCTGAAGTTCATATTCTAAAGTGTTCATACTCAGATAGTTAAGGAAAATCTGTTAGAATATTATTATTTAGCTGTAGAAATTGTGTGTGGATGTCAGGCATACCTCAAGGCTGCAGTTCTGCACTACGATAATGACAGAGAAATGTGTGTAGGACTGGGAATTGCGAGTTGGAACTCTGACTTTGTCATTTGCTATTGCCTGGTCTTGGCTAAGTTATTTTTCTGTCTTTAGTTTCCTTTATTTAAAACATACACAGCAAAATTTGTACTCACCTTTATTGCATATTAATAGTTTACAAAGTTTTAACTTATAAAATGCTATGGGATTGTGAAGCATTATTACAGGCAGACTGTGTCGCTGTTTACGATATCATAGCTTCCACCTTTTTGCTTATTTACAGTTAATTGTTAGACTAATTTAAATAACAGGTAATTGAGAAGAATGAGTACTGTCCAGGTACTGAAACACTTTTATATATATAGCTAGTTGTTACCATCTCAATAACGTGGTTTTGAAAAAAGGGGGAGAAAAACCCATTATAGCAAAGACACCTCAGTGTAACATGGTGAAATAATAACTTCTCTACTCTTCAGTCAAACCCACAAAATAGTTTTAAGGCTCATCTTAAGTATGAGGCTTATGCCTATCTTTGTAAATATAAACCATATTTGTTTATAATATTAGCAGTCAACATATGGTAGTGGTTGATACTAGCTTTAATACTCGTGTATTCATATGACTAATAGTCTAGTATTTAGTATGACTTTATTCAAGAGAATGGCATAATATCAAAGACAATATTAAATTTATATCAGACAGAAAACATGGAGCAACCAGTAATGCAAACAGCAAAGGTCAGAATGTAAAAGCCTTCTCAAAACGCACACTGAATTACACTTCCCGTATTTCTAAGAAGCAGATTTGTATCTAGAAGCTGAGACTGAAAACTAGGCAAACTCATAATTAATTACTGTCTTTCTAACCTAAAAAAAAAAAAAAAAAAAAGAAGCTGAAATTGGATTGAGAAATCCTGCAAATTCTGTGGTATAGCTGCAACAAATAATGAAGAACATATGATTTTCTAAACAGCCAAAATGGAACATTCCTGGATAGCTATACTTAAATTTCTTTTTTTCTTTCGGGGGGAGGGGGTAGGGAAAGGGCGTGGGGGATTTCTTCTCATGTGGGGTGGAAAAAAAAGTAATTCAATACGACACTTAGGCAGTGAACATAAGGTCTACTGAGGAATTAAATCTTCAAACAGACAGCAATATGTTTAGGTTCTGTTGTGTATGATCACACATACCTGCTGTCTTCCAAATAAACCCCCAGGGCACCGTTTTGGTTAGTCTATCTTATTTGCAGGTCCCTTTACAACTGCAGAATAACTCGGGGCAAGAGGTAAGCATAGGGATAAAATATGTTTTTAAACATACTTTCGTGAATTCTTTCAACTGTGAGAAGCACTAACATGGGAAATTATTGATACTATGATAAAAGGGCTTTGGGACCCATTCAGAGATTTCAGGACCTTGTCCTCTGCTCAGCTATGTGAGAAGTACAGATTTTTACCTGAGGCTAGTGTAGTTAACTCTTCTACTTGTTAGTTTGCTAGAGGGAGGAAGGAATGGGCATAGAATCACATTATTCTTTCTCTGCTTCATTTTCAAACCTTTTCTTTATCC
The DNA here is from genome assembly GCA_027925045.1 of Hypotaenidia okinawae. Lineage (NCBI taxonomy): Eukaryota > Metazoa > Chordata > Aves > Gruiformes > Rallidae > Hypotaenidia > Hypotaenidia okinawae. Next base: position 36,018,845 of record BSDF01000005.1, on the reverse strand, counting down.
CTCCCCATTTTATACCTTTTATGTAGTTTGGTTGTTGTTTTTTTCTTGTGCATCTTTCCACTCTCCACATTTTGTCTTTCTGTTCTCATCCGTTCTCTTTCTCTGTATTTTCTTCTCCAATTTCAATCCTTTTTTCTAGACTTTCTCACCCATTTTTCATGTGCTTCTCATATCCAGTCTCTGCAAACCACCTTTGAACCGCATTACCAACAAACCAGCAGCCAAGATATATTAAACAAGATTTTAGTTATTTCTTACCAGTGTCTGCTAATAGCTTCAGTTACTTGTATTGACAACAGCTAGGCTGGAAGCCGGCACCGCCAGCAACTTGGCCTGAGTACTGGAAATCCAACTGCTTTATCTTTGTAAATATTTTTATGAGAAAGCAGTGCAAATCTCAGCCCTGCTTGTGTAGTGGCTAACAGGACAGTCTCAATGTTACAGAAAGTATCATGCCCGTCATCCACAACTTCAATGTCTGGAGAGAAAAATCTATTTATTACAGAAGCTAATTACTCTGATATAAATTAGCATAACTTGTGGAATTCAGGTAACACTTGTAGCTTGGTGTATTAGATCTTTTAGTTTTTAATATAATACCTAATATGCAGTCGGGGGCAGGGGGGAGGGGGAGAGTGGGACTAAAATTGTAGTTTTTCATTACTTATAATATTAATCTTCACAGAACTGACAAGACTTCAATAAGGTGAGAGATTATTTCCTGAGATCATTCAAATAGTGAGGAGACTATTATTTCAAGAAAAACAACCCCAGCTTTTAAATTCACCTGGTAATCCTGCTGCAATTACTTTTTACTTTCCAAATGAACTATTTCTCTCCTTAAACAGTTTCCTGCTGTAAAATAGCCCATACGCTTCAACCTGAGTTTTCAGGTGATCAAGAGGGAATCTTGTTACAACATTTTTTCCGACACTGAATGAATTTTCCCTTTGGCTTGAGCCTGCATGTAGTCATGCAAACATTGTGCTTTGGGAAGAAATCAGTGGAATTTTTTTTGCTCTGTGTAGTTCTTCCATATGTCTGTGTAGGTTTGTTGAATACTTTTCCTCTCTGCATTAAATATTCTGGAAGTTTGGGGATGCTGAAGCTTTCTTTGAGTCACAGAATTACAATATAATTTATATTGGAAGGAATCCCTGAGGCTCACTTTGTGAAGCCATCTGCTCAAAGTAGGCTTACCTTCAGTGTTGGATGAGGTTGCATGGGGCCCTGTCCAGTTGGATTTTAAAAAACACTAAAAAGATGGACACTTTATAACCAGGAAAGGTGTTCCATTCCATATGAGGATGATGAGGGGACTGGAGCATCTCTCGTATGAGGAAAGGCTGAGGCAGCTGGGTCTGTATAGCCCAGAGAAGACTGGTCTCATCAATACTTATATAAAGGGTGGGTGTCAAGAGGATGGGGTCAGACTCTTCTCAGTGGTGCCCAGTGAAAGGACAAGGGGCAGGAGGGACAAACTGGAACACAGGAAGCTCCATCTCAATATGGGGAAAAATACTTCACTTTGTGGTTGGCAGAGCACTGGAACAGGCTGCCCAGAGAGGTTGTGAAGTCTCCTCTGGAGATACTCAAAACCCACCATGATGCTGGCCTGTGCATCCTGCTCTAGGTGCTCCTGCTCTGGCAGGGGGTTGGACAAGATGATCTCCAGAGGTCCCTTCCAACCCCAAATACTCTGTGACTCTGTGAAAGCTGAGCAGGTGAGGAAAGAAAACTCTGCCCCTCACGCTGGAGCGTGTCAGTTGGAAAAAAGTATCAGGGCTTGCAAAAAGAAAGGATGCTTCATTGCGTTGTGTTTTGAGCTGCTGAGGACTCTTCTTGTAGCTTGTTGATGTGATAAAGTGTGGATGCAATTTACAACCGTTCACCTGAAGCCCACGAGATGGTGCTAGAGAAAGGCGACTTCCATGTTGGCGTGGCAGCTGCGGTTTTTCCTCGGTACTCGTCATCCCATGTAATTTGCCAGAAGCAGCGAAGAGAGGAGCCGGTAGAGGATCTGCCTCTCTGCTACTGTTCATATACACAGGCAGTAGGAGGAGTAAACCACACAGATGTCGGAGGAATTTAGGTTGCCTATGATTTATTTGGGTACATGAATTATGGATAAATAAAAACAAGATTACATTTTAAAAGTCGATATTTATACACATATTCCATGCCACATATATCTAAAAGCAGCAGCACTGGAGACAGGGTACTGTTCTGTCTCAATCCCCGAGGAAGCGTGAGATAACATAGGTCTATCACGATGGCAACACCATCACATCCTAATGTCTGTGAAGAGAGGGCCCTTGCGTACAGGACAAGTGACTGGAAGGGTGAGTACTTCAGACCAGGGAAGAAGCAGAAATGAGTCTTTGTCTACTGACATGTTACTAAGGATCCTTCACAGAAACTGTCGGGTCTGGATTACTCACAAGTAACTCTCACTAATGCTAGATTGTTATAATGTGTTTAGACTGAAAAAATGTTAATTAGACTAACAATTTCAAACTAAAAGTTAGAAAATAGCAGTACCATTGCGAAATAAAATGCAAAATAGTAATTATATTTTATACTCAACCGTTAGACACATTGGGTAAGTAGCTTGTCAAGTGTTAGAGGCTATGCTTTTCACTGGCTTTTGTTTTCTAGTTTTCAAACAAAATTTCTATATGCTTTCTGCCTCACAAACTAAAAACATACCTGCCACGGACGAGACACTCATGTTAATGGGCATTTAAAAATGTCAGTTTGAAGAATTTGTGTGAGCTAAATAAGACTCCAATAAAGATTAAGATCCAGAAATTGACATTTCATTGTTCTATGCACATTTGTAGTTACAAAGCCAGCTGAATTTACTGTGTTTTCTGAGAAAAATATCAAACAGCACTCCTATTTTATATCTCCAATCTGAAACTTTACTAAATCACCACTGCTGCCCTGAAGGCTTTTCTCACTTCAGCTACTTTTAAAAATCTTGATTTTCATATAGATGGTAAAAGTGCAGAATTCTGCATGTAACGGTAATTTAAATTTGAACTATAAAATAGATTCAAAATTCAGAGGTCGAAGTTACATTTTTGTTGCCATGCTTTGTCGGAGCTTTATGATGAGCTGTCATCGTTTCGTCAGGTTACCCTCTAAAGATCACGTTCTGTAACGTAGTAAGGTCATCACATTACAAATAATAAATGTATGACTATTAAGTGTTAGTGTACCAGTTAGTGAAATTACTGTAATAATACATAATTGAATGCATTTATTGTGCAACATAATTGGTAGTGCTAAAATTATTTTACTCTAGTGTAATGTATGCTGAAGTCAATATCTAGAGTTTGTTAGTTGTTTGTGGTTGTTTCTTTTTTTCCCGACTGACTTCACTGAACTCTTAAGTGTTGTATTATTTAGGGAATACTCAGAAGGAACGGAACAATTTTTCAGTATTTGAAGATTACAGCAAGCCCAGCAGTGAAACTCTACAGTGCTGGGGTCATGGGGACAGGATGGGGAAGACATGGGGACACACAACCCCCCTGCCAGAGCAGAATCACCTAGAGTAGCTCACACAGGAACACGTCCGGATGGGTCTTGAATATCTCCAGAGAGGGAGACTCCACAACCCCCCTGGGCAGCCTGTCCCAGGGCTCTGTCACCCTCACCATGAACACATTTTTCCTTATGTTCACATGGAACCTCCTATGCCCCAGCTTGCACCCATTGCCCCTTGTCCTATCATTGAACATCACTGAGAAGAGCCTGGCTCCATCCTGACACTCACCCTTTACATATCTATAAACATTAATGAGGTCACTTCTCAGTCTCCTCCAGGCTAAAGAGGCCCAGCCCACTCAGCCTGTCCGCATAAGGAAGATGTTCCACTCTGTTAATCATCTCTGTGCTGGATTTTTTTACAGTAATTCCCTGTGCTGTGTAGTTTGTAGGTTATTGCACTGTAGCTATGTGACAGCTTCGTGGCATAGGTGAATCATGTCTATCACTTACGCACATACATTCCCAAATGACTCACATCAAAGAAAATTGCCACTATATCACAGTGGGACTCCAGACACAGCAGTGAAGAACCAGATCTTTAACACGTGGTCATCCTGCATACACTTTTTGTTTGTTTCCTCTCATATTTCTAAAGTTTTGTGCCTTGCAGGGTATGGTGTATGGACATTTAAGTGTCAGCATCTTCCATTTCACACTGACAGACCCTCTTGCTAAGAGGCAGGCACTCTACTGCTCCTCTCATGTAGCCCACAGAAGCACTTAGTGATTATTTTATTAAGAAATTTTGAATATTTTATTATTTTCCAGGTGACGTTCTGCACCCTGCTTTGATGCTAAACACATGATTGTATTTCCTTCTGTGAGTCAGAGAGGGAAGTAAGTAAGTCACAGCAGTTATCACAGCTGTCTGTTATGCCCTGTCAGTTCAGTGTGCCTCCTTCCCTCTACCTGCACGTTGTGAGCCTGATGCTCTGAGCGCCATTCTTAGAGAGCTGCCATGCTGGATAGATGCTGGATAGATGCTGAAATTGCATAATGGCGTGTATGGGCATACGCAGGGACAGACAGATCTTCTGTCTAACCTTCAGCCTCTTCCTTTGTTCCCAATTAGGCCCAAGACACCTTTTCTACTCCTTTCTCAAAGCCAGCCAGTCAGTCAGAACATACATTTTTACATTCCATAACTGCTAAAAGTTCCCTTTCTTAAAAGGGCATATCATGGGAGATAGATATATATATTTATATACACATATTTTTTAAAAAGGCAAAATGTTTGCATCACAGAGAACTACCTGCGCTTTGTATTTCATATCCATGGATGCTTTGTTCTTTATCCCCTGTCTTCGAATTATCCCCTTTGCATTTTTCCCCTTCTGAAGAAGTCAGCTCCCTAAAACCACTATTGTACAGCTAAAAAGACTGGTCAGTTAGTATATTTTTCAAACTTAGCCTTTCTCTTTTTCTGTTGAAAGTAGAGAAATAAAGGATTTTACTCAAATTAAGCCTAAATGGAAATTAGTTTATCACTAACTTGCTTTTCTCTTAGCTTATTATAGGAGCTGTGTGGACACTTAGGCTACTGAAAAGTAGACAAGTTACTTTTCCTGTAAGTATGACACCCTGAAGTAAAAATTTTTGTCCTCGTTCGGCTCTTTGTTCTCCGGCTTGCGAATGTCAAGTGAGTCGTCGTTCACATACAGGTAGTAACTTTTATCTTCATAGCATTGGAACTGCACTGAGTCTCCTTGGTAGTGCATGATGAAAAAGAGATTATCTTCACTCAGCTATGAAAATACACAAAGTAAAGAACATATGTTACAGTTTTAAAGACGTTATTTTGGGTTTCGTATGACATAAAAAATCACGTAAGTTGATGGCTTGTTACAGTTTGGACGCCAGTGACACATATTTGCCAAGTTTTAGATACATCTTTGGCAACACCTAATAATTTTGAGATGTATTCTGTGATAACTAGGTATAAAATAATACCTGTGTCCCTCAAAGGACTGAGCATTTCCAGACTCGTAGCTGCATTCCTTCACTTCAGAAAATGACCAGCAGAGTTTTCCTCTGCCATATACCTGTTACTGGGGTAATTTAGGATTTTCATCTGCTTATTTTCTTACCACAGACCTATGCTGTCAACTGCCACTAGCAGCAAAATGTCAATCCATGTGTTTTTTCTTGCCTCTTTTGGAGTGAATTTAGAATGTCACAGTGCAACTACTCTGAAACAACTGCTTCATTACATGTGGTTTTCCTGTAGATCTCCATTTTCCAATTTCTAATTTTTTTAAGGTCCATCTTTGGAGGAACAGCTATTCCCTGGAAACCCCTGGAGTATGGGTACAAGGCTCTGCTCCTGAGTGCTTGCAGGGAGTGAGGGAGGAACTGAGATGACTCTGCGAATAGTTATCTGCTGCTAATAATGAGCACTTAATTAATAAAAGGTTGACATTTGTGTTTCCCCCCAACTTAACCTCTTCAGGGAGCAGAGAATTTACAGTATCTCTTAAGGAAGGCTGGCTGAGGTCATAAATGAACGCATCATAACAAAATAATTTAATTTTCTCTCTGGAGTGACCCGTTTGAACACTCTCATCCTCATCCTACCCACAAGACAGTTCTATAAATCTGACCAGTCTGCTGTATTATTACTCTGCACAATGCTTAAGGGGACCTCCATAATTAAACTGAAAGCTTGGGGGAAAGCAGGAGAATATTAAAGGGTCCCAGCTATGCTGGAGATTACAGCATTACAATAACCACCTTTCCATGGAAGGAGGAATGCATCCTTTCAGCCCATATGACAACACCAAACAGAAAGAAAAAGTTCTGTAGTTATTGCAGAGTACCTGAGAGAAACTTGAGGATACACCTCCAGGATTAGCAAAGCTGTAATGGGAAGCGGGTAGAACTTTCTGTCTTGATCAAGCCAGTGTAACAGCAGAGTATCTGCATCTTCAATCCCCAAAGTACATTTTAAAAAGTACTATGAAGAAAGTGGAATGTGCCTTCTAGGCACTCAAAAAGGTGATAAGGAAATACAAACTGAATAAAATAATCTGGTAAATTCAGAAAGAGAGAGAGAGAAAGAGAAAGAGAGAGAGAAAGAGAAAGAGAGAAAGAGAGAAAGAAAGAAAGAGAGAGAGAGAGAAAGAAAGAAAGAAAGAAAGAAAGAAAGAAAGAAAGAAAGAAAGAAAGAAAGAAAGAAAGAAAGAAAGAAAGAAAGAAAGAAAGAAACAAACAAACCTGCAGAAGCAAAGAGAGGAATTAATGTGTACAATGCAGAAATTCATCCTAGAGCTAGGGAGACTCCCATAGGATCTGGTAAATGTAAAGCCAAAATTAGATTCTTGCAAAAGCAGATCAAGACATAAAAATTAAAAATACCTGCTGTGTCTCCATGAAATGATGGAAAATTAGACAGGAACCATTACAGGGGAATGTATTGTGTGACTGGGGGAAGAAAGAGGAGATGGGAGTAGAAGCATGTCCAGCCAGTGCTAGGGCTGGTAGTTGCAGCAGATCATTGAAGAACAGGGTGTTGTGTTTGGCAACAAATCCCAAAACATATCTGATTTCCTGTTAGGAAGGCAGGTGAGGAAACCTGGACAATACTGTGGGCTGTTGCCAGGTAAAGTTCATCCTGGGGACAGCTCCTGTGGCAGCAGGCAGAGATCATTTGCATGTTCCGGGGAGATAAACAAAAACCAGCTGGTTTTCAACTACAGATCTGACTGTTTCTTTGCCATTGCATTAAGAACCAATTTGTTGGTTAGCTCTCATGTTTAGTGACCAAAAAAGTGCAGCTTTGCCCATGTCCCACAGCTGGCTCACAATGCACGTGCAACAGCATACGCATGCTTATGTTAGAATAAGGCTACAAGTGTACAAGTTAAAGAAAAAAAAACATTGTATTATGGAGTAATATGCCAGTGATGGGAGCTAGAGAGAAAAATGCGAGAACACAGTAGCCAAGTTTTAAAACAAACTGACTGAAAATATTTCCAAGTCAGTTTGAATAAAGTGCAGTGAGCGTAACCCCAGAGTAAGCTCACCTGCTGCACTCCAAACCTGCAGCTGCTCACTTGCAGCTGCTCACTTGCTCCCACCCAGTGGGATAGAGCCAAGAATTGGAAGGGTAAGAGTGAGAAAACTTACAGGGTGAGATAAAGACAGTTTAATAAGTAAAGCAAAAGCCATGCACACAAGCAAAGCAAACCTGAGGATTCATTCCCCACTTCCCATGGGCAGGCAGGGGTCAGCCGTCTCCAGCAAAGCAGGGCTCCTTCACACATTACAGTGACTTGGGGAGACAAACGCCAACACTCCAAATGTCTTGTCCCTGCCTTCATTCCTCTTCCCTCAGATGTGCATACTGAGCATGACTTCATATGATATGGAATACCCTTTTGGCCAGTTGGGAGCAGCATGTGCTGGCTGTGTCCCCTCCCAGCTCCTTGTGCACTCCCAGCCTCCTGGGGTGTGGTGATAAGCAGGCAGAAAAGGCCTTGGGTCTGTGTAAGCACTGCTTAGTAACAAAAATGCCCATTTGTTACAACTGTGTTTTCAGCACAAATACAAACCGTAGCCTCATGCTAGTTACTATGAAGAGAACTAACTCTACTCCAGCCAAAACCAGCACATGCAGCCAGCTGAAATAGAACAAATCCTCTTACGCTGTCAAGAAGTGTTGCTCAGTGGAGTATAGAGCACACTACAATATACATATCAGATGAAACAAGGAAATGAGCACATGATCAAAAACTGCCTGAGTCATAGAATGATGATAAGCAAACTAGTAAAACTGAGCTGGCATCACAATTGCATCAAAGAAGTTATGGACCTTGGAAAGAATTACAAATTAATTGTCTGGCACTTTGGATTTGTGGCTGAAACAGGGTTGATAACACAGCAGTGTTTTGAGCAGAGCTTGCATAGCGTCAATGCCCTCTCTTTTCCACACCCTGACCCCATGAGTAGGATGGGGGTGCGCAAGAGAGTGGGAGAGGACACAGCTGGGACAGCTGTCCTGGTTTGGCCAAAGACATGCTCCATGCTGTGTGTCGTGGTCAGCCAGAAAGGCTTACGTGGAGGAAGAAGATGTTGGAGGGTTTTTTCTCCCAAGTGACTGTTCTGAGAACCTGGCTGGACAGTGATCTGTTCATGGAAGTGGGTAAGTACTTCTGCATCACTTGGGGTTTTTTTCTGACTGTCACATATTCTACTGTCTTTATATTGACCCACAAATGTTCTCTCTTCTGCTCTTGCTCTTGTCTCCCTTGCCCTGCTGATGGGGAGTGGGATTGTGTGAGTAGCTGTGTGAGGATTTGGCAGGTTTTGTGTTGGTTTTTTTTTCTCACAGCCAGTCCTGTTGTGCAAATGGTAGGTAGGGCTGTGCTTCCGGCCCTGGGCAGTCAGCTCCAGACATGTTGGACACCTCACCACATGACAGAAAACTGTGGCCTCCTCTCTGTTGCCAAAGTGGTCAAGAAAGAGGCCTTGGTAATATCAGTTGTAGCATGTGCTCTGACACTTATGAGTGCTTTACACTCATACTGGAACTCTAGGCCATTCAGTATAGTAACACTCAATGGCAGTATGACATTGAGCAGGCCTCAACAGTCCACTGTTAATGTTGTCCCTCCATCAGGCTTGCACACTGTCCATATGTGACTGAACCCTTAAGATGACTGCTTGGCTTTTCAATAGATAAATCAACTTAAGGAGCAAAAAAAACATCGCACATTGCTTGCTGGGAGCCAAAAAAGAACCATGGTGTGTTAATCTAAGCCAGCAGCCAAGCACAATAAGCATGGTATTGCTGTTACTGACAAGAACAAGAGATCTGACTAAAGTAATTCTGGGGACCTCACTTGCCAGATTTTGCCTGTTTGGATCTCTATTTTTGCCTATTCACAGAATGTGAACTACTCTCTTTGGTAATTGTCCCCTCTACTATTTTTTCCCCCTGTATTCCCTCCTCCTATGAGCCGTTTAGATGCCTGTGTCACAAGGGCGGAGGCCCAGCTCTGATACTACATGGCTGCATAATATTTTTTCAGACTTCTAAGGAAATTGCTGATTTACGAGACAGGAAGATAAGAAAGGCATGAAACAGTCTAGCTCAGAACTCCATGTTAAATCAAGCCATTAATGTCAACAATGAACAGTTAAGTAAAACTCATTTCAGCATCATAACCAAATGCTGGCTTTGGGGGCTTGTGTTCAGAAATGACCAGATTAACACTTCTCTGTGTGTGTATGCTACATCAAGTGGGAAAGCATGTCAATGTAAATCTTACTGCTGCTAAAAGAGACTGCATTGGCTAACAGGACAATTAAATAAAAGGGGTGGGAAACATCCCATCGTTGTCAAAATTTTGTGGGGAGGTAGCTGGGGAAAACCTTTCCTGTGGTGAGGCTAAGGGGAAACACTGCTCTATATTCCTTAATTCATGCTGTTGTGTGGTTAACTGCATTTACTTGTGTAATATTATTAATTATGATGTGTGCTCTATTGTAGAGCTGAAATAATTACAGTTATAAGTAAATGTAAGCCTGCTCTTGAGTGAACTGCTGTGGGTAGCCCCTCCGCCGCTGCTCCAGTCGGGCAACCACGAGTGCACACTGCATGAAGCAGTAGCTACATGTATGATGCAGGTTTCCACTCTTACCAGAACAGTGTTGCAATTAATACTGATTGTGACCTGTGTTACCTTCCTGACTTCATCCCCTGCCAGAATAAGATACTATAAACTATTATTTACTGTTACAAGCTGTTATTTTTTCATTTTGGCAATAACAGCCTAATTAATAAAGGATGTTTTAAGAGATATGGTGAACTGTGTCTCCGTAAGCCTTGGTTACAGAAATGTGAATTTACATCACTATATGCAACTCTTCCTGCTGATGGAACAGCAGGGTCCACAGATTCTATTGTCTCTGGTAATTCTACTGGCAGTCTTCCAATAAAAACAGGAAAATCTTTGTCTTTAAGAATTACTGTTGAAAGCTAGCAGACTATCACATTGCAGCACCACATAGCTTTGTCACTGACCATGAGGAGTATTTCTCCATCTCAATTACTCCCATACTTTATCGTCCCAAGGTCAGTGGAAGCTTAATTCATCACACCAAAAATAATTTCTTCAGCAGTGCACTCATTTCAGAAGGTTTATTAATTATCACATGATTCTGACTTGACTATGATTTGGTCTGTTGGCCTAACTGGATGTGATTAACCATCAGGCTGCTGATTTCTTACCACAGAAATTAGTAACTTTTTTTCCCTTCTACATCGTATCATAGAATTGTTCAGGTTTGAAAAGACCCTTAAGATCTTGAAGGTATCAGCAAGCAACCATAATGAGTAGATCACTGTCTTGTTAAGTAACAAATACTTTCCCAGGATTAATTATTTATTGTAATTATCTGCTTAGAAATCTGGAGCAATGAACAAATCTCTACAGGCAACTGTTACAGCTCTTCTTTCCAGCTGTCCCCCAATACTTGCAGCCATGAAGACACTGAGAACAGCACCACAGAAAAAGGCATCTCTTTTTTTCTATACAAAAGCATATGAAATACATTTTAGAAGAATGCAATTTGACTACTATAGTTCACATCATACGGGGAGGGGACTAGAAGTTGCCTTTTAAATTTCCTAAGCTTTATTATTTTCTCCTAGAGCCAAAGAATATTTGTAGCAATTACCTCAGCAGGAACATAAACTCAAGGACCCATTTGGATTTTCCAGGCCCAGTGCACAGATTAACTGCAGATTACTGATGGGGGGAGAGGGGGCAGGGGGTTGGACTAGATGACCTCCAAAGGTCCCTTCCAACCTTACACATTCTATGATTCATTCTATGAAGATTTGTTCATTAATTACTAAAAGCTAATTACCAAAAAAAAAAAAAAGAATAGTAGCTCATGAACTGTAAAAATGAACTGTAGCTCATACCTTTGAATGACCATTTCAGAGTGACTTAAAACAAGATTTATCTTGTGATTTCAAATTACCAGAATTCCTCTCTAATTTAGGAGACATGTTAGCAATGTGAGAAATATTAGGCTGGAAATTAAAGGTTTTCAGTGTTTCATATTTGTTGTTATGAAGTTCTGAAAGTTATCTGATCTCAGATAGCTTTAATTTTGCTCACTGAACTTGAAAACAGTTTTTTTTTTAAATCCTTCTAAATACTAAATCCACAATTTAACAAAAATGCAAACAAAAAATATTAGCTATATATCTTAGTTTTTCATTTTCTCTAGGTTAGAATGTATATCTAAGATATCTTATAGAACAATCAAAGTAGTTTTCTTCTTGTGCTCACAGTGTTTTATCATTTTGATCCTGAAAAAAGCAAACAAAATCAAGCTTTGGTCACAAAAACGTTCTAAGAAGCCACCTGGCTACCTGCCTATAAAATGCAGTACTTCTGACTTATAATCATCTGCTGATATAAATCTCAGTCTGAAATTACTTCAAGGGCTTCTTATTTCTCATTTTTAGTGATATTAAATTATATGTAAATTTTTAATGGTTCTATTAGTTCCCAGAAGTTTTTGACTGATGGATTCACTATTTCCTAAAAACATCGTTACTCGTGTAATTTGACCCTTCTAGATCCACTAATTCACTCATTCAGGTTTTCTAGATCTTGTCTAAGAACTTGTGCCAGATGAAAACTACTTCGTATCTTCCTGCATTTTATATAAGCATAATAATATGGGAAGTGTCTCTGTCTATGATGTTCTAATTGGAAGCCAGATATCTTGTCTGTAGACTGAAGGATGCACTCATACACACGAGTCAAGTTAAAAGTATGGAAAAGTTCTTGGTTTCCTGTTTCCGAGGAAAACACTAAAAATTACGTGACATGGGAAGTAAACAGTCAGCTAATAAGTGAGAGCTGGATGGATTTAGCTGCACTTTCTTTACAGCTATGTTTGCATACTCTCTCTCTCTCTCACACACACACACACATTTTTATGTGTTTCATCACGATGATATACCTGTTTGAAGTCAGGAGCTTCATGGCTGCATGCTTTCATGCTGGGTCTTCCCGCAAAAGGAAAATCTGGCTCTGAGCAGGATGCCTTTAAAACCTGTGTTTACAGCCACCCAGATTAGTAATTTTGTCCATATTTTGCTCTTTTAAACCACCAAATGTAGTGCTAATTCTAAAGAAAACTCTCATTTTTTTATAAGGCCCATTAATGATTACATTCAAGTTATCCAAGATGAGTAAGTTGCTAAGTTCTTAAAACACTTCAATGAATACATTTCTCTTTTACCATTTGTAGGGCAAAATGAATTGGGCTGAAAGCAAGTACCAAAGACAGTCCTTCAAACTGCGTAATGCCCAATGCAATGCACCCAAGACTGAACTGTGCTCTAATAGAATACTAATACTTTATCACAGACAAAGACCCTTGTCATCTCCCATATCAGAATTCCTGCTGAGATTAAGAAAATTAATTGTATTCTGCTGGAAAAATAAAGGTCCATGATCTTTGCAAGTCTTCTATGTATTTGGAAGATACTAAATATGTCTCACCTTATTTTCAGACAAGAACCGGTTTTAGTCATGTCAAGAAACATAATCTGGTTTAACCTGACACCCTAAAATAGGAGGTTAGGAAGTAAAATCCATTAGGGCTCAATCCATAGGTTTTTTACCTGATTTGGTGAAAACCCTTTCAAACAATTAATATATGAAAAGGTAATCTTTGAACCAGAGAAATCCTTTTAAAATAGTTGTTCTTTCAAGGACAGAAAGGAAAATCCCAGAGGGATGATAAGGATAAATATAATTAATGTATCCTGCAACATACATTTCCCCAGAAAATTTCGGGAAAATGTTTTTATGGAAAGTAATCTGTGGAATAAAAACAAATTAAAAACATCAAAGACTTAATTTGTGGAAGTATTTGGTGATTTACACCATGCTGCATAGACAGCCTTAGACGAAGGGTCACTCTCTATCTCAACACAACCTGTGTAAACAGAGCTTAAACCTTTGCCCTGTTTCAGAGGGTAAATTCCAACAGATAACGTTTTTCCTCAGATTTTAGTAAAGGTTATGACCCTCCAGTAGGGAAAACTATCCTTCTCTGCTATTCCTACCATAAACAAACCTTCACAAGACTGGAGAAAATGAGAATGCTCCAACAACAGATGGTAAATGTTTACAACAGGATACACCATTCAGCTGCATTTCATTTTCACTGCATTCCTTATTTTGTCATTTGAGTGCCTTAGGAGAAAATAATTGTCCTCTTAAATTCATTCTCCAAGGTAGCAACCCTGCTTCTACCCCACTTTGTGTTTCTTTTATGTTTTCTGGTAAGAAGCGCCCTCTCCCTCCACAGAGACGGGAACCAAACATCCCACGCTGTCTTCTAGCAACTGTAGTCAAGTACTTAACCCAATGATTTTGGCAATAACCTATTTAAAAAACGTCCCCAGACAAAATAGAAGGAGGTAGTGAGAAGTCATGAAATGTGGAAGATGTTAAGTAAAGGAAAATGAATTTGAAAGGGTCTGCGGGGGAAATTCTCCTGTAGTAAGAGAGAGCACCCACAAGTTATGAAGGAAATAAACTTCTTACCTTCAGAGAGAGCTGCTTCTTACCCTTGCATAATAGGACAAATTCATTAAGCTTTGATCTCTGTGTGAGGATCACCAAGTTTTTAGAGTCTGTTTTACACAGAAGAGAATATTGTAATAAAAATGCATCCCTTTTGTAAAATGAAGCACAGATGAGAATATTTTGTAGAGACAACATTCAGGTTCACTTTACTTTGATAGGCATAGGGATAGAAACGAATATAATCACTCTTGATACCATTGTTTTCTGTAAATTATTTAAAGTCTATGGTTTTGTGATGCTTCAAATTTGCCATATATATATATTTCGTTTCTCTGTAGTTAATGTATGGAATAACAGTTACACATGATTTTATATCATATGACTACAAAAGCATATATATTAGTACTTAACATAAGCATGTAATTTATATGTTTATATACCTTACTATGCATACATCATTATGGAAAACATATGAGTTCTTCCCTGTCATTTTCTGTATGATTTATACAATAATTACAATACTCATGAGTGCGCTGGATGGACTCCCTTTCGAGACAACTCTGGGTTTTTTTCAGCTGCAGAAAATAAGCATGTATCAGTAATACAGGATAGTCCTCAGCCTGATAAACTGACAATTTTCTTTACCTTTCGGTACTTCAAGGCCTTAGCAAAAAGTAAATAAATTCAGATGCCCTTTGTCAACTGACAGGGCATACAACAGCATCGCCTAGCAAAGCCTGTGAGATTAATAACTATCTAGTGGTGCTGTAACTATTTGGCTGCCTTGCTTTTTACTTCAAATATTACCATTGATGTTTTTAAAAATTCCTCAGGAGTACTGTTTAAGACAAAAAAATATAAAAAAGTAGCTGTTGATCTATACATCCGTGACTGTAGCAACTGAATGCAAATTTTACAGAGATTAGGTAATTATGCATTAACAGTTCCAGTTAAGGAGGTATTTTTTTCATACTATCAAAGGGGTTTTTTAGCCTCTGGAGGATATTCTGAATTAGCAGAACATATTCATCCCACCTGACTGATCTTAGCTGCTCTGCTCCTGGCTCTGATTTTAGTGACCCTAACTTACCCTAGCTGCAACACTTTTGTGGAATTCTTCTGAAAGAATTATGTCCAAGTGAGACGGAGTATGAGAACAGCATAAAAACCCTTGTTAAAAACAGAGACACACTCAGCCTAGTGCATTTTACTTAGTTTACGTATGTATTCAGATAAATGTAGCAGAATGTAGAAAGTATAAAATTCTGCCATCTTTATTAATTTTGTGACATCAGTTTAGCTTGCATCAGCTGCAACTGTCCATCTGTAGCCTGTAGGAAGCACATCAGCAAGCAAGAGGTTTCATATATGTATCAAGAGCATTCTGTATTAGAGATGAGAGTGCAGGAGTCCAGCCAGCCGAGGAGGGATATATGTCAATATGATTTAGAGCCACCTGTCCTTGGCTTTCTCTGTCTATGGAGTGACTTGCTTATACGTTGTGACTTGCTTATACGTTGCTTAGTCTGAGTAAATCCGAAGGAATCTAACTTTCCCTGTCACCTCTGAAAAACATGGTAAGTGGTCTGTGAGGCAGGCAGTGAATGTCAAGGAAAGAAAGGAAACTTTCCATGATTTCATACATGACACTTCCTGTCTCTCATGTCCTTCGACTGCATTACCTAGCCTCTCTGGCTACTGCAATCTTACCAGAGCCTAAGGGGCAATTGTACAAATTCATGCAAAAGAAATACCTGGAAATTAACTGAATACAAGAAACCACTTCTTCCTTGCAGTGTCTGCGAAATGTAACATGTTGGGTTTTGGGTGGGTATCAAAATCTTACCTAGATTTCTGTCACCTAGAAATCCTCATCTATCTATTGTTCAAGTCCTGAACCAGATGGATAGTTTCTCTCCTCTATTACATCAGCCTTTCATGGCTGAAACTGAAACAATATCTCTTCTATTGAAATAACTGGAACTAATATATCTTTGATTTTCACAGTCATTTCTTATGCCTGCAACACTGAAGTTCCAAAAATGTGTCTCCTCTTTTTTCATATCCATTTCTTTTGTTTGCTCGTCTCCTGCTATGACAGGTCTTTGCTAGCTTAGACCAATATGCCAGCAATAGTGCACACTCATTTTTCTTAAAAAATAATTGGATTTTATAACTTGTACATTGTATTTCCTCATAAACATTTGCCTTCAGTCCAAGACATTACTCATAACTTGGTATGACAAAGTTGGTGGCTTGGAAAATTTCTTCTTATGGACACAGAAAGGCTCTTTCATTTTCAGAATTGTCTAGTGACCTGAACTAAATGAAAATCTGATATAATTTCTTACTTCTAAGGTCAAGTCTATGTATAAAACTATCAACCTCTTTTCCTACTCTCAAACACCTCTTCAAAACCAGACTCTAACAAAGATAATGATACCTCTTATTCCCACAGGAGTCTTACCAGTAACTGATGGTTCATTCCTTGTGAACACACTTAACCATGCAATATCTACAATGGAAGATATTTAATAAGTATGTGGAATTAAATGGTTGAATTAATCAAATTTTAAAAATCACAAATAATTTACAGAACTGTTTTAAAACACTATCTGAGAAAGGGTGTGTAAAAGTAACAGGCATCAGAGTTTATTTCCTGCAGGCCTCTGAATTCATGTAAGTCCAGAATAATGTACGGTTAGAGCTGTGAACAGGTAACTTGATGTCTGAACTCTGAGCCTAGTAAGAGTATGGATTGTTTCATTATCTTTTCTAAAAGACAACACACCAGAGAAAATAGGGGTCAATAATTAGATCTAAGCTTAAAATGCCCCTGTACTTGGCATTGGTGAGGCCTCACCTCAAATACTGTGTTCAGTTTTGAGCCCCTCACTACAAGAAAGACACTGAGGCCCTGGAGCATGTCCAGAGAAGGCCAACCAGGCTGGTGAAGGAGCTGGAATGCAAACTTCAAGAGGAGTGTCTGAGGGAACTGAGGTTGTTTAGCCTGGAGAAAAGGAGACTGGGGGAGGCCGTATCACCACCTACAATTACCTGAAAGGAGGCTGTAGAGAGGTGGGCAATGGTCTCTTCACCCAAGCAACAGGTGATAGGACAAGGGGGTATGGCCTCAAGCTGCCAGGTAGCAATAGCAGGTGGTTCTTGACTCTTCTAACATCATTCTGAATCACCCAGCCAGCTATCTGGGGAAGGCAACACTCTCTTCAACTCAAAGTCATAACAGCCCAGTTACAGTTGTTTCCTAATGCGATGCTATCTTAGCTGTACCATAGCAAATATATCATGGTGGTGCTTGTGTTTACATATACAAGAATATCACAGCATTTCCTTTTTTTTTTTCCCTCCTAGGAGCACCAGTATCTTCTACATTAGGATTGTCACACTGTTAATCTATTCACAAACTGTTTGCTTCTATTGTAGTCCTGTACAGGTTTTGGTTCATACATTGGAATACTAATTGCATGAGTTACTTCAATGAAGTTACGAAGTAAAAAACACTTCAAAATACATAAAACACACCTAAATACTTTATCAGTGCATCTGCCATTATTCACAATTTAATAGAATAAAAACGTTCATTTAGTCATTCATCACACAAACCTTCCTGTGTCTTCATCTAAAGCATATATATGAGGACTTCTCATTCCTGTAAAAGCTAGTGTTTTCTAAGAAATGAAGTTTCACTAGGTTACAGTTTTCAACACTGTCCTGTATTTCAGTTAGAAAGATGGTTTATTGTTTATTCTTCCATCTTTTATATCTCTGGAAAATGCATAATTCTAGAATACTTGTGTTTGTTGTTATTTGGCTCTTCTCTACAAAAAGAATACCCTCTAACAGCTACTTCTGTGATGTTAGCTATGATATAATTTTTTTGTGTCAATTACAGAAGCTCCATTTGAGATAAAAAATTCCATGAAAAATAAAGAAATCCTGCAAATTCCAAAATCTTCTCTATTTTTCTTCATTTCATCCTTGTCCCTAAGGATGGATTATCTTTCCTTTCACTCTCTTAATAGCTAAGCATCTAGACTTCCCACTAACGCAAACGGGAGTGAACAAAATAATCTTATTTAAGTGTATAAGATACCTGTGGTAAGGTAGAATAAAAGTGTTTGTATACGACTATCAATATTCATTGTTTGTAGCTTTGTGTGGTGGAGTTCTGGTGGAAGGCGGGGGGGGGGGTTGGGGGGGGTGTGCTGCTGCAAGAAGCAGCCAGAAGGTCTCTGCAGGCCCCAGAGAGTAAACACCAGCTGGCTAAAGGCCAGACCTGCAACTAACGAAGGCCAAGCCCATCAGCGACAGTCACAGAGCCTCTGGGAATCACATTTAAGAGAAAAAAACCCGCAAGCAGCTGCATTTTGCCACCAGAGAAGGGAGTGAGAAGATGCAAGAAACTGTGCAGGCACCAAGGCTGGGGAAGGAGGGGCAGGAGGAGGCACCCAGGCATGGGAGAGAAAGATGCCCCTGCAGCCTGTGGAGAAACCCATGGTGGAGCAGGTGTCCCCCTGCAGCCCATGGAAAAGGCCGAGGCCCCACCTGCAGCCCATGGAGAGGCCCCATGCTGGAGCAGGTGGAGACATACAGGAGATGCTGTGACCCGTGTTGGAGCAAGCCCCTGCCAGCACTTGCAGCCCATGGAGAGAGACAGAGATGCAGAGGTGAGTGAGACAGAGATATCCACATAACAGCAGGTTTGGTGGGGGGATTTGTGACTCTGAGGAGGACCAGGCTGGAGCAGTCTGGGACTGAGAGACTGAGAGACATTCTGTGATTTATGACTGCACCCCATAGAAGTGACTCACACTGGGGCAGCTGGTGAAGAGTTGAAGCCCCATGGGAAAGGACTCATGTTGGAGAAGGTTGTAAACGACTGTCTCCCATGGGTGGGACCCCCCCGTGGAGCAGGGGAGGGGTGTGAGGAATGCTCCCCCTCCCTGGCTATAAAGGAAAACAACTCATGAGGAACTGACTGAAACCCCCATTCCCTCATTCCCTGCCCCTCCCCGTGCCACAATGAGGGGAAGAAGGGAGCGAAATCATGACTAAAGTGAAGCCTGCTAAGAAGGGAGGGGTGTAGGGAAGGTGCTTTAAGATCTGGTCACACTTCTCATTACCAGACTCTGGTGTCACTGGGTGTGCAGTGTAGTGTCATAAATGAGAGAGAGATTTCTTTCCTTTATTCTGTGTTGAGTCTGTTTTGCTCATGACGCTGATTGCAGAATGATCTCTCCCTGTCCTTATCTTGACTCCTAAGCCTCTCAATAGATATTTTCTCCCCTGTCCAGCTGAAAAGGGGAGTGATTGAGCGACTTTGGAGGGCAAGTGGCCTCCAGCCAGGGTCAAACTACCACAAACACTAAACTATAGAATCACAGAATCATAGAATAGTTTGGGTTGAAAGGGGCCCCAAGAATCATAAAGTTCCAACCTCCTGTCAAAGGCAGGGCCACCAACCTCCAGGCCTGGATGTACACAAGGTTGCCCAGGGCCCCACCCAACCTGGCCTTGAACACCACCAGGGATGGGGCATCCACCACCTTTCTGGGCAGCCTGTTCTAGCCCCTCACCACTCTCTCTGTGAAGAACTTCCCCCTCATATCTAATCTAAACCTTCCCTCCTTTAGCTTTAGTCCATTCCCCCTTGTCCTGCCATTGTCTACCCTTTTAAAAAGTTGATTCCTCTCCTGTTTATAAGCTCCCTTCAGGTACTGGAAAGCTGCAGTGAGGTCCCCCTGCAGCCTTCTCTAGGCTGAACAAGCCCAGCTCCCTCAGCCTCTCTTCATAGGGGAGGTGCTCCGGCCCTCTAATCATCTTTGTGGCCTCCTCTGAACCCTCTGCAACAGTTCTACATCTTTCTTGTATTTGGGGCCCCAGATCTGGACACAGGACTCCAGATGGGGCCTCATGAGGGCAGAGTAGAGAGGGACAATCACCTCCCTGTCCCTGCTGGCCACCCCTCTCCTGATGGAGCCCAGGATACCATTGGCCTTCTGAGTGCAAGAGCACACTGCTGGCTCATGTTAGCAACACATCAACATGACTTATAAAAACCTCCAGGGATTGTGATTCAACCACTTCCCTTGGCAGCCCATTCCAGTGCTTTACGACCCTTTTGGGCCCAAAATTTTTCCTAATATCCATTTCAGACTTCCCCTGGTGTGACTAGATGCCATTTCTTCTTATCCTATCACTTATTACTTGAGAAAAGAGACAAACACCCATCTGGCTATGACCTCCTTTCAAGTAGCTGTAGAGGTTTCCCCTCAGCCTCCTTCTCTCCAAGCTAAAGTAGGGCAGTTCCCTCAGCTGCTCTTCATGAGACTTGTGCTCTCTCACCAGCTACATTGCTCTTTCTTTGGACATGCTCCAGCACCTCCATATCTTTCTTGTAATGAGGCACTCAAAACTGAACGCAGTACACATAATAATACATTTTAAAAATTTCTATAATTGGTGAGTTATGGTATAAAAAGCACACTACCTTCATGGGATTGGGAATCCTTTGTTGATATTTCATAATGACCATCTTCATCTATGTCAAAATGCACTGTTTTTGAATCTTCAGTCAGTATATAGCATTTCAGTGTTTCTCGCAGACAAAACACTAATAAAAAATTAATTGTAATTAATTTCACTAGTCACAAAAAAGGTGCGATTCCATTATAAAAAGATCAAGTGTATTTTGATAGCAATCTTTGCTTGATAGTTGAACCATGATCAGTGTAGCCAGGATAGCATAATAGAAATTACACAATGGGGTTTTAAGTAGCTGTTTGGGGAGCTTCATGGTGTTGTGAAGAAGGAAAACAAATATTTCTTTGCTTGGAAGATGATCTCTGTGAGAAGATTAGATGTATGCCGAACCTTTTGGAGTGTTAACATGTGTAAAAACTTGAGCTTGAAAAAATGGCTTCCAGCTCAAAAGCCTGAAGTATAGTGTAAGAAGAGGGATTGTAGACAACCTACAGATAGCTGTGTTGAAAAAGACTAATAAGGACAGGAGGAATTTGAACATGAGAGGTGGGGCATAAATTAACAGCTGTCTGGTGAATGAGTAGTCTTATCATAGGGGAAAGAGACCTGGGAGGAGCCAGAGCCAGAGCCAAAGCACAACTGTGCACAGGAACCTGCAAATGGAGACAGATGTGAAAAACACAGATTTAGAATTTTTCATTCTGAAGAAGAGGTGACATAGGGAAAGTATGTCTGCAGCATACTGTTTCTAGACTAGTTTCCTTTATTTCACAGGTAAGTACTTCTCTGTTTCCCAGTTTTGCACTTTGAAAATTGAATCTGTGTACAGACAACAGTTTTAGTTTAGAGTGCATATGGCTACCTAAAATATCTGCATTTATTTTGGGGACCTGTCATCTCTTAAAAAAAAAAAAAAAAAAAGAAAGGAGCCTTTGTCAGTAAAAGCTGTCATTAGGGAAATCGTTTCCTTTCACTACTGGACACAACTGCGTTCTCCTGGTTGTCAGAAGGATTTAGGTCCTGCCTCCTGGGTGTCAGAAACCTAGAGTAACACTGGAAAGGACAATCTTGATTATGTCAGGCTGAATGTTGTTGTTTTGATGCAATAAGCTTGTTATTTTGAAATTGAATTAAGACATTTCTGAGACCACACAGACCTCCAGAATATGCTGTAAGATAAACAGTCCTTTCCGCACCAGAACGATTAGGCAAGTAAAACAACAGGATATCCAAAACGTACCAGCAGTGACATAATGTTCTGGGAATGCTTGACTTCATCAAAACCTTTGTTACTCATTTTATATTGATGTGCTTCCTCTGAAACATCTGTATTTATGCAGACATTTTTGAAAAATAAAATATAAATTTTTTTTTTTTTTTTTTTAAAGAGTTGTTTCCAAGAAAATTTCTTTCCACCTTCTTTGGGCTGAGCAGAAACTCTGAGCATACAGTCAACAAAAGTGACAGATGATGCACATCCTGACAGCCAGAGTCACACCTTCCAGAAGAGTCAGGTCTGACATGTCCTGGGTTGAACCTTCAGCACATGTATAGCTGAACTGTGTGTGGGCAAAGTCCTTTTCTTAAAAAGGCCTGGCAGCTAAGGATGTCAGGCTTCCAGGAAAAAGATGGGCTGTTCTAAAAAGCAACAGGACAACAGCTGCAATAATCAATACAGCACATCTTTGAAAAATTACAATATTGTAATAGTTTCAAGGTACAAATTTTACTTTGAACTAGTACAAGAACTAGTAGAGTGCCCAAAAGGAACAAGATGGCATGCCTGCCATGTGATTCACTCATTTCCAGGGAGGAATAGATGCACTTTAGGGATTACTGATCTGAATTTGGTGGTATGAAAAATCTAATGTTGCTGTTTTGAGCAGTATTTCTGTACTGGGTTTTTAAAAGGCAGCTTGCCTTTTTTGTTTTGGGGTTTGGGGGTTTGTTTGTTTGTTTGTTTTGTTCCTCCAGGTATTTTTTTTATTTTTTTCTACCTTATTATAGGTAAGCTGTTATAGATGCCACTTAATTTGGCTGGATTCTACCTAGAATTGGAACCATCCTTGCAAGATTACAAACATATCTGTCACTCAGGAAAGAGTTACCTGACTTTCTAGAAGCTGTTTTCACATTTTTCATCAGGCATTTTCTCTTGACAGGCATGCCACGCAGCGTTCTGCGGCCTGAGCGGAGCAGCATTGTGGAAGCACTAGAGAAATCCTGGTAACCTGAGTTGCCTCGCTTTTCCAGTCCTAAAAATAGGAGGTGGAATTTGTCATGATACTTCATGTTTCAGTTGAGAAATGAGTTTTCAAAGACTATCATTTTGATAAATGATAGTTAAAACAGCAGGATAAACTCAGTAAATGTTTGACTGCTTGCATGACCCAAACCTGTGTCTTACAAGAAAAAACGCTGTATTGACCGTGATGGTAAATCAGTTCTCTATCCATGATTCCCCTAAGGTGCAGGTTATCATGGATATGGTTGTGTTGAAGGAACACAAGATCAAAAGATTTCCCTTTAGATAAAAGGTAAACAGTTTATATTACTTCAATTTCATTTATTTAAGCTTTTTGTACACTTTTGTTGCTGGACTGAAAAATCAAATCACCTTTTAACTTCAGAATACAGTCTAAGATAATTTTCAAAGTATTCATAAGTGATTGATAGTGATGCTTACTTCAGCACAGATTAGTCTGACTTGCAGTAAAGACATGCCACCGTATTGCAATCTTAAACCAAGGTTGAGAAAATGTTTCCTTAGGGATGAGGCCTGGAGTTTGGAAATATGAGCATACTGGAAATATTAACGAATATCACAGTTGATGAGAAAAACAATCTACCACTGGCAACCTTTCGTATTTTCAAATTGTTAATGGTTCCTTTACAATTAAAAAAAATACTTCGATGGGGTCTGCAATTTTTCAGGTTATGTATTTCTTACTGTATTTACAAAAATTAATGCTCTTCAGTTTCTAAAGACTAGAAGAACAAAAGGTTTTAAGCATTACTTAGGCTACATATCCTAAGGCGAGGCTGTTGTCTAAAACTAGCAACTACGTTGACTGAGGAGTCACCCAGGCTGCTAATACGATATCCTGAAGACAGCTTAAATCACTGCATTTCAGTAGAGCTGAGCACCGTACTTTGCTTTGAATAAAGGGAAACTGGAATTCTCAACATTTCTGAAGTCAACTGCTTATGACAACTCTTCATGTCAAGTGCAGACCAAAGAAAACAACTGGCTTCGATTTTGTCTGTTACCCTGGCAAATGAACCAAGTAAAGGTGGGTGTAACCTTAGCCCGATGCGGCTTTGCATAGAGTATCAGTTAGGCCAGAGAAATCACGGCTCTGACACTAGTCAGATGTGAATTCACACAGGGGAGGGGATTCTATCTTCTGCTTTGGTTCAGTTCAGTGATTCAGAATTTCATTTTAAATATTTATGTGAAGTGGTAGAAATTAAAGACTTCTGTCCCTGGCAATTCTCTTGTTACTAGACTATGAAGGCTATGTATGGCTCTTTTCCACTCTCTTTGGCTCTTTAGTTATAATCAGACACTCAGTTATGCCACTGAAAAGTTATATATTCATTAGAAAGAATTAACTTACTTTTCCTAGTAGTCTCATTGTTTTAATGTCTGATAACTTGTAGTCAAAGGTAGAAAGTAAGTCTTTTTCATCTTGCTGGAATTATCACTGAGCGTGCTAACCAGAGGAGACAAGCCTTTGTGTTCTTTCACTGAGTCCTAACTGGGACCTGACCTTTGCAAACATATAGCTGAGACAGGCTCTGCAGAGTATGTGAGGAGTAACACCAGCTTCTGGATCTTGAGAGGCAGTAATGTGCTAGGTGCTCAGCATTAACAAAGCACCAAGACTTTGTTAGATCTGGGATGCTCAAATCCAGACATGTAATTCCTTACAGAACTTTCCTACTGAAAACCTAAGTGCAATTCTAGTTTGTCTGCACTTCATTAGAAGTTCTGAGATCCCAATTCCTGATTTTTATATGTACTGAAGAAGTCAAGGGTATGTCTAATGCTGGGTTTGCCCTGCATATACTGCAGTTACTAATGCCAATGTATGTTGTTAGTCCTAAATGCTTAATTAAATGATTGTGTGTTGTGTTTTGGGGGGTTTGGTTGGTTGGTTTTGGTTTGGTTGGTTTGTTTACAACCAATGTGATCTACTGTAGATTGTATCTGTGTTATTTACACCCACCAGAGAAAAAAAGGCAGGTGGTTACAAGCAAAGACCCTGAAGCATTAATTCCTGAAGAGGGCAGGCCAGTTCAAAGACATTTTCAAAAGCATATTTAGAAAGTGGATAAATTTTTAGGATACTTTATGGGGAAAAAGAGGTAATCTTGACGTTCTGAAGGACTTGTTCTTGTTTGAACAAGTAGACAATTGAGATGTCTATGGTAGAATTTCACCTCTGTTAGCTCTCCATAATGAATAAAGCTCTCTACAAGAAAATTACAAAAGCTTCCATAACTTGAATTTCCTCACATGGCCCTTAAGACTGAGTGACATATAAATACTCCCATTTCAATAAGCCTTTCCTCTCATGCCATGTTCTTACACAGATGTCACCTACTCCCACTTTTTTCACTCTTACTCATAGTTTTTAATGTTGTGAGTCCCTATGTCTATTTCTTTGTCTTAACGCCCATTTCTTCGGTTCTTTTCGCTCTTCTGTGAGGTGTATGCTGCTTAAACAAGGGTAGGAAGATCTGGATACTGTTCTTGGCAGACCAGCCAATCACAGTTTGTTTTGGAAACCTGGGTCTGTTTGGTTTTGTTCTGCATCTAAGCTAAGTACAAGGGAAGCAGAAAACTTGAGCTATAAAGCTCTTTACACTGCTGAAATCAGATATACTTCAGCACATTCATGCCCAATGGCAACAAGATCACCCTAAAAGTACAGGGATTTTGGAAGTTTTTCCTGCTACATAGACCATATAAATTCATTTAAATAAAAGCAGCAAAGAAAATCTGTTATATAGCTTCTCTCAGCCCCTTGGTGATCTCATTTCTTCTTAGCCATCATTGTCTCTTCCACTTAGCCCCTGAGCACATCTCATCATAAAATTAAATCAAATTCTGTACATGAAAACAGAATTTAAAATTCTGGAGTTAATTCCTACCACAATATGATCCGCCTACTATGTCATACGACATGGTCACATACAACCAGATACCTCTAAGACCAGTAAAGAATCAGAAATGTTTTTGTCGAGCACACCCTGTTGCCAATGACAGTCCAGCTTCCAAAGACCATAAATAACTCCTCCAAGTTTGTTTCAATTTGACAGTAAATTAAAAAGAACTTTTGGCATCCTATAGCAAATAAATAAGAGGTTATAATCTCTTTCAAGTCAGACAGATGTAAAGAAAATCTGTGCTCTAAAACACATACAGGAATATATAACAGTAGATACAAGCTAGACTAAGAGATCAAAGAAGAAAACTTTAAAGGCAACTGAAAATATTACTGTTAGAATCTAAACATGCAGTTTGATAAAATAATTTTAAATCAATGCCTATTTAAAACCCTGCATCTATTCGTGCTTACCTTATTTTGCTTGGTACTGTCTCTGCTGGGATACTTCTACTCAGCAGAATGCCAGAAGCAGCTCTGTTACAGCCAATTTATTGCCTGAATGCATGGCAGGAAGCCAAACCTCCAAATAAAATAAATGTCTGACGTGGACCTAATCTTTTCTGCATTCACTCATGAATATCAATACTTTCCTGGTTCTAACTGCTGCTGGAATTCCAGGAGTGTTAGAAATAGTAAGAGCAAGCTTTTAAACGCCTCTTTCTCTCGGGTGCCAGATGTCCTCCCCAGTGCTGCATGCACATTTTTAGCCAGCAGCTCTGTGTAATTCCTGAATATACTCATAAACACCATCCTGATATTTTGTGTCACTGATATTGTTCTTGCTATCTGTCACTCCTTCCAAGGCTGTCACAAGGGCAGATGCTGGGTTTATGGTAATAGAGACTTATTAAAAGTAGGAGTGTAGCCTCAGTTGCAGGGAGGTTGGAAAAAGCTGACTGCTTAAGTATTTACCTAGCTATTAAATGGGCTTTGCAGGCATTGCACCAATGGCAATTGTAGGACTGCCTGTGACATGGGCAAACTTGTTCAGAGCAGATGTGCCGTATTTCTTTGCCCAGTAAAGCCCAGATAATGTTTTTTATCGTACAAGAACCATCTATTTCATTATCACGTTCATCATGTTAAGTTGGCTTTATCTACTTGCCTACAGACAGTGAACTCTTTGCTCACACACTGGTCTTTTCTGTTCACACACACTACATTTGTTTTAATATGCAAGCCTTGCATTTTTAAAGGAGTTAATCACAATTTCATGTACCTCACTGAAGTAATGAAACTCCTCTAAAAATTCTTACTTCTTTTTTTTCTCCTCACCTTTTGCTTAAAATGCCAGAGATATGGATTTTATCTTGATAATACACTATGGCAAAAAGGTTATATATCTTACTCATGTTGGGTTTAGGAAAAGTCTTTTTCAGTTCTCTAAGACCTCAACAGGTGCTGGTAGTATACAGATAAGTAGAAAGACTTTGTTAAAATATACCTGTAATGACTAAGGAACGTGAAACTGAAATCCCAAGTCTCTGGCTGTTATGCAAACTGCAGAATGTGGGAAGGATTCTAAATGTCTTGGCTTAAGGCTGTAATTTCAGTACAGGACAAATGCAATGAAACATATGCAGAAAAAGCTGGTGTTGGGTTTTTTTGTTTGGTTTTTTTTTTTTTTTTAATACACCTGTTTAGAGGCTACACCAGGTCAAGATCTGTTGATGCTGAAGAAGCTGTGTTTTTTGGTGAGAGATCCAGGTTGCAGGATGCCGAGTGAATGCCACATGTACTACCCTGACAGTCTGTAGCTGTTCCTGGGTCATGAGGTAACTAATATTCCAGGTTTAAGTGAAGTGCTTGTGGTCTCTGAATCCACTGCACAGACCAATTTTTTATTTCAAATGATCAGCTGTATGAACATTATGATGATCTATGCGAGGGTAGTTGTATAATTATACTAGAACAGTACACTGCTAAATAATAACATTCACCTCCAGCAGCCACAAAAAGAAACAATCTTAAACTAACAGTAATTGATACAATCTGGGTAGATTAAGCATTGTAGCACTGCAGCCAACCTGCCATCTTAGCCTCCACAGCCCCAACTTTATTGTTTAGACTGTAATCAATTATGTCATTAAGCATCGTTGGATCTGAAGAGCCTTTCTGAATCCAGATCAGTAGCGGTCTTCAACAATAAATAGAGGGTTTAGCTTGCTGTATCCTCAGGTTTAGTGTTGGCAGGAAACTCAGCGATGAGCCAGCTGTGCAGCATCTTCCCCGAGCAGCATAGTCCCATCAGCAATAACAGCATCAGAAGCAGGAACAACCAATGGGGAATTTGTGCAGTTCCTGATAAAAAATACCAGGTTATCATGGGAAAAGTACTATTAGGGATACCACCTGCTCCACTGGAGAGGGAACTGGGAGAGGACACTCATCTGAGGACCTCCACCCACCTCTTCCTGGCTGACCACTGGAAAGTGTCTTCCATTCTCTATCTTAGTCCCTCCCTGGCACCAGACTCTATTTCTCTTCTTCTTAGCAGCTATGTCTCCCTTTCTCTTTTTTGGCACTCTTATCTATCACACTTTTTCTGTCACTCTATCTATCCTACACTTCACAGTAGGGTCAACATTTTTTAAAAATTTAATTTTTCACCATTAGAGTCGATGTATTTCATCACCACTAATAACTGTATCACTACAGCTGCAACACTAGATATAGTGTATCATTGGACAGATCTTCAAAATTTTCTTCTAATGCAAATTAGTATCTCAAATTATTTTGAAAGGCAATAGCCTTTATGATGGACTCATTGAGAAAAATGCTGACAGAATTACTACAATATTAGTCTTAGTGTAATTACTGGCATGCAAAGTAACAAAAGCTGTTTTGAGAGGTGGTGGGTTTTTTAGGTAAGAGGATTCTCACCCACAAAAAGTCAATATTTGCAGCAATGAGAAGGTGGAAGTTTCCTGGTACTTGATATGGATTAGCTCTAGCCAGTGGCTAAGCACTACATGGACAGAAACCAAGACATCACTTGCAGGAATAATATTGAGCATAGAGTAAATGCCAGCAACTACATTTTATCAGACTGTTAATTTGCAAACAATCTGTAGGAGACCTAACTGAAACACAGTCAAGGGACTGTTCCTGAAAAAAAATTAGGCATAAAAACTTACTTCTGACTCTGGTGCATTACCAGATTTACACCTGAGAAAAGTTTGATCACAAATAGTAGTGTTCTAAATCCTATCCAAACATCTTTGTTAAAGTGAATGTAAATATTAAACCAGATGTAAAATACAGGATTTTCAGATTTTGGAGATGTCATGCCAAAAATACTTGCACTGAATACAGAGTTTCTATTCTGAAATCTATTAATTTACTATTAGGAAATGCAGATTATATTTTCATTATACCAGAATGTATATTAATATTTGCATCAGAAGTTCCTCTTTGTCTTCACAGTGATGTCCTTCTCCCACAATGGCCTAAAGATATCAGACTGAATATATTTAGCAGCTTGCTGAAACTGACATAGCAAAATATCAATACACTGTTTTTCTTGGAAACTGTAGAGCTTTTTAATATTCTAAGAACATTTTAGCAGGAGGGTGTAACAGTCAACTTTATCTTATTTTGCATCCTGTTTACATGGCATGCCGAAGACATATATAGGACTAAGTGGAGTCTACTGTAGCCTATCTATTGTTCCCAGTACTTACAAACTGTCATTAAATAACTCTGTTCTACAGTACAGTGAAGTTTTCTACTACTCAAAACAGTGGGCACCTATTTAAAGCTCCATGTGTTTCTGTATGCAAGAGAAGACTCACAACTTAGTAATGGCTACGCCAACCACTGCTGCAGGGTCTACCATTTTCTGAGAAACATCTGTTCTTAAAAACACACACAAAAGTGAACAGTGGTGCTGTGTAAATGTAAGCTATTTCTGCTCCAATGCCATTCTGCTAGTTTTTTAACATTTCTCAGTGTCTAGAATTCTACACTGAATGTTACTGCAGTTGTTTTTTCTCATTATAGGTTACATCATTTTTGGTGCTTCCAGGAATATGAGAAGGATGACATCTTCTGAACTTGAGCTCACAAAAGATGTGTTCTTTTCACTCACACAGTCCATAGAACTGGTTCAGCAAAAGTGGTCCACTCCATGGTAATATGCTGTGATGCCAGCAGTGTTACATGCCGTGTGCTTTCACTGCACACAGAGGAAAACCTTTAGGCTGCCGGGATATCTCTGTGGACCACAGTAGCTTCTCTTTCTCACATGCAAAATTGAGTCACATTAACTTTTGACTTAGCTGTTCTATTCCAAAGGACAGTAGGGTCAACTTTAAAAGAGAGTGGGAGTGACACAATATAAAGGGGCATTCCAGAATTTTACTTTACTTTTTTGTATTAAAAGTTACATAAAGGCAGGCCATGGTGCATCTTCCAAAAGAGATCAGTTCTTCTCTTCTTCTTTAGTTGTCTTTATTTCAATGGGGATTTTCAATGAGGCACAAAGAAGACTTATCCTCAGTAGGGAAGGATGCAGCTGGGGAGCTTTTAAACAAACTGGATGTAAACAAGCCCTTTGGACTTAGTGCACCCACAAGAGCTGAGGGTGTTGCTCAATGCCATTGCAAGCCCACTTTTGGTTATGTCTGAAAAGTCCTGGCAACGGGGAGAGGTTCCTAAGGACTGGTGTGTAGCAAATGCCACTGCTACCCCCAAGCAGAATGGGTAGGATTCTGCAATCAGATGCAATCACAGTGCAGTCAGCTTCACTTGATCCCACAGTAGGTGACAGAAATATTACTACAAGCCATTTCTACACTATACAAAGGACAAGAAGGTGATAGAGAGTAGCCAGCATGGACCGATCTGATCGTGTTCTGCAACAAGATGACTGGCACAGTGTATTACAGGGGAGCAGTTGATGCTTTTTATCTTCACCATAGTAAGAGTGAATAAGTGGACAGTAAGCTGAGTTTAAAACTGGTACCAGACTGGCATTAAGTCCACCTCAGAGGCCAGTCACTTGTGGTACACCCTAATCTTGATACAGGGACTAGTAATGCTTAATGTATTGTAATTGTTTAGCCCCAGCCAGCAGCAAAGCACTGCATGGCCACTTGCTCACCCCTCCCTACCACTATGTTGGGATGGGGAGGAGAATCAGAAGAAAAAGGTAAAACTTGTGGGCCTACATAAGGACAGTTTATTAGGACAGCAAAGGAAGAGGAAAATAACAACAATACTAATAAAAGAATATACAAAGCAAGTTGCTTTGTATATACAATACAATTTGCCCCCTTCCCTGAAAATGGATACCCACCCTGTTCCTGGATAGTGAGCCCTTCTCCCTGGCCAGCTTCCTCCCTATATATGGAGGAAGACATCATATGGTATTGAATATCAGTTTGGCCAATTTGGACAGCTATCACACCTGTGTCCCCTCCCAGCTTCTTGTGAAAATTAACTCCATCTCAGCTGAAACTAGGGCATTATCCACCCCTTATTCTATACCATTTACATCACATACAGATCCTACAGTTCCAGTTAATCACCATCACTTTATCTTTGATTATATATATATACACACACACATATGTGTGTGTATATATATAAATATATATATATACACACACACAGATATTCCCTGGATATATGGGCAATCCTTGTAAAATGTCCATTGAGTTCATTTAGTCCATGACTTTGGGCTCCATCTCTCATAAGGGTCTCTGAGGACCAAGAGATGGTGTGTGATGTTGGATTGTTGCATGCTGCATCTAAAGCTACTGGCTTGTAGCTCTAGCTTTTATCTGGTGCAGTCCATGCTATGGTTTGTGGGACAAAGTTGTCAGTTTCAAGGAAGGTGATGAGCACTGGCTGCTGAAGTCAGTTCTTGTTCCATCATCACTGCACTTTGCTCAGTTTCATCAAAGGTCTTCCTTCATTAATTTGTGTGTAATACCATTGTACAACATTGATACTGTAATACCAGTGATACAACATAGAGCAATTGGAGCAATGATGACATACAATGGCAGGGTTATTTAGCAATTAAAATCATACAATTGAATTTGGCTCTTCTCACCTAAAATCAAATCCCTTTGAGTTACACATCAGACTAGCCCATCCTTCTGTGTCACCCACCAAGTGCACCCTGATCCTTGAGCCAAAGGTTGTCCCACAGATAGGTTTGCCTTTGCCTGAAGCAGGGCTAACCCAAGCTATCTTCACCAACATATTCTTCATGTACACCGCGGGGACTTCAACACCTTCTACAGTGTGTGCTAATTTTGATTGGGCAGAGCCAGGTCAATGGTAGACCCCTTAGAGTTAACTAGCCAGGTGGTTTTTCTACATGTGTGTCAGAGTGTTTGAGGGCCCCACCACCATTGCTCTTAGGGTAGTCTCCAGCAGTCCATTGTATCATTTGATTTTCCCAGAGGCTGGTGCGTGACAGGGGATGTGACACACCC
This sequence comes from Hypotaenidia okinawae, assembly GCA_027925045.1. Lineage (NCBI taxonomy): Eukaryota > Metazoa > Chordata > Aves > Gruiformes > Rallidae > Hypotaenidia > Hypotaenidia okinawae. The sequence goes on along the minus strand of BSDF01000005.1, from coordinate 35,986,592 downwards.
ACTCGATATCATGCTCTTTGTCCCACTTACTCCATGCAGTGTCAGTGTCATGATGTGTAGAGGGGACCTTCCCTTTGAACATCCAGCCCAGCACCAGCAGTTGGGGTGCCAGGAGGAGCTGGGCTTCAGTTCCAGTCGCTTCCCGAAGCAGCTCAAACCCCTTCATATGCTGCCAGTATTTCCTTTTCTGTTGAGTGTACCGGGCCTCAGACCCTCTGTAGCCCCGACTCCAAAACCCCAGCAGCTGACCTCGAGTCTCCCCTGGTGCTTTCTGCCAGACTCCAGGTAGGGCCATTCTCCTGGCTGAAGTCCTGCTCAGACTAGTCCAAGGAATACCGTGTGGATGACTTCCTGCTTGGTTTGCTCAAATGCTTGTCTCTGCTCCAGGTCCGATACGAAATCATGCTTCTTCCAGGTCATGTGATAGAGAGGCTTACAATCAGACTGCAATTTGGAATATGCATGTGCCAGAAACCCACAGTGTTTGTGGGGTTTTTTTCCATTTTGGTAGTTTGTGGGGACAGAGCTTTTGAGTCCAGTATTTTCCTGACCGAATCCATTGGGATCTGATGATGCCCTTCTTGCCATTTTATTTCCAGATGTCTTCTTGTCCTGGTTTTGACTGGGATAGAGTTAATTTTCACAAGGAACCAGGACAGGTGACCCAAACTGGCTAAGAGTCTGTTCCATACTATGTGATGTCATGCTCACCATAAAAGGGGGCTAGTTAGGGAGGAGTGGTTCCGTGCAGCTCTAGGATGGACTCAGTGTGGGCTGAGCTTCTGATCAGTTCTTGAGTCAGCAAATTGCCTTGTGTTATCACCACTGAATATATTCTGTTGTAGGTCATGTTGCTGCTATTTCCCTCTCCCTTTGCTGTCCCAGCAAACAGTCCTTATCCCAACCTATGAATTTTACTTCAGTCTTCCCATTCTCCTCCCCATCCCACCAGGAGAGGGGTGAGCAGGCAGTGCATGGTGCTTAGCTGCCGGCTGGGGCCAAATCACAGCACCTCTGCAGGTCCCTTGACCTTACTTTGGTTAATGGTGAAACTGTCTTTCAGAAGGATTTGGATTATTTTCTTCTCTTTCTCAGGAACTTCTGCTGTTCTGTTGCTCTATACAGTGATGTCATCAATGTACTGCAGCTGCTCCAGAACTCCACCCTTTTCCAGTGCAGTCACCCATGGCAGATGGTGGGGCTGTGTTTCCACCCCTGGGGCAGTCAATTCCAGGTGTATAGGACACCTCTCCAAGTGAAAGCAAACTGTGGCCTGCCCTCTGCTGCCGAAGGGATTGAGAAAAATGCATTACCAGTATCAGTTGTGGTGTACCACTTTGCTGCTTTTGAGTCCAGTTCACACTGGAGTTCCATCACATCTGGCATGGCAGCACTCATCATGGGTGGTGACTTCATTCAGGCCATGATAGTCTACTGTCAGCCTCCACTCTCCATTGTACTTCCACATTGGCCACATGGGACTGTTAAAGGGTGAGTGGGTACTGCTGACTACTCATTGTGTCTCTAGCTCCTGGATGGGAATTATGGAGTCTTGGCTTGCTGTTCTGGTAACAACTGGAACCTGCTGTTCTTTGACTCTGAGCAACCCCACAACAGAAGGGTTGAAAGACTGGGAAAAGTAGACAACTCTTCCATTTCCTCCATCTCCAAGGCAGCTACTCCAAAAGCTCACTGGTACCCTTTTGTGTCTTTGAAATACCTTATCCTGAGGTAGTCTATGCCAAGGGTGCACAGAGCCTCTGGGGCAGTCACGTGGGGTGCTTTTCCCAGTCATTCCCAGTTAGACCTACTTCAGCCTCCAGGGGAGTCTGTTGGGATCCCCATGTCACTCCAGAAATACAGAAGGGTTCTGTCCCTTCATGATGTGATGGCATTAGAGTATACTGGGCACCACTGTCCGCTAGAGCCTTATAATTCTGTGGATCTGACATTCTGGGCCACTGGATCCACACAGTCCAATAAACCCAGTTGTCTCCCTCTTCCACCTGTCTGGAGGCAGGACCCCTCTAATCCTGCTCATTGTATTGGCTTCTCACTTTTGGTAAAAATTACTTTGAAGTCCCTTCAAGAGCACCTTAAGTATGATCAGGCCTTTTGCTCAGTCTGGGAAACTGCCTGCTGGAAACAGGAGCAGAATTTTCCCTGGAAGAATCCCGCTTTGTGTTTTGTTTTTCCTTGCAACTCATGTACCCATGCCTCTAGGGTCAAGGGTCAAGGTAGTTTTTCTATCTCACTTCCTCATGTCCACTCCATGGCCATGCAGGTAAAACCATAGTGTGCCTTGTGGTATGTATCTTTTATATCCTCTCTCTTGAACAGAGGAACTCTTACTCCTAGTAGGTAAGATACTGGTCCATACAGGTGGGGAATAAGGCATACTCTGAGTTGCTGGATCTTCCAGGACAGTTCCCCAATAGCAAAGACGAAGGAGAAAGAGAGATTTTCTGGAGCTGGCTAGCCATTTCGTTCATTTTTGGTGCCCCTTCACTTATCCATTCATCACTGCCAGTGATTTGGTGTACGCTGGCGGTGTGCTCTGTACAAATGTCCACCACATGGGTTGAATATTTTGGACTCCATCAGGATCTGTGGGTTACTGGGCATCGTCTGGGTCATAACCAACCATCTCCTGCATGGCTAATTCCCTCAGGTACTGGATAACTTTCTCCATGGTGGTGCATTTGCCAGGCCAACATATATCTTCACTGAAAGGGTACCTTTCCCTGACACCTGATGGAAGTCACCTGGAGAGGCTGAGAACTTGTGTGTTTTTCCCAATTATTTTGTCAGTATTCCCTTCCCTGGACAGGGATTCCAGGTGCTTGGCTTCCCTACCCTGTAATTCCAAGCTACTGATGCTGTTATAACAACATAAGAGCAGCCAGATAGTTTTTCTAGGTGCTTGCCTGGAAGCAGCTGAAATCTTTTTGCATATCTCACAGCTCACTCAGGGACAGGGATCAGGTGATGACCTCTGGTTCTGTCTCTTCCTCCTGTTCTTGTGATGGTCCTGGTTCACAGTCATCCCTTACTAAGAAAACTGATTTTTTGCATCTATTTCTTCTGCACAGAAGCAACAGATATAGAATCACAGAACAGATACAGAATCATAGAATGGTTTCAGTTGGAAAAGACCTTCAAGATTATTGAGTCCAACCATCTATCCAGCCCTACTAGCTCCAACACTAGACCATGTCACCAAGTACATCATACATGACTCTTCTTTTAAACATCTCCAGGGATGGTAATGTCCCATAACCCTTTCAGTAGAGAAATTTCTCCTAATATCCAACCTAAACTCCCCCTGAAGCAACTTCAGACTGCTTCCCCTTGTCCTGTCACTGGCTACCAGGGAGAAGAGACTGACCCCACCTTACTACAACCACGAAGGTAGTTGTAGAGAGCAATGAGGTCTCCCCTCAGTCTCCTTTTCTCTAGACTAAATAATTCCAGCTCCCGCAGCAGCTCCTCATAAGATTTGTCTTCCAAACCCTTCACCAGCTTTGCAGCCCTTCTCTGGACATGCTCAAGCATCTTGATGTCCTTCTTGTAGTGAGAAGCCCAAAACTGAACACAGTACTCCAGGTGTGGCCTCACCAGCGCTGAGTACAGGGGAAGGATCACTTCCCCTACTCCAGCTGGCCATGTTGTTCTGATGCAGGCCAGGATGCCATTGGCCTTCTTCGCCACCTGGGCACACTGCTGGTTTATATTCAGCCATCTCTTGATCAACACCCCTAGGTCTCTCTCCTCCAGACAGCTCTTGAGCCACTGCTCTCCAAGCCTGTAGCTTTGCATGGGGTTGTTTTGACCCAAGTGCAGGATCTGGCACTTGGCCTTGTTTAACCTGTTGAACCTGTTGGTACAGATTAGTTGTTTTCCAGTTCAGAGCAGTGCCTGTCATGGGGGTTGAAGTGGCTGCAGTGCCTGTCCCTGGGGGTAGAGTAGCCACAGTGCCTGTTGGGGTGGTTGGAGTACCTGCAGTCCCTGTAGGTCTGTTCTTCTCTTTTTCCCTGGATAGCGCTGTGCTCCATCAAGCAGGGTTTGGTAGACTGGCCAGTGCCCAGCACAGCGCAGTGAGCTGTGCCTCCTTGGAATAGCCACAGCACTTTCCTTTCAAATGTTGTATCACTTTACCAGGGTCCTGTAGTTGTTCAGGAATGAAATTCCAAACCATTGGTGGTGAGAAGGTTTCTAGGTACCTGCTCTTACTCTCCCACCTGCCATGCCACCTCTGACTATTCAGCCTCAGTGCAGATCCTTGAATAGTATTCTTAAAACCATTTTTTATAACCCTAAACAAGACCTGAAACCTATTTGGGAGACAAAACAATAGGAACATGCTGGCTTGAAGAGCCCACGGATAGTAAAAATTCTCAACTGTTGTAACCAGTACAAAGGGAAAAGAGAAGCTGAAAGAGTGGGAGAAAAAACTTTCCCCCTCTCTCCCCATGTCTTCCATATAGATTGGGTGTGATTATTAATAAATTCCAAGGGATGTCACCTGAGGTGTGGGCATGACAGCAAGGTCACATTCAAATACCAGATGAAGCTCATGAGGACTAATGTTATCATATCATGAGCAGATATCACACAGTACAGCAAAATGAGAATCCTGATCCCTCTCCCAGAGGTGAGAGTGTCATGAGGAATGCATACAGTAAGTAAGGATTTACATAACACAATCATGTAAATAAACAAAACATCATTGTGACCAGTTACTGTTTATACAACACAATAAACACTTATAAGAACTTTGTTTTAACACACTCTTATTGGATCTGTTGTTATCTCCATCCTTTGTGCCCCATGTTGGGCACCAAAAAGGACTGAAGTATTGTCATGGTTTAGCCCCAGCTGGCAGCTGAGCACCACATGTCTATTTGGTTACCCCTCCCCTGGAGGGATGGAGAGGAGAATCCGAAAAAAGGTAAAATTCGTGGGTTGGGATAAGGACAGTTTACTGGGATAGCAAAAGGAGAGGGAAATGGCAACAACAATGCTAATAGAAGAATATGTAAAGCAAATTATATATGATGTAATACGCTCACTGCCTGGAACTTGATGCCCAGCCTGTCTCAGAGCAGCAATTCTCCTCCCCACCCAGTTTCCCCCCTATACATATGGAGTCTGATATCATGCTATTGAGTACTCCTTTGGCTACTTTGGGTCACTTGTCCTGGCTGCGTTTTCTCCCTTTTTCTTGTGAAAATCAATTCTATCCCAGAGAATAACCAGGACACGTCTTTATCAATGATCTAGATGATGGGTCTCCATGAGAAATTTTGTAAGCAGCTCAGAATTGCAAGGAGTAGTTGACAGACCAGATGGATACACTGGAAACCACCTCTCAGAGGGACCTTGACAACATGGAGAAATGGGCTGACAGGAATTTCATGGAGTTCAACAAAGGGAAATGCAAAGTTCTGCACCTGACAAGGAATAATACCCCACACCAGCACAGATTTGGGGCTGACTGACTGGAATGCAGCTTGGCAGAATTGGAACAGATTGTGTGGAGAGGCTGTGGAGCTTCCATCCTTGAAGTTACTAGAAACCCCAAAGGGACTGACCATTTGAGATGATTACAGGAATGCTGTCAGGGTATGCAGGGATGAAATGCAAAAGCCAAGGCGTCCTTGGAGCTAAACCTGGCAAGAGACATCAAGGTTAACAGAAGGGGTTTCTTCAAGTATATTGGTAGCAGAAGGAAAACTGGGGAAAGTGTGGGCCTGCTGCTGAATGAGGCAGGTGTCGTGGTGATGGAGGATGCACAGAAGGTGGAGTTACTGAATGCCTTCTTTGCTTCAGTCTTTACTGCTCAGGCCAGGCCTCAAGAGCCCCAGACTTTGAAGGTACCAGGAAGTCTGGAGGAAGGAAGACGTTCCCTTGGTTGAGGAAGTACTAGCTAAAGCCCGGTTAAATAAACTGTATATCCGCAAGTCCATGAGTCCTGATGGGATGCACCGCTGAGTGCTGAGGGAGCTGGCAGAAGTCATTGCTAAGCCACTCTCCATCATCTTTGAAAGGACCTGGAGAATAGACAAGGTGCCTGAAGATTGGAGGGAAAGCCCACGTCACTCCAATCTTCAAAAAGGGCAAGAAAGATGACCCAGGAAACTACAGGCCAGTCAGCCTCACCTCCATCCCTGGAAAGATGTTGGAGAAGGCCACTCCAGGGGTCATGTCAAAACATGTGGAGGAAAAGAATGTTGTCAAAAGTAGTCAGCAGGGACTCACCAAGGAGAAGTCATGTCTCACTAACCTGATAGACTTCTACGAGGTCGTGTCTGGACAGGTAAATGAAAGGGGAGGAGTGGGTGTTGTCCACATTGATTTCAGCCAGGCTTTCGACACTGTTTCCCACAGCATAGGCAAGCTCATAGGCAAGCTCAGGAAATGTGGGTTAGATGAATGGACAGTGAGATGAGTTGAAAATTGGCTGAAAGACAGAGCCCAGAGGGTTGTGATCAGTGGCACAGAGTCTAGTTGGAGCCTTATAAGAAGTGATGTTCCTCAGGGGTCGGTGCTGGGACCAGCCCTGTTCAATATAGTCATCAACAACTTGGATGAAGGGACAGAGCGTGCCCTCAGCACGTTTGCAGGTGATACAGAACTGGCAGCAGTGGCTGACATGCCGGAAGGCTGTGCTGCCATCCAGCAAGATCTGGGCAGGCCGGAGAGCTGAGCAGAGAGGAAACATATGAAATTCAACAAGGGCAGGTGTAGGGTCCTGCTTGTAGGGAGGAATCACCCCATGCACCAGTACAGTTTAGCAGCTGACCTGCTGGGAAGCAGCTCTGTGGAAAAAGCCCTGTCAATCCTGGTGGATACCTGGTTAACCACAAGCCAGCAGTGTGCCTTCATGGCCAAGAAGGCCAGTGGCATCTTGGGGTGTATCAAGAAGAATGTGGCCAGTCTATCAAGTGAGGTTCTCCTCTGCCGCTACTCTGCCCTGATGAGGCCTTATCTGGAATATTGTGTGCAAATCTGGGCTCCCCAGTTTAAGGACTGGGAGCTATTGGAAAGGGTACAAAAAAGAGCTATGAAGATGATTGGGGGACTAGAACATCTTCTTTACAAAGAGAGGCTGAGGGACTTTTTAGCTTAGAAAAGACTGAGGGAGGTATCTTATCAGTGCTTATAAATACTGGAGGGGTGTGTGTCAGAAGGATCGGCTCAGTCTTTTTCCAGTGGTGCCCAATGACAGGATAAGAGGCAATAGGCATAAACTGGAATATAGGAAGTTCCACCTAAACATGAAGAAGAACTTCTTACTGTGAGGGTGGCAGAGCACTGGAATAGGCTGCCCAGAGAGGCTGTGGCGTCTCCTTCTCTGGAGTCATTCAAAACCCACCTGGACGCTGTCCTGTGCAGCCTGCTCTAGATGATCCTGCTCTGGCAGGGGGTTGTAAAAAGTGATCTCCAGAGGTCCCTTCCAACCCCCACCATTCTGTGCTTCCATGATTCTGTGAAATTAATACTAAGCAAAATATTAGCTATTTATATTGATTGATTTCTTTACCCTGACTTTTCTAAACCTCCTATTTGTAAATAATTGTGTTTTTTCTTTGAATACAGAATCTGAACAGATATACAGAAGAGATGTGGTTGGATGAGACTGAAGACTGTTAACTTTTTAACCAAATTTTACAAATGGATTCCTACAACTTTTTGTGAAATCATTCCAGAACAAGCATCAGCATTTCTAGTTACCTAGAAATAAAGACTATCCTTTTAATTTATACTTTCCCAGTATAACCCAGTCTTCCCACTATTCTTCATTGATGGACTGGTACGGTAGGATACAAGTGTTGACTTGCATGTGTGTTCCATGTGTAAGGTGACTGACACCCGTCTCCACGCACAGTGACATACAATGCATCTTCCAGAGTTGCTGATAATGTAAAGATATTTGCAGGTGTTCTCTTCCCCTGTCAGCAGCAGACATTCACATCCAGGTGACTGAGGTTTTAGCCCCAACTCTTGATATTTCTTCTCAGACACCATACAACATAGTTACAGTTAATGATTATAAAAGAATGGAGCGAACTGAACAAATATTTTAATTATTTAAGTGCTGCCTCTCTCTGTACTTTAATGTCCATAACTAGCCTCTCTCAAAAATCTCTCTTTGCTGTTAAGATTATATCCCTGTGTTTATCTGCTCTTCAGCAGTGCAAAAGGGCAATAACTGCTGTTTCTATAATGCTGGAACAAGGAAAAACAAGTTTCAGTTCTGCAATTAGACATAGTAAAGAATAATTGCAAAATATTCCACATAAATAAAAGATAAATCTTTGTGAAGCAATTCTGTGGTTGCTTTTCTTATGTTGCACAATTATAGAGAGAATAATAAAAATGTAGAGTGTTACTAAGTTCCTGTAACCCTGATTTTCTAAAGAACTGGGGGTTATGCAGTTGTGCTGCCTGCCTGCCTCTCCTCTCCCGTCTTTTTAACTTGCTGGATAATTTTGTCAAAGTTTGTCAAGGGCATGAAAGGAGCAAGTTTAGCTGAAATAAATAAAATACCTACTCTTTGAAGTTTTATGAACATCTGCAGATTAATATCGGACACACTGACACACATTATGAATGAAAAACAGCAGCCTGATCTCAACACTTATCTCTTCTCTTTGGCTAAGGATATAATTCTCAGCTGGTATGTACTGGCTGTCCAACTGTCCAGGTGCAACAGAGTAAACTACAAACCACAAAGATACGAACACCGGAGCTTATTTCAAAACCAAGTTAATGAGAACTTTTACCCCACTTGAGTATCTGGCACAGTCACTCACTCACATCACATTTCTAGGTCTCAACTTGCCTACTCTGAAGGAAAATGGGATGGTTGGGCAGAAAATCATGTTGGTTCCTGTTTTGCCATCTGCTGCGCCCTCCAGACTCAGAAGCTAACGTCCAAGGTTCCCGGACATCCCACAGCATTCATCTTCACACAGCTCTCTGGTCTCCATGTTCTTCCCAACTTTCAGGATCTTCCCTCCAACCAGGATTTCAGATTCCTCTTTCTGGGCCCCTTTCCACTTTCCCAGACTGCTTCTATTCAGGGACCTTCTTTTTGGTCCGCTCTTCCTTCCAGGGCTGCAAGCCCATGGTTTTCTAAATCCAGAGAAATATGCAGACACACAATGCATGACCTGCCTCTGAACTGGTGGTTCTGTCTCTATTAACTGGAGGGTTCAGAACATGCCACTTTTATTCTGTCTAGACATTGCTAAAATTCATAGCCAGACCATACCAACTGCATGTTGCTGGTAGCAGGCTCGTGCTTCAGACTTCCAAAGATCAGTTTCATCACCACCTCAACGTGCAGCCATTATCCACCAGCTTTGAGCATTCACAACTCGAGTTATTTTTTCCCCTCTGACAGCAGCAAGCACATCTGTAGCTGAACCAGTCGCTACACTGGGCTGTGACACTCTTGCCTTGCTGTCAGTGGACGGGAGGGGAGTGATGGAGGGAAGGTTTAAGGATGTGAAGTTGTGGCAGCAGAGTAACTTCCTATCAGAACACGTTGGTTCGCCAGGAACCAGCTGAGATTAGTTCCACTGTCAAGGAGCCAATGTTAAGAGCTACATCACTGTTCTGCTTGTCACATACTCAGTGACAAAAAGTAATTAAAGTGCAGTGTTATGGAGAAAAAGTATCTCACATTAGGTGAGTGAGTTACAAAATGTGGAAATGGGAAAGAAAATAAAACTTCGAAATTCTAGAATAGATTAAAAATGGTGAGTTCCATCACATTGCTCTTCAGGAGGAACCTCATTTAGTGGCCTAATCAGAATTAACTAGCTCACGCAGTGGACTTCAAATGCAACCTGGAATCAAGAAAAAATATTTTATTTTCTTCAATTGCTTTATTCTTTCTCTAGTTCTTAAAAGACATCATAACAGAACTTTGCATGACAACATGTCATGTTAGTAGAAATTAAATATTTAATCATGGTCTTGGTAAGAGAATGGATTTTTGAGGCACTGCAACACATTTTAAAATTTTACTTCTGTTTTAAGTAGCTGAGAATGACTTGTTTTAGGGAGAACTGCAGTTTTTCAGTGCTTTTTGCCTCAGAACTTTGGCTACAAAACAGCTTACAGCTTTGGGAACTCAAAAACAGGGCAAAATTCAAGGATGATTTCTGTTTTCTGTCAGCTTGTATATATAATCAGCAACGAGGACAGCATTAGCAATAAAAAGCAGTACTGTCCCCCTAAAGAAGAAGAAGATGCAAGAAGATTGTGGCTGAGGCATGCAAGAGGATGAAAAAGATCAGCAGAGTAACTCACCTGGAACATTTCAAAGACCGGTTGTTTTCTTCATGCGACAGAGATTTTCCCCAACTTTTGAGCAGCTGATAAAACAGAGCAGATCCTCAAGAGAAAAGAACTTTGATAGCATTTTCTGGAGTTTGGTGGTGTAGGTTCTACTTACCATTAGTTTATATAGGCAAAAGGAGCGTGTGGCTGTAGGTACATGATTTAACTATTTCTGCTGGCAGCACTACTTCAGTCACCTCACAGAAGAGTTCCAAGGACACTGTCCTTGGGGCTGGTTTGGGACTTCACTGTGGGGATCATCAGTAGCAGAAAATTTAATTTTGTACCTCTGGATTCAATATATGAACTAAAAGGAGCAGAATGAAGGCAACAGTAACCAGTCACTATTTATGACAGTGCCAGGAAAACAAGAAAATTATACACTTAGTGTGTTATATAAAGAACAGATACTTCTTTTTTTCTGGTATGTGGAGCATAACCTAAAGTTGAAGGTGGAAGATACTTTCTGATTCCCCCTTTACTGCTCCAGAAGGAACCAGGTAACACTATTTCAAGGTTCACAAAGTCCAGGGCTTCATGGAAAGAAACAAACAATTTTACTCTTCTTCCTAAAAACTATTTCTACACTGCTGCCACAGAGGTGATCCTTCTTTCTTCATCCCACACCCTGGAATCAGACAGCTTCTGACCTGTTAGGACACAACCTGCAGCATCCTAATATGCATAGTACAATTCTGCCAGCCTTAATGATTTTTTGAGGGTGGTGGAATGGTGATGTCTTCCTTTATTTAAAAAAATCATAGAATGGTTTGGGTTGGAAGAGACCTTAAAGGTCATCTCATTCCACCCCATCCTGCCATGGACAAGGACAATCCCCACTAGACCAGGGTGCCCAAAGCCCCATCCAAACTGGCCTTGAATGCTATAGCCCTGTTAAAAATGTTAGGATAGTCAGCACTTGACCTAGAGGGCCTCTAGATTTAAGACGTTTAGAGTAGTTTTTGTAAATTATCTTGCACATTTTCTGACAATTATGTATAAATGTCTGAGAACACGCATTTGTTGTTAAAATTTTGGGGTGTTGCCTAATAGTTCATCTTATTCTCTATAATATTTAGAGCCACTAGGTGTTCCTTCATGGCTTACTAACACTGATTTCAGTTTGAGAGCAAATGTAAAGGAAAATAGTAGGTTAGGGTACACTATAAACACTTTATCATAATAACCAAATCAAGTTTCAGGAAGAGACTAAATATTTACATCATTGGTGGCTTTCTGTAGAAACTGCGGATGCTTTTATGGTTAGCCTACAGTACTCTCTTAACTTTAGATTCCCTGAATTTGACCACCATGACCTGCTAAGGTTCCTTCACCCAAGAGTCATATCAGAGTTAAGAGAATTCTGGTCGTGTCTGATAGTTGTGTATTCCTTTACAAGATGATCTTGTCCCTTTTGAACTATGTATGGAAGATTATTCTTTCCCAAAATATCCACTTGATATAGGTACTTTGCCCTAACCACCTCAGACACTGTGGATAACTGTAATTGCAAAATTTCTTGCCATTTTCACAAAAACATGAAGGCACAGATGCAAATTTAGCATACCATTCTGTCTTAGAGAAAATAAGGCAGATCCGCTTTTGTAATTATTTTTTACGGGTAAAACAGACATTAATGTGTATCATGACATTTTACAAAATTGGATATAAAATTCAGATGAACAGAGAGGAATTAGAACAAGCCTTATTTAAGTGTTACATTTATTAACTCTATTTATTCTGAAAAAAGAAATCTGATAATTGGGTCAAAGGTCCTATCAGTAATACACAGTGTGGCAAACCACAACTCCATTTTATCAGTGTAACATGTTTTCTATAATGTGTTTGCTTTTGCTCCAGTAGTTACATCCTGGCTTCATCGAAATGGGGTACTACCTCTAACTTAGACTAGGAACAGGGTATGGTTTCTATTCAACAGTGCACTCGTGTGGCAAGACTTAGAAAGCACATACACAGTATATTACGGGATTCTTTAACGGCAATGTGTTTTTTAATTACAGAGGAAGAAATGGCACATTACAGTTGCTGTGAATAGGTACAATGATCTGTTCTCCAGTATCAATGCACTTCAGGTACTTTTTTAATTATTTTCTCCTACTGTGATTGCATTCTTAGAAAAAATACCACCTTTCCAATATTTTGGTGGTACAAGTCACAGCTCCCAATAAAGAAGATTATCTTGTTTTGTCATATTGCCCCATTCTTCATTGTAAATTTAACTTCAGAATGTAATCTGTGTTTGTTACATCGCCATGGACTAAAAAATCTCCTTTCTAAAGCAGACCTGAATATAGCTGAGGTATTATCACACCAATTTCTCAGACACTAGTCAGTGAATGGCATGCAGACTTCTGACTAGAAGTTCTCATACCCTCAAGGCAAGGCCAGATATATAGCAAGAAGTAACAACTTCTATTAAGCTACCCGGTACTGTTGAAGACAGTATCAATGCAGTCAGAAAAGCCCTTTAGAAAGAAGATTTGGATTTGAAAGCAACTCACAACTCAATGGGGAGAATGACATCCTCAATACAGCAGAATGACTTTCACAGTCCTGAAGAAAGAAAAACCTTGTTTTGAAGATTACTGGAGAGCTGATCCTTGTTAATCCAGGGCAGGCATGATCCTAAGACTTGTGAAGACCCATGGCCTTACACATTGTTAAGCCAAAGATTGAAGGGAAGAGGGAAGCCACTGCTTGAATGTCATGTGGGAAGAGGCCAGAAAGTCCTGCTTGGATGTATTTTTCCATCTGATTGATGTATCAGTACCAGGAAGCAAGTGTTGCTGGCCAAATATCCAAAAGCTACAAAGCCATTAAAAGAGCTGTCCATCTAATCTTTTCATTTATAGTAGAAATTCCCACTGTAACATGCTTTGCTGCTTTCCATCCTCTTCAGTCAGGCTTCTTCTGCAGCTGATTCCTAGAATCACAGAATGGTTTGGCTGGGAAGATCGTCTAGATCTAAGTCCCTTACCATGGGCAGGGACACCCTCCACTAGCCCAGATCGCCCAAAACCCCATCCAACCTGGCCTTGAACACTGCCAGGGAGGCAGTAGCCACAGCTTCCAAGGGCAACATCCTCCAGCGCTTCACCAGCCTCACAGTGATTTATTCCTAACATCAAAACTAAATCTACCCTCCTTCAGTTTAAAGCCACTACCCCTTGTCCTGTCACTCCATGCCCTTGCAAACAGCCCCTCTCCAGCTTTCCTGTAGGTCCCCTTCAGGTACTAAGAGGTTGCACTAAGGTCTCCCCAGAGCCTTCTCTTCTCTAGGCTGAAGAAGCCCAACTCTCTCAGCCTGTCTTCATCGGAGAGGTGCTCCAGCCCTCTGATCGTTTTTGTGGCCTTCCTCTGGATTTGTTCCAACAAGTCCATGCCTTTCTTGTGCTGGGGATCCTAGTACTGGGCCCAGTACTTCAGGAGGGGCCACACAAAAACAGAGACGAGGGCGGAATCATCTCCCCTGACCTGCTGGCTACACTTCTTTTGATGCAGCCCAGGATGTATTTGGCTTTCTGGGCTGCAAGTGCACATTGCCAGCTTATGTTGAGTTTTTCATCCATCAACACCCCCAAGTCCTTCTCCTCAGTGCTGCTCTCAATCCACTCTCTGCTCAGCCTGTGGTTATGCTTGGGATTTTCCTGACCCCTTGCACTTCATCTTGTTGAAATTCATGTAGTTCTCATGGGCCCAACTCTCAAGTCTGTCAGGATCCCTCTGGATAGCACATAATAATCTCCATATACATTGCAGGAAGCCCTCCACTACTTTTGTATCCCTCATGAGGACCTTCCACCTTCAGCTTGGAGTGGGAATTATACAAATTGAATAATCTTCCTGAGATAAGTTATCAAAGAAAACAGAAACTAGCATACCTTCTCTTTTGCACCAGGACATACTGGTCCACTATGGTCCCAGGAAGAAAGAAACCCAAGACTGCAAATTATCTGTCACAGAATCACAGAATGATAGGGGTTGGAAGGGACCTCAAAAGAGCATCTAGTCCAAGTTCAAGTAGCTCCCTGTGCTTTTGAACTGAGGGGCCCAGAACTGGACACAATATTCCAGATGCAGTCTCACCAGGGCAAAGTAGAGGGTCAGGAGAACCTCTCTCATCCTACTATGCACTTCCTTCTAGTACCCCCAAGATGCCATTGGCCTTCTTGTCCACCAAGGCACGTTGCTGGCTCATGGTCATCCTGCTGTCCACCAGGACCCCCAGGTCCCTCTCACCTATGCTGCCCTCCAACAGTTACATCCCCAACCTATACTGGTTATTGGGATTGTTCTTCCCCAGACACCAGACTCTACACTTCCCCTTCTTGCATTTCATTAAATTTCTCCCACCTAACTCTGCAGCCTGTCTGGGTTTCGCTGAAGAGCAGCACAACCTTCTGGTGTGTCAGCCACTCCTCCCAGTTTTGTGTCATCAGCAAACTTGCTGACTGTACACTCTGTTCCCTCATGCAGGTTGTTGATGAATATACTCAATAGCACTGGTCTCCATACTGACCCCCAAGAGACTCCCCAAATACAGGTCAGTACAGGCCTCCAGCCAGACTCTGTCCCATTGACCACAACTCTGACTTCTTTCATTCAACCAGTTCACAATCTACCTCACTACCCCACCATCCAGACTACATCTCCTCAGTTTAGCCGCAAGGAAGCTGTGGGAGATGGTGTCAGATGCTTTACTGAAATCAAGACAAACCCCATTCACTGCCCTATCATCATCTATCCACCTGGTTATGTCCCCATGAAAGGCTATTAGTGTGGTCAGACATGACTTCCCCTTGATAAAACCATGTTGACTGCTCCTAATGACCCTCTTACCCTTGATATGCCTAGAGACTAGCAGTGAGGGTAACTTACTCCATCACCTTTCCAGGGATGGAGGTGCGGCTGACCAATCTGTAGTTACCCAGCTCCTCCTTCTTACCTTTTTGAAGACTGGAGTGACATGTACTCTCCTGAAGTGCTCAGGCGCTTCTCCTGTTTCCCACGACTTACAAAGATGATGGAGAGTGGCCTTGCAATGACTTCTGCCAGGTCCCTCAGCTCCCTGGGGGTGCATCCCATCAGGGCCCAAATGCAATTTATTGAAGTTAACATCATAGACAGAGAGCTTTTATCTTACAGCATTTCAGATGCTGAAAACCATTAGTAGTGCAGCATCTAGTGGGCCTCTGATCAGAGCACACTGTGAAGACACTGTCTGGGGAAGGGCTACCCCATTGTGGTCATTGAAGGTATTACAGGATTTTCTTAAGAAAAAAACTATTCATCATTTCTACATTCAAACAGAAATTATATTCACATGGTAACTTCTTGTTGCACTTTTAGATAGAGGTAAGGTCATCAAGGTGGTGTATTTTCCAGTACAGCATGGAAGCTGCCCACTGGCTCCTTTAACAGTGAGCTGGATGAGTTTATCCTGTGGTTATGGGATACACATGGCAAAACACATATGAGAAGAACACACTGTATGTGGCTTCACTTGGGTTAACCGTTGCATGGATCACTAAGGTCTGAATGTACCATGGTCCTCCAGGCAGGATCACCTCCCTCCAGTGTGGAGACACAGTGCAGCTTCTGCTGCAGTACAAAGCCCTACACACCGAGGTGCCTGATCTAGTGACTTTGGAGTCTGCAATTCCAAAGTCAGTCTTGGAGGACAAAAACAGGTAACTGTTATATCAGTAGATCATTGGGAGAGATGGCAGGACCTCAGGATTAACCCCAGCTCTTCCCGGGCTTGTGGAGGGTACCTTGCTAACCTTGTAAATTCTGTCCTGTAGATATGCTTGAAGAGGAAGCATAGCACTGTGAGTAGGGGATCACACAGAATCATAAAGGTTGGAAAAGACCTCCAAGATCATTTAGTCCAACTGTCCCCCTACCACCTATATTACTAAACCATGTCCCTAAGTACCTCATCCATCACACCTGCTCAGACACCTTTTGCAAACAAAATTTGACAGAACCACTTATGAAAGCTTTCTGTGACCAAACAGGGAAGAAGGGGGATAAAATTTCCCAGTGTCCTTCAAATGAGAAAGTGCCATAGTGACAGAGAGTGGGTCTACATTTCTGTATGTTGCAAAGTCTTATTTATTCCAAACAATATAGCATCTTGAGCAAAGTGTCTGGAGTGATGCCTGTGGAAACTTACCTTACAGAACAGACATGAAATGCTATTGAAGTAGAGACTTGGTCAAATAAAATCCCTCCCCTCTTACATTCCACCCTTTGACACTGTCTCCCACGGTATTTTCCTGGAGAAGCTGGTAGCCCATGGCTTGGACAGGCACACTCTTCGCTGGGCTAAAAACTGGCTGGATGGCCAGACCCAGAGAGTGGTGGTGAATGGAGTTAAATCCAACTGGTGACTGGTCACAAGTGGTGTTCCCAGGGGTCAATAGTGGGGCCCATCCTCTTTAATATCTTTACTGATGATTTGGATGAGGGAAGTGAGTGCACCCTCAGTAAGTTTGCAGACGACACCAAGTTGGGGGGAAGTGTTGATCTGCTGGGGGTAGGAAGGCCCTCCAGAACAACCTGGACAGGTTGAATAGATGGGGAGAAGCCAGTGGGATGAAGTTCAACACGGCGAAGTGCCGGGTCCTGCACTTTGGTCATAACAACCCCAGGCAATGCCACAGGCTTGGGGCAGGGTGGCTGGAAAGCTGCACAGAGGAAAAGGACCTGGCGGTGTTGGTTGACATTTGCCTGAACATGAGCCAGTGGTGTGCCCAGGTGGCCAAGAAGGCAAACGGCATCCTGGCTGGCATCAGACACAGCACAGTCAGCAGGACCAGGGAGGTGATCATCCCCCTGTGCCCAGCTCTTGTGAGGCTGTACCTCGAATAATCGTGCTCGGTTTTGTGCCCCTCACCACAGGACATCGAGGCCCTGGAGAGTGTCCAGAGAAGAGCAGTGAAGCTGGTGAAGGGGTTGGAACACAAGTCTGATGAGGAGCAGCTGAGGGAACTGGGACTGTTTAGCCTGGAGAAGAGGAGGCTCAGGAGAGACCTTACTGCTCTCTACAACTACCTGAAAGGAGGCTGTGGTGAGCTGAGGGTCAGCCTCTTCTCACAGATAAGTAGTGACAGGACAAGAGGGAATGGCTGCAAGTTGAACCAGGGGAGGTTCAGGTTAGAAATTAGGAGAAATTTCTTCTCAGAAAGAGTGGTCAGGCATTGGAATGGGTTGCCCAGGGAGGTGGTAGGGTCACTGTCCCTCAGGGTGTTCCAGGAAAGGTTGGATGAAGTACCTAGGGACGCAGTTTGGTTAGTGAGTAATACAGGTGGTAGGGGGACGGTTGGACTAGATGATCTTGGAGGCCTTTTCCAACCTTACAATTCTGTGATTTCTTGTGTCTCCCGCAGCAGGGTGCACTATACCTTTCAGACAGTTAGGTATGCTGCAGGGGATCAGCTCAGCAGCGTGCAAACAGACCGCTGCCCCCCAGGGGCTCTGTACGAGTGCTGCGGAGTCCCCTGGGCCCAGGCAGCGTGAGGCTGGGGGGATAAGCAGCGCTGGAAGGCGCGCAGGGCCCGACCTGGACGAGCCGCAGGTTCACCCCCGGGACGGCTCAGCGCGGCTTCCAGCAGCTGCCCGTCCGGAAACACTTGAGCCCTCGGCAAAGCACTTGGGTGGGAGCAAGGGAGCCCTCGGGCAAACCTCCCATTTCAGCCGCCGGCTGTCTTTCGCGGAGCCCCTTTAACGTCTGGGATGCCCCGCGAGTGGGGGCCCTGAGGGAACCCTCCCATCCACAGCACCAGAGCAGCCGCCTACGCTTCGGCAAGGCCGGCGGCTGCCGCCCGCCGCCCGTGTCGGCCGCCGAGCAGTGGGCGCGCAGCGCGACCGCTGGCCGCAGGTCCCACTCCACTCCGCCCCGCCCCGCCCTGCATCCCTCCGGGAACGCCCACACCCGCGCGTGCGAACCACGGCCATCGCGCCGCCTTCCCGAGACCCGTTCCGAGCCACGCGCCCGCTGATGACGCCACATCGCCCGGCGTCCAAAACAACCAGCTCGCCGCCGCCGCTTGGGCGCATGCGCGCTAGGTGAGGCGCCGCGTCTCTTTCGCCACTCTCCGGGGCCGCCGCGCCCCTTTCTTCCCCCGTCCCCTCCCCTCACGCGCCGACCGTTAACTGACAGCGCTGCCCGCCTTCGGCCGCCTCCAGCTGCCGTGTCCCGGGCCGGCCCTGCCGCGCTGTGAGGCGAGGAGGGGAAGCGCTCGCTGCGCAGACACGGGCTGGCCGGGGGCGACCAACGCGGGGACGGCACGCACCGCCCGCCCTCGGCTCCCTTCAGGAGGGGGCCGTGGGCGAGCGGAGGAGGGAGGCCGCGTCACGGCGCCGGGGGGGACGAGGCCTGGGGATGCGGGAGGAGGGACGCGCTGCTGCCCGCCGCCGGGGGCGGCCCCCGGAGGGCGAGGGCGCGGTCCTTGGGCGGGCGGGGCCGTACGCAGACCTGGGCGCGCCAGCCGGAGGCCGGGGGAGGCTGGCGCCGGGGAGGGGCGGGCCAAGCCGGCGGCCGGCCGCTGCCTCCTCCCCGGCAGCCGCGGTCCCCTACTCCCCCCGCCTCCTCCTCCCCGTAGCTGGGGGCGCGGCTGAGGCCGTCGCGGGGGAGTGCGGCGAAGGACTGAATCGTGTCTCTGTGCATAGGTGAGCCCGATGTCCGTTCGCCGGCTGGGCGAGGAGTGCGGCTGTCCCTAGCTGATGCTGAAGAGCCGGCCCGGGGCCGCTAGCCCCCCTGGAGCCGGCGAGGCCCTGTGCGCGCACGGGGTGGGAGAAATGGACTCGGCAGAGCCCGCGAGCGGAGACCTTTCGGCGGATCGGCCAGCGTCTAGCCGCCTTCGGTGCGCGGAGGAGGAGCCGGACAAGGAGGGACATGATGCGGGAGGAAAGAGCGACGGCAGCTCCTGGGAGCAGAGCTTGAATCCTGAACTGCAGCAGGGATACCGCATCTTGCGCGAGTTTCTCATGGAGAAGTACCGACCTCTGACAGCACCGTTCTTGAAGCCTCTCGAGGATCCGGCATCCGTTAGGGAAGAAGGAGCTGGCTCCCTCTCGGGTCGTAACAGCAGTCCCTCCTTTCAGCAGGCGCCGGCTGGAATGTGGCTGTTGAAGATGGAAGAGAAATTTTCCAGCGGGCAGTACACAGGCATAGCAGATTTCGTGAGTGACTTCCGGCTGATGTTAGAGACGTGTTACCGGCTGCACGGTGTAGATCACTGGCTCTCCAAACAGGCCCAGAAGCTGGAGATGATGCTGGAACAGAAGCTGGCGCTGCTGTCCCGGTAGGTGTAGAAGACTCTACGGGGGCCGTGCCAGATGCTGTTTACATGAAATTATTTACATAAAGTAGAACAGGCGAGTGTGTTTCTATATGTTAAAAATACCACTTCAGTGTTTTTTTGAAAAACCTACAGTAAAACACATTGAATGATTCCCAGTCAAATAAATCCTCGAATTCTCAATGCTTCCACAAAGAGGAAGGTTTCCTACTGGGAACTATTCGACTCATAATTCAAAATGCTTTGGAGATTCCAAACCCCAAAATACCAAAATGCAAAACAGGGCACAGCATTTCCTGGCTAAGATTTTCCTTCTGAAAGAAGCCTTTTATGACTACGGAGGCACGCTTGTTTAGACAAGATGTCAAATGCTCCTTTCTTTATGCTGTGAAAAGCCAGTGAAACTACCCAAACTCTGTATGAACAATTGGCTCTTTAAAATTCTTATTATTACAGTCCAACACTTTTACTGTCTTTTAAGTAGAAATAAAATCTTCAGCCAGAGTATTTGCTTTGAAGTAGGTCATTTAATGTCAGAATATTTTTTGATAAGGTAATGCTTGGCATTTTATAGTCTGGAATGGTAGAATGGAAATTATGGTATGTTTAACACTCAAGTCCCTGGCAGAAAATTATCAGCCAAAGCAGCTGAAGCATAGGAAGCTGTCAAGCTGTGTAGTAGAAAGCCCAGCTTGAATCACACCTGAGATAGATGCGTTCTTGTGAGTTTAACATAAGCTTATTATCAGTCATATTTAGAATAACTCTTACAATGAAAGGTCCATCAGTCTTCTGAGTGACATAGTATTTTACATGGCAAAGGGTAAAGAAGGGACCGTATTAAGAAATGCATAAAGCTCCAAATGTCCCTCAACCTTAAACTTGCTAGTGACACAGAGTATTAGCCATCAGCTGCTAAGAACCTTGCTTGTGTAGTGTGAACTCTCAAGAAGTGTGATGCAGTACTCAGCTGAACAAGGCTGAGTGAATGAATGTGTTCTGTGTTGGTGTAGCAACATTGGATTTGAAACTTGTTTGCGTAGCAGTTTTGGGATAGTTTGGGAATAGAAGGGAAGGAGCTGAAGCTATTGTGGAATGAATGTTGCTAGTTCGTTTCAGTAGAACTTGACTAAAAAAAAAAAAACACCAAAATTTCTTGCTTAAAAAAGTTACTGCTGGCAGATAAATAGCTAAACAAGCGCAGCTTGGAAGATTTGTGTCAAGTTAATTTCTGTGTGTTGTGTGACTGTACTATCTGAACCATGTTGAATTAAAGGGCATTTTGTTGAAGTGCTGAATTACATGACTACTCAGTGCACTTGGTAGGACTTAAGAATGCTCAATGCTGTTCTATTAGAAACTCCATAAGAAAGTGAAGGCAATTTATGTACTGTGCCATCAAATAGCACTATATAAATTTAGTAAGAAACTTGGTTGCTGTTGTCATTTTTTTTTTTTTTTTACAAATGCCCAGTCTTTATTCAAATAAATATTTACAGATATTAAACTACCCAAAAGTAATCCTTCCTTAGCATGTATTGAATTAACTCTTGTGAAGATCTTTTCAGTATGTCTGTGTACAGTAGCTTGGTAAAAGTTTTTAAGAGCTGCATATAGAAAGGATTACAGAATCTAGAAGTCTCAAAAGTTCTTTTACATTTTTTGATCAGACAGATATGTTTCAAGTGTTTAACAGAAGTAATTTTATTAGTAAAATTAAATTCAACTATTTGGAATAATCATTCTTGCTTCATTACAAAGCTCAGTGATCCTCATTGAGTGACTGAAGGGAAGTGATCAGTGTTGGTTATATAGTTCTCAGATATTACAAACCACAGAAAAATACCGTAGAATGGAGGTTGCTTTTCAACAGAAGTTGGGTTCTCCCCCCTTTCCCCCCACCCCCCCCCCAACTCCTCTCCCCAAAGGATTTCAGACATTGTGTAATAGTGTCACTTCTTGTAGCAGTTTTGCTGGAGTACTTTGAAACTGTAAGATGAAAGGTAACATTACAACCAAATTTGTTGTGCATTGCTTTATATATTTTTAAATATTAAACAAAACTAAAACTGCTGTATAACACCTCCTGCGGCCCAAACCAACAAGTACACTTTTTCTCTCAGTATTTTCAGATGTCTTCTGAAAATGGTAGTTTCTTATTTTAGGTCTCATGGAAGTATTTTCTTTCTAAATACTTGTAGATTAATGTATGAAATTCAATCTCCAAATAATATTTGGTTGGTTGAGATAAATGTCCACTATTTTTAACAGATGTGAAAATATAGTTCATGTTAACATTTGGTTTTAAGTTTAAAATTTTGTAAAGGAACTTTTGAAGTGGAAAAAACGGCAGGTGAAAAGCAACTACTTTTTTCTCAGTATGCTTGATACATGCTTGGTAGTAGATGTCAAAGTGCTGTTGATAAGGAAAATTGTAATTGTGAACCGGCTTGATTTTTTTTTTTTTTTTTTTTTCTAGACATTTAAGAGAAAAAACATCAATAGCTGTAACATCCAGAGGATGCTATGGGCTGGAAGATGAGAAAGGAACAGCATGCATTTCAACAAGACGCCGTTCCACACCTCGCAATTTAGTAGGCTTGTCAACTGGCATGTTTGAGTCTGTGATGGTTCAAGTTCTAAGACAAGAGGAACAGCTGAGAGCAAAAGAAGAAAAGAGGTAATAGCAAAAACTGTTTGGTTTGGTTTTAAATAATTTGTCTTCCCAGTTCTCTGCAGAGGCTAGCTCCTTAAGGGCTTTTTTTAGGTAAATAAACGCTGTGGTGCTCTTTGTCTTAAGTTTATGAATGAACCTAGGACTTCAATGCAGTGCATCCACAAATCCAGAAATTAAAGTTTGATTTATCACCTTCTTGAAAAATTGCTACTTTTGATAGTAACTGAAAGCATCCACATCAGTTTCCTGTCAGCTCAGTCACAGTTTATCATACCTCTCCTTGGACTGTTTTCCATGCAACAATTAGATTACAAACCACCATACTGCTTAACTACAGCCTAATTCTGTGATCTTGTTACCACCTCCCTCACTGCTAGCCAGAAGCAAGTTATCTCTGCCAGTGCCACTCCTGTTATCTCACTGATGTGGTATTTATTTCAGATTGTCAGTTAGGTAACAAATTTAGAATATGTGTGTAATTAACTCTGGGGGATTTTGTGGTTTTCATAAACTCAGGAGGTATATCATTCCAGGAGGTGTTTAATGTTTGTGAGATGTTTCACATTGAGGAAAACTAAGCTTATAAGCTTGTATATTTTAACAGTAACTTTAGAGACTGTGTCTGAACATGGATCCTGATAATTAGACAGTATTACCTTTAGGAAACAAAATATTTCCATCTTTGTTTTCAGATCTTACAGTTCTGGAGATTTTTCCCATACATAACCAGTCCACCCATTTTGCAGGTCATCTTCATTTCCAACAGATTTGAAGCCATACAGTTTTGAATGACATGAGTGTTAGCCAGTACTTTGTCTCTAGAAATGAGTGAATCTGTCTTCTTCTAACGTATCATATGTTGCAAAAATGCACAAATCAGTAGGGGTTTGTTTCTGGTGAAAGTCTCATTACTTGTGTTCAGTTGTGTGGTCTAGACCTCTGACTTGGTAACACTCTTATGAAAAACGATGTTTCAGTTGGATTTTAATTCATCCATAGAGTCAGTAGAACATATGACCTGATAATGTTTTTGCTTTCATGGAGCTGTTGTAAGCATGTTCCTGCAAAACTCTGGGAGTTAACAGTGAAGTCCGTATATCTACGGACTCAAAAGTCCCAGATGCTGTGCAAAGAACACTCAACAGTAGGTGGTTCTACAGAATGTTGTACAAAACCAGAAAAAGATCACAACCAGCTTTCCTCTCTATGCCATAAAATTTTGAATTGTGTCACTTAGTAGGAAGCAATAAAAACGTGCCAGTAGATAGCTGGTTGAATGGTTCTTTGCCTTTAGTGATCTCAATCAACCATGCTTCCGGTATCTTCTTAACTTTTCTTACTTCCTAATGTATCCACCGTGTTTCCAAAGTAACTTGGACTACCTTGTCAGTTGTTTCCAACTTACCAAAATGCAAATGTTCTTTAAAGTTCTTAAAGCCCTACAAAATTAGTAACACATTACCAGTGAAGAACATTTGATACAGCCTATATAAGTTTTCAAAATGTTTTATAAATGCACATACTTGCAGTGCTGAGATGGCACGCTTATTTTTGTGCAAAAAGGTGTTACGGCTTCCTACACTTAATTTGGATTATTGCTAAAATATAGATGGTATTGAATATATTGTTACCTGTTCAGAAAATTGTTATTCAAGTTTGGGTTTTTTTTTAATCTGACACAGAACTTTTGCTTTCAAAACTACATACAAGATTGCAAGGTTTGATGGTTTAGTTGCAATGCACAGTACTGTCCTTTTGGTAACCCCATCTCCATATTGCTTACAGCTACAGTCTTGGTCCATTGGCAGATGTACTTTTTCCATACTGAATTTGGCTTTCACTCAGTCTTCATTTTTTGTGATAAAGTTTGTTTGTACCTGTTCAAAGCCTATACTAAATCTGCAAGGAAAATTCAAGTAAAAAGATGTCTTTTGGACTATTATCTGCATCTTTTTCAGGCCACAGAATGTTAACACAGAATTCCTATTTATTTTAATGTGCGCCAGTCGAACTGATGGTACAAATTGTATTCTTAAAATTAATGCACTGCTTTAGTGTATACAGATTATTTTATTTATCATTATTGATCATTGCACTTAGTCTTTCATCACAGCTGTAAAAGAATGAGTGTCCCAATTTGTTGCTGTAATACAGGCTATCCTGTGTCAGAGTATAATATGAATGACTGTGATGGTCAACTCAGAGTTATGGGTAAACTATTTAGGATTTTAATTTCTACCTTCATAAACTTTGCCTTGCTTATGATTTTGCTCTGCTGCTGGCTTCCCCTCCACCCTGCCACAATCCTTGAAATTGATTTTGCAAGCTCTTTTTTTCAACTGCCTATTGTGGAATTATATCCTGAAGTGTGGTTTTTATCTTCTGTTCTGTGGTTAACTTAATGGAAATCCAAATCCTTTCATTATTTTTGGTATACAGGTATCATTTGTAGGGACTTCATTTTCTTTCTTGTAGCCTATCCATTCCTTGCACAATCTATTTCATTTTTTTTTAATTTCATGTTTTGTAACCTCCCCCAGGTGCCACATTCGCCATAGTAGACTCAACACTATTTTGCAGCTAATAGTTTCTGAAAGAAGCGAGAGCACTTTCCCTTTCCCCAAGTATATATATCAGCATCTGGCATACTTTCCTCCTCAAGTGTTGTTTGTCAGCTTCCCTTTTGTTCAGTTGTTCTGGTTATCAGAATATTGACTATCTTTGGATTATTGGTTATATTTCCATGAGATTCTACTTGGCTGCTTGGTTACATGCTAATTAAGTAACAAATCAGTATACATATTAGGTTATACATTAGTTAACAATAAATAATCATGGAACTTTATATATTTGGTAATGCACGCCAGTTTAGAGGCATTTAGATACTGAAACATAGAGGTAGATTACTACTGAATTTTTTCAAGCCACTAGTGAATGACAGGTAATTAACTGGTTGACTTCAAGGGGAATTAAGTGCCTGTGTGGCTTTGTTGTGTTGAAAATTAGGCTAGGCAGCTCTGTGACCTTACTGTCTCTGAAAATGTGATCCTGGGGTGAGATTCAGATATGTTCATTAAAACATTTAAATAATTCAATTTTGGTTGCACATTAGTAATTTAAATTAGGAAATTGTGTAATGAGGTATGCTTATTCAGTTAGTTGTCCCTTTTGTGGGATGTGAGCATGGAATGAACTTGGTCCTGTGGAAAAATATAGAGTATGTCATAATACAATGTAAGATATTACAGATGCATAATTAAGGTCACATGGGCACCTCAAACTTTAATTTATTCTGACAACTGAATCGTGATTTAATTTAGAATAGTGCATAATATTGCTGGTTTTGTATGTAGCTTTATAGTTGTATTGTGGTTTTTTTTTTTAACTTAGGAAAAACAAATCATTGTAGAATTAAATGAGCTCTCTATACCTTGTCACCAGAGTTCCAGTGCCATACCTTTTACCTATGAAATTGCTCAACACTGAAGTGGGTTGGAAGTGGTAACTGGAGGCAAGAAAGTACAATCTAGCCTTTGCCTTCCCTCCCCTCCAAATGAAATCTCTTGTTGGAAGTGGAAGTGTTAGCTGGTGAGATGTGCTTGCTGTCTTAAAGGAGGATATTATTAAAAAAGTGGGCAGGTGGTTTTGGACTCTCTTTTAGATGATATGTCTACTTTGAAAACATGTCTGCTGAGTTTTAAGGTCAGGTGCTGTGGTTTTATCCACTCAAGCTGTAAACAGCTGCTGCAGATGTCTTAGGAATGTTTGCCCTTTGTTAGTGTGGAAATGTCAGCATGACCTTAGTTTAGTGTTGTTATTGTGAACACAGTACATGTTTACAAAATATATTCCCGGTAAATGTAAATAAAAGTATGAAACAACAGGGTTTTTTACAATTGCTGTCAGCATGAAAGCCAAATATGTTTGTCCAGAGAATTTCTCAGTGTGCAATTTTTGTCCTGCTCCCTCTCTCCCCTCCATGCCTGTTCCCTTCTTCATCCTGCCCCACCTTTTCTACACTCTTCTCCCCTCTTCTCCTTCACAAAACACACCCCAGGTAAACGCTATGCCCTCCAGTAGATGTGCAGCTAGTAGGAAGACCTCAGTAGTGAAAATAGGAAAGTGTGCTCCTATTTACACTTCATCTCGAATCTCAACTGAGAATGGAATGGCTGCAGATAATTATGATAAAACGATAGATTTCTTTTTTAAGTCACACTTTTTTCATTTTTAAAAAAATCTTCAAAATAGTATGATGGTTGTCATTTTATGACACATTTGATAGAGGGTATTGTATCTATTTTGAGAATTCTAATTTAGATTATTAATTGATGATAACTTGAAAACCCCTGCAAAGAGAATATTTTTAGATCATCTACAGCCTGTGTTTCTATTAAATTATACTGAAATGTGATTGTTTATAAAAATGTTCTATCTCACTGTCTGTCTACTCATATTTAAGCTTCTTTCCATACTATTTTAATAGATTTCACACCTTTTGGAGGCAGCAGGTTATTAGGAAATACATTTTAGAGTTAGGAGGGAAGAGGGAATGGAATTCAGGAGTGCTTTGAAATTTATTTTTTAGAATGCTTTTTACTTACTAGTGTTTCTTCCTCCGCTTCCCTTGTAAGTTATTTCATTTATTATTTTTAGTTATTTTTTATTGGATTAATGTCATAATAACACATGCAAATAGAACAAAATAATTGAAAAATGCTCATTTATTCAGGTAGTGTTGTTGAATTTACTGGTTTTTCCACATAGAATGGCTAATGGGATTCTGTAATTAGACCACATTCATTATTACATGTTTAAATTACCACTGCAAAGTGGGAGTTTGTCTTTAGACTGCATCCATTGTACAGAAGAATCAATGTGAAGAGTAAAGTTCAGAATTTACTGACCTGTTTGCTTTTACATTTTAATTTTATGTTTCACATTAATCTGTCTTTCTGCATTGGTAGATACATAATAAGAAGGACGCATGTACATGGTATTAAAAAATTCCGTTAAACTTGCGGGAGCAAGTCACTTGAAATTTTATTTAATTATAGCAGATAAAGCATTTGGTCGACTCTTACTGCATTATGTGCTATTTTGCATACACAGAGGATGCAAATTTTCAGTTTGTGGTCATGGCATGTTTCTCCTGCATTGATGCTAAATGTGGGCTAAGTTAGGTTTGTTGCATTTTTTGCATTATTGAGTTACATAGGCAATACTTAATGATTCAAATGTGCATTCTTTATGCCAGAAGAAGCCACTATTAAGCTACGTTTTGTCAAAAGAAATATTTTAATATAACATTACTTTCTGGCTGAATTTGGAAAGCATTGATGCTTTTGATCAATGCATGGCATTTATTTGTGGCTTCTCTACGAAGGAATAGAATGAGAGGTTAGCAATCTGAAAATAAGGACATTTAAATTCCAGTAACATGTCACTTTAGCGATATGCACGGGTAATTGTTTCTAGCAGTGGTCAGTGATAGAAGCTTCAGAGGAAAAGATAGGAGAAGCTTTGGATGAGCTCTAGAGAATTTTTCTGTAAGTACAGCTGTTCTTAATCCAATCTGTTGGAAACTGGTCATGCCTTGAGGCAAAAATGTTAGTTTACCATTGCTACATTAAAGAAAAATCCTTCCTGTTACTGGTAACCCTTGACATTCTTGTGATTCCAGCAGATGTTCTGTTTTTCACTTTGGAACTCAATTAACCTATCCTGTGTTCTAGTAAGTTAGATGGTAAGCTCCTTGCGTGTCATCAGTTACCTGAAGTGGAAGAATTTCTTTCTCTTAAACTTGTTGCGTTAAGTTTTATTATTACTTTACAAATAAAAGTAAATGGAAGTTCCCAGTCTATCGTATTAGTTTTGTATATTACTGTCATGTTTCCTCTTGTAAGTGTTTTGTGTAGAGTCCCAGATTTTTCAGAAGTTTTTGCAGGCCTCTGATTACTGATAACCTCTTTCTCTGAATACCCACTATTTCTGCTCTATCCTTTTTTAGATAGGGGGACCAGAACTGAATACAGTTTTTCAGGTGAGGGCAAACCATTTATTAATGTAATGACATTTTATTTCTGGTGTTATTTTCCATCACATTCTTCATGCATCCTGATATTTGTTTCCTTTCTGACCACCATTGTAAACCAATTAGTAACATGCCTATTGGTGGGAGGGAAAATGGCTTTTGTATGTGAATGAATCACTTAACAGTTAGGTATGTATACTTGTGTACTGAGAAAAAGAGTGACAAGGTAGGTGATACAAGCCACAAAGCAACCATTTGAAAGCAAGATGTAACTGGAATTTGTTTTCAGAGATTTTTATACGGATAGTTTGTTGGAAGTACTTCATCCTGCCAAAAAGGGATTGGGGAAGGGAATGCATTTCTTTAACAAATCTAAACCACACAAACTATTAATATCTGCTGGAGGTTTTTTTCCTTACCTTCTCCCCTTTTTTAAACTAGTGGTGATAGAAATAAAAGATTCTAGTTTGCCATTTTGGTGCAGTGATGCGTTGTATAATCCAAAGACAAACGGAATTGTAACTTTATCTACTGTGTTCGTTATTGCTTCAAAATACATAAGTTTATCGTGCTGTAGTTCTGATTTATTTTTTTCTCAGTGGTTTCTTTATGTCCTGATATCTGAATTTTCATGAACTTTCTTTTAATAGGCTGAGAGAGCAAGAAAGAAAAGAAGCAGAAGAAGCTAGTCAGAAAGAAATAGAAGAATGGGAAAAGTCACTTTTAGCTCAAGCAGCACCTACAAGGATGGAGACAATGTGGGAGATTCCAGCTATTGGTCATTTTCTTTGTTTAGCACAACAAATTTTAAATTTACCTGAAATAGTATTCTATGAATTGGAACGTTGTCTTCTGATGCCTCAGTGTAATGTTTTTTTGTCTAAAATAATGACTTCTTTGTTAAGCCCTCCTCATCGTAGATCTACGTTACATCGGAGACCTACACTTTCTTACAGGAGTTGGGAAGCAGCACTCAGACAGAAAGTACAACACTGGTATACTGTTGTAGGGCAGACTGACAATCCAAATAGCTCTGCAGAAAAACTTGGATTGTGTCCTCAGTTTTTCAAAGTCCTTGGAGAAGTTAATCCCTTGGAGGAAAAACCATTTCATGAGCTACCATTCTACCAAAAAGTGTGGCTGCTGAAAGGTCTCTGTGATTTTGTGTATGAAACACAAAAAGATGTGCAGGATGCAGTGCTAGGTCAGCCTATCCATGAATGCAGAGAAGTAATTCTTGGTTATGACTTCCTGGAGAATGCATATGTTCATTTTCCACAGTTCTGTGGTGCAGATGTTCGGATTTACAAGCAAAAACCTTTTCAGGCTCCTGAATTCCCACCTCCTCCCATCAAAGTTAAAAAAGTGTCACGTATTAAATTGGAGAAAGTAAAACATGAATATGTAAGCAAAAGCAATGGGGAGGTCACTTCTGGTGGCAGAGAGGAGCAGCTGCATCATTCCAAGGTTGAAGTAGAGAAAAATACAGACACCATTGTTAACTCTCCAGAAAAAAAAACACATTTAGGTAGCTTTAGAGTCACTACAGAGGAGATAAGGATTAACTGTGAAATGAAGACCTCAAGAGACTGCGAAACAAAAAAACCTGGTTGCTATAAAGAGAACTTGAGAAATTTTGTTAGTTCAGGAGAGATTTTTGGTATGGGTGGTCAACCTAGTTCAGGAGAGATAAGGGCTGTGGAGAATGGTCAAGGTGGTGCTGAAATGGCCAGAGTAAAATCTGAGATCAGTCCGTTCAAGGAGAACACACTGAAAGTCTGCCAGATGCATATCAATGGCACTCACAATGACAACCAAGACACAAGTTACCGTGAATCTGCTAAAGAAATAATGCTAGAAAACTCAATGTGGAATAATAAGAAGCTGAATAAATTGCGGGCAAAAAAGAAGAAAAAGAAAAAAAGAAGTTGAAGGATATTCTAAATGAAAATCTACAGAGAAAACTAGATGACTTGCAAAGGAAACGTGAGATTCATCTTCATCCATTCAAATATTACAAATCTGAGCTCCAGAACAAATTGTTTATAATTAAAAAGAAAGCAAAACACAAGAAGCACAAGTCTGGTAAGTTGACATTTTTACCTGTAGTAAAATTTAGGAAGTTACTGATCTTCTAAAAATAGTTTTCTTAGCTAATTAGTCTACATTTTATTTCATGCATTAGACTTTCCTGATGCTGATTTTAGTGTGAAAGTCTCCTGTTTAGTAACATAAGCATATAAAACACACATCAGCTGATGAAACCATTACTCATTTGCAGAATGTATCTTTAGATAACATAGTTCATTGGAAGAGGTTTTTTCATCATGAAAAATATTTAGGAGAATAAATGTGACTGACTGGTTAGCATTACAGAGTGTAGCTTGTAGATGTTTTATGCTGGTTTATGTCATAGCAAATGTGGAAATATTTCTCCCCTTCCAGATATTACTACTTTATCCAAAATACTCATAAATGCAGAGTAATTACATGAGATCACAGAATCAGAGAATGTTAGGAGTTGGAAGGTACCTCGAAAGATCATCTAGTCCAACCCCCTGCCGGAGCAGGAGCACCTACAGTAGGTCACACAAGAATTCGTCCAAGTGGGTGTTGGAGAAGACTCCACACACCCCCTGGGCAGCCTGTCCCAGGCCTCTGTCACCCACACGGTGAAGAAGTTTTTTCCTTACATTCACATGGAACTTCCTGTGCCCCAGCTTGCACCCATTGCCCCTTGTCCTATCACTGGATATCACTGAGAAGAGCCTGGCTCCAGCCTCCTGACTCTCACCCTTTACGTATTTATAGACATCGATGAGTCTCCTCCAGGCTAAAGAGACCCAGCTTCCTCAGTCTGTCCTCATAAGATTATGAATCTGAGTTCCACTAGGAATAATTTTAGTCCCAACAGTACTGCTTGGACTCCTGGCCTGATCACATTTCTGCCTAGTCCAACAAATGAGATAAGTAGTGCAGATAGTGTTTTTACTGAAGATGTGGGCACCATCTAGTCAAGCGTTTCAGGTAGGTGATACATGATCCAGATTTCCATTAACACACTGGAGAATTTGAAAACAATTTTAAAACAGTAAACTTTTGAAGTCCTTACGTCAGTAAATTTTCCTGTAGTTGTAGTATTTTGGATGTCACAGGAACACTATAAAGCTTAATCTTCACTCATCGCGAGTCATGGGGTAAGTTATCTGTGCTAGATTTTATCAGACTGCTTCAAAAATTTTTGAAGCCTCAGATGCTTTTTCAGAACAGTAAATAGACAGGTGAACACTGGATTTCAGCTGATAAGCAGAGAGCCAAAACCAAAAATCTGTCTTAACTAAATGTCTTTTAAAAGGTAAGAGGATTCTGAGATCTGATGCCAATGCATTTTAGCTAGAGGTTGAGTGGGAATTTAAAGCTAAGAAAACAAGTAATGTTTAGATCCCAAATACTTGTGCACAACACCTAAAGAACCGTCTTGCCATATAAATCACAAACTTCTGCCTCCAGGAAATTTCAATGCACTCATCTAAACATAAGCTTGAAGAATGGCAGTTAACGTTCATATATGTAGTATTCAGCAAATGTAATTTTTTTACATTCACAATTGTTAGCTCTCCAAATGCATCACTGTCTCCATTCTTCTTAAAACCAAACAACAAAATTAATAATAACCCAAATCGCAAATAAAAGTCTTTCAATTTAGAGAACTGTTGGAATAAGACATACTGTGTCTTGCATATGGTGCACAGATGCTTAAGTGAAGACAGAAATCCTTGGCTTTTTGTTATCACAGTTAGCTTACATACACTGACCTCTATAGTTAGTGTGTGATCTCTATTTCTTGTAATAAATTTGTTTTACTTTCCGAAGTGCTAAAAAAGTATGGGCTTTGTAATAGCAGAATACCAAGGCTCATCTAGTGCTGATTTGATACAGGATTTTAACAGAGTTTATTTATCCAATTGTCATCTCTGCACTTTTCTTAGAGTATATCTTAGGACCTGAATATGTTTCAGAAGCATTATAAAGCAAGCTAGTGTTGCGTACTAATTAAAAACCGAGGAGTTAAAGCAGTTGTACTTTCAGTTTTAATTTGTGGTTTTACATGACTGAATAGTAAATTCAGCAGTAGAATGCTGTGTATCTCTGTTCTCCAATTCTATTTTGTGTCATAAAGAACATTATCAGAGGTAATGGTATATAGAAATTAATGTATAGTTTTGTTAACAGTAAGTATCTGTAACTGTAGACCAGTACCAGATGCTGTTAGTTATCTGAATTTTGGCTTTAATTATACATATTTTCATAATCAGCACTGCAGCTATAGTATTACTCCTTGTCATTGTTCATTCTGGACAGGAGGTAGATATGTCAATGCAGGTGGAAATCCAGAAAAAGAGTGGAGTTTTCTGTCATGTGTTCTATTGGTGTTTGCACTGTTTTGGAGTCCTGACTGCACACAGGAAGGTCATGCGTGTCTATTGAATGAGAGAGGATGGAAATTCCTCTTCTGCACTTTTGCTTTTCCCATGTGTCTAACTTCATCTGCTGGATCTTGATAGTCTGAATTATTCTCAGATTGTGTGTTCATCTTCATTCAGGTGGATGGCATACGACATTCTTTTTCATCTGCAGGTGACAGGGATTTCCCTGGGCATGATACGAAGGGTCCTATTTCTTTTGGCGCTGTCTTGTCCTTTATCTCTTAATGTGTCAAGGCTTTTCCTTTCTTAGTCTAAGTCATTGCAAATTTTGACCTTGCTGGAGAAAATTTTCCTAAAACATTACAGTATTAAAGACCTCTTCTTCCTATGCTTGTTGTCTGTTATTCCTGGAGATGTTAGGCTGAAGAAGATAGGATTGGATCAAATTAAAGCTAACGCCGTCTTATTTTGTAACAGTTCATGATGTGCAAGGCTAAGTTGTATTTAAGGTTGGAAAAGACCTCTGAAATCATTAAGTAAAATGTGTGTCCAATAGTGCCATGTCAACTAGACAATGTCCTGGACTGACACATCTATATGTTTTTTTAACACCTTTGGGGATGGTGACTCCACTACCTCTCTGGGCAGACTGACCACTCTTTCAGATAAGAAATTTTTCCTAATATCCAATATAAACCTCCCGGAGACAACTTGAAGCCAGTTCCTTCTGTCCTA
Source organism: Hypotaenidia okinawae (assembly GCA_027925045.1). NCBI lineage: Eukaryota > Metazoa > Chordata > Aves > Gruiformes > Rallidae > Hypotaenidia > Hypotaenidia okinawae. Next base: position 35,953,034 of record BSDF01000005.1, on the reverse strand, counting down.
TTGCTAGTTACTTGGGAGAAGGGACCAACCTCCACCTCACTACAACCTCCTTTCAGGTAGCTGTAGAGACCAATAAGGTCTCCCCTCAGCTTCCTCTTCAACAGCCTAAACAAACCCAGTTCCCTCAGCCACTCCTCATCAGACTTGTGTTCCAGACCCTTTACCAGTGTTTTTGCCCTTCTCTGGACACGCTTCAGCTGCTCAATGCCCTTCCTGTAGTGAGGGGCCCCAAACCAAACACACTACTCAAGCTGTGGCCTCACCAGTGCACAGAGTACAGAGACAGGATCACTTGCCTACTCCTGCTTGCCACACCATTCCTGATACAGGCCAGGATGCTGTTGGCCACCTTGCCTACCTGGGCACACTGCTGGTTCATTCAGACAGCTGTCAGTCAACATGCCCTGCTGGGCAGCTTTCCAGCCACTCTTCTCCAAAATATCTTCTCAAATCTGTTCTGAGATGTTATCTTCTGTGTTAAGATACCCTTACAATACTGAACAAAGGGGTTTGGTAAAACTTGTTCTAAATTAAAAAAAAACCAATTTAAATCTAATCATAGCTGCAATCACTCCTCACGATGTTCTTTAAAACTAGATGATTTTTTTTTTCCTGCTATTGGTTCTTCAAGACAGCTAAACGTAACTGAGTTAGTATTTCTGTTGTGGTAATTTGCACATTCCTAGCTTGCTATAGGAGTAGTACCCAAAAGTACTGTTCACAGACTGGCTATCTTCCTCCAACTGTAGTGAGCAAAATGTCGTGGAGAACACAGCCATGTTCTGAGTATTGCCGAGTTACAGGGCTTTCGTGCAAGTCATGAAAAGGAAGAGGTGACCCCTTTATTGAATCGGTGTCTAAAAAAGGTGATGGTTATTAGGGTGGCACTCTTGTGTCTTTTTATTATTGACAGAGTAGGACTGAATATAGTAAAAATACAGCATCAGGGAGGATTTCTGCCAACAACTTGCATGTTTGACATTCATTTTAAATGTTATTTTATTACTGGAGTTAAATAATAACTCCTGGAATTGGACTGTGACAAGGTGTTAGGCTTGCTGGGTCTGGATTAGACCGCATTGCTGAAGTAAATTGTGGGATACAACAAGGAGCACAGTGCAAGACACAGTACAAAGCCATGGGAATTCAGCAGCTGCATGCTTGAAACGGAGACCAAATGTAATTCAGAACATCCCTAGGGTTGAGAAAATAGAGGGACAAGAGGCTGCTTAGTGTGCCTGAAGCAGGGGTTGAAGTAAGTGTAAATAATCTGTTTTATTCCAGTTCATGTAGAAAGAACCAGTATAGCACACACTTTAGAAGACTCTTGATTTAAGTTGTATGCCCCGTACTTGTGCTTTTAAAGATTCATAGCAGTCCCCCTGCTTAAAGTATGTTTCACAGTGTATTTTATTTATTTTGAGTACCATTAGGCTTTGTGTATGAAATCAAGCATTCTCTGAATGTCAGGAAATGAATTTAACCCAGCAGCAGTGTTTGTAGTGTCTGCTGTACTGTCCTTCAGAGTTTTATCTTCACTTTTGCCTTCAGAGTTGTAAAGACTTCCTTGTAGTGTTGTCATGTCTCTACATCTGGAACAGCTTGTTAACAGTTTTGAAAAGATTAAATGAGGTATTCTACCAAGTTGTAACAATGTATTCAGTGTATTAAGCTGCAGTGTCAGTATGTTCTGAAACATATACCACTGAGTTTTTATTGGGTTACTTACATTGTTCTGTAAAGCAGCATTATTAATGCATTTGTTCAGACTTGCTTTGCTGTTTTGACCATACAAAAGCATATGCTGTGTCAGTGTGGAAGCTTCAAAAGTCTGTGCTAATGGTTCATTTCCCAGATTATTGCACACTGTTTAAAAGAGGAGCTGTTGGGAGGAAGGTAGAAGATTAGGAGAGTAAAGAGAAAACAGAACATGCTCGGTACTTGCCAAATCTTTGGAAGGCATGAAATGTGTCGGGTTTTCAGTTTAAGGGTAGTGTTGTTGCTAGAATGTAATAAGAAAACAGGAATTCTTTCAGTTGGAGGAGGAGAATTTCATTTTACCCCTGGCAGATACTACTGAGTCAGTATTTGATGTTAAAAAACTTCCATTTCCCCATCTAAGGGAATAAGGCTCTGCTGCAGTAAAAATTTAATTTTTGTTACAAATTATTAGTAGTTTTTATTAAAAAATTTGTATGCTTTCACTTTATAACTTGAAGCACAGATTGTCATTATCTTCTTCAGGGGGAGCCACAAGGGCTCAAATATCACAGTTGATAGCAAATCTGTAAAATCTCTTTAAAGTCAAAATTATCTGTGATATAGTAACTTTCAAATGGGTTGTATTGCCCTTGCTGGAGGTAGTTTACAAATGTTAAAAGCATTTCTGTGACTTAGTACTTTGTCTACATTTCTATGCCTCTAAAATAGGATGAAAAGAGATCTGAAATACCATGTACTTATTTATTCTCCCTTCTTCACCCTCAAATGGGAAGACCACCCTCAGATAGTTTCTGTTTTAGTTGCATCTAATCTACATAGTAGGTGTTTTTGGGTGCTCAGTTAGTATCCAGGTCATAGTTTTTATGTTACCTCGTTAATTGCCTGTACGTCTCTATTCAGTGATAACAACTGTGGAATTTGTTTTGGCTTGAAAGGAAAACCTGTGGCAGTCAGACATATTCTGGACCTGCTTAACTTCAGTAACGTCTAAGAACTCTCTCGGAGGTGTCAAAGAGGCTGTTACTTAGTACAATGTTCATTTCGAGTGCATCTTACAACTTAGAAATGTTCCAGCTGTGGTGTTATTTAAAAGGAATGTATAGGAAAGAACTGTAGGTCTGTATTTATTTTTTATTTCAGCAACGAAGCAAATTACTCAATGACAATTATAAACATGTAGAAGGAAAAATTATAAAAAACGGCTCTTAACTCCATAAAATAATCTAATGCAGTTAAATAGAGTCAACACCACAAAATAATCTCATGTCTTGGAATTGAGATTAGAACAGATAGCTCAAAGCAGTATTAATTCAGGGAAGACATATTTCTTCTTTTCCACCTACTCTGATCACTGTTTATTTAACATTAAAAATTAAAAAGCAGGAATGTAAAAATTGTTCACCTTTGAATTATTTTACTCATTTTTTTTTTTAGTTTTGGTTTGTTATATAAAATACTGGCTTTACTCTTTACTCTTCATACATGAAACATGGAATGTTTTGTTTCAGAGACTGTAAGTATTTCAGTGCTTTCCAATACAATGTTCACCTGCTTTGAAATCAACTTTTCTCAGAAGAGCATTTTCCACATTCAATTCAGTGCTTTCACTAACCTCTGTTACTGGTTTACAGGCAGGCAGCTAAACCATTACAGAGCTGTTTGCCTTCCACCCCCCTGCAGTGGGATGGGGGAAGGAGTCAGGTGGAAAAAAGGGTAAAACTTGTGGGTTGAGACAAAGTCCGTTTAATATAAATTTTATTATTCATAATTACAAAACCAGGGATGGATGATGCAGTTGCTGACTGATGCCCATCCAGGTCTTTAGCAGTGGCTCTTGCCTGCTGTCCCCCCACAACTTCCCTCTTGGGTTTGTTGGGGGGTTTTTTGGTTGTAGTTCAGCATGATGATATATGGTGTGGAATATCCTTTTGGACAGTGCACCCTCAGCCTCCTCACTAGCAGGGCAGTATGAGAAGTTAAGTCTTTGACTTGGTCTAAGTATCATTTAGCAACAACTAAAACAATTGTTATCAGTGTTTTATCAGCATTGTTCTCATACTAAATCCAAAGTACAGCACTATACCAGCTACAAGGGAGAAGATTAACTCTGTTCTGATCAAAACTAGAACGTCATCATAGAGATTTCAATCCTTACCATCCTTCATGCACCAAATACTGTCTGGGTGGACAGGGTTCTATACAACTTAAAGTTGCTTTGGTCTGCTCAATGCCATCTCCAGTTTTTTTGGCAATTGAGTATGGTCTTACTCAGGTAAGTTTACTGTGGAAAACCTGTGTTTTACTGCATTCCTGCTGCAAGATGATTTATTTCATCAGGTAAAGGCAGAAAAGGTGCAAATTTAGCTTTTGGGCTCTGATGCTACTAGGTTGGTAGCAGTGTAGGTTGGTAGCATGTTATCAGAGAGAAATCTTACCTCAAATCAAGTTTTGTTTTATATACACAGATCATTATAGTTTAATGTAGGATCAGATTTGTTGTAGCTGTCTTGAAGAGTGAAGTAACTGGATAATTTCCATTTATTCTAAGGTAGAGAAAGAAAAGGACTCTTATTAGTTGCATAGTCCTGATTCATCCACATAACATGGAAGGGCTCTTGGTGTAGGTGTCTGAGTTGTCCTCTCGCTAATCTCAGGAGCAGATTAAACCTCTCTCAATACTGGAGGTGGTGTAAAAAGAGCTGATCATCTCCTGCAGCATGTGAGGAGGAAAGAGGTGCTAGTGACAATTTCTGTCCAAGGTTAGGTGTCATTTTGGTCTCTCCTCCCCTGAACTGACACCCAACTGAGATGTGGAACCTGGTGGAAAAGGCAGTGTGGAGGCATAAGTAGTAATTGTGCCACAGTAAAATCATGTTAGGCTGACATTTCCTAGCTTTAGAACGGTTCAATTTGTAGCAAAGTAGATTTTATATAGAGAGAGTTATATATTTTTATATATATAAATATATACATAGTTTTGATGTGCATGTATTTGAGTACAACTCAAATAATTCTGGCAAGGGAAATTAAAGTGCTTTTTTCCTATTTTTTTTCTATTTGAAATAGAACTTTATACAAAAAGAACTTAAACTTTAATTTTTATTACAAGTATTGCCCTATAGTGGAAACAGGATTAAGAGTATATCAATAAGAATAAAAGTGTATCAATATTTGTTTATAAATATTAATAAAACATTTATCAAAGCACTTGTCCAAGTAAGTATTTCTCTACTCTGCAAAAAATAATTCAATGTTGTAGCTGTTGCTGGGTAGGGAGGCCACTATTAGTACCTCAAGATGGTAAGCCTAGCAACAACTTTTATGCACCTGCAGCTATAGAAGAAGGCTCCTTCACCTATTTCAAGATCATGATTTTCTTCTTGACTTCTTGTTTTGGATTGGGAAGCTCTGTTTTGAAGAAATACGTTTTCTCATTTAATTCTTAGATGATTAGGGAGAAGTGTAAAGAAATATATCAGTCAATGCTTTTGACTAATATATATATACACACTACATATAAATATCTCTATATTTATATTTATACAAAAATATAAATATAAATAGAATATATTTATATATATATAAAACTTCTGCTCAGTGAACCCCTGAGTTACTGATTCCTGATTGGTTGGTTGCTGTTCAAGGCAGTCTTGTAAATTTACAAGTCACAAAGCCATAGCAAAGCTGGTTGGAAGGAACATCTGTAGGTAACATACTCTGTTTCCAGGACTGTCATAAATACCAGATCAGGTCAGCTATGACTTGCAGACTTCTAGAGATGGAATATCTTTATTGAGCCACTGTTCTCCCTCCCTTCTAAGAATTTTTGTATTAAAATTACTTCTATTATTTGTTCCGTGTGTGGAACTACCAAGTGGTTTGTAAATTATGGCTATTAAAAGCTGGAGACCAGAAGGTGGAAGTAAGCAGGGTATCTTGAATTGGAATAGGTAACCTGAGGTGATAATGCATATGAGCTTCCTTATCAGAAATATTTTTGTTGTTTGTTTTTTTCTTAGGTGGGTTTTTATAACTCTGCTTTCAGTCAGCAGTTAAGTGTATTTGTACACTGTGTATCCTCTGAAAGACTCAGTGTGTTAGTGATTCAAAATATGTCTAGCTGCTGTCAGAAACATTACTTCAGCCAAGGAAGTAATTTAAGCCATTTTAAACTATCTTTTAACATAAGGTTACAGACAAAGGAGCTCTAGCTATCTTCAGTCCAGTAGTGTGAGAGGTTGCCACTGACGGTGCCTGTTCAACCCTGTAGTGGTTTTAACCTCTGTGCAGAATCTGTGCCCACCTCAGCCTGGGGCCTGTAGCAGGTAGCTGATAAAGGCTGGCATGTTGCTGGTGTTGTTGGTGAATGTGTCAGCTTGTTGTCTGAGAATTTAAACTAGCAGAACTCAATATGTGAAAATCTGGTCCTCAGTTAATTTAATCCAAAGAGTTTTCCACTCAAAGGTAAGTGAATTGGAACTTTTAGGTGCTAAATTCAACTTGAGACTGGTGGTGCTCTCTTTACAGATACATTCTTAGTTCATCACAGATGTCTGCCTGAGAATTGTGTAAGTCTTATGGTACATATATTTAGTAGGTATACTTTATGATAACCCATACGTCATACTCCATTTTCAAAGACTTCTTTTCCTTGATTCAGTTTACACAGAAGGTAAGGTGCATTTTCCTTGTATTTCTAGTCATTATTTTTTCATAATTCTTGTTCTGTCTGCTACCCTGTATCTTCTCTCCTTTATGCTTTTCAGATGTTGCTGTGAAGGAAGAAATACTTTTTTTTAATTAACTGCTATTCTTCCTATCAATTTTTTCTCCTTTTTCAGAAGGAAATATTGGAGAAAAGTGTATATATATTAACTCAGTTACTTTGGGGGAGTTTAGTTTGCTGCATCATACAGCACCCGATTCAAGTAAATGTTCACCCAAAATATGTTGAAAATAATAAAATTAAAACTTTTATTTTAATCCCACTCAAATCTTTCTTTATGTAAAGAAGCAAGACATGCTACCCCATGTGTTTAAGCCTTTATGTTTTTGGCAGATAATATTCTTTTACAGGGCTATAACAAGGATCCACCATATCATCAGACTTCTTTTTGAGTCACTATGTCAAGAAGGCTTATGTTAGATACCTGCTTTAGTTCATGAAGTGGGTCAGCACTGTTCTCAGTCACAGCAATTACGTTTTCAATGCAGCTCGATTCATACAAGGTATAACAAATTGCTAAGGGTTTTTTGCACAAAACTTTTGGGTTGTCATTCTAAAACACACTTCTCTTATTACTTGTTCTGTAAGGTAAAACCTGTGAGTTTATTTTTGGTAGTTGAGGACTTTTTTAATCTGGTTATTCATTCAGCATGTGGAATTTCAAATCTAGTTTGATTTACTGTATTTTATCTGGTTTGATTTTATGTGGAGTTTCAAATCTAGATGCTTTGAGCCCTGTGCCTTGTCTGTCATGTGTGCCTTATTTCAGAATCAGGTAAGATGTTCAGGAAAGTCACAGTCACATAAACTGAAAATAGGATAGTGTAATAAATCCGAAAATATAGATGCCTAGGCATCTATGAATAAGTGTACGTGTATGTATGCAGGCATTTATACACACAAGCAGGTATCTGTTAGGGAAAATTTTAAATGCAATTCCTGCCAATATTTTCATAAATATAAATATCAGATAAGTTTGTGTTATTACCAAGTGCCTGTAATGATTCTATTTGGCAATGTATTCCACATACTTTATGTGACTATTTTTTCCTTGTTAAAAACTTTTTTTAAAAGTTTTAAATTGCTGATTAGGAGTCCTGAATGTGAGCATAGTGGTAATCTGGGAGTGATGGTTTTGCTCTGAATAAACAGGTCAAAAGTGGGCCTGTTTCAATTTACCATGTGAATGTAGAAGTTGTCTTGCATACGTGGCTTGGTGACAAAACTACTTGATTTAAGATATGTGGCTTGTGAACCCTACCCTGTAGGCAGTAAATCACTTGCCTTACCTTCAAAGAGGTTTTTAGTTATATCTGTGTCCTTTCATAGCACAGTTGGGTGTGAAGGATGTTCTAGGAAGGTGTTTGCTTGCTTGTAAAATATTAGATTTTGCCACAGCCAGAAAAAACAAATCAGTAATCTGATTCCATTGGTAACTTCAGTATGTTTGTTTGGGGATTTTTACATATTGCTTGTGCTTTGAGGGTATTTTTTACTATAGCATAAAGTGGTCCCAGACCCTAATGTGTGGTTCACTTTACAGTGTCAGAACAAATTCTGCAGGTAAGATCATGTATTTCATAAGTTTGTGACAGAAGTTCTAGATTTCACTCCTTTAAGAACAGTGGTCTGAATGCTTCTTTTATGACTTAAACTATTAAGTGGTATATTATGGGCCTTCCTGCAGGTTTGGTTTTTTTCTTTCTTTTCTTTTTTCTTTTTCCCCCAAAAAGACAGCCCAAGATAGATATTTGTAGTTTAATGTTTGCTTTTGTTGAGTCTGTTTCTGATTCATCATGTTTACGTGACTTAACTGTCAGCCATCTGTTAGTTACAGTTTAACTTTCAAGTCTGTGTGTAATTTGGTTTTATTAATGAAGCACAACAAACAGCATTATGAAGCTTTTCTCTTTTAATCTTACAAGGAAAAAAATCGCTATCTAAAAAAGCGATCACAAAGAAGAGGAAGAGTGTCACAAAGTCTACCGTACCAGAATTTCAGGTAAATTATTTTGATTTTTGTTTTAAGCGCTTGCAATCTGAATGTCTGTGAAATAAATCCTTTAGTTTCTGATAGAGGTCTTGGAAATCCTAATCAAAGATTAATTTCCTTCTTCTGGTTCAAAAGGTTTAGTCTGATAGTGTTTTAAAGCATGCATTTCACCTTCTCTTGGTAGAGAATATTTTAGTGGTTTTAATTATGTGCAACTTACATAGTGATTCACAGTATTGTTTAAGATCCCAGATAAATCTATTACAGGACAAACCTGCAAAAAATAAGGATTGTTCATGGGATTTTTAAGCTAGATACAGTTTTCTGGGATAAAATAATGTGTGTTTTGCATGAGGTGTGGCACTGTGGTCCTTGAATTGAAACCTAGCTTGCTTCACTGAAGGACTTGTGAAAAAATTCCTAGGTTCCTGTGCTCATCTTGTTTGCAACTTTTACCCCTTATCTGCATGTGAACTTTAGACCAAGAGCACCAAGAAGACAGTGCTAATTATAATAATAGTTTTGTGATACTGTACTTTTAAGTCACAATTTATGGATGCATGCCTACTTGCATTGAAGTTCTTTGGCTATATATGCATATGTTTTAATTTCTTTTTTTCCCTGAAAGCAGTCTCTGCTATTTTGAGCAATAGACCCACATTACATCATAGAATATACTGAGTTGGAAAGGACCCACAAGGATCCAGTCCAACTCCTAAATCGTTACTCTTTAAAACCCTTACACCGAATCAATTCATGCTATCATGACAATGTGCTTCAGGTGGACCTAGTAGAATATCTGGTGATGAAATTGGTTAGCTAGAGAAAATGTTGAGAAAAGACTGATTTTTAAGTGTACACAGACTTTTGTCTATGTGCTAATGGTAATGACTAAAATATTTTCTAGCAGTTCCAAAAATACGTACAATGTCTAAAAAAAAAAAAAATTATTTTTCCCAGCACATTAAGTACATGCCATGGGTGTGTGTGGTTAGGTTAGAAATAGTTTTTTACAGTTTTGAACTACTGTATTTAAGTAGTTTGTCATTCTTTAAAGATTAGCCCAACTTTTTTACCTTGGTAACAAGATAAATTTTACATTTGCCTATCTAAGTATAAGTGTAACTTCATTATATTTACCTACGTAAAATGTTAAAGTCTAACAGTAGTCCTGGCTCTTTTGCTAAGGTTCATTAGTATGAGCATTTTAATCTTCTTACAGAACTTCTAAACAGTTTAACCTGTTAAGAGTACAGGCAGGGCCATTATGACTGTTAGAAGTATTTACAAATACTGAAACATTTCTATGTGGGATACTGCTAAGACTTGGAGCCTAGTAAAGTACACTTCAAGATACTTTACTCCACATACCTCGATGGCTACACTTTATGTAATTATGTAAGAGTTTGAGGGTGAGAGTATGTGTATATATTAATTTAATGATTTATAGAACAGCTTGAGTGTATGTAGGCCCTGTGAGGTATGTCAGGGAAGATATAAGAATATTGCTATTCATATCTGAACATCAGACTACAGATGTAAAAAAAACCCAACAAACAGTAAATTTTCTAATATATACAGTGATCCAAACTATAAATGGAAATCAACTATTAATAAACAAACAAACAAACAAAAAAACCACCCCAAACCAAGGAGATAATTGTACTACCTCTTCTTAACATTTCTAAATGCCATTTTTGGACAACCTTTTAGGGAAATATACTGCACGGATTTTCTGCTCTCCACCATAGTTTGAATGTTGCGATCAGAGCAGTAAAACATAGGTCAGTGACCATCACACAGTAGTGATTTCAGACCTTATATTTATTTCCTAGCTCAAGTCTGCTTTAATGAAAACACCACAACAAAACAAAAAAAACAAGCTCAAAACAAAAAAAGATGCAAATTAAATTCTCTTTATCAAATAAAATCCAGGTTTTAATATTTTTAAAATTGAGAAGTCAGTTTTTAGCTTTACAGATGATGAATTAGTTGGCTGTTGTGTACTTCTTTTTAAAAGAAATCCTGAGTTTGAAGCTTATTATTACTGTTGCTTACTAATGTTTTAAAGAAGTTACAGTAATTGTATTAACATAGGAAGGGAGACTAATGTGGTTTTGAGGGGGGTTTCTCTCCCAGTTACAAAGTATATTTATGTTTGGTAACAAGTGCTTTGTCTCAAGTCTTTCCTCCTTTCCCCTCCATATACACTCATGTAGCTATACAGACCTACACGTACTATAACTAAGGAAGAAAGAAACATATTTTAACAGTTTGAGTTTTATCAGCTGTGGTCTGTATTAAATACAGGTATTGTAAGAGGGCTGTCTGGACATTTTCCACATGGAGATAGCATCAATAAAAGAGCAGGTTCATAGGAAATAAAGATACAACTTTATTAGAGTCATTACACAGATAACTTGAAGTTCAGCATGAGACCCCATTGAAGTGAGTAAAAATTATGCTAAAAGATTGGCTGAAGTTAAAGGAGGAAGTGAGGGAGTATCAGTGATCTGGGGAAGTATACCAGGTTTGTGTTTGTGAATAGATTCACAGATTAGATTTGTTTTTATAACAGTAAGTTGTTTATAAATTCTGAGAAATTAATCACAGGAGTGTCAGAAGTTGGAATAGAGCTTGGTCACGGTGTCCTTCCAAAAATCATGGGAGTTTTCCTGTCTTTCCTCTTTGAAGTCCTAGTAATCAAGGAGGGTCTTTGAAAGATTGTATCTGTGGTGGTTTGACCCTGGCTGGAGGCCAGGTGCCCACCAAAGTTGCTCTATCACTCCCTTCCTCAGCTGGATGGGGAGGGGAGAAGAGATAAAATGAGAGGCTCACGGTCAAGAGAGATCACTCCACAACTAGTGTCATGGGCAAAACATACTCAGCATGGAATTAAATGCATCTAATTTATTACCCAATGAAACCAGAGTAGGATAATGAGAAATAAAACCAAATATTGATATACTTACCCTCACACCTGCCTTCTTCCTGGGCTCAACTTTGTTCTTGAATTCTCTCCCTCCTTACCTCCACAAGCAGCATAGAGAACATGGAATGGGGATTGAGGTCAGTTCATCATGCATTTCCTGTGCCATTCCTTCCTCCTTAGTGGAGGATTCCTCATACTCTTCCCCTGCTCCAGCATGGGGTCACTATCACAGGAGACAGTCCTCCACAAACTTCTCTAATGTCAGTCTTTCCCACGGGGGCTTCAGGTCTTCAGGAACAGACTGCTCCAGTGTGGGTCTCTTCCATGGGGTGCAGATCTTCAGGAACAGACTGCTCCAGCACAGTCCCCCACAGGGTCACAAGTTCCCCCCAGCAAACCTGCTCTGGTGTGGGCTCCTCTCTCCATGGGCTGCAGATCCTGCCAGGAGCTTGCTCCAGTATGACGTATAGTGTCTTCCATATGTGTCCATCCACACCTGTGTGGGGTCTCTCCACAGGCTGCAGGTGGGGTCTGTGCTCCCCATCATCTTCTGTGAGCTGCAGGGGGACACCTGCTCCACCATGGGTTTCTCCACAGGCTGCAGGGGAATCTTTCTCTGGCACCTGCAGTGCCTCCTCCCCGCCCACTTCTTTATAGGCCTTGGTGTCTGCAGAGCTTCTTACATCTTCTCACTCCCTTCTCTCATGACAAAAAGTGGCTTATGGGTTGGTTTGGGGTTTTTTTTCCTTCTTAAATATGTAATCACAGAGACGCTATGACCATTGCTGATGGGCTTGGCCTTGGTCAGCAGCGGGTCCAGCACTGGCCCTGTGAGACCTAGGGGAAGCTTCTTGAAGCCACTTGCAGAAGCCACTCCTGCTGCCCTCCCACCACTACCAAAACCTTGCCACACAATCCCAAAACAGTATCCTAACAGGAAAATTGAACACTGAATTTGAAAATGTATTGAAAGTAAATTATCTGAATCTTTTATTGTATTAAGTTGAAAAGCAAGATGCTTACTGCCTATGAAAATGAAGTCCATATGCAGTATGTACTGTGCCTGATGTGAAGATGTCTGTGTTGCAGTTAGCATATACGTAACTAATGACATGACTTGCACATTAATGGAAATATTTACAGCCTGAATCTTTAAGCCACCATGTAGTGTTCAAGAGAACAGGGGCTAATCTTTTAATACCTTTGAGTCATAAAGGAGACATTTTTTCCTCTTTAGATTTTTTTCTTGTGGTAGATGATTAGAAGTCATGTTCTTCAAGAGCAGTATATGAAACTGCCAGTGAGCTATCAGAATATGATAGGATGATTAGACTGTAACATTAATACTTTGTTTTTTGCTTTCACTTACCTGTTAAAACATAAAAAACAATTTCAAAAGTCAGTATCATATGCAGAAAATTGAATTGCTAAGTTCAACCAATTAAAAACTATGAGCAAAGAACACTGACACACTTACAGTAGTCTCATTTTGAGAAATAGATGCCTAGATTCCATATCAAAATGATCATACAAAATACACTACACTTTTTTTTCATTGCTGTGTTCATATATCCTTCAAAATGCTGGCTTCTTTTTATAAGATGGGAAGGGTTAACCAAATGAGAATTTTCAGAAATAACTTCTTCCCAATCATTGTGCAACTTTAGTATCACATCTCAAATCCTACTGTGAATGAAGGAGTTTAAATTACTGAACTTTTTATAGAGATTTTCAGTATTAAGCTCATTTTGACTGTAAATCCCCTAAGCTGAGCTGCTGTTACCTTCCCATTTTACCAGTAGCTAGTTGACACACAGACATTAACCTCAAATCTACACCTCTTCTGATAAAAGTTGGGACTTAGATTTGATGGCTCTTCCCTGCTACCTCCAGCCCCAAGAGGACTAAACTTTATTTGCATTGTTTTTCCAGTTGATGTAGTTTGGATTGGTACACACTAATGACTTACGTCTCATGTTACACTTCTGAAAGTGAGAAACAGGACTGGGACCTGTGAAAAGTTTGACTGTATGAATTGTCTGATGTATGAGTTCTTTATGGTAGATTCAAAGATAGAGTCGGTATTTTCAGGATAGCTTTCAACTACAAGTACTGAAATCATCCTTCCAAAAATTCTTGCCTTTCTAGAAATGAATTCCTAGAGAGAAACTCAACCACTTCTAGAAAATGAAGTCGGTATTTTTCTGTTCATAGTTCTGCTGTGTCTTTCATCATTGGTACACTGAATTAGATGTGTCTCATAGGAGAAAATAAAATGCTGGGATGACATCTAAAAGCTGGATTGTCAGGTATATGGTCAGAGGAGTGGATTATAATTGTGTAGGGAAAATCCTCATCCATTCCTTTATTGACTTTTGTCAAGGGCTTAATGTGACTAACTTGCACCAAATTTTTGTAATACAGAATCCTAGATTTCTTTGCAGGCAAGATGGGGGAAGAAAAGCCATTACTTGGCTTCCAGTTTAGATCTTATGTATTTGGAACTCTGTTAACCGCGGGGCAGAGACATGGATGTTGAACCTGGTAGAGTTACACACAGTAAAACTTTCCTGGGTTAAGAGGGAAACCTTTTGCATGTTAATTTTACATACTCTGTCTGCAACAAGACAGTGCCATTTTCCTTATTCACATGCTATTTTAAACTTGATAAATGTGAACACGATAAACTTCAGTTTCAGTCATTCCAAGTGTTATAAAAATAATCTCATGTATGGTTAGAGGTTTCTGAAATTAATATGTTTTTCTAAAAGTATGTCGTGTGTTTTAATAATAAAACAAAAGGAGTTTTAACATGAATATAAATAGAAAGCTTCTCATGTAATTCAAGTAAAAATACATTGTTATGAATTACTGATTTGGGGAAAAAATTAAGAATCAGTAGTTGTATGATACAAGCATTTTTGTGGGTTGTTTTCTGTTTGGATTTGATTTTCTTCAATTATTCCAACATGGTTTCATTAGTAATGAAAACATTTCCACTTAAGGCTATTCAGAAAGAAGCAAGTCTTAACATGTGATAGCTCCTAACAGCTTAATTTCCAGTTTATTAAGTCTTTAATTGTCCCAAATGATGGTAAGGAAAAACATACAGATTACTTCTTGTTTAACAGCATTTTTTCAAGAAAATAGCATCCATATTCTGAAAGTAAAATGTAAAAAGCTGTTTTCTGAAGAAAGTGATAAGAAGAATATAATACTTTTTCAAAATGTAGATTTGATAGGCATGGCTAGATTATCTTTCAAGAATACTCTGTGTAAAGTTATGTTCAGGAAAATGTTGTAGTAAGTGTAATACTCTTGTAACCACAGTGTAGTCCAAAGCTCATTAGCTTAGCTTTAATTCACCAAGGAGTTGTTTAGTATGGAAACCTCTTCCAACTGATAACTATACTTGAGAAAAATTGGGTGGGTAGCTGTCATGCAAACCAGTTTTAAGAAAATACCTACATTTTAAAATGGAAGCTTATAGACAGAGATACTGTTGATGTCTGAAAAGTGAAGTCTTTCCTTCTTAGATTTTTTTCCTTTCAAAAAGTCCTATTTTTTTTTTACATTTAAAAATGCTTAAGAATATAAAAATCAAACGGTTGGCACTAAGTAATGACATGTGCTTTTACATTTTAATTTCATTGTTCATTTTCCAAGTCCCACATTACCAAGTGTTTGTGTTCATTTGTTTTTTAGCTTATTTGCACTAATCTTGATGAACTCAGGGAATTAATCACAAAGATTGAGAATGAACTCAAAGATCTGGAGGACATTAAAAAGAAATCGGTATGTGACGTTAAAAGCTTTCTCTTGTACGGGTATAAAATGGTGCCAGTTGTTTGCTGAGTGAGGCCTGTCAACTGAAGATTTTATGTCTGTTCAGTAAGTGCATGAAGCTTCATGAGGTTGATACCTGGAGACTGTGACTTTAATCTTTTCTGTATGTAGTGCTCTGTTCACAATGTTTTTATGCTAAGTAAATTCAGTAACTGTGTTAACACTTTTCACTGCCAAAATAAAATGTGGATAGTGCCAATACCTTAGAAGGTGTAGTTCATTTCTATTAAACATGTGACCATTCTTCCCTGAGGACAAACTCTTGCCCAACAAGTATTTACAGGGTAGAGTTTTCATATCTGCCTATGCAGTGCTGATCAGATCTTTTGTGAGTTGACTTTTACTTTGCTGCTTAGAATTCCTAACTCCTTTTGTTTGCAAGTAAGTTATTGCAACAGGCTTTGTTCAATTTTTATTCACATAGGTTGTATGGGAAAGCGTGGGATCTAGCTTTCAATACCAGGCTGAGATACAAATTCTAACAGTGTACCCTGGATCACTCAGTCTATGGACCTGAAAAACTCAAGAGTAATGGTCAGATGAGAATCCCACACATTTGGGGTTTTATATGAAGTAGTGATTCTCATCAAGATGATGGATGGTTTTAAATACATACATAGTACTAATTTAAATGGCTTTCTAAAGACAATTCTTCTTATTACTTTTTTTTGTTTTGTTTTGTTTATTAAACCTTTGGTAGGTATATCTGTGGCACTTCTATGAACAGTGGTAGTTTAAAATGCTGCTTTTTCTATTCTGTAGAAATTAGGCTACTGATCTCTGTGAATGTCTTTAATCTTGTGGAGAAACAGTTTATTCTGAAGTTATATACATGGGGGAGGCGTGATAGGTGAGAGCGAATATGAATTACAAATTTCCATGCAGACATTCAGCATAATAGGGGTTGAAATAACCAAAGGAATAAAAGTAGGCTTAACGTGAAATTATTTTGTAGTTGCTAAATTGCAGATTGGTTTTATGGTAAGTGTCAAGAGGTTATCAGAAAGGTTATATCAACAATACAATAAAAAGCCAAAAATGATGATACACATCAGCTTATCAATAATCTTAGGCTTTTAGTCTACTAGTAAAACAGTACCAACAAGACTTTTTCAAGGGTAGACAAATGCTAAATATGTCATAATTGCTCTTTGAACTGAAATCTGATAATGTCATTATGTAATTAAGTTGCATGACTTCAGCAGGAATACTATGTTTAGTTCTAATCGCACCGTCTTAAAAACAACGAACTCTTAAGTACACGGGAGAGTTAAGATACAGCTCATTCAGGGTTTAGAAGTTGTGAGGTAAGGACAATCTTTCTATGTGCTTATATAGATCTATCAGCTCATGACTCTAGGTCTCCTAACACTTGTGTCATTAGAAATTTTATATGAAGAGTAAAAAGCTAGGATTAATTGCTGAAGAAGTGATATTAAGGCAACAGTAGATTACTGATTTTAAAAAAAATTTAAATTATTTTGATATTCACTTTTTAAAAATACAAAAATAGATCTTAAATTAGTTGAAAAGTTAAACTTGACTTTCTAAAATGAGGTTTCACTTTGCAAGGGAAAGTATTAGAATTTAATTTTTCAAGTCTAACACCCTGTCTAAATGTGTTAGATGTCTTAAAAAATAGCGGAGATGCAGATTTTTGCTTTTCAGCTCTGATAAAAATGACAGTGGCAGTTTCAGAAGCATCCAGAATAGGGTTCCAGTTTTTCTGCAGTGCCTACTCTGTTAAGTAAAGCATTGTTATAATTTGATGATGGAAATGTGTCCTAAAGTGAAAGCTTATTTTATCGTGATGGTATTCATTTTGATGCTGTTCATGGACTTTTCTTGTTTTGACCCGATGATAGTGCTGTTCTTACTGCGACATAGTAACTTTATTGGTTGGTTTGTTTATAATAATGACGTAGGTGAAGCTGTAAGAACCTTTCTTCTTCATGACTAACCTACTCAGTAATTCCAGTTTTAGTAGTTGTTAGCACATGCTACTGAGAGAAACCATCCAGGCAAGCGTTAAAACTTATGTTAAATACTAACACACATTAGAAATACCGCTTCTCTTATTTATATTGAGAAATTAATTTATAACCTTTTTCTTAGTTCTAACTGCCCTTTGTTTCCTATGAGACCGTTCTGGAGTACATAAAAGGAATTCTTTCTCCAGAACTTGGAAACACTGAAGGCTGTAATGAAAGAGCTGAGCTGTAAGACTTCTTTAACACAAGTAAACTTAATGTTTTGTTGCATTTTTTGGTAGGTAGCTGGACCAGTAGTATCTCACACTCTCAAACCATGCGCTTGAGCCAACCAATGTCATGAGAGATTTTTAGCCCAAACAAGTTTTCTTTGGCAAGTTAAAAGCAAATTAGAACAGGGTTATATAATGGAAAGCCATAGGTAATTTTAACTGTAGGTTACAACAGTGAAATAATAAACCTTGCAGTTCTCTACTACAATGAAATAATAAACCTTCTGGAAAGGATTTTCACTGTTCAGTTAATAAGTACAGAACCAAACTGTTCTATTTTGTACACCTGTATTGTCTTTTGAACTAACCGAGTAGTAATTTTCCATTTTAGAAGCATTATGCTTTTGCTTGATGACTGGTGAGTTTGTTGTAATGATGATGAGATTTGCCTTGGTGCAAACTTGCCATGACTGCCTAGAGATCAAAATGAAATTTGACCTCAGTTCTTTGATTTCAAACAGAAGTTCAACTTAGTCTTAGAATTCTCTCTTGCCAGACTCCTTTGCTCTTGAATTCTAGCCATGGTTCTGAAAGTGAGGCTGCAATTCCACATATGCTTTCAACTGACACAAGCCAGAACTGCTGCCAAATGAATAGTTGCTACTCTCTGTGTCTCTGGCAGCTTATATTTTCTCTGTCACCTCATGAGAAAGGGTGGCAAAATTCTTTGTTCAGCTGCACGGTGAGAGAGTTAGGCGGTGATAAACCTAGCTAGTTTTTTTACTGCTTGCTGAGGTGTTTGTAACCCGGATCAGTTTTCTAGTGCAATTTATGGTGTAATTGCACAAATACCTGTACAGATACCTGTCCTGCCACAGTTTGAGGGGTCATTGTAAGGACAGGAATGAGTATCTGGGGCAAAAGAAAGTGGAATTGGTTTTGACAGGAATGCACCTTTTTGTGGCAGGTGAAGTTGTACATTATATTGCAATCAAGGGTGCTTTTTAAAAAAAAAAAAATCTATCCCTTCAGCTATTAAACAGCTTCTCTCCTTTACCATCTACTACATTTCAAGAGGGAGAGGAGAGAATAAATGAGTCGGATTTGCTACAGGAGCTGCAGAAAGGGGACTTGAAGGACTTGGGTCTAATGCTCTGTGCACTGTCTAGTGAAAGGATGGAGGATCGCTCCCTAAGGAATGTGTAAGTTAGAATGTTGTCAGGCTCTTGTATATACCATAGGAAATGCAAAGTGACATCCTTTCACGTTAAAGCAGCTGACTAAAAAGTAGAGTAAAAATGGAATTAATAGAGAAAAAACACAGAATTTACATTAGCAGGAATTAGATTCTGGTAAAATTTTATGTTTGTTTTATGACTAATACTGACACAGATAGATGTGGGGGAAGCTCCAAGCAGTCAGTAGACAATTATAGATCAGATTTAATTTTGGCAAAAAAAATTTGAGACGTTTATTGCATTCTTACTTCATGTTTGTGGAAAATTTAGGCTGTATAGATACACATAGCAGTTCAGTTGAATGTGAGCTCTTAGAAACTTGCTATAATTAACAAGCAGATCAAGATATGCAAAGAGCCTAATTCTGCTTGAAAATCTACCTGCAGCAGTATTGAGGAAGAAATAATTTTTACAAACAGATGTGGTAGTGAAGCATTTTACCAGTATATGTAGAATAACATAAAGACTTCTGTCTAATATATGAAATTTCTTTTATGAAAAGAGATGGTAAAGTAGCACCTTCAATCTTGATCAGTACTCAAGGTAGCAACTATCAGTTTCTGACATTTTAGGGCCCATTTTTCCCGGGTGTCTTCTGTGTCTGGTAAAATCAGTGTCAGGTTGCAGAGTGAATGGAAATTTCTTTACTGCCTCTTAGATAATGACCTTCTCATGATATGAAGTCTTTGGGGTTTTGTGTGAAAGTGTTAATTAGGCTGTTTTGTAAATCAGTTGTATGTATTTAACTGTTGCATATCATAGTGTCACTTGATTACTTGTTTTATGACCTTTTTGCCACTATGTAGTGTGAAACTGCCATTACTGCAAATACTTTGATCTATTAGTGAATACTGGGATTTTGGGGTTCAAAACTGGGTTTTGACAGGCACATTTAATTCTAGACAGTGTCCTGATTGTGTGAAAGCATAGATTGTATTGCAGAGAACATAAATACTGAAAGATTCCTTGTTCACTGAAATGCAAGACCTTGTTTTGGCAGCACCACTGGATTTGAATCATTCCCTGCAAGTCTGATCGGTAAGTGCATAGCTGCCTGGGGAGTGAGAAGGGAAGCTGGAACCCAGGATTCCCACAGTTAAGTTGACAAGGTTAAAATAGATAAAGGGCAGTACCTTCCTGAGAAGGAGACCAGACTCTACAGGGAAAGAAAAGTCAAAGGTGAGGAGAAGGAGAATTACTTAGTCAAAGACACCACCTAATTAGGGTTTGGAGAAAATGCATTTTGGAGAAAATGACAGGGACCTATAAGACACTGATGTTCTTAACTTACGTTATATACCTGTAAAGATACAAACATCCTTAAGAAAGGTTTTGGGCTCTGCCGTCTTTTAATGTTGCTCCTGAAGGCTTTAATTAGACAGTTGTACTTCCCAAGACGGGTGAATGTCTGTTTTTGGGACTGGATATATTTTTTTAAAGTAGGTGAATCAGAAGTGCTGAAAGCAAACTGAGGTTTTCTGCAGCTCTAAGCCCATATCACCTGCAGAGTGCACCTGAAAACTCAAATACCATGGATCAGGTCAGAAATATTTAGAAATTCAGACACTCAGATATCCCAGTAGAAACTCTTGGGTTACATCTTACTCGCTTTTTAGCAGGAGGCAAATTTCCTTCTCCCCATTTGTCTCTTCTCTTGGCTTCTTCCTCCCCTCCTCAGTGAAATATGTACCACGCTTGAGGCTTTTGCATGTAAGGAGTTTTTAGTTATTCTTGTTTTCACCTGTACATGCATAAACATATATGCAAATGAATAATATTGTAGCCTGAGAAATCTGTGTTTGCACACATATTTGCAGGTTTAAACTGCGGATTGAGATCCTTATTCCAATAAATGTTTGGGATAACAGAATTTTAATAGACCTGCTTGAAGCCTTGCAGCTGAAACATTTTCTTTTGATTTAAGCTGAGCTTCTGTGTCACTATGCATCTCTGTCTGTAATGTATCAAACACATTCTTTTTCCATTCTTTCTCCCAAAAATTTGATTTGTAATTTAGTCACTTCCAAAGAGCCTGGTATTACTTTCTCTGACTTGCCTGCATCCTTTAAAAACAGTTATGAGCACAAAATGTGGAGACTGAAATTTACATGTTGACATCCTGTACTTCTGAGGAGAGGTTGAGGATGCGGATCTTTCGTAAATCCAAACAGCTATTTAATTGTCAAGCAGCTATTTAGTTTTACAATATGGATGAATGAAGCCAAGTTTAGTCTTCACATTTTAAAACTTTGTCCATAATAATGGCTTTTTACCCCCCCTCTGGTATTTTTGTCTTCTGCTTATCTCACTAGCCTTCAAATGTTTGTCCGAGTCTTCAGTTCTTACCTCCTTCGGTATCTTTTTCTGTCTGCACTGTCTAGCTTTTTCACAAATATTTTCTGTTAGCTTCTTATGATCTTTCATGGCTTTTCTTACATGTCTAGCCCTCCAATATATGTTTTCTGAGAAGCTCTCCTTAAGCCACGTTTATCACGTACCTTGTACAGTTAAAAATGTGAAAGTGTGGATTCTGTATCAAAGGTGTGAATGTGTACTCGTATGTTTAATTTGGAATACTTTTGTCATAGAGATACTGCTGTATATTCATAACATTTCACAGTGCTTAGGGGTTTGTTCAGCTAGTAGATTATTTAGAAAACTTATTCAAGGTATTCTTGCCAGCACACTTATAACAAAAGAGCTGATTTTTTAGATATGCAGCTGAAGAATAAATACTTGTATATCCAAAGTTAAGAAGATGCAAAATTCATCTATAAGAAAGAGAGTAAAGTAAGAATAATAACAGGTTAAGAGATACAGGTGTTCTGTAAATAGTTTTAAAATATATTGTATACATCCAGTTTCTTCTGA
This sequence comes from Hypotaenidia okinawae, assembly GCA_027925045.1. NCBI lineage: Eukaryota > Metazoa > Chordata > Aves > Gruiformes > Rallidae > Hypotaenidia > Hypotaenidia okinawae. Next base: position 35,931,503 of record BSDF01000005.1, on the reverse strand, counting down.
GTTACAGAAGTGTAAGTTAGTTAATATTTTGAAGTTCTTCCAAAAAAGTGTAAAATATGAAAGTTCAATGCTGGATAATTTAACTCTTCTCAGTTAGGGTCAAGAAGATAGTAACATACTGATAAAATTTCTCCTGTGTTTTTGTAGTTTGCATCTTTAAAATAAATATGGTGGATTAATCAACACAATGATCATGGGGTAATTTTGCCTAAAGAAGAATAGAACATGTGTCTAAATGTCTGAATGAAGTCATTTCATAGCAATGAACTTAATTGTGAAATAAAGACATGATCAGCAGTAAGAAATTTATAATTTTTTTTTCTTTAACTTCATTTGCAGTGTTTAATAAGAGAGTATGGGTTACCATTTTTGGATATAGCTTCTTGGGATCAGATATCTAGGTCATGGAAGTGCAAGCTGAGTTCTTTAAAAAAAGTTTGAGGGCTGATATAAGATACCTTTTCATAAGTTGCCAGTAAATGCTCAAAGATAAAATTTATTGAGATGTCATGAGTCATTCATCCTGAGTATATTCAGTCCCAGTCTTGAAATAAGATCAGAGGTTTGCTGTTGATAGATATGTATAATATTCCAAATGACATTGCCGAAGGTAAAATACAAGATACTGACTTTGAGGAACTTTAACTGTAGTAGATTACAACATATTTTCTAAATGAAAACACTTTAAATTATAGATGAGTTTGTATATTCTGAATACATAATCTTGCCATGCATTCTTACTCAGTCAAAACTGTCATTGAAGTAAGTGGCTGACATTCTAGTATTTGGCCCACGTATTGGTTAACACAAACATTCAATATCAATCCATGTCTGAATTGAAGAAGTTATCAATCTCTTTTCTTTAGGTATCTGATGTCCAAAGCAGCTGCAGATCACCAACTCCCTCTCTGTGTGACATCACTAGAAAACACTAGACTGGTGATGTCACACATACTACAGAACCCCGCTGCAGAATGGAGCAGGCCTATTTTAAGGGTAAGGTAAGTTTTCTCCTTCCACCACCACCCCTTTTCAACAACATTGCATGGTTTTATAAGATTTCTAATTTTCTTTATTTTATGTCCATGGGATATAAAGTAAAGATTAAAGAAAATCTTATAAAACTGCGTAATATTGTGGTTGTGTGTGTGTGTGTTTAAAAAACAAACCACAAACTCCCCTATAAAAGTTCAGTCCTTACCCCATATATCCACATCCTGGCTCCAGTCTGCTTTGGGGTTCCATGATGAATATGCCAGAATAGCGTATGTTGGGGCATCACGGAGAGTGGAGTCAGCATTTCCTGGCTGCTCTGGATGTCAGAAACCTTATTCTAAAAGGTAAGTTTTCAGTTGAGAATGTGTTGAATGCCTCTCTGTGTTTATATGGGAACATTCAGCACATTTCTAAAATGCATTTTTATTGTGTTTTCATTTTTAAAATTTTCTTGTAGCTTAACACAGCTGGAAACCCCATTTTATACTTTTCCTTTGCCTAGGACATTTTCCTCCTTTGTTCTGTTGTTAATGCTTTACCTTGTGCTTCCAGAAGAAAATAGTGTTTTGTTTGTCACTATCTGGAACAAGATGATAACTAGAAGTCAGATCCAAGCAGTGGTACTGGGAATGTGAATTACAGACTACATAAGAATATAACTCTGAACAAAACCAAGTTACGTACTGGATATTTCTATTTAAATAATCAGCTAGGAATGGAGACTGTCACCAAATTTAGAATTAGCTGTGAATTGAAGGGAAGCTGTTTCTTCATGCTTCTATTCAGAGTAAGTACTTGAGCAAGAGACTGGTTTTACCTCTGAAGTACTGTCTTGTGTTGGTGTAGTTAGAGAATTTTAGTTAATGTATACTAATAAAATCCTGCTTGTTTTCTTTAACACCAGAAGGCAGTGCATCAGGGTCTCCATTTCTACAGACCCCTTGTTGATGATAGCCTGTTGTTGAACTAAGGGGCTGCATTCTTAGTAACCTTGCTGTTCCACTAAATCACTCTTCATGGGATTTCCTGAACAGCTATATTTTGATTACTTTGAGTGAAGGAGTCATGGCTACTCTGTTGTGGTCAGTTCCTTCTGTGCCATTAGACGTTCCATTCCATTTATTTGTTAATCCCGTAACACATCAGGTCATAACCAAGACGCTTTTGTCTTTCATGATAAGGAATCCTGCAGTCAGTGGTTGAAAGGGACATTTGAACATCCCCCCACCTTGAAGAAGGACTGTTGTCAGTGCTGCATTAGGTAATACATGACCTGACTAGCCAAGTTCTGAAAATAAGAAAAAATGGAGATTCAACAGCTTCTCTGTGCAACCTGTATGGTTTGGATTAAAATTTGCCATCTAAGGGCTGTCCTGAACCTCCTAAAGCTACAGTTTGTAACTGTTATCCTACATTATAACATTTGGTATTACTGTGAGAACTACACTGATATTTTGAAATGATAATTTATTAAACATATGAATTAGTAGGCAGATCTGTAATGCTGAAGTAAGGAGTTAAGTCATAGCTTTATCAGTTAAGTGATTTGGGGTTTTTTTCTCCCTTGGAAAAAAACATAAGAATGTGTTAGAGAATTAAATTGCATAGGAATGGTAATGCTACATTTTGTACTGATGTGTCTTAAGGTTATGGACTTTTCTAATATCACTTCTTGCTGTTTTAATATTTAAGGACTAACAGGTCATTTCTCTAACATCTGGGCTTTGCAGAAATCTTACATGTTTGCACAGGAAAGCAACTGAACCACAGTAATTTAAAAGAAGGAATTACATTTTTTATGTCTTTTTTGGTCCGTATTTGTTTTGTGTCCTTACTATTCATGAGTAAAGAAAATTTACTCATGTTAGTGTGTTTCCACTAACAGGTTTACTGTCAAGTCCTAAACACCAGTAAAAAAAAAAAAGAGTAGTTGGGGTATAGGGGAATCTGTAATTTACCTTTTTTAATTATGTTGCTGTAGTATTTGCATTAATATTACTTGGAAACGTGTGGAGTTTACAAGGTATCATATTCAGAAGGTAGTATTTTTTGTTAAAAACTAGCTCTAGAATTTGGAGAGGGCAGGGAAATGTTCTTTTTGTTCATTTTTGTAAGCAAGGAGAAAACTGATTCGTATTTCTTAAAGGTGTTAATGAGGGCAGTAAGGTCTTAAGTCTGCTCTTGACTAAGCCTTATACTTGTGTCTGGCTATTCAATATATGATACAGTTAATCACTTCAAAGTTTACTCAGCAGTCAGGTCATACTTATCTGGCTGATAATTACTCTTCTTTAAGATCTTATCCTTTCTATAAATATGTCTCAGAAATTAATAATATCTTCTGGGTTTTTACTCTAGTAATTTTTAGTATCTTTTTAATGCCATGTTGTCACACTTCCCATTCTTTGCTCTATCAAATGCATCTGTATCCTGATAGTAGTGGGGTTATTTATTTTCACTATTGTTGTTTTGATGTAATCCAGTAATACTGTGTATGGAAATTCATCCTTTTAAAAATCTGTGAAATGTTTTTTATATCTTAAAAGAAACTTAAGCGTTTGCACGTTTCATAAGTTAGCAGTTCTGCTGACTGCTAACACTAGGGGTGATACCAGCTGCTTTGGTAGGCTAGAGTATACAAAAAGGCTGTTTTCTGTTGCAGTGCTCAGTGCCAGGTTGAATGCTGAAGTGCATAAATACATTTGCATGCACAAATATGGCCACAAAGAATGAAATTAGAGTACAGTTTGCTGGCTTGTCTGTGTGCTCCGGACTAACCATTGTGTGGTAATGTGGTATCATTTCCTACTTAACATCTCTGCTTTTTGTAATTTTAATTAAAGAATGAAGAAGCATTTACTCATTTTATTATGTAACATGTAAATGATTATCCATGAAAAATAGATGCCTGGTCTTCAAGCAAGCATTCGGCCTGACTGATCTTGTACTTGTGGAGCTGCTGAAATGCGTAGAAAGAAATTATTCTGAAGTCCATAGAGAAATCATTATTGTAGACTGCTGACTGACAGCTGGATCAAGCTCTTCCCAGTTTTTCCTGCCCTACAATTCTTGGTGTGCTGGACCACAGAAAGCTGTGAAGAATATGAGCTCTATCAAAAACTAAATATGTATATGAAATAAGTTCTCAAGTCTTGTCTCTCTTTCTTGCAGAACCCTAGTCTCTTACATCCTGCCAAATCATTTTTTGCATAAAATGCACAGAATAAGTAGAATGGCAGAAGTACTAGGATATACCACATCTCTTTGTAGCTGTTACTTATTTGTCCAGTCTTTTATGTAATAAGCTAGAGAATAAAGTTTTGGGAATAAATTCTTATATGGGGTATCTAAGAGTGTTAAGTTCTGCAACAGGATGGCCGCCATGGTATATAAATACTTATTGTAATATCCCAGTGTCTTTTAGTCTCACTCAGCCTTTCCCGATTTCTTAAAACTTGAATTCTTCATGTAATCATAAGATTGCATCTATGACTTTGGAAAAGAAAACTGTTTTTAATTACACCTTTTAGTTGAAAGCTTAAAGCTTTTATGTTGGAAAACTAGTCTCTGCTGCATACTTGTACTTTGTTACTTCAGAAATTACAATTTTGCTTAAAAAAAAACCTTTATCTAGAACTTAAACGACAAACGTAATACAAAAACTCTGTGGGTTTTATCTCTCCAAATTGTAGTAAATTGTTTTTGCAAATAATAATATAAATTATATCACTTGTGTTTAATGAGATTACAGTAAGATTTTCTGTAGAAATTTTTTCTCTTAACTAGTAAAACTATACGTACACAGTTGTTTTCCCTGACCTGACCGGATTACTCCCTATGTTAGCTACTCATTTAAGTAATTTTAAACTATGTTGTGTTCATAGGATTCTGCCTCAGTTTTAGGTTTGGCCTGTAAAAAGTGAATGTTCTTGCTGTATTGCTTTTGTGACTCTGACATCTCCCTTTAGTATATTAAAAGAAAAAAAGTATTCATAAGTATTCATGTCTTCCCTAGGTTAAGGGTAGATGTTACTCTGTAACTTACTAATGTTTTCTTCCAGGTATTTTCCTCATATGCTGTACTATCATACCAGGATTATTGTAGTACTAATACAAGGTAACAAGATTCAGATCTAATGCAGTGATAAATAAATGTATTTATGTTTGCAGGGAAGATGGTACCACCGGAAGCAAGCAGTAAAGGAACTGCATGGTACCTTGATACGACTGCTTAATGAACTATTACCATGGGAACCAAAGCTAATGAAAGCATTTCAAAGAAACAGGTAATTAGCTGCTCTTTTTTTTACAATAGTGTCTGGGATGGAAAACAGAACAAAACTCGGCTTTAAGAAACTAATCAGTAAGTTGGCTTCTCAAATAAATTAAATGAAAATACTTTGAGGAGAGAAATGAGACACTGGCAGTGCTTTAGTTGGAAGACTTATTTTATGTTCCAGATTTACTATCTCTAAATAAAGTTCAGTTTAATATCCTAGTATTTTTTTCTTCTGCAATGCTCTAGAATCCTGGAGCATGCCTAATCAATAGTTGTATCACAGTCCAGCTAGGATTTCTGTTACTGTTCACTTGGTTAAGAGGTGCTGAAAACCTGTATCTAGAAAACCTGACCAGGGCTGCCTACAATACTTTGTCAGACTACTTGCTGTATAAAGCTACCTAAATTGGTTGTCAGTGAGTTCTCCACAAATCTATTCTGAAAACAGTTTTGAGGTCTTTGTAACCCTGTCAATGAGAAATGCATCTGTAATGAGGTGTGAGGAGAAATACCAGTGAAGCGATGACTGATGTAAATCTATGAAGGGCAAGTGCTAGTAGCAGTGAAGATGCCACCCCGATTATAAATCCTAGAGACTGGACATTGACTTGATGTCATCATTGTATCCTGAAGCAGGATGCCATTGTTGTCTTAGCCATACAGCTGTTGCTGTAATCGTAACTTTGTCATGTAGACATTTTTAAATCAAGTCATGATTAGCAGCTTGAACTTGGTGTCAAAGGATAGGTGAAGTTAGGCAGCTACTCAAACATTGAGTGACAAAGACATGACTTTTTTTACACAGTTATGTAGTGCAGAACTAATTCTGGAAAGTGTAAAAGATTATGTTTAAAAAAAAAAGACCCATAATACCACAGCACTAAAGACCATAAAGGGAACTACTTAGAGTTGGTTCTTTAGTAGCTCATTTTATTAATATCATGCATGAATTAAAATCCTTATGTGGAAATCTAAATTGCTGTTGAACATCTTGATTTAAATAATGGACCAATTTATTCTTTTTTCTATTCCTTTCTATTCCAGTTTATATTACTTTTCCTTAGTTGTTAATTTTTTCCTATCTGTAGTGATTCAGACTCCTTTTGGAAATGTGGCAGATAGTAATACTGTTAGAAAGGATTTCCACTTCTGGTATATGGGGTTTCCAGTTCTACCTTTATGTAAATTCTGCTCTGGAATGTTTTTGTACCCAGTATTTAGTTCATGTTTGTTAAACGTGGTTATAGAATACAGAAGTAGAGCTGCTGTGTAAAGTGTGTAGAAGTACTGTATATGAGGTGTGAATCATATGAATAAGTTTTAGTCTGGAACTGGGTGGCTGAAGTCTTGCATGTACCAGCACATGTACCTGTGCTGGCAGCTGGAGAAGCAGAAATTATCCTCCACTTTCACTCAACACTATTTCTCAGTATGTATGTTTTAGGCTATAACGAGTTTATTCAGCAATGCTATCCTAGGTATTTTTATGTCATAAGTGTTTAGACAGACACATAGGGAACAACTCCAGCTGAAAAACAATCTTCACAAATTGAGGGAGGAAAGAGAGATGGGGAGAGAGGCTGAATCAATGTCTTGGTCTGATCCTTTATGCAGCTGCTAGGCAGCGTCTTCACCACGACAGTGAATCATAGAATCATAGAATCATAGAATTGTAGGGGTTGGAAGGGACCTCGAGAGTTCATCGGGTCCAACCCCCCTGCCAAAGCAGCTCCCTAGGACATTTCACTCAGATAGGCGTCCAGACGGGTCTTGAATATCTCCAGAGAAGGAGACTCCACTACCTCCCTGGGCAGCCTGTCCCAGGGCTCTGTCACCCTCACTGGGAAAAAGTTCGTCCCCATACTGGTATAGAACTTCCTGTGGTCCAACTTGCAGCCATTGCCCCTTGTCCTGTCTCCACAGACCACTGAAAAGGTGCTGGCTGATTCCCCCTGCATCCCCTGCTTAAGATAATTATAAACATTAATTAGGTCCCCCCTTAGTCTTCTCTTCTCAAGGCTGAACAGTCCCAGTCTTCTCAGCCTTTCCTCATAGGGGAGATGCTCCAGGCCCTTTATCATCTTCGTAGCCCTTCTTTGGACTCTTTCCAGGAGATCCCTGTCGTTTTTATAACAGGGAGCCCAGAACTGGACACAACACTCCAGGTGGGGCCTGACCAGGGCAGAGTAGAGGGGGAGGATCACCTCCTTTGACCTGCTGGCCACACTCCTCCGGATGCACCCCAGGATCCCATTGGCTCTCTTAGCCACCGAGGCACACTGCTGGCTCATGGCCAACCTGTCATCCACCAGGACCCCCAGGTCCTTCTCCACTGAGCTTTTCTCCAGCAGCTCATCCCCCAGCCTGTACTGGTAGAAATGGTTGTTCCTTCCCAGGTGCAAGACTTTACACTTGCTTTTGTTGAACTTCATCTGGTTTCTCCCTGCCCAGCTCTCCAGCCTGTCCAGGTCTCTCTGGATGGCAGCGCAGTGTTCCTGCGTGTCAGCCACTCCTCCCAGCTTTGTATCATTGGGTACTTGCTGAGGGTGGATTCTATTCCCTCATCAAGGTCGTCAATGAAGATGTTAAACAGGACTGGACCCAACACCGAGCCCTGGGGAACACCGCTAGTCACAGGCCTCCAGTCAGATTCCACTCCACGAATCACGACCCTCTGGGCTCGGTCCGACAGCCAATTCTCAACCCACCTCACTGTCCACTCATCAATCCCATGCTTTCTCAGCTTTGCTATCAGGATGTCATGGGAGACAGTATCAAAAGCCTTGCTGAAGTCAAGGTAGATGACATCCACTGCTCTCCCTCCATCTACCCAGCCGGTGATGAGATCGTAGAAGGCTATGAGATTGGTTGAGCACGATCTCCCCTTGGTGAATCCATGCTGACTGCTCCTCATGACCTTCTTTTCTTCCAATTGCTTGGAGATGGCATCCAGAACAAGCTGTTCCATTACCTTTCCAGGGACAGAGGTGAGGCTGACTGGCCTATAGTTGCTGGGATCCTCCTTCTTGCCCTTTTTAAAGACTGGAGTGACATTGGCTATCCTCCAGTCCTCAGGCACTTCTCCTGTTCTCCAGGACCTGTTGAAGATGATAGAGAGTGGCTCAGCAATCACCTCCGCCAGCTCCCTCAGCACACGTGGATGTATCCCATCCGGGCCCATGGATTTGTGTGCATTTATCCCTTTGAGATGCTCCTGGACCTCCCCTACCTCAACCAGATGGAAATTCTTCATATCCCAAACACTCCTATTTACATCCAGTGCCTGTGGGTCCCGGGGGGCCTTTGAGGTGAAGACCGAAGCAAAGAAGGCATTCAGTATCTCCACCTTCTCAGTATCTCAGTGAAGAAAGATATTATGTGAAAGGGAAAAAAGCAGTGGAGTAAAGACTGCTTATGCTGGTGTAAATAGCAGCACCACCACAAGTCTAGGTGCAGGTGTAGTGTCTGTAGGCTGTCTCAACCAGCTACTAACATTTACTAATTAATGTTGGCCTTCTAGGCTGTCAGGTGCTGGGCAGAGCTCCCTCCTTCTGTGCAAAACTTCAGCGCGGAATAAGAGTCTGGAGTTTTCCTTCCCTCTTTTATTGTCTTTGATTAGTAGGAGCACTCCTGATCAATTTTTGGAGTTGTTTTTTTTCCTTCTGAAAGATCCTCTGGTGTTCTTGAGATTATGAGTGTAGTGTTGAATAGTAATGCAAGTATAAGCACAGTTTAAAAGGTTCTATGAAAGGTTACTTGTGATTACTGAACACATTTGTTCGCTAACCCTACAGCAGAAGTTCCTCAAAAGAAAAAAGGGAAATTCCCACCCAGAAGCCTTAGTACAGTGGTGGTTCCCTAGGGTCTTTCCACAGTTCTTCCACAGCGAGGGGAAAATCCTAATGACAGTTGAAGTATCATCCACGCTATATCTTTGTACAGACTTTGAGGTTGTCTTCTCACAGTGAGAGTGTCAAAGCTGCAAGTAAACTATTAGGTCTTACTGACCCTGACCAGCCTCACCTGGGTCCCTAGGCATGTCACCTGCTCATAGGCCCAGGTTCCCCACTTCAGGTCATTCTGCAGCCTTCAGTCTCTGCCATGGGAATACCGGTTTTCAGCTAAACTACAGCAGTTACCCTGCTTGGCCATGGGGCCTGGACCCATGATCTGGACTGACCCTCAGACTGACCTTGGACCTGCATTATCACTGTGGACCTGCTCAGAAATCATTCAACTAGGTCCTTGCCTTGGCAGACATCACCGGACCTGATCTGAACCTCTCTCGTTGTGGTTGTCTTTGGGGAAAGAATAGAGTTGGTACATTTAATGCTCCAGTCCATACAGGTTACATTTGTCTCAATGCACCATGACGGAAGAAACAGAAGACGAGTGCAGTAAAACAGTGATGGTCATATTTGACTCAGTCTTTTTTCCTATTACTAGAGAACTTAATGACATAGAATTCAGTTTTGGTGAAGGAAGGGATTGTCATTTCACAATTTCTAGCTTTCAGAGGCTTGTAGAGAGATATACCCTGAACTTTTTAAAAGGGCACAGGCATCAACAACTTCCATTGCAGTAAAGACAAGTTAAAAAAAATTGCTAAAACCATGGTTCTTTACTAAAGTTAGTTTTGTTATTTTCAAGATCTAGGTTGAAGAAGGATTATGATGACTTTAAAAGACATCCAGACCATGATAAATTTACCAGAGAATTGTGGAGCAATGATGAAAGTGAAGTTGATTCTGGCAAAGATTCTTTTGCAGTATGCGGTAAATCTTCAGAGTCTTCAGAACACGTGGAAGTACCCCAAAAAGATCCCCCAGACAATGGTAAGCATTTACTGGAATTTGACAGCTTGAACTTGCTTCAGGAGCTGAATCATGTTGATTCAGGAGTTGAATTTTTCCATGTGAGCTTGTGTCCTACTTTTTACCTTTACTACTACTGTGGTAATAGCTTATGATGTATGCCTGACAGGTGTGGACTAGAAGGGGGCAGAGTTGACCGATTTTTGCCACTTCTGTGCTTAACCATTTATGTAGTAACATAGCAGGCCTGCTCAGAATTTACACCTGTGGTGGGCTGACTTTTGCTGTCTGCCACATGCCCACAAAGCTGCTCTGTCGCTCTTCTTCCTTAATAGAACAGGAAGAGAAGGTAAGATGGGAAAGCTCATTGGTCAAGCTACAGACAGGGAGATCACTCACCAGTTACTGTCACAGGCAAAACAGGTTAATTTTGGGAAAATTAATTTGATTTATTGCCAATTAAAATTAGAATATGATGGTGAGAAAGACAGACACAAACATCTGCATCCTCCTTGTCCCCACTCATCTCCCGATTATTCTACCTCCTCGCCTGTCCAGTGGCACAGGGAATGTGGGGATTGGGGTTTGAGGTCAGTTCCAGAACACTTTGATCTCTTTCCTCATACTTTTTGCCCTGCTCCAGTGTGGCTCCCTCCCATGGGATACAGTCTTTCACAAACTATTCCAGCATGGGTCCTCTCCATAGGGTAGAGTCCTTCAAGATAGGAGTGCTCCAGTGTGGATCCCCCATAAGTCACATGAGAGTTCCAGCATGGACTCTCCATGGGCTGCAGCTTTCTTCTGAGCATATTCATGTGTGGTGGAATGGGGTTTTTGAAAGAGTCCAGCATGGTCTTCTATGGGAGGAGTCAACCTGCTTCTTCACCATGGTCTTCATGGGTTGCAGGGGAATCTACTCCAGAGCCTTTAGCACCTCTTTTCCTGCTTTCACTGACATTTGGTGCCTACAGGGTTGTTTTCATCTACATTTTTTTCTTCACTCTTCTCTGTCATGCTCTTCTGCACAGCATTTTCCATGAAGCATCACTAGCTTGGCCAACAGGCTCAGCCATGTCCTGCAGTGCATTTGTTTTGGAACCAGCTGTGTCTGGTACCTGGCCTCTCCTCACAGACTGCGCCTGCAGTCCAGCAGTGCCAGAACCTTGCTAAAACCTCAATGCACAGTTCTGTCCACCCAGCACCCCTGCCTGCATCACAGAATTGCAGAATCCCAGAATCGTAGGGGTTGGAAGGGACCTCCTGGGCCTTCTTACCTACTTCATATGTCTCCTGTGTGCTGACTTGTCCAGCTCAATGCTCAGTATGCAGCCTGTGGCTCTCACACCCTTGTTGCACAGGCACCTCACAGTCACAAGTCTGCATGAATTGCCAGCCCAGACCATAGGGCCTGCTGCTCACTGGCTAGTCCAGCTTGAAGTTTGCCAGTGAATGCAAACACATTGCCCCCACCCATGCTGGATTTGGGGTGCAACACTCAGACATTCACTCCCCAGCTAGCACCAGGCACACTGATTGTGACCTCTTGATCTGTTGTTGCAGCTCCCCCTTCTACTGCATATCCCTTCATGGGTTTATCACTCTACTGGTTCACTCATGCTCAGGTTTACTGTCCCTGTATTTTCTTGTTTATGGCTTCCTCCTTTCCTTATTACCCCTTTTTATGCATTGAAAAAGGTCCTTGGCCAGATGCCCATAAAGGAGCAGGCATCCTCCTTCCACGTGTCCTTGCACTTGCAAACTAGCATTTTGCATTTAGCTAGGCACTGTAAAATTGTTATACAGAAGTATCACTTGCAAACATGTAAAACACATTTTCTGTTTTAATATCCTTGCAGATGAAATGAAATTATTAGAGATGAATTTACCTGCAGGAAAAAACAGAATTCTGAAAAAGGAATCAGTTTCTAAAGAAATACAGAAGACACTGCCCAAATGTGTTAAACGACAGTCCAAGCAAAATATTTGTCTGGATCAAAGCACTAACGAGCTTTCACCAAGGAAGAAGGCTAAACTGAGCACTAATGAGACTGTGGTGCTGGGTTCAGAAAGTAGCCTGCAACCAGACAGTCTTGTCACAGAGCTGAAACACTTGGAAGGGTCAACTCTAGATTCGTTTTCCATGACAGATCCTGCAACATCAGTTTCAAACTTCCTGAAAGGGACCAAACCTATCCAGGCCTTGCTTGCCAAGAATACTGGGAACAAAGTGACCTTAACGAATCAACTGTCACCTCCCCAAGGCATAAATGTATCTGCTTCTGAAAAGCCAGTTTTACCACCTTTGGAATCATCACTGATAAAACCAGCATTGCCCTGCCAGACCAGTCCAAAGACTCCTGTGCAAATGGTATACAAAATGCCAAATGGACACTGTGTACCAATAGACCTTCACAACAGCCCTGTGAAAATGCAAATGCAACCCGTGATTGACCCTAAAACTGGAGAAAAAGTCATGCAACAAGTTCTTATTTTACCTAAGAATCTTCTTATTCAGCAGAAAGAAGGAAAAATTGTTTCCAAGGACACTCAATCACTACAAGAAAAATCATCTGAGCTGCACTGTCCAACTTTACCAGAAATATCAAATGTCAGTGTTTCTTTAACACCTGTTCTGGTAACAGGCCCTGCAAATGCTACCACTCAGTCACCTAGTACAATTTTTAACAAGAATATTACCCACTTGTCACAAGTGACTGGTCCCATGAACACTAAACAGCCATTGCCTGCTGCAACTTCAGCAGGTAACATATCAGCAACAGTTAAGGTGAGCCAAACAGAAACTGACAAAATCAAGACTACAGTTTCAACTGCCACATTCCCCGTGTCTTTGAGTTCACCTGCTCTTTCCACAACTAGCCAGTCTGTGATATCAGCAACAGCATTAAGTGGCTCTACAAATGCTACTTCTGCCTGTCATAGTACTGCATCACAGCAGACAACTGACTCCTTTGAAGCTAGGCAGGAGCTGAAGACAGTGTGTATAAGAGAATCACAATCTATTCTGGTCACAACACGTGGTGGAAACACAGGAATTGTTAAAGTGCGAACAAACCCAGACCAGATTTCACCCAGTAGTTTGTCTTCTAGTTCAGTTTTCACTTACGCGCCTCAACTTCAGGCATTTCTTGTGCCAAAAACCACAGCATTTACATGTTCTACTCTTCCATCGGTAGCAACAGCCACTTCTGGTCTCCCTCATACTGGACAATCATCTCTTTCTCAATTTGCACCCTCAACAGCTTCTTCTGTTAACATTCCAGCTTTTCCATCTGATCTTACCCAGACAAAAGAGAAAAATATCAAATTCACGTTACAGCAGGCTACTGCTGGGGCCACTTTGGATAAAGTAATGGAGAACTCCTGCTGTGTGTCCTCTCCTTCTTTATCCTCCATTTCATTAACTAGCAATGTGATGTCAGCAACTCCAAGCAGTCCTGTTAGTGTGAATAGCATTGGACAAATTAACACTATCATAACTCCAAATTCTTCTATGCAGCAACAAGGTGATACTAAAACTAAAACAAATTCTGTTACACAATCTGAGTCTAATTCAGCAGTGAATGGAGATTTAATCAGTGGTACTCCGGTCCAGAAACTGACATTAGTCACAAATCCACCTCTTTTGTCACCTTGTGGAGCATCAGGAGTCAGCATTATACCTTCTCCAGCATGCACTGGTGTTAATGCCCAGAAATTGGTTTTCATTAATACACAAATTGGCAATGGCCCATCAACCACCAACCTTCCATCTTCCCTAAGCAAAACCTTTGTTAGTGCCACAGAGCCACCACAGCTAGTTCTGATCCCATCTACTGTAGGAGCACCAATAAGAATAAATTCATCACCAACTATTGCTCAAGTAAAAGAGGTGAAAATTGGACTAAATATAGGTCAAACCATTGTAAATACCAAAGGCAATGCACAGCGGCCTCTGCCAGTTAATCTATTGCACTCTGCCATTTCTAAGGGAGAAGACAAAAAAAACATGGGCTTGGCACTATCTTTGACAAGCGGTGGTACTTTGGTTCCTGTTCAGAGCTTTGTGAGTCAGAGTGCTGTGTCAGTTAACGAGTCCGTATGTGTGGCAACAAAAGCTGAGAATGCCTGTACAGCAACAACAGCAAACGCATGCACGGAGTCTGCTTCCGTAGCCTCAAGTGGTACTACTTCCGGGGCACGCCCCACCGTCTTGCTTGGCGGAAAGGATCCCTCAAGAATAAGGCCAATTCTGGGTAATCGACTGTGCACATCAAATATTGGAAATGCTGTGGGTATGTCAACTGTGAAAACGGGACATCTTGCATCCTCTGTGCTGATTTCAACAGCCCAGCCAGCACTATCACCCCAAAACTTAGTGTCTGCTTTGCAATTTCCAGTTATTAGCTTGCCTGGGTCGGGAGCCACCCCCCACAAAGTATTGCATACAGTTCCTCAGTTGGCAGCAGTTCCAACTCCTCCAGTACCAAAAAGCCAGCTGCCCACACTGCTTCAGTTTCAACCATCAGGAGTTCCAGCTGCTATGCCTAGTAACACAGGTATTCACAAACCTCAGAGCATGTTGCCCTCTCCATCACCAAACACAGGTAAAGTCATTAGTTTTCCCAGTTTTCCTGCCCTACAGTGCCAGCAGGTGCCTCCCCATACAGAGAAACAGTGTCATGCTTACACCTGTGCTTCTACCATTCAGACATCAGGAGCTTCAACTGTAACAAGCAAGGCAGGAGGTCAGTTGAATGAGCCTTGCATTCAACAGAAAATAGTCATTAACACCTCTATGCCTTTAGCACCTGGAACCCAGATAATGATTAATGGTACTTGTTTTGTAGTTCCCCCACAAGGCCTTGGAGCTGGCAGCCATGTTCTTCTTCTCTCTTGTAATACAAAACAGACTACTCCTTTAACTATGAACCTTGGTCAAGAGGCTCAAGGTGTAGCAATTGTAAATCCAGTAACCTCGAAAATCATGCTAGCACCAAGTAATTCATTAAGTTGGCAAATACCAAAACATCCTTTGAAAAGCTCTACAAAAATTGTGAACTCTTTTGGGTCGGCAGATGCTTTACCCATTGTACATGCAACTCCCCAGGTACTTAGCACTCCAGCTAGCTCGTGTACTCCAGTGTCTGCAGCAAGGCTGTCTGTGTCTTCAGTGATCAAATCTCCTGTTAATGTTACAGCTACTACACCATCTGTGGTTTCTTCCACTCATCCTCTGAACTCTCATTTAGCAAGCAATACAGTGTTTCACTTAGACACTTCTATCAAAAAACTGTTGGTCAGTCCAGAGGGAGCCATTTTGAATGCTATAAATACTCCAGCATCAAAAGCTTCTTCCCTGTCCTCATCACTGCCTCCTGCTGTGTCCACAAGCAGAAATCCTACTGCTGTCTTCCCTGCATCTCAGTCATCTTGCCTTGATAAACCTGACAAAGCTGCATCCTGAATTTACCGCAAATGAGCCACTTTGAAATTTTGGGGCATTCTTCTGACTTTGGAAGCTGTAACTGTTGAATAATTTCTTACATTGTTTGAAACAGTTAATTTACTCAGAATTACTTAATATTACATTTCTTTCCTTTTACCTTTGGCGCTTAGGTGGAAGAATAAAACAGGTAGTTTGTCAGAAGTTTTCAGAGAGTTCTTTACTAAAAAGGTCAGAAATGACCAATGAGTTCATTAAACATTTTAGTTTGGAGAAATCTAGCCTTTTGCACATGTCCCATCTTACAGTATGGACTGTTTGCCAGTGTGTTTATGACAGTATATATCTTCTTTTTATTTGTCAAATTTATTTTTTATTTTTTCTGTAAAAAAATTATTTATGCATTGTAAGAATGCAATCTATGGTATAGAATTGTACATATTCATTAATTCCTAACAATCTGTACTAAACTATATGTACAAAGAACTATGCTGTCTTATTTATGTTTTGTTTACATAATGTATAGTTTTTTAAGTATTTTAGTAACTTTGGACCAGTGTACTGTTTAGCAACAATGCAGAAGAATCTGCATATAATAAATCAAGTTGCTGTACTGCTTTGTGTTGGCAATAGTTTAAAAATGTTTATATCTGTTGCACCATACATCTTCCTACTTAATGCAAACGCATCTCAGCTTTTAGCATGGAGTAGAAAGAATTTAGTTAATCTCTTCTGCTCTTCTTTGTAGTTTACGTTTCATGTGACTTGACAGGCGTTGGAAGGGAGGGCATCTTGTTGATCTTCCTGATGCAGGGTGGGATGAACTATATGTTATCCAGTCTTAATAAATGTTTTGTTATGTTGCGTAAAATACCCAGTGATGTGGTAAGGCTAGAAATGGTTTTCCAGCTACCAGTCTAAGTCGCACTGGTTCAGGACTACCATGTTTTGCCATAAAGCTTGTAGGTCTGTTGAACAGTTCATTGATTTCTTTTTAAAGCCTGGTATGCATTTTCATGTATGTGGTGACTGTAACAAGGTCACTCTTCGGTTTTCTGTCTAGCTGTAACAAGCTACCCAGTTCTTTCACGGGTCATGCTTTCTGGATCTAGTAGTTTTTTTCTTTAGCTTTTAATTGGTCTGTCTGTAAGGACAGTCCTAAAGCATCACAGTATTAAAGGAAACTTTATTAGGGCTTTGAATGGGAATAATTCCCATATTACATAAACCTTCCCTTTTTATGCAGTGTATTCAATATTTGTTGGCTTTTGATCTGATAAAAACCTTGGGTTATTTTCTGCAGATCAGCTGAGTTCACAGGTGCCTGCTGTAGTGTTAATGGGAATGGAGTTTTTTTGCTGTCTTCTAAGAGCATATAAAGAAAAGGTGCTCATCTAGCAGTTCTTACTTTATGGAACATGGTGGTTTTAGAAGTGTTTAAAAATCTGAAGTGCAAGTCCGTTAGTTGCTTATAAGATGTAGTCTTAGGCTGAACATCTTTGTATTTGTGGGATATTTTTTGTTTGTTTTTTGGTGTTCTTTTAGAAACTAGAATGGAAGATTTCAGAACTCATATATGTTAATTGCCTTTTTAATAGCTATGACTTCAAAGGGGATAAATGTTTATATATATGTATTTAGCAGCATCCTATAATGGATTTTCATCAAGACAAAGCTTAAGCTTTTGCTCCTCATGATGCTGAGTTTTCTTCTTCCCTTCCCCACTTGCTATACACAGTTTGGCAGTTTGGATTTTGGGTGGAAAATAAAACCACAGCTTACTGTCACAGTGTTGTCTGCCCTTCATATTCTTCTTAAGAGTAATCTGGTAATTAGTTAACCAGAAATCTGGGAAAGTTGGGGGAAGAAGGTCTTGTGCCTTCCAGAGGAACCTTACCTTTCTGCACTAACTAAAAAATTTTAACTGGGACATCTTTCTGGATCAGCAATCCATCTTGTCTCAGGGCTGGGAAAGATGGAAGCTGTAACTTTGGGGATGAGAGGCTTGTTTTTATTTTAGAAAAAGCTATGTGGTATGCTTTTGCTGTGTCTCATTGTTCTGTGAGTGAATTTTAAGACACCTAGTAGTAAGTGGTGTTTGTTTGCCAGAGTTTTTAAAGCCAACTGCATTTTGCAGTTGAATGCTGCAAGTGACTTTTCCAATGGGGGAAGATGGCAGAGAATGGTAGTTTTTTTCATGAACATTTTACATACTCTAAAATTATATATACCAGCAAGATAATTTATTTCTTATTTCACTGATGGAACCTTGGGACTGACTTTATCAATTTATTTTTTTCTCTTAAAATGGCTGGTTTTTCTTTTTAATTTTTATTTATGTTTGCTGTAGAGTGGATATCTACATTGTTTGGAAAGCTTAAGACTAGGTTCTGCTATTGCTGGTGTCCTGGATGTAGAAAAAAATTCTTGCATGATTATTTTTCTCTGTGTGCTAATGCAGTAGAAAGAGTTATGGTATAATTAATTTTATTCCGAAAAAAGTTAGAAAAGCTTGAGAAAATTAGAGCTCAAGCTACTTACCTGTATGATTTCTTAGTAAATTTCTGAATTAGTACAATAATATTTTGTAACTGTTTTATAAGTATTTTATAATGCAAAGTTTGATTCCATTTGATTAGAATTTTCATGGACTTTTATTCTCTGCTGGACACATGGTAAAATTCCAAGTCCCATTGGAGAAAGGCTTGAGACTGCTATGTAATGAGTTTGCATGATTTGTTATTTTGTAAAAACAAATTTTAGTCATTTTTGTGAATAAAATTCCTGTTCCCATCACTCTTCTCTGATAATATGAATGTCAGTCAGAGTAAGACTTTCTTTCAAGTGAAAGTAAATTGCTACTTCTCTTTTGCTCTCCATACCAAATACATAAGGCTATCTATAGCATAAAAAGAACAATAAAAAAGCAGAACTACCTGCATCTGTACTTGAAGTGAAAAAAACCATTTAACTACAGATATAAACAAATTACTTGTAAATGAATCTTTGAAGAAAATATGTGCAACTTTTCAGAGCTTGTAAAATGCCTTGGTTTTAGATCCTTTCAGAAATTACATGCAGATATTCAGGCACTGTATTACATACACAACTTTGGGTTTATTTATGACTCACCACATTTTGGATTCTATCTTTGTTATTTTCCTAAATGGACACATTCTGCAAAATAATTTTGCTTTGAGTAGCAAATCACATTCATTTTCATATAATCATAAGGATAACCTGAGATGGAAGGGACCCATAAGGGCCACGGAGTCCAACTCCTGGCTTGACACAGGGCCAGCCAGAGTTTAGCCTCACTGCTCAAACCCATGTGTGAGCACTCCCGTTTTCTTCTGCCGCTGCCACATCAGAGGCAATTAAATTTCACAGGTATTAAGAAGTCACAGAAGTACCTGTTCAAACCCAAGCGCGTTACGATCAAGTCATTCAAACCCACCCTGATTTCACTACTTTTCACATACCAAAAAGTACAAAGTGCAAAGACTGACAGAAAAATTCTCCTGATCAGCAAGTCAGAGAAACTTGTCTCACGTAAGAAGGTTAGAAAATTACTAAAAGTTGGCACTGGAAGGAAGTCCATAGTCACATCACAGGGTGTTTCATGACGGGTTTTGCTTATATATTGTGGTACTGAAGAATTTTGGTAGCCCAAGTTAATTTTGAAGTAAAGTAATCATTTTTAATAAAGCCTGAATGCTTGTTATGATGTGGCTGTTTCCTTTGAAAAGAACAAGCAAGGAGCTGTTCACAAAGATTTATGTTTATGTAACCCATCCTCCTTGAAATGCACATGAAGTGAGTTTACCAACTCAAAATTAGTAATTGTATATCAGACTAAGGATCCATCTATCCATCATGTCTCTTGGAGCAGTCAACAGTAGTGATCCAAAAGAGAATAACAACAGCCTTGAATATTACTCTTCCACTATCCTCTAATCTGTGAGCTAGAGTCTTCCTCAAACAGCCATGATTTTTTTTTTTTTCAATTCAGTAGCCCTCGGTGTATTTTCCTTGATATTGACCAGTCCTTTCTAGAAGTCTTGAACATAAGTAAACAATTACCTACTAGTGTCCTGTTTTTCACACACTATGTCAATAAATCTGTTTGTGAACCTGGCAAATGCTAGTTTCATTTCATAGAATCATAGAATTTTCTTGGTTGGAAGAAACACTTGAGATCATGCAAATGGTATTTATATTGTTTATTTTTAATTATTTATTTGTTTTTCTATGTGGCCTCCATAGATCTTTGTCATGTTTGTTGTGGGTTTTTTCTAGAATAAAGAGATGTAGTCCATTCAGTTATTTCTTAACATGGAAGTAATCAGTTACTGTCATTGCTGTGTCATTCTTCAGCTTTACTATATCCTTGAGGTGAGGAATCAGAATAGTATATTTTCTAAAAGCACTGAGTCTGTTCTGCAGTGTGATGACAATCTTTCATCATTATTTCAATTTTTTGGGGTGGGTTTCTGAAAATTATTTAGCATTTTATTTAGCATTTCTGACTACTATTTAGTGTTTTTTCATTAAAAATATCCATTGTAAACCAAATATACACAGTGTCAAAATAAATTCATCCTATAGGACTATACAACTTGCAGTATATTGTGGCTGTGAAGACACGATCTTTAAACCAGATTACTGAAATCAGTGCAAGCCTGGAACTCTCTTATCTCTGTGCAATTCCTACTTTGGTTTAACTCTTTTGAAAATGTAGAAGGTCAAACTGCTGTAATGGTCTTGAACATGATGATTTTTTAATTCTGTATGCGCTTAGGGCACAGGATACGTGCTAAAGCCTGCGTATTAGATGTGTGATCCTATTATATGCATTGGCACCCAAATAAAAGTTTCTGACTTTTTGAAGAGGCCACTTTTGCAGATGTGACAGAGATTATGTTCTAAGTACTTCCCTGGAAGCTGCAGTGACATAAAATAAACTTTAAAATCTTGATAAACATGTCTTCTTTTCTCAAAATACTGAATTTGCCAATCAGTGGTCATACTGGATGTCTGGTGTAAACTTGGAAACCAGGATACTTAGTTGTTTCCTAGATGATTGGTCCAGAGGTTCTGCAGGAAGTTGATATTCTTACATCTTTTTTTTCAGTCTCAGAATACTAAGTGGAAATGGTATGTAAAAGTAAATTAAAGGAAATTTAATTTATTGTTTTAGAATATTTGTTGATATCATGTTTATGATACAGAAAGTATATAAAAACGTGCATAAATTTGATTTTCCACCTTTTGCAGACGAGGAAAATGAAGTACAGAATTCTTGTAGCAACTTGGAAGAACTGGGAACAGGATCTTTGGTCCCCTGACTCCTCTTCCAGCATCCCATCTGTAACTAAGGTTAGACAACTAGATTAATGCTTTATTTTCCCCTACTCTTGCTTTTTACAAAAAAAGAAAACATAATTAGAAAATTAAATTGTTTCAAGAATGAGAGTGGTACTGAGACACAACCTTTATAGAAGTTAAATAGTGCAGGGAAACAAGACAGGAAAGGAACCACTACAACTGTGATTTTTGTGATTGTCTTCAGGTGTTAGAACTTTACTTGTCAATATTGATGTCATAAAAAGAAGACAATATACCTCTTTAATTATGTGTTCATATTAATTCCTTCTAATAAATGTTAAAGTATGAAATCAGACTATTTTGTGTATCTGTAGGTAATGGGCACCTAATAGCATATACATCGAGGTCCTATCTACGTAACATTGAGGGTATTTATAGAATCATTCCTCACACCCTTGATTTTTTAATCATGAGCAGCAGTAAAATAGAGTATCAAAGAGGGATTAGTGATTGGATATTATTATGAAGTCATAAGGTGTCTTGGATATAATAAGGAAAGAGTGGAAGTATAATGGAATCAATGAACACTATGAAAAGCAGGTATTTGTAGCATTATCACAGAATTACAGAATCGTAGGGGTTGGAAGGGACCTCAAGAGATCATCAGGTTCAACCCCCCTGCCAAAGCAGGTTCTCTAGGACAGATTGCACAGGTAGGTGTCCAGACGGGTCTTGAATATCTCCAGAGAGGGAGACTCCACAACCTCCCTGGGCAGCCTGTCCCAGGGCTCTGTCACCCTCACTGTGAACAAATTTTTCCTTATGTTCGCATGGAACCTTCTACGCCCCAGCTTGCACCCATTGCCCCTTGTCCTGCTGTTGGACATCACTGAAAAGAACCTGGCTCTGCCCTCCTGACACTAGCGCTTTACATATTTATAAACATTAATGAGGCCACCCCTCAGTCTCCTCCAGGCTAAAGAGACCCAGCTCCCTCAGCCTGTCCTCATTAAGATGTCCACTCCCTTAGTCATCTTTCTGGCCTTGCACTGGACTCTGTCAAGTAGTTCCCTGTGCTTCTTGAACTGAGGGGCCCAGAACTGGACACAGTACTCCAGGTGGGGCCTCACCAGGGCAGAGTAGAGGGGCAGGAGAACATCTTTCATCCTACTATGCACTTCCTTCTAGTACCCCCAAGATGCCATTGGCCTTCTTGTCCACCAAGGCACGTTGCTGGCTCATGGTCATCCTGCTGTCCACCAGGACCCCCAGGTCCCTCTCACCTATGCTGCCCTCCAACAGTTACATCCCCAACCTATACTGGTTATTGGGATTGTTCTTCCCCAGACACCAGACTCTACACTTCCCCTTCTTGCATTTCATTAAATTTCTCCCACCTAACTCTGCAGCCTGTCTGGGTTTCGCTGAAGAGCAGCACAACCTTCTGGTGTGTCAGCCACTCCTCCCAGTTTTGTGTCATCAGCAAACTTGCTGACTGTACACTCTGTTCCCTCATGCAGGTTGTTGATGAATATACTCAATAGCACTGGTCTCCATACTGACCCCCAAGAGACTCCCCAAATACAGGTCAGTACAGGCCTCCAGCCAGACTCTGTCCCATTGACCACAACTCTGACTTCTTTCATTCAACCAGTTCACAATCTACCTCACTACCCCACCATCCAGACTACATCTCCTCAGTTTAGCCGCAAGGAAGCTGTGGGAGATGGTGTCAGATGCTTTACTGAAATCAAGACGAACCCCATTCACTGCCCTATCATCATCTATCCACCTGGTTATGTCCCCATGAAAGGCTATTAGTGTGGTCAGACATGACTTCCCCTTGATAAAACCATGTTGACTGCTCCTAATGACCCTCTTACCCTTGATATGCCTAGAGACAGCAGTGAGGGTAACTTACTCCATCACCTTTCCAGGGATGGAGGTGCGGCTGACCAATCTGTAGTTACCCAGCTCCTCCTTCTTACTTTTTTGAAGGCTGGAGTGACATGCTCTAATCTAGTGCTCAGGCGCTTCTCCTGTTTCCCACGACTTACAAAGATGATGGAGAGTGGCCTTGCAATGACTTCTGCCAGCTCCTTGTGGGTGCATCTCATCAGGGCCCATGGATTTATGGATGTCCAAATTGCTCAACTGAACCCTAACCCAGTCCTCATCAGCCAAGTTAAACTCCTCATTTATACTGACTCCTTCTGGGGCTTCAGGAGTCTGGCGCTCCCAAGGACAGTGTCACCAGGCCACCCATGTCATTCAGCAGAGGTCCTGCATTGCCTCCAGTGTTAGTTTTGTCTGGAAGGTATTTGAAGAAGCCCTTTCTGTCGTCCGTGCAAGGTTTAATTCCAAGGAGGCCTTAGCTTTCCTAGTTGCCTCCCTGCAGGCTCTGACAGCAGTCTTATATTCCTCTCAAGTGGTAACCCCTCCTTCCATGATGGATAGACTCTCTTCTTCCACTTGAATTTACCCAGCAGTCCTCTGCTTAACCACGCAGGTCTTCTGGCTCCCTTTCTCAATTTCCTACCCAGTAGGACACTTTGATTTTGAGCTTGGAAGAAGTGATCTGTGAATATAAACCAATTATCTTGGGCCCCTTTTTCTTTTTCTACCCTTCCCATGGCCCTTCCCTAGCAATTGCTTGAAAAGGCCAAGGTTGGCCCTGCTGAACTCCTGGGTTATGATCCTGCTTGGTATTCTGTTCCTACCACACATCATCCTGAACTCCACCATCTCATGGTCACTGCAGCCAAGGCTGCCCTCAACCTTCACCACTTCAACCAGATCCTCCTTGTTAGTGAGTATAATCCTCTCCTAGTTGGATCATCCACCTTTTGCATCGGGAAGTTATCATCAATGCACTGGAAGAACCTCCTGGACTGCAAATGGCTGGCTGTGCAGGCCTTCCAGTAAACACCTGGATAGTTAAAATCCCCCATAAGAACCAGGGCCTGTGACTGTGAGGCTACTGTCAGCTGCCTGTAGAAGGCCTCATCAACTTCCTCATCCTGATCAGGTGGGCTGTAATAGACACCCACAAGCGTACTAGCCATGCTAGCCTGTCCCTTCATTCTTACCCACAGACTCTCAACTCATAGAGCTCAATACATTCTAGTTGCTCTCTCAAGTAAAGAGCAACTCCACCACTCTGCCATGACCACATTCCAGCCATGTGAGCTGTCCCATCATGTCTCCAGTTGCCACCAGGTCATAACCCCTTGACCCCACAGAGATTTCTAACTCCTGTTTATTCCCCATGCTGCATGCATTGGTGTAGAGACATTTCAGGGAGCAAGCCAAGCACACTGATCTCACCTTCAGGGGTGGGGACCTTTGTTTTTCATTATTACCAGAACACTTCCCCACTGGTGGAAACCCAGCAACAACCGCATCCCACTTCAACTCTAGTTTAAAGCCCTATGGATGAAGCCAGATAATTCTTGTCCTAGAGCCCTTTTTCCCCTGGAAGATAAGCCCTTCCCGAGTATTCTTGTCAGGCCTGGTGTCTTATCAAACCAGCCATGATCAAAAAGCCCAAAGCCCTGCCTGTAACACCAGTCTGAGCCATGTATTTACAGACTGGATCCTTCTATTCCATCCCATGCCATTGCCTGCAACTGGAAGGAAGGGAACATAACTTGCACCCCAGACTTTCAGCAACTGTCCTGTGGCCTTGAAGTGTCTCTTCATTCCCCTCAGACTACACAATGCAGTTTCCTTACCACCCACCTGCAAGATCAGTAGTGGCTAATAGTCTGACAGCCACACCAGGCTGGGGAGTTGCCTAGTAATATCCCCGGTAACAAGCAAGGTAAACAATAACAAAAAGGGCTAAGTAAACAATAACTGCTAAATGTATGTAGCCTAATTTACATGTATCATGATGCTGTGTTTTTGATTACTGCTAGTGTTCTGGCAGCCCGTAAGCATTAACATCTTGGAGTGTGCTGCCGCCTTCTGTATTCTTCAAAGGATGTGGGCTTCACACATTGTCTCATATGTTTTCATCATGTTAGCAACAGATGACAAGTAAAGCTCTGTATCTGTGTACCAAGTTCTCTTCCTTTCTCATAAGGCACCCAGAAGGAAACTAAACGTAATAATGACTATACCTGCTGACTGGTGTGAAATAATATGGCAGAAAATCCTTGTTTGCCTGGATCATGTTCTATGCAGAGATTTCAGTACAGGTACATAAACAAATGGGGTGAGATAAATCATAGAATCATAGAATTGTAGGGGTTGGAAGGGACCTCGAGAGTTCATCGGGTCCAACCCCCTGCCAAAGCAGCTCCCTAGGACATTTCACTCAGATAGGCGTCCAGGCGGGTCTTGAATATCTCCAGAGAAGGAGACTCCACCACCTCCCTGGGCAGCCTGTCCCAGGGCTCTGTCACCCTCACTGGGAAAAAGTTCGTCCCCATACTGGTATAGAACTTCCTGTGGTCCAACTTGCAGCCATTGCCCCTTGTCCTGTCTCCACAGACCACTGAAAAGGGGCTGGATGATTCCCCCTGCATCCCCTGCTTAAGATAATTATAAACATTAATTAGGTCCCCCCTTAGTCTTCTCTTCTCAAGGCTGAACAGTCCCAATTTTCTCAGCCTTTCCTCATAGGGGAGATGCTCCAGGCCCTTAATCATCTTCGTAGCCCTTCTTTGGACTCTTTCCAGGAGATCCCTGTCTTTTTATACCAGGGAGCCCAGAACTGGACACAACACTCCAGGTGGGGCCTGACCAGGGCAGAGTAGAGGGGGACGATCACCTCCTTTGACCTGCTGGCCACACTCCTCCTGATGCACCCCAGGATCCCATTGGCTCTCTCAGCCACCAGGGCACACTGCTGGCTCATGGCCAACCTGTCATCCACCAGGACCCCCAGGTCCTTCTCCACTGAGCTCTTCTCCAGCAGGTCATCCCCCAGCCTGTACTGATAGAAACGGTTGTTCCTTCCCAGGTGCAAGACTTTGCACTTGCTTTTGTTGAACCTCATCTGGTTTCTCCCTGCCCAGCTCTCCAGCCTGTCCAGGTCTCCCTGGATGGCAGCGCAGTGTTCCTGCATGTCAGCCACTCCTCCCAGCTTTGTATCATTGGGTACTTGCTGAGGGTGGATGCTATTCCCTCATCAAGGTCGTCAATGAAGATGTTAAACAGGACTGGACCCAACACCGAGCCCTGGGGAACACCGCTAGTCACAGGCCTCCAGTCAGATTCCACTCCACGAACCATAAAAGCCTGTTGTAAAACTACAATCACTTTTTTGCAGCTTAATTTTAGAACTGCTGATAGGGAAAATGGTTTTTCTTTGTAACAGGACATGTAGTCAAAGGGCTTTGTCCATTTTATGACAGATTCTTGTACACTGTATTCTAGGGAATAGTTTACTTACTTTTTAAAGAAAGAGATAGTAAGTGGGGAAGACAGAAACAAAAGCACCAATGCCTTCTATTCTGGTTGATGTTCCACATTATGTACTTACACTTGATAGATCTACAAAGAATGCAAAATGCCCAGACTTGAGTGTAGTCTATTAATCTGATCACAGGAAATTAAAAACGTAAAACAAAAAAGCACATTCAGATTTATTGAAGCATTTCAATAAGCGTTTCTGTAAACTAAGCAGGAATAATTTTCAGCAATTGCCACTGAAAGCATGTGATTATTTTTTATTATTATTTTAGCTCTAAGAAAGTTAAGCATGTACAGGAAATAAGAGGGAGCATGAATGAACTGAATTCTTATGTTTAGAGTTTAAGATTTTGGATTTTCATGGTGAATAAGGTGGTGGTGATTGATCTGCAGCAATTTTGTCATAAGCTGGTGGAGCATCAGGTACCTGTAGTAAGGAAAACAGGTATGAAAGACTGAAAAAAACAATCAAGTTACAAGAAAATTACATTAAAGATGCAGTGAGCTTATTACCTTCATGTCAGATATGGTACTACATCTTAAAATAACTGAGCTCATTCTTTTTTTATTTTTTTCTTAGGTTATTTGCTAATATGTTTTTTGGTTTTGCATCAGATTAAATTCATTTGTACCATTAATCCAAAGAGAAAACTTTCAGTTCTGTAAGTACAGCATTTTTTAATACTGAGGGTTCAGACTAATACTGAAACTTCTCTGTAAGAGTCTTGATGAAGGTATCTTGTCTTATCTCCAATGTTAACAACTTGGGCAGCTTACTTAAGATTGGTGGTACGTCAGCCTTTTCCCTATTCTAAAACTGTTTAAACAGACCCATAACTTGACACATGTATTTATCAAAAAAGTTATTTTCGTTTATTTTTTTTAATTGTGAGTTTGAATGTTCATCTTTCCATAATGGTCAGAGGAGGTAAAACCTTGAGGTTTTCTAACATTTCCTAACAATACTTGTCAGGGTATAGTATACCAGACACGGTTTAGTATTTGTTATTTGTCAGCATGGCAGAACTCTGTTAGAGAGGTGTTTGTTTATTCAGCATATTTCAGCATTCAGCTGTTACATCATTCTAATAGATTGTATAATACACAATTTAAGAATAAAGGTAGCTGAAAGAAGATAATTTTTTTAAAGAGTTTTTAATAGTAGTTTTTAAAAACCCTTTTCACAGTAAAAATTCTGCACAATACTACTTTTAAATTCATTTAGAAACATTGAAGACCCAACCTAAACAACATACCCCAGGAAAGAAATGATCTGCAAGTGGCTGCCAAGATTGTCACATCATGTTCTTACAATGTTGTAAGTAAATGAAACCTTCAGTTGCAACTCACCACAGAATTAAAGTTTCTGTACTCCTGCAGAGCCATTTTGCAGTCCAGCATTGTGCCCTCACCTACCGTGGTTCGTATTGTGCCCACACTAGCACCTTTGCTCTGTGACAGATCATGAAGAAATATGGAGAAGATGAAAGGAAGAGAAGAATATGAAGTTGGACCAAATTAGGCATCTTTTAGTATTTGACAGTGCATTTACAGTAAGTATTAGAATCTGGGATTAGGGCTGGACACAATACCAGCCAGTAAGAGGACATCCACCTGTTAATATTTGCTGTCTCTGCTGAGACATTGTTACATTGCCAGAAGAATGAGGATCACATTTTTTAGGTCCAGGATGGCTGCAGGAACTGACATCTTCTCATGTACCTGAATGCCGCCTCCTTTTTACGCCACCCATTTCCTTCTTTAATCTCCAACCTTATTCTTTTCCATTTTTCCACCATTTGTTTTATAGGCATTCTGTACCAGCTCTCCCCTAGCCAAAAAGCCTAACAAAAATTTGATTTTTTTCAGAACCATAAAACAGCAATCTGCGATGAGAAGGAATTTAAAAAGAGATTATGCTTTTTGCCACGACATACAAAGCCAGCATTGAGGAATTCCAGTTTGCTTTTTGAGTTTGTTTTTTTTTTTTAGTATTACTTTTGGTTTTGCTACATTTCACTATGAAAGTTAATGATATATGGTATATGTATTGGAAATACACATATAGATCATGGGAAAGGTAGCAGGACAAAATTACTGGAAACCGCAAGGAAGAGGATTTGCTGACTTAGCTGAGACATATTTTTTTAAATTCCAAATGACCACATCTCCTTTGAAATATTAGGATAACTGATATTTACTGTAAAACATACAGTTGGATAAAGCCTTCGCTTTAAAGGATTAAAAGTGGCATTCCTTTAATAGGAGAAAGAGCAGAACTTCAAAGATAAAGCTTTGAGTCTTCTAACAACAATTTTTTCTGGGGAGGAATGTACCTTTTAAAATAGTTTTTTAAGAGGACACGAAGTAGAATTTTTGCAAATAGTTTTAATTAGAAAGCAAATCTCAAACCTGCCTTGATTTTCTGTAAACCTTAAAATTGTAAGTCAACTTCTATACAAATAAATCATTCATCACTCATACATGAAATTAATAGTTACTTGTGAGTTATTTTTCTTTGCTTCCTAGGTTTATGCTAAAAATACCTGTCTTTACGTAGGGGTAAATCTTATGAGTAGCCAATGTGTTATTTTAATTTAAATGAAAAAACACATAACACATCATGGTTTTGGGTAAATGTTAAATAAAATGCTTCCTAGAGATCATTTTTTCCACTGATGTGTTGTGCAAACTTGAGCAATGGGCTTCATCTCTCTGTGCTTCTGCTTCCTCAACCCCTTTGCCTGACTTCCAACTTCTTCAGGGTAAGGAGTGTGCACAGGATGGGTATATGCTGTCAAAGTAAAAGCATGCTAGAAGGCACCCTGCCGTGCTTACCCGCAGGCTTTTATAGCCACTGCGTCTTCTGTAATACCAGCAGCCAAAGATAAGTAAAACTGCCAGCACCAAAACAAAAAGTCCAATACCCAGAGCTCTGTTGGGAAAGCAAAACAAAGTGATTAGCACAAGAACTAGATGTATTCTTCTGGCAACAAGAATGATAAGAGCGAAGTT
This sequence comes from Hypotaenidia okinawae, assembly GCA_027925045.1. NCBI lineage: Eukaryota > Metazoa > Chordata > Aves > Gruiformes > Rallidae > Hypotaenidia > Hypotaenidia okinawae. The sequence goes on along the minus strand of BSDF01000005.1, from coordinate 35,902,207 downwards.
TGTATGAGTATCCTTTTACTGAAGGAGGAAAATTTTCCTTCAGAAAATGGAAAAAGTGTCAGTAACTTCAGCCAGTCTCGGTAGATTAAGCAGCTAGCTAAATTTTCTGCCAAGTTCTTCAGCATTTTAAAAATGAGGAATATATTGCTTTGAAGATAATAACCTACCAGTGACTACTACTTCAAAAAAAAACCAAAACCCCAAACACCTCTGCCTGTAAATCTAGCAAACAGCATTACAATATTAGAAGAGAATGTGAAATAAATTAAATGCCACACCTGCAGAGACACTGCTCATGTTTATTTCTGAAATTTCTCTAGGCAGCCAGTATTGAGAAATGTGTCCTAATTGCACCATATTGCAACAACTGCTGCTGACAGAAGGATTTGGGGGGCGGGGTGTGTGTGTGTGTACATAAATCACTATGCAATCCCAGAACTCCAAATAAGAAATGCTAAATTATTCATAATGACCTCTATAATTTTTTAGTTGTTCTTATGTGACTACTTTTAGGGAACATAAGCTTTGCAGACTGTGCTGAAAGACATCATTCCCACTGCCTCCCAGGGACTTGGGAGAAGTAGTGTAGTTCTACCATCTGTCAGAAGGAAAGCTGACAAAGTGATTGCAGGTTTCCTAGTCACAAAGCCCCCCTCCTCCTATGTTAATATCCTCCCTGTTACAGGCTACAGAACGCACTCCTGGTGTTTTTGTTCTTTGCCTGTTCGGGAACAGATGACTCCACAAAATGCTGAAGGAAAAAAGAGGACAGGAGAAGGAAAGGACCAATGCTAACATACTTGTGTGCATTTTATGTTGAGTTTCCCAGCAGGAACTGGGAAGTTTTTCCACTGGGCCTGAGAGGCTGGCTATGTGACTTCTCAGAGACCTTTTCTATCTATTTGGTATCATTTACCTGACTCAGAGTCTCGTGAAGGACTGTTTCCTTGTGACCTAAGAAGCAGATTCGTATGGCAGAACAGGCTGTCTTTTTGTCTGAACTGTCTGTCTGCTCTTTGAAGCACGAAGCCCCTTGGAGCCAAAGACATTTTTTCACAACTACCTGTATCTTGCAAGTTACCCCTGCCCCTTCAAGACCTGGTTTAACCCCAGCATGCAGCTTATGTGCTTCCTCTTGCAGCTGCGTTGCAGCTGAAATTGGAAGTTACAAGATGGATCCACTGTTTCTGTTTATTGTCCCTGGCACAGTTAAAACACAGAGAGGCTACTTCTCCAAGCAGCTGCTGCCTTTGCTACATTTTGTGTCTGTTTTCTGCTTTTCACCTGCTCTGTAGTTTTAGCCATCCGTTAGCCTGTGCTCCCTCCCACCTCCTGAAATGTGTGTCATGTCTGCAGTTGGTGATTGTAGCTGCCTGTCTGCACCCTGACTCCTTCCCTGCCCACTCAGATGTTAGTAGGAAAAGGGCATGTGCAGTTTCTTGCAATTCCAGCTAAATTTGCAGCTGTGCTGCTAGGAATCTCTGCACCTATCTGGAATGCTCCTTCCAGTACTGGCGGGAGAAAGTCCCTTCTCCCTGGTGTTTGCAGAAACGCAGCTTGCTATTGTAGCCACTGGAATTCATGGCCCTTAAGAGGTGAGCGTGGTTTGTTTCAAATGCCGAGACATGACTAGCCAGCTGCTTTATGGAGAACTGAGCAGCTTTGGAAGGACAAGGAGAGAGCTTTCCCCTTCATTTGTTGTCTCTGCCCAGGGATGAAACAAATGCCTTGCGGTGTGGGAGGGGGACATACAAGGTTGGGAGCCAGTAAACCAGTACCAGAAGCACATTCCACGTGCAGATATCCCAAGCACATTGGAAATATTTGTCTGAGGTAAGAACACATTGCCAGTGGGGTTGTGTCTTCAGTAATCCAAGACACAACATGCTTTGTTGTAAACGAAAACTAACGAAGTATTATCTTGAATTCGTTCTGCTTAATTGGAGTCTCAACCAGAAACAATTTACCGAGTCACATTTGTATAGCATTGATGTATCCACCTGCTTTTTTATGGTATTTTACCATTTCCCTGGGTTTTCACTATTATTATCCTTTAGAGTGAGACTATGTCCCGTCAAGGTTCTGAAGAGAGGTATGTGGATCTGGAGATAAAATTTAGTGTGAAGATCACCTTGCAACAGCCTCAAAAGAAAATTCTAAATAAGCCTCAATAAACCTGGTAATTTAATTATAAAAGTTAGTGACTTGTAATCATATGATCACACTCCAGATTCTTGAATTCTGCAACTCTGATTTGTCTTAACTGTTGAGGGCTCTCTGTAATTCTGCAATGACAAACACTTGATGCAACTACAGAACAGCTAAGATTTACTCTGCCCATATACAGGTGCAACTTTTTCCAATACTCTTTTGTACATTTCTTTCAGTGCAATTTTTTTTTCCACCAGCTTACATGCTAACAGAGCTTTTGCTTTATGCTTACTCTTCTGCAGCAAGATAGCTGTGTCCTTTCCCTCTGAAAAAGTTCCCATCTGCATAGTGGTTTCTTCTTGGCATTTTGTGAGCGTGGTCCCACTCAAACCTACAGGACAAAAATATAGTGCCTCAGTTCAATAAATAATTTATCTCTACAGCATGATATTATCAACTTTTTTGTTTTAACAGGAGCATTTTATGGAGACGGGACAATGCGATGTCTTCAGAATTGAGTAGATCCCCATACATATGCAAATGTCCCGGTTTAAGGCAAAACTCAAAGCCATAACTGTAGTCTCCCTTTTAACGTCTCCACTGACATCAAGGTATTTGCAACCAAGGTATTTGAATCTGAGATGGTCTTTTTAGGTATTAATGATGGCAGAATTCTGAAGTAAATTCTCAGGGGAACATAGAAAGAAAGGTAATTACCTGGACAAGAAAAACTGTTCAGAAGGAAAATAAAAAAGTCTTTACATGTAGGCTTTATTTCTGTTATTCCCTGTAAAAACTCAAGGGCCAGGTTTTCAATCAGAGTAAACTCTCTGAGATCTTTCCAGATTGTTAAACTAATTTCTATCTGCTGACAATCTATACTTAGATATGCAGCGAATTTTATTATAATCCTTATTTCCAGTCTTAAGGGAATAGTCATCCAGCTAAAAGCAGTCCGAACAGTAAAAAACCTAACTAATCAAATATAATGAAGAAGAAATCCACAAGTAATCATGTTTCTGTCATGCACAACAGATCCTACTTGATAGTACCCAGTTAATATACCTACCTTATACAGGCAAAGTATAAAACCTGATGACTGAAGAGAATTCTAGCCAAGGAAACAAAACACCGCCAAAGTTCCCTTAGATGCAGTCAAGCCGCTTCTGAAGCATACTTTGAAGAAATACAGAAAACTTTGTAGAATAAAATAATACAAATCTTACCTCCTTCAGACCTGTATCCTGTCTGCTAACTGAAAAGCATCTACAGCTTTCTTTTCCTTCACTTGGTCTGTGTTTTTCTTCTTTGATCTGTTCTCTTATGACTATCACGAGTTTAAATTCCTTTCAGTACAGCTGAATGCATTAATTAGCATGAAAGAGGCAAGGAGACAACTTAATTTTCTTCTTACAGTCTGCATCCTTCCCTCCTAATAAGCTACTCAAAAATCTGTTATTTCTTCTTTTATTACATGCCCTCTGAGAAATGGCTCAACACCATTGTACCTGCCAAACCAGCACAAGCTCCCAGAGTGGGCAGGTTACTTGTAAATTAAAACATGTTTTGATTTAGGACTGTTTGTTTTGGGAGAGGGCTCGTGTTTTGCACCCTTGTAACACTGCAGAAACTAGTATAGTTGGAGGAAACTTCATAAGCAGATGCTGTTATACTGTGATAGAAATACCTTAGATTAGGGCATGTACAGTTTAATTCTGTATGGGTACACAAATGCTGCAACACACAGAGAGTGAGTCCCATGGGCTGCAGAGCTGACAAAGCCTGGGCTCCTACCTACCTGTTTGTGTGAATTACCTGTGCTCACACCACAGTAATTCTCTTTGCAACACCAGGCAAGAAATGGGACTCTGATTAATTCAGAGGTCTGGGTACTGTTGCTGGGCCAGCAGTGTCAATGACTACCAAAAAAAAAAAAAGAAGAAAAAAAATTTACAATAATTTAAAAAAAACCCCAACACCTAAGAGCTGTGTTCTGCTTGTCATTTGTCCTCATGAATCATTAATTAGGGCCTCTCTATCCTGCCACAGCTGTTTCTTTTAAGTTTGAAGGACAAAATGTGGTTGAAAATGGCTGACAGACAGTGAATAAGAAAGAAAGATAATGTGAGAGATCAACATCGGTGTCCTTGAGAAATCAGGTTAAAAGCCCTAACATCAATATTCTTAGACACTGCAGGGCTGGGAAAAGCCAGACCATTTTTTCTGCTTGCATCTTGTGCCTAATTATGGTAAAAATCTGATCTTCCTTTGCATATTTTTCCATGGTAGTGCCCAGTGACAGGACCAGAGGCCATGGGCACAGACTGAAACACAGGAGGCTCCAGCTGCACATCAGGAAACACTTTTTGACTGTGATGGTGACTGAGCCCTGGCACAGGTTGCCCAGAGAGGTTGTGGTGTCTCCCTCCTTGGACAATTTCAAAAGCTGTCTGGATACAGTCCTGAGCAACCAGCTCTAAGTGGTCCTATTGGAGCCGGGGGTTAGACCAGATGGGGACTAGACCAGATGACCTCCAGAGATCCCTTCCAGCCCCAGCTGTTTGTTGGTTAGCACCAGAAGGATCGAGTTGTTTTTGCTAAACTCATTACAGTTTGAGGCAACACATATTTTGCAGAAGTAAAAATAATGAGAAGAAGAAGAAGAATGAGCATTAATGAGGAGCATAAACTTGATCATTTGGCCAGAGGGTTCAGTGTTTCTCTTCTGTTATCCCCATTTAACTCAATGGGAGTTTCAAAGGTCAGAGAGATCATAGAATCATAGAATCATAGAATTGTAGGGGCTGGAAGGGACCTCGAGAGATCGTCGGGTCCAACCCCCTGCCGAAGCAGGCTCCCTAGGACATTTCACTCAGATAGGCGTCCGGACGGGTCTTGAATATCTCCAGAGAAGGAGACTCCACCACCCCCTGGGCAGCCTGTCCCAGGCTCTGTCACCCTCGCGATGCAGGGAAAGTTTCTGTAGATACCCTGTGTGTAAAATGGTAAGTCTAAGCTATCTACCAAGTTCCCAAGCAATGTGCCAGCCCTTGTGCAGCACTCCGAAATGTCACAGAGATCATTCCCAAATCATGTGTTTTCCCGAAGACAAGCTCCACTTCTGAGAGAGGATGATAGCCGATAACTGATGCCTCTTGTCAGAATCAAAACCGAGACATGCACAAGATCCACGTGATACTGAAACCTCTCTCTGCCCCTTCCCTGCCTCAAGCAGAGTGGGGGGCAAAATGTCAACTGATTGACTGTTTTGTTTTCTGAACGAATCTCTTGTTAATAGTTTAACAAGGAAGGGGAAAAAAGGACAACTTTGTCATGGATCAGTGATGCCATCTGGTATGTAAATGCACAATGCTGCTTTTGAGGAATTGGATGGATGAGAAGGTCCTGCCATGTCCCGGTTCTCATTTCAGGTTGGATTTTTTTTTTTATAAAATCTTATTTCTCTGAGATGATACTCCTAACTTCATCAGTGTAAAATCACTCAAACTGACAAATGGATTGCACGGGTGTTTCATTCTAAATACAATGCTCCAGGATTGGAAGAGGCTGGAAAAAGAGGAGTATTTAGGAGAAACCCCAAAGCAAACCAGGCCTGTTGTGATAGCCAGCAACCTATGCCAAACCTAGGACACTCCGCTGAATATTGATGGTAGGTATGAAACAAATGCTTCTAGTGTAACTTAAAATAACATCCCTGACCTTTTGAAAAGGGCAGCAGTTCTTTTTATCCTGTTTACAGTGTGATTCCATCTTTCTAGGACAAGATCCTGGGATTTTTATGAATTTATTTCCTTTAACCACTAATCTTTATTTTTTCTGGCATTTGAGGCTTCCTGCAGCAGACAGAGCAAAGATGTTAAACATAAGTACCTTGGCACCTGATTTAGTAAAGTCTTTAGTTTTGAATCTTAGGGGTATTTCAGTGGAAACTCTCAAGTTTCAATGCTAAATACAAAGTGACAGTAACACAGCACAGTCAGAGTAAGGAGACTATGTTTTTTCAGATGGTGCTGAGGATGCTCATTTCTCCAAGGGCTGGGAATTTACTTTGCAATATGTATTATCTGGCTTCCAAGGGTGAACAGTTCCACTATAGACCTGGTTTGGAGCTTTTTTGAAAAGAAACTATTCCACAAGTTGCTGTTACTTCAACTGCAGACACCTCCAGGAAGCAACATGCTGTCCTGTAGACTGCATTGCACAGACATTGTGAATGTGTTGATGTGAATTGTGGGTGGAAACCTTGCTGTCAGGCACTGTCAAGGGGAGGCAGAGTCATGACTTTCCTTGCCTGTAATTTCAAGAAGCCAAACCTGGATTCAAGAGAATGGTAGCAGTGCTTCCTGAAGTCTCACAACCCTGTTTCCACCAACGAGGGGTTAACTGGTTTGGGCTGAGAAACTGCTTGCAAGTGAGCTGCTGATTTGGGTCTCTAAGGCCATCTCAGAACACAATTTGTTCGAAGGAACTGAATGTTGGCAACACTGACCACATCTTTAGCTGCTCAGAACAAAACAGCACTTTGCCAGCAGTCCCTGCAGCCATAGTCCAGTGAAACTGAACTTGGAATATTGCTGCCACAGCTGGAGTAAAAGCAGTCCCACAGTGAATACAACCACTTGGTACTTCTTCTGTGCTGCTGAACAGATGCGTAGTCACCAGCTGACAGTGATGAGTTGACTAATGCTATTCAGTGCACTTAGCAAAAAATAATGGAAGAAGGGCTTTTCATTTCCCCCTTCAGAGGGTCTCAGTGTCCTGTTACGGCTTGTGGGGGCCTGGGGAGGTCTCCAGCCCCAGGCCCTGCCCAGAGCAGAACAAGTTCTGGATTCAGACCAGGCTGCTCAGGTCATCATCCGGGCAGGCATGAAACCTCAAGGATAGAGAGGGAGCCCCAGCTCCACCACTGGGCTGTCCTCATGGCTCCAGCCTCAGCCTCTCCTGTTCCAGCTTATGCTGCCTCTCACCCTCCTGCCATGCACCACTGTGAAGAGCCCAGCTGTATCTGCTCCACCCCTATCATCGGTGCTGGCGCTGCTGTCAGGTGCCCACAAACCCACTCATCCTCCTGGCTGAACCAGCCCTGGTCCTGCAGCTTCTCAGTGGCCTTCTGCTGAACTCTGACATGGTTATCAGCTTCCTTCCTGCACTTGGTGCCCCAAAAAGGATGCACAACTGCAGAGCAGAGGAGAATAATCACTTCCCTTGATCTACTATCTGTACCCCAGTTCAAACACGCCAGGATACCAGTAGCCTTCTTTACTGTTCGTGTCACATGTCAGGATATATCAAAATACAGACATCAGTGACCAGGCTTGTAAATAAACCAGAGAATTTTAACAGAAAGTCAGAGGTGGAAGCTGCATCTGTTAAACGTCTCTCCATTCCCCTCCTCCCCCCCAAAAAAATTCCCTTTCATCTTATAAAATGAAAATACTTCCACAACTTCAAACACTGGGACACTGAAGAAGAGTGAGGAATCATACTTTCTAGAAAAAAAACCTATTTGTTTTTCAATTTATGTGATTGTTTGAAAAATGGTTTGTCAGAAAGCTCAGGGCCTTGCTACAGGACTGCCCACCCAGTTGTGTCCTTTCCTACGTGTGTTCTTCAGTCAGGCTCTACCAGGTAGTTGATTTACTAGTGGTATTTTCTTGTAAGTTCAACTACATTTTAAAAATAATTGTTGTGATACAAGAAATAATTATTTTAGATGAGTTATTTATGTTAAACTTGTCTTCATAAAGTGTTTAAATGGTAAAAAAATCTGATTTTCATAACTAGGGCAGCTATGACATTTGTAATAGTTAAAGTGCTATGTTTTTGTCCTTTTACTACTTCTTTTTAAATGTGATCCAGCTCTTCCTCCCTTATTTTACATTCTGTCTTCCCATTGATAAAATAAAATAATCCCCCAAAAAAGTTATTTGGATAAAGACTCCTTTTATTCTCACAAACCGAGTATTTGCTCAAAAAAGCCTCAGGATAGTTGAAGTGTGGCACTAAAGAGGACCTTGGGAAGCTGTTTAGTCCATACCAACAATCTGGAGCACAACTGAATGCCTTTAGCCTCTCTCTGTCTCACCTATTCCCTGGTATCTCTGCATTCTCATATTCTCTCTGCAGTCTGGTTTTATGCTTATCAGGCTACAGTGAAGCGGGTTTTCTCCCATTACTTAACTCTGCCTCACTGCAAACTGTACCAATGGCTAACTGCCTCAACAAGGAAATGAATTAATAGTGCCTTCCATATGTCAACCTATTATGGATTTTGAGGCTCTTCTCATGCTCTGTACAATTTGACATCTAAACCAGACAAACTTTTATTTCTTACACTTTTTCTTTAGGCTGGGTTTTCTTCACCTTTCTCATTCTCCATCCTTCTACTTCTTCACAACTTAGGTACCTCTTCCAGCTAAAGCCTTGCAAGCATCGTTATCTACCCTGTCTTCATCACAGCACAGAAAGACATTTACTGTCTTTAACATAGCCTTGCATTTGGGATTCTGAGTCAGTTTGAAGTCCACTGTAACCTGAAGTTTTCCTCTGTTGCTAATCAATCCTCCACCACTTCATATGTGCACATTTGGCTTTTCACTTGAGATATATAGGACTGCATTTCTCTCTACTGGATTCTATCATTCACCTAACTTTCCCCATTTATCAGGTTTATTTATCAGATTCCAGCCTTGCTCTGTAGAATACCTGCAAACCCTTTAGCTCAAAACTCTACTCATGCACTCTTGCTTCCACATCCAGCTTCTTTTCTGAAAATACAGAACACTCCTTCCTCAAGCTAAACTGTGGTGGGCTGATGCCTCTTCCTTTGTGATTGTGATGGCTGCAGTCTGTATTTGGTGGGGGAGGGTTTCAATCTTCACACTTCATGGTAGTTTGAGTATAGTTTCCCTATGTGGCCCTGTGGGACGGTGTTGAAGGCCTGTGTAGTAAAAATGCAACTTTACGATCAAAATGGTATGGTAGTGGTTACTGGTGTGATTTGCTAGTCAACTAATCACCTTCTTCCTCGGTTTCAAACATTCTTATCCGTAATTTTATAAATCCTATTAATATTGAGGTTTGGAGAGAATAAAACACTCCCACACATCATGAAATGCTGCAAGATGTCTGATGTAGTCACACCACTACATCATGTTCTTGATACCTTCTGTTTTGAAGTTTCAGGAGATGGAGGCAAGGGTAGGGTAATGTTGACTTTTCTGATTTAGTATTAGTTTGGCTTCCTCTTTCTTTTCTCAGTTGGAGTTGATCTAAAGTAACTAAAAGTCCAGCTGATAGTACAAGAGTTGCTCCTGCCATGTAGAATCCTGCTCTGTAATCTCCAGTCATGTCCACAATCAGACCTGGAGAGAAACAAACGACAGCAATGTGATTGATAGAAATCAGGCTGATGTGAATTAGCTCAGCAGCGTGAACATATCCTCTCTCAAAGGGAGCATGCAGTCTAAGTATCTGTCTTGTCTACATCATGAGTGAATGGAACATCACCACATTGTAGCATTTTGAAATTTGAAACACAGTTCACATCTCATTTACTTGGCATATGTGAATTGCTAGTAAAGCAAAATGCTCCACAGTTTGAAGCACTTTCTGACCTAAATCATGGCAGATGGTGAAGGTAATGGCAGAAAAACACCCCAGATCATGCAGCTTTGTATCTGAGTAGCCCCTTGTTCTGTGGTGTAGCTGTCACCAGAGGCTGTGATCTGAACCGTAACTGTTCAACGTGAGGAACTGTGAAGAAGGAAAGGAGAGGCCTCTGCTGGAGGCACAGATGAAGGCTGCCAGCAGTATGATGGGCTTTCCTGGTCATCATCTTACAGAGCACAGATGGGAACAAAAAGCCCCTTGTTTTTAGGTAGCTTGAAGGAAACCAAAACACCTAATGCCGCTGTGGACCCTAATGAAAAAGCTATGGTATAGTGGCAATAGTAGTGGTTATACCAGCTGCTTGCCGGGTAGGACGGGAGTTTCATTTGCGGGCTGTTGCAGGCTGCTTGCTTGGTCTCACATTGGTACATTTGTCCACATCTAGCATCGTCCCTAGCCTTCCCTGCACCCTAACATCAGGCCTGTTAGACAAAGGAACTCCGAATCCAAATCTTTTCGTTTTTAGTCTTAAAGTGGGAGCTCAAGAAGCATTCAGGGTTCCCTCCTCTTCAGTACCTCCCTTTTACCTTACTATATATGCACAAAGGGGTCATGCTGATCCCCAGGTAACCAGCAGTAGTGACCTGACAATAGATCCATGTTGTGTTGCCTCTGTATTGTATTCAGGTCTTCCCAACATATTTTTGATACTGTTCCTTCTCAAATTCTCTGTAAATCTTGCTGGTTCCTATATTTTCAAAAGTGAATTAAAATGCTCCTGTATTCAATCTGACCCATTTGCAACCTATCAGTGGTGTCATTACCACAAAAGTCACGGTTGTGTGTGAGCACTGGTCTTTGAATGAGGACTCAGATACGCATTTTGTAAGTCACATTGATCATTTTTCTGCCATATCACTTTGTCCCTACAGCTTGCAGCTTGTTTATCTTGCATTTTTCCAAGATGACTTTGTCTTGTTGCCAGCCCATAAATCCATGTGCTGTCTCGTTGTCTGCTCTCTCTTCCCACTGTTCTTATGTGCTGCCTCCCCCATTTGTTATATTGGTTAGCTCAAATTCTGCCTGAAAACAGCAGGCATCTCTGTGAATATTTCCTTGAGGTTCACAAAGCCAAATGCTTCAAGCTATTCAATTTGACCTTCTCTAGAAACCCTCCCAACAATACCAGCATTTGTACAACATCACTGGTCTCAAATTTCAGTTTCTTCTCTGAAAGTGTGGATCTGCTACTTGTCCCAAAGGTATGCTTTCATAGCAAGGCAGTGGGAGTCCATCAAGTGGGATTCTGTGAGAGTCAGGAACTGGGAATACCTCCACACAAACCCCGATATTCTTTCCTGCTTTCATATTGAACAGGTATCTCTGAAACCACAGAGAAGAGGTGGGGTCAAATATCTTGGAGATAAACTAAGCCAATTCTTAGTTTTCATATACTTCTTGGTCCAGATACTCCTGAGCTAAAAAAAAAGAGGGAAATTTGGGTCCAGATCCACATTTTTTTCAGTTTGGGTTACCCTTTCTTCTTGTAAACTATTTGGCAAAGTATCATCTTAACTTACCAGCAAGAGGAGGCCCCACAAAACCTCCAGAGCTTCGAATGAGCATGAAAAGCCCTAGAGCACTGTCAAAATCTGACATGCCTACAACATCTGCTAGCACTGTAATGTGAATAGCGACAGTTGTACCAAAGAAGAATCCATAGAAGCCAGTGAATATTGCCAAGGAGAGGTAGCTGCTAGCCAAGGGCAGCAGCATCAGGGAAGTGCTGATCAGCATAATAGTCATTGTCAGCAAATGAACAGTTTTGACAACATGGAGATTGGCATACCAGCCACATAGCAGCCTGCCTGCAAAGTCCACTATAGCCAAAATGGACAGGAGGGATGCAGTCCACGATTCATCAATTCCCAGGCTGTAGCTAAGTGGAACTAAAAATAACGGAGGAACAAAGAAACTCATAGCAGCTAATATGCCAAAAATGGCATAAAGTACAAACTCTGGCTGCCTAACAAGCATCCAGTTGAAGGTCTTGTGTGCCATGGCAAAATTGTCTTCTTTGCCTTTCCCAGATGTGCCAGGTAGTGTCTCAGTTTCAGAGTGGAGGGAGCTGCTTGCCAGAGGTCGCATCAGTATGCCGCAGACACAAATGTTGAGTTGGATGCCACCTATGATTAAGAGGGCACCTTTCCATCCATACTGACTAATCAACCACTGGAAAAATGGCCCAAACGTGAATGCAAAAGCACATTCTCCAGCACTGGCAATAGCATTGGCCAAAGCTCTTCTCTTGGAGAAATAATGGCTAACAATACTAATGGCTGGTGTCCATGAAAAGGAAATCCCAAGTCCTGGAAAACACCAATACAAATAGCACCAGTTAGACACAATTGCAGTATTCTGTGGAGGTGGAACTTAAAGCGGTCAGTGCTCCTACCTTTGCAAAGCTAAAAACTGATAAACACATTTTTGTTCAGCAGAAGCATAAACTCTGCTGTTCTCTGTGTAAAAGTTTATGTGCAGTGTATATTCTGTAAGAATAAGTTGATTGTTCAGGTATGCACTTTTCTCACAAGGAGGTGGGGGGACTTGGCTTGATGAGCTTGCTACTGGGTGAGAAATCATATGGCAATGTGATTGAAACTAGACAGACCTTACAGTGTCCATGGTGTCCTAACTAAGGCTAGTACTTAGATCAGATTGCCAGCTTAAGCTGGGCTGCATTCAGGGTAGAAAGTGAGGGAGTGTCATCCCAAAATCCGCATTGATCATCCAGTGTGCTAAAGAGCCAATCAGCACACACAGTTGAGGTATTTGTTTTTGTTTCTAGTCTGCAGAGTAGGGTGCGGGCATCTGACATCAGCCAGCACATGGGACACACCAAGCATTCCTCCTTTAAAATAACAAAATGCATCTGATCAGTGTTCTTAAGCTTCCTCACCCACCTTTTAGCCCCCTTCCCCCCGCCCTCCCCCCCGTCCCGTCATGGATAAGCATTTTACTTTATGTTCCAAACATCTGGGGAGGTCTCCTAGTTAGCATGCTCGTTATTCACAAAGGGGTGTATATTTCAGTCTTATAATCACTACAAGTTAGCTTGTAGGATACACAATTTCTTGGTACTGCTCAAAGGATAGATGTATATGCACATAATAGGGAAAGAACACCTTGAAGGGTCCTATTGTTCTAAATCCTCATTCCATTAGGAGATCCTATCCTGGTTACTGCAGTTCCAGAACACAGTGCCAAGGATACTCCAGGTGGTGTATACTTCCTACAGTCTTAACCCTTATTTCTCCCACACAGGGAGGACGTGAACGAAGCCCGTGTGTTATCTCTATGCACTCTTCCTTTTCTCGCCTGACTGCTTTGAGCAGGCTTCAAACCTGCTCTGACTTACAGTGATTTTAATGGCTCCCTAGGAACTATTTGGCAGCCCAGGACTCTCCAAGGGCCCAAATTCCAGACATTTTCTCAGGCATCCAGCATGGAACCGGGAATGGTTTATTTTATTGCCTGCCAGCTTTGCTTCCTGTTCCAGGAAAATCTGCTAGCTGTTGGAGACCTATTTCTGGCCTGTTTTCACCTGGAGTAAAGGAAAGCATTGGAATCAACTGAAAGCCTGCATCTATGTTCAAAATGTAAGATTATTTGATAGAGAGTACAAAATTTGTGATCTCTCTGTCCTGGTACTTCAACGCCCTTTAGGTTCCTTAAAACTTTGCAGAGTAAAAAACAAAACATGTCACACTTTCTGGTTGCATATTAATTAGCAGGTGACTGTTACTAGCATCTAATTATTCGCCTTCTTTGCCATTGCAAGACAGCTTCTTACTTCCAGAGTGCAACGTAAGGGAAATGACCTTTAAAGAGGTTCTGGAAAAGCAGATTTTAAAACTTCTATCATCCTCAAATAAGGGCTCTAAGTTGCTAGTGAAAGAAATCCATAAAGTCATACCCTGTAGGAAGCCAGTTGTTGCATACATCCAGACCATATTGAGTCCAAGAAATCCCAGTGCCATTCCTGAAGAAGCCAGGAGTCCTCCTGTGACCACAACAGCCCGGTGGGTGTATCGTACACATAGTGAGCTGGCAACAGGGGCTGGATCAGTAGTGTAAGAGAAGAAAGTTAAACATGCTAGGAACACGAAGCTGATCAATGGGACCAAAAACTCAAAGCATTTTGAGGAGAAATACCCTTAGAATACTTGTCTCAAACACCCTGAATTCTGCTGGATGGGGAGGGTCCAAGCAGGTTTAAAGTTGGAGCCTTGCTGACAGGGGAAGGACTGTCCCTGGGGCACAGATTTTGGAATATACTCAAAATGTATAGACAACTTCTAAAGGGAAAGAACATTTCAGTGCCTTCCTTGCAGAACAGTTCTACTGAGTTTCATGTAAGGACACCACTAGCCACATGAGAGAAATCTGTGTAATGCTTCAGCAGGAAGTGTAATCTCAGCCATGGTTAATCTATAAAGATTGTATTACTGAAAGTGCATTGCGGAGGTGGCTGGTGTGAAAAACTCTCAGGAGAAAACTAATCCTTATCTTCTAGGGCTTTGTTAAACTATCTGTTCCTGGAATTGCGGAAGTTTTATAAAGGACCAAAGATTGAGGTTTGAGGTAGGAAATTTTTCAATTGTTAAATTCTTGTTTCAGTGGTACAGCTTCTCTCAGCAGGCTGCAGAAACTTTTCCAACACACAAGGGCAAAAATGCACCAGGTACAAGTCTGACCTAGTGCAGCAGGTCCAAAAACCAGAGCCCTGGTCTCTGGTGTCTGTCTGGAAGCACCTGAAGCATTAGGGGTATTTGTGATTCATAGACAATCAGTTATACTGCCTCCTTGTTTTTTCATCAGCATCACAGAGTTAAGATCAAGGCCATACCCATCATAGAAAGGCACTCTGTTCTATGGGGATAGTTTCAAACCCGAAGTATTGCAGGTTTTTATATGTTTTAAAATACATAAATATTTTTATATATATATAACTGTGGCCACTAGAGGGTTCCCAAGTAACACCTGACACCACCAGTTCTCTGTGGGGCCTCGTAAAGCAGAAAGGGAGTCATACTCCCTAAAGTTTACTGATATTCTGGAAACTGGAGTTGAAATTAGGTTAACAAGGGCCATGCTTATAAACTGTAATAAGGGGGGTGGGAGGGGGAGACAATGAAGGAGTACGGTCAGCAAGGGTGATTTTGTCTATATTGTAGGGGCAGGTTGTATGTTCACCTGTGCTGAGCAAGATAAGAATGAAGAGAATTTGGTGCCTAGGGTAGGTGATAGAAAGCTGACAGAGTGATAATAATGGCTGCAGAATCTGCAGGACATACACGGTCTGACAGCAGGTAGCTGGCACAAGTTATACAAAACCTAAATGTCACATCAGTATTTACAGCAAAAATACAGTTATTTGATAGGCATGTAGAAATGATTCTGGAATCCAGTCATGGTCTCTAAGGTGTAATGGAAAGAGTGTGACAGGATACAGCTTATACAGTTGGAGAATCATACATATGTGATGAACAAAGAAGAGAAAAGGTGACTTAGGGTAGAGATCTCTTAGGAGAGATCCACGGAAGTGCTTTAAGACAAGAGAAAGATCTGCAGTTGGAGAAGAAATACTACCAAAAAGCATTTTTTAATAGAGAATGAGGAGAATAAATAGGCAGAAATTGAATATGGGTTAACAGGAAGAAGGAAGACGCTAGCCACAGAACTGGAAATGGAGAAGACCTCTAGGGTCCAGAGTCTGAAACAATAAAGGGCAACACACAGAAAAATTACAACCAATGGAAAGGGATAATAATCACAGTGCAAAGAGAAAGGTTATTGTAGATGTGCATCAGTACCAAGAGAAGATCTAAGTGTGTGACGGAGAGAATCCTTTCTGTGGTAAATTGAATATCCTGTTGCAGGTGCAAACCCCAAAAGTTGAAGCATGTGTTCTCCTTCTGCACAAGACACAGAGCTGCTGTTGAAAGGGTCCAAATGGGAAAAATTAATAATTCATTGATCATCCTTCATACTGAGCCAAATGGCACCGAAGGTTTCCCAGAGGAGCATGTTAAGAAAGACTAAGCCGGGCCAGGAAAGATGTTCAAATAACTGGAGGCTCAGGTGGTCTTCAGCAGAAAATCTTCCGGTGCCTATAAATGAAGCAAAGGCAGGAGAAGATAAGGAAAATTACCTACAGATCCAAGACATTATGAACTCCTATACAGAAGGGCTATGAAATTTGTCTATTAAGCTGTATTTACTGAAAGAGGATTATTTTCATAGGATTTGAAAGGATGAAGAACAATTTCTGCTGAAATATAGCTCCCTTCTTCGAGGCAGGCCAACCTCACTAGACAAATAGAGTTTTGCTAGTTTATTCTTTATATTATTATCTAACATGTTCTATACTTGTTACATTCCTATATAATGTAAATAGATATTAAAAAACCCAAACCCCCAAAAAATCTTAAACAGAACTCTGAGTTCTTTCAGCTTCCTATGTTGCCTTCTTTTTCTCATGAAGTTCATATGCCTGAGTGACCAAATAGTATCACAATGTCAGTGACAACTCAATTGGTTTTAATTTTTAAACCAAATTGGTAGAATCACATTTGTTCATTTTGTGCTCTGTGAAGTAGGTGGAAAAGTGGGATTTTCATTGGTTTTTCAATTAATTCTGGAAGAAAGGAAACCAGTTCTAATGCTGCAAATCAAGCATCAAGGATAACAGTTTATGGAACTGATAAAATCTTTTCAACCCATACTTGCTTTATCTTTTCAGTTTGACTTTGAATTACTGTCTCCTTCTTCTGAATGCATTTTTCAAAGAAAGAACAGTTGCAATTACAAGCAATAATGCTGAGAGGTGTGGACTGAGTAGGATGTGTGTAATTACATAGCGTCCATGCTATGCAATGTCTTCACAAACAGAATTATGGGAGCTTTTATTATGTAATGATACTTACCTATTGCATCTAGATATCTGTATGAGAATATCTAGAGCAGACTTCACAAAGTCTGCACAGTTCATGCCTGCACATGTTTGGAATCCTCACCATAATGGCGAAGGATCACCCAGGTTACAAGGGCACAAAGGACTCTATGAACAACTAAGTTAAGAGTCAAATGTAGTATGCTTGATACTTTTCTCTCCTCCATTTGGTGAGGTGTGGTATTTGACCTGATCCTATAGCTCATTGACCTTGATTGGGATAGTTCCCTCTTCTCTTACTCTATGCTTGCATGGTCTTGTCTTCCTTATGCCCTCTATGAACTGATGCATATGTTTTGTTTAAGTTGGTGAGTTTTCTGTTACATCAATGACTTCGAATCATCCTAAGGGGGAAAAAGGAGAGCCAGAACTCACAATAAATGGAACAAATGGGGATCTTGATGAAGACAAAAAGGAGAAGTGGAGGGAAGCAGAACTGAAAGTCACCGTTTTGGTAGCTGGTGGCATATGTGCTAGGCAGGGCAACAGTCCTCATGTCTTAAAATACTTTGAAAAAGCGACAGTCGCTGTGAGATCAGTGAACATGCACAAACTGGTTTAAGAGCTTGATCTAACAAGTTATGGAGTTCTTGGGATTATCTTCAAGAAGTCTGATTCCAACCTGTAGGAAAAATGAATCAGGAGTCTAGGAGGTCTTTAAGGCAATCAGATTCCTGTGTATAAAGAGAGTCCTCATTAATCCGTCCAATTTCTGAGACATGGAGACTTTTTTATGAAAGGAAGCAAATGAAAATTTTCTGTAGAAACAAAAGAAGGAAGTATTGTTTTCATTTTGTGGGTTTTCTTTAAGGAAGCTCTTAAAGTTAAGACATTGAAATAAAATGTGAGAGCAGCACATCTACCTACCTCCTAAATGAAAGATGACAATAGTTACCGATGTGATCCAAGAAGTGGTGCTTGCAAGTTCATCAAAGTGTTGCTGGATTTCAACAAAGAACAGACCAAAAGTCTTGAGGACAGCAGCAGTGAGACCCATCACCATGAAGGCTGACACAACCACAACCCATCCATAGCCACCATCTGGTGGATTGCTGTCTTTCATCTGCATCTTTTCTAATGCTCAGGTTTTCTCTCAGGTTTGGGGTTTTTTTTTTTGCTGGAGTAGCAGTGATGATGGTGAGGGTTTTAACAGGTCTGCAAATTAGTACAAGGCCCAGTGTTACAGACGTTAATTTAAAGATTCTAGGAATAACTTACACAAGTAATTACCAAATGAAAATACAATATGCATTTAAGTGGTTTGCTTGAAAATATTACATTGGAAAGAGATGCCCTAGGAGTGAGAAGGCAGAGTAGAAAATAAAACAAAGAAAGTGAAAAAAATAAAGAAAGGAAAAATATTCAGGTAAGGAGGGCAGGACAAGGAACCATCCAGATGTGAAAATAGGAATGAAGACAACAGGAAAAGATATGACAGACATTAAGATTTTCAAAGACAGGCCCTGGAACCTACCCATTCTAGTAGAATCATTGAATCTTTAAGGTTGGACGAGACCTCTAAGAGCATCAAGTCACACCAACACCACCACGTCTACTAAACCATGTCCTCAAGTGCCATATCTACACGTTTTTTTTCAAGACTTCCAGGACTGGTCACTCCACCACCTCTCTGGGCAGCCCATTCCAATGCCTGACCACTCTTCCAGTGAAGAAATTTTTCCTAATATCCAATTTAAATATAATTAGATGTAACAATGTCGAGAACCTTATTCCACTTACTTTTCATATCAATACATTATTGTAAACAATTAGAAAATTAAATGCCTGATGGGACTCCATACTTTCTAACATTCTCTGGGCATTGCAATAAACTTCATGGACTTCAAAGCCATCAAGGCAGTTCTTTGTGCCCATCAGTGCCTTGCCATTGTTGTGTGTATGGATAAAGCATAACTTTATTGTCTGAATTGCTAGTATCACTAGTGTGACAGAATAAGAGGTAGGAAAAAAGAATAGATTCCTAACCTTAAAATAGCAGGAAATCTGTCAGTTTCAATCTTCTGTATATCATAGAATCACAGAATGCTTTGGGTTGGAAGGGACCTCAAAGACCATCTATTTCCAGCCCCAAGGCCATGGGCAGGGACACCCTCCACTAGGCCAGGTTACCCAAAGCCCCATCCAACCTGGCCTTAAACACTTACAGGGATGGGGCTTCCACAGCCTCTCTGGACAACCTGTTCCAGTGCCTCACCATGCTCATAGTAAAGAATCTATTCCTAAAATCTAATCTAAACCTACCCTCTTTCAGCTTGAAGCCATTGCCCCTTGTCCTATCACTACATTCCTTGATGAATAGTCCCTCTCCCACTTTCCTGTAGGACCCCTTTGGATATTGGTAGGCTGCAATTAGGTCTCCTCAGAGCCTTCTCTTCTCCAGGCTGAACAAGACCAACTCTCTTAGCCTGTCTTCATAGGAGAGGTGCTGCAGCCCCCTGATCATCTTCACGGCCCTCCTCTGGACTCACTCCAACAGCTCTATGTCTTTCTTGTACTGGGGACACCAGAGCTGGACACAGTACTCCAGGTGAGGTCTCACAAGAGCAGAGTAGAGGGGCAGAATCACCTCCCTTGACCTGCTGGCCATGCTGTGGCCGTGGAAGTAAATGTTAGCTACCTCACTCATCTGGAAGTCTGAACCTAGTGGACTTTCCATTCCTGAAATGTAAGCCTCTCCAACTAAGATTTCACTTTCCATTTGGTAAAATTCCAAAGGGTCACTTAAAACCAGAAGAATTCATGTTCAAGGTATTGACTATGGGATCCTCTCAACCTTGATACTGTTTATTTTATCATTGCATAAGTTCCAGAAATTTTTCTGTTGGTGCTTTGCATCTCAAATCCCATGTCAGGTGGCAATTTTGGCTAAACAGTGGGAATGTATAAACTTAATACCAACTCCAGCTGTTGTTGTAAGCAGTAATCTAATTCTGAACCGTGCCAATAGTTTCTTGCCAATTCCAGTAGCAATAGGTCTCCACCCCATGCAAACAGGACACCTGCAATCTCAAAAATGGCATTCAGCATGAAACTGGGTGTTGCTCTGGCCTTTGAGGAATGTATTAGAGACCCAGTATTAGATTCTGTACTAGATGTCTGAATGCTACCTGTACACTGTGAAACTTTTGAGCTCCGTGCCACATAATAGTATGCATACTAAAACTGCACATGGAAATATTTGATAAATCTGTGCTGTACACAACTACTAAGGCTTAACAAATGCTTAAAAGTCGTCCCTGGCTCAGGAAGTCTCCAAGCTGCAAGTAGTCAGAAAATGTGAAATATTGCTTTTCCTTAGTCTGTTCTTAATATTACAAATGCCCTTTTGACCAGAACCAATATAGCTGGTTTAATAGTGTGAGTAAATTGCAAGAAACACTGTAAAAATTCTAGGGTCTGCGACGTTTGAGCATTTATAAACATTCAGGGCTCCAGCACTGCAAAGCAGCTTTGCCAAAATGGGGCACTTGCTTCCTTGTGAAGGTATCTTCATAAGCAAGCACATCTTATTAAATGCGTAACCCAGAAAGTGTATTTCCCCTTAGAAGTTTTGTGGCAAACTTGGAGTAATCATGTAGACCAGAGAGGACACAGGATCTGGCTGAGAGAGGAAAATATTCCTATGTTTTTCTTGTGTCTTCACAGACACTAAATTGTGAGCAGGCACGATGTACAAAATGCAGCAGACCAAAACAAACAAACAAAAAAAGACATGGCAGTGGAAGCAGTTTTATTCTAAGAGGGACAACGTGAGCTAAAGATGTACTGTACTTACGTTTATCTTCCCTGTGTATGGCTGGGAAAGACCGGGGCTAAGGGAATCTGTACCCCTGCAAGCCAGTACAAAGCAGCAGTCACTAGTCGTGCTGGTTTGCCCTCCTCTCAGGAGGAGCTACAGAACACTGCAGCAGGGTAGGGGAAAGAAGCCATCAAAGCCTTGTAGGGACCAGAAGCAAAATCATTCTGCTGCCACGTGTCTGGGCCGACATCGGGGCTGACGTGTGGCACTAGACACATCTGCCTGGCAGACAAAGCCACACAGATGGATCAGTTCCACAAGGTCTCAGGCAACATCCTGAAAATCTTAACACTCAGCCACAAGATGGGGAGGAATGCCTAGTAGCTGAGGTTCATATGAGAGGAATCTGGGTTTCATTCCTGGAGTTTCCAGGTGACCTTGAACAAGTTGTTTGATCTTCCTGTGCCTTTGTTTTCTCAGCCGTCAAACGCAGCAAAGACTTCCAAAGACCATGAATTTTGTGAGCTTGAAAACACTAATACTTGTGCTAGTGCTCAGAGACTGTAAGGAAATACAGAAAATACATCAATCTGTCTTCTTACACTGCTGGGCTCAAGTGGCATGGTCATAATTTGTTCCAAGGCACTGAAGAACCTTAAAAAGGATGCAACATTGAGGCCAAGGAGCCTGTCTAAGCAGGGTGATGCTGATATTACTGCACTCTGCACAGACATGCTTGGGCAAGGGATTATGATTTCTGACGCAAGACAGATAGAAGAAATCATGGTACTTACCAGGCAGCACCCAGACTAAAACGTGAGAAAAGCTACTACTTCCTGACACCACCCTGCACCCTTCACCTTCATTAGGCAAACTCTGCCCTAGGAGCAGAATAAATCAGGCCCTGTTGCTCACAAGACTTTTTCCTGTCCACAAACACACAGCTCAGAATTCATCCTCCAGTCTCTCCTAACAATCACAGTGTTACATGCAACACCGTAATGAAATCACCATTTCAGTTGTATGATTAATTAATGAGGTAGCTTTCTCCCATGAGCCCAACTGATTTGGAAGTAGTACAGCAACACACTATAGGGAATTGCTGGAATGCCTGAACAGAGTATGATAAAGCAGAGATGTTTCAATGGGTAGACTTCTCTCTGACACCATGCTCTGCTTGCTTCTCTCCTTCACTTGCAAGTATAGTTTATTACAAGCATGTGTATGAGGGTTAAAAAAAAAAAAAAACCAGGAAAAAAACAGTGAGGATCCCTTTTGGCTCTTAGCTATTAATGGTAAAAGGCAAGGTTTTACAAACTTCACTTTCTCCTTTTGCCCTTGAAACTAAGCTTTTAAAAGAAAGGAGGAAAAACCTGTAGGGAAACTGCCATTTCTGTTGCTCTTGGCCATACACAAAATCCCTCAAAGAGTGTAAAGCCATGCCTGGAGACATTAGGATGCTGCCCAGCATCCCAGTTTCTCCTATCGCCAAGCTGGAATGGATGCCTTTTGAGAGGGGGCTTCAATCAGGACAGCCATAATGCTGTGGTCCGTGTTTGGTGTGTGCATCAGCAAGAGCAGATAGCCCTGCCAGTAATGTCATTCCCCTTATGGTGAAACTTGCCAGCAAGAATATGCTGGCAAAAGTGCAGCCTTTATCATTGCATTTTCTATGGCACTAGTGGTGTGCCTCTATCCATGCTCTACAAGTTCTCCAAGCTTTTTCTGCTTTTATTCACATCAATGATTCAGAACATTTATCAGACAATAATAAAAATAAATTCTATCATGTTCATCTGGCTGCTTGCATTTTAGAGTGCTGTATAAACCTGTGAAGACTGATATTTGCAATACTTGGTTTTCCTGTGTTCCATCTTCTGATTTGCTTTCTACAGAAGAGCAAATGAGTTTAATATATTTGCTGCACACTGCAGAACAATTTGCCATGAAAACAACAAAAGACAGTTGCTGAATTGAATCCTTATCATCTCATTTTCATGCAAGTCATACATAAAACTCCCCAAATAACTCTATTCATGCTCTCTTGGAGACTCAGTGGACTCCTTGTGAGCTGGTGATAGCTAGCACTTTGCAGGAACTGGTTCTCCAAGAAGACAAATAAGGCAAGTATTAAGTTTTTCCATGCTTAGATGAAGAGGCCTGTTAGTGGGGGTTTGGTTTGGGTTTCCAGTACAAGCATGGTACTTTACCTTGGATTTGGACTTACCAGGGAAAAGGTAAAGGAAGAAAAACACACTTGATGTACACAAATGAAAAACTACTTTTTCCAAAGGCTGATGTTGAGGCAGGACCACAAACTAGACAACCTTGCAGAAGGAACCGTTCAGCAAGAACAACTACATAAAACTAATTAGAAGATCTTCAATAAATTGACAACGGATGAAGTAATATAACCTTGTTTTGATTCATAGAATTGTAGGGGTTGGAAGGGACCTCGAGAGATCATCGGGTCCAACCCCCGATTGTTGTATTAGAAGAAAGATTAAAAGAAACATGGAAATAAATTCCCATTTAAGCTGAAATTTCCCTCACACATGTGCCTTTGTACACAGCCAGGGGACAGGTACTGTGTTGTCACATTCAGATACATCCTGGTCTTCATCTAACAGTCAGACTGGCTCTACTGATGCTCTTTCACCACTGCAGCTTCAAATACAATAGAGACATTCTAGCTACTGCTCTTTGGACTCAAATTCAAGAGGACCTCTTAATAAAATTCTCCTTTCTAACTTCATTAACATAATTTTACTAAGAGTCAATCTAATGCATATGATTGATAACACAATTTACTAGAAGCAAAAGAGGAGCTGAATGCTCTAAGCAGCCAGTGTGAAGAAACAAAACTAAAGTATAGCATAATTAAATTACCTTATGCAGGTACCCCAGGCTTGTATGGGATATGAAGCTCTTCCCTCACCTTCCAGTTGTATGTAAGTTCTTGAGTTGTGCTGCAAACCACCTGGTCATCTTACTCATTGCTCCTTGTATGCACAGCCTATCTGAACAAACCAATCTCATTCAGGATCTGTAAGCTGTCAGATTTGATAAGAATACCCTCCTCCCCTCCCCAAAAGTCAGTTGACTCCACCTACACTCAGAAAAATTAAGTTCTGTCCTGACTAGAGATCAGAGGAAGCAAAATCAGGGATGGGTGGAGGGGATGAGAGAAGGAAGGCAAATTTTATAATATATCTGCACTATACTTGTACTAGACTCGGACTGCTGTGCACAGTCTCTATTGAACACAACGAATGGGCCAACAAGGAAGTTCATGTGTGTTAGCTGACCTCTCATTGCTGGGTGTTCTGGGACAGCTACTGCCAGAGTTTGTGCAAATATGAAACTCATTGTGGCTTCTCTGTGATTGTGCTGCCAGGCAGATGTTGGCCACAGCTCAGCATCACATGTCCTGCAGCAACTACAGAAATGAGAGGAGTCTTGAACATGTGCTGCTGTTCCCCAGCCTGCAACATGGACATTCAGAAACTTCACCACATCTGAGCAATCCCTTCGCTGTGAGATTTTGGTTTTTTAAGGTCCCCCAATTCTTTATATACTGCTGAGTCTTGAAAAGCTTCCAGCTTTCACTGCTACCTTATTGTAGCCGACTCTGTTTCCTAACAAATTGCCTTGCACTAAGCTTGGGGTGGCTGTAGCCTGCTATTGTAATGGCTGTGGGGGAGGCTGGGTTGTTGCAGCAGTAGCTTGTCACTTTTTGCAATCTTTTTATTGACATGCTGGTGTGCTTACTTTATGACTTGATCAGTAATTTGTGTAGTTTATGTGGGATTAGTCAGATGACTTGCATAACTAAGAAACTTTTTTTTTTAATTAATTTTTGAAGTGGGAAATCAGCAAGTTCATGTGGTGACATTTACGTGTTGCTGGGAGCATTCTCTAGGACTGTTTTGTAGTGGCAAAGAAAAAGTAATGAATAGCTTTTGAAGTCTGTTTAAGTGTGCACTGTTGATGGAAAAGTTGTTGCCATCATTTCTTCACCTTCCTGCTACTATACAGTGATTCAGACTGGTGAATTGACCCAGCTGTGCAAAATACTATGCTGGGGCAGTGCCTCAATTCTGAGAAATTCATTGTGTGCCTTCACAACACAAAAAGCAGAAGAAGGTGGCCAGGAACAAAACTTGGAAGGTGGAGCTGCTCAGTCCTGAGGAGAAAGTGACATGGCAACTGCAGCACAATTAATCTATTCACACACCTCGTGAAGCCATGAGCCCAGAAACTGCCCTATACACCAGCAAAGGAAGGCGACTGCAGTGGTGCCAGTGAGGAACACCAACAGAACTGTGGACCAAGTTTCAGAGTCACTTCTCATCTGTGACACACTGCTCAGCTTCCTTCCTTCCTTCCTTCCTTCCTCCCTTCCTCCCTTCCTCCCTTCCTCCCTTCCTCCCTTCCTCCCTTCCTCCCTTCCTCCTTTCCCTCCCTTCCTCCCTTCCTCCCTTCCTCCCTTCCTTCCCTTCCTTCCCTTCCCTTCCCTTCCCTTCCCTTCCCATCCCTTTCTCCTTTCCTTCCCATCCCTTTCTCCTTTCCTTCTTTCCATCACTCTCATGGTGAAGGGAGTTACATGCTATGTTGCTGCACAGCTTCTGTCTGAGAAACCAGGGCAGCTGTGATCTGAGAGATGCCTTTATGCCAGATTTTCTTAAACCCTGATATACATACCCTGATATACATAACCTGATATATATATCCCATCAGACCAGTAGGTCTGGTTCTTATTTTCCATCCAGCCTGCATACCTTCTGGAGCTCCACTGTGAAAACTGTAAGCTGTGTGGCAATTGTCTGTGCATAGGTGGATGACACCAAGCTATATTGTCCAGACAGATATTCATATCACAGTGACCACCATAAGCAAGACCAGATTTCTTACATAGTTAGACCTGGAAGCCAGATGGAGACAAACAGCGATCCAAACAGGTTTTGTTGACCATAGTAGAGATGAGCAGCCTTGGACACCCTGTGGTAGTGTTGTTCCACTCTCACTATTATTTTTTCCCATAATACTTAATTTGAATTTTCCTTGGTGTAGCTCATGGCTTTGTCCTTTTGTCCTTTTTCCTGTGCCACCCACTGGAAAGCAGAAGACAATTCTTCATCTGCCCATTGCAGGTCTACAGAGGTTATTGAACTCTGCTTGGCCAGTTGCACCAGACTTCTGTTCAGTCTGTTAGAAAATATGGCAAGGTGGAAAATGAGGTATAATCAATAGACTCATGAATGAGTAAAAATATCTGCTTGAAATTGCCGAGTCTGGAAACTACTAAATAAGAATATGCCATGTAATCAAAATGAGAAGATTTCTATCAATAGTTTGTGTCCACTTTTTGTATCCATTTTAAATGCATGTGTGTTGGCATGTGGAATCAGACAGTATGATGGCAGTCTGATGAGAAGAAGCCATTAAGGGTTTACAGCCTCAAAGGTTGGGTGGTTTTTTTGTATCTGGTTAAATATATGGGACAAAAGCAAGGTTCTTTGCAGTAAAGAGTCTTGGAAAGGCTTGTCTGCTATTTTGAGTTTGTTATTCATTAATATTTCATTATTCCAGTACTGTGTTATTTTTTTAGTCATGGAGGTTCAGATTTGTAGACAAAATAATAATCTCTGGAATAGTTCAGCAGTCAGTCCATCAGATTATTTTTTAATATCATATTCACTGAAATTACTAAAGATTATGTATGAAATAATATTGTCATGGCATATCGCAACTATGGCTTAAAACCAGAATAGTTTTATTGACAAGGCATTGAATGCTCACTTTCTACAGTCCTTCCTTCTAAAAACATTTAATCTTTAGTTATATCATTTAGTTGGGGTTATCTAGACTGACTATTACGAGTTACTACCACAGAAGTTTTTGCTCAGTGGATCAGGCTAAAATACTGTTTTCACAGTTTTCAGTGTGTGAAATCTTTAAGCTATACCTGCAGCTTTGTAGAGTATTACTCCCTAATAACGTATTGTTTTTCTCCACATTTTACATTTCAGAATTCAATCTAGGCCTGTCATTTCTCCCTAAGAGATAAGAACTACACTACTTACATTATTTTTTGTTTAACATTTAAACATTTTAGAATACTCTTAAGAGAGCTTTCAGGTTTCATTCAGAAAACAGTTTATTCCAGGTGGCAAGAAGAGTCAATTCTGTTCAGATCTAGTTTGTCAGCTCAGCTTTCACTAAGTCCAAGGGCTAGCTTCCACTTTAAGTGCTTGAGTAAGCACAAAATATGTTCATAGGTAGACTGCTACACGAAGTATTTGGCGTGAAGTGAAATGAAAATCTGCTTGGAACATCTGTACTTCAGAGAATAACAATGATTCATGATGAGGAAGAGATTATGCTTAGATTCTGTCCAATCAAGCCATAAAAATATGATTTAACCATTCAGGAGTTAGCCATGTCTTGGCTTTTATTATTAGTCTCGTAGAACAAAATTTCAATGGTTTGAACAGAGGCTGGCTATACATGCTTTTCAAAATGCCCTTTTCTCAATAATCTCAAAACTGAAATTAGCGAGACTGTTCTCTGCAGCTCTAAATGGTGTCAGGTCTCTTGATTTCAAAGCTACTCCACCCCCTTCACCACCAGATTACTTTTTCAGTTTCTCAGTTAGATCAGAGCTGCTTTTGAAGACACAATATATCTATCTATTGGCTATTTCTTATTATTGTAGTATGTATAAGATGCAGGAAGCAAGTCTCTAGAGTGCAGTTCTTTTTTAAGTAAACAGCACAAGTGTAAAAGGCCAGCCTGACATAGGTACACACAGAGCCTGGCAAAGTTTTCTAGCAGACAGCTGTGCTCACGTAGAAGGACAGACAGCTTGTGAAACTATGCCTCCTACATTCAGCAGTCCTTAGTGGTGGTCATGCTTGCCACTCTACCTGGAGCTACCAGCTCTTAGCACACACATACTTTTTACTGGCCAAAGCTTTCTGAGAGCATTATATAAACAGATAGTAAATCAAGGTAGAATATTGCCAGGTCACATGATTTCTCAACTAAGACAACATTTATCAAAAGAACTGTATCTTTGGTTTGTGGTGTCAAATGATTGCTATTGTAATAAGGGTAGCCTGAACACAATTTGTCTGAGGACTGTGTGTGAGAGGGGTTAGCATGGGGAAGGATTGCAAAAAAATATTCTGGAAAAAATAAACAGGCTGAGACATTACTGAAAAAAACAACTGAAAGATGCTAAACCAAACTGAGTAAGAAATTCATTGAGTGTGGAGAGACTTGAGGTCTTGAAGGAAAAAAGAGATTAATTTTGATGTGATCAGAGAAGGAGAACCGGGAGGGGATTTGGTTACATAATGTTGTTAAGCTGATGAAGAAGGTGATTTCTCTGCTTATGTTTTGTGGAGAAAGGACAGCTGGCAGTGGTAGCTGGCAGTGATTGGAGGAGCTAAAGAGGAGAAAGAAGCAGCAATGAAGCAACTGAATGATTAGGGTTTAGCAGAAACTGTCAGGCTGTACCAGGTGTGATATTTAATATAAAAAGGAAGAATAAATGGCTTATATGTGAACTGTGTTTCAGTAATCCTATTATCGTCTTAAGAAATTATTATTAGTTTAAGATTGACTGAACTGTTCCAGGTTGGAATCAAAACAAGAAAAAGCCTGGAGCACCTCTTCTATGAAGACAGGCTAAGAGAGTTGGACTTGTTCAGCTTGGAGAAGACTCTGAGAAGACCTAATTGCGGCCTACCAATACTTAAAGGGGTCCTACAGGAAAATGGGAAAGGGACTGCTCACCAGGAAGTGTAGTGATAGGACAAGGGGCAATGGCTTCAAACTGAAAGAGGGTGGGTTTAGATTAGACATTAGGAAGAAATTCTTTACTACAAGGGTGGTGAGGCACTGGAACAGGTTGTCCAGAGAGGCTGTGAAAGCCTCGTCCCTGTCAATGTTCAAGGACAGGTTGGATGGGCTTTGGGTAACCTGGTCTAGTGGAGGGTGTCTCTGCCCATGGTAGGGTGGCTGGAACTAGATGGTCGTTGAGGTCCGTTGCAACCCAAAGCATTCTGTGATTCCATGATTCTCTCCTGAAATCACTGCAGGGGGTGCTAGCCACCCTGCTTCCCTCTTTTCAGGGTCACATCTAGCTCTGGCCTGCCTTTAATAACAAAGGGAATGAACAGCCTGCATAGAAAAGGGGGCACAGTATCCACAAGAAAGATTGTGTCATAGAGCCTGGATTGGCTGAAAGGGAGGGTATGTCTCTCTGAAGAAAGGTTGCTTGTTTTGGTTTTTTGACAAGCAACAATCAGTTCATTTTCTCTATGTGATTACTGGTTGTGATTACAGCTCCCATTACAAAATAACAGGGTAAGAAAGAGAGGGAGCACAGAAAATGAATACTGTTAAACAGGGAAGAGGGAAAAGCACTGCTTAAGCTTATCAAAACAAAATGGTTAAGTACTGTGCTGATGCAAACAACAGCCTATCTGTGCCCTATCGATATAGAACCTGTGGGTGGTTCTTCCACTTCCAGTTCTGAAATGACCAGGGTTTAATCATTCTGCTTTAATTATAGGATGATGGTAGAAATGCCCAATTCTTGTGTATGTCTGGAGTGTGGATGAGGCACCTTCTGTCCCTGTATCTTAGGAAAGATACAGATGTGTTTGGCTGGGAAAGGTTTTCACAAGGATTTGGCTGGGAGCACACGCTCATTAGAATCCTTTGTGTCATTTTCTTTAACTAGCCTATCATACACAATGCCATCCATGGCTAGATGCTATATTGTGGAGGTAGGTGGTAAAGTGAGGCAATCAAGATTAATCAGCAGAAATACAGACTTCCTTAAGAGCATGATGTCTGTCTGTGTAGAAGAGCTCTGAAAGTGAACAGCTGGTTTTATCTGAACTGAATACAGGCTGCACAAGACTGCCCTGAATCTCCACAAGTGTGGATTGTTGTACTGAGTTCTTATAGTATTATTCCTAGTTTCATTTCTAATACTAAAATAGCTACAGATAATGAATAACACCTGTTGATTCAGAACAATACTGAATGCTAGCCAGTTCTGCAAGACAAACACTCTCAAGCTTGCAGTATCACAGAATCACAGTATACAAAATCAGAGCCCTTAACTAATAATAGTTAAGGGGTGGGGACAGGACTATGGCTAGTCAAGACCAAAAAAAAACCCTTGAAGAAAGGGTAGAAAAATGAGCTTCCAGTTACAACACAAGCTATAGGAGTGAAATGGCTGATGGGTACATGATCAAAGAGAGAACAGATCTGTAGCCTGAGGGAGGAGTGAAGATGTAGCTCCATTGCAGCAGGAGGGCTCAGATGCTCAATGGCCCAGCACTGGCTTCAGTACAGAGAGGCAAGATTTTTCCAAACCTGCAGGTGTCACTGGGAAAGGCTGACAACAGGCTCTGGAAAGTCAGCATGTAAAATCTAGTTTCTACTTCTCACAGAATTTCCTGCTTCCTGGTGAGTTCCAATTTCACTGGAAGCTATTTGGAAGATCCTGCCTGTCAGAGAAGCTATGGGACACTAGGTAGATGGCTGGAACATACTGTAATGACAGAAAGAGATTCCCAAGACAGTTGGACAGAATTCACACTTCACAGCTGTGGCAGTGTGATTTTGTTAAGCAAACAGCTCTGCCTCCCTGCAGCGTGACAATTGTTTTATCTCTGTATTTGGCACTGGTGTAGGCACTGAAATGCTACTTTTTTTGGTTCAGCAATGAAGACAAGTTACTGAAAACCTGGAAATCACCACAGAACAGCTAGGAGGTGGACAAAAAGACTGAAAAAGTAACAGCTTGTAAAGCTCAAGCTTGAAGATGAATGTAAGAGTAGTCACGATCATGATGTATTGAATACCTACGGTGGACAAAACATCTTGTAACAAAGGGATTTTCAGTTTACCAGTCAATGGTGGAAGAGGATCCAACAGATGGAAAACTGAGGCTGAGAAATAAGTCACATTTGAATGAGGAAAATGACTTTGCGAAAAATTTGCCAATTATTTGATGCATGCTTCATCATCATATATTTTTAATTAAAACTAGGTGTTTTTCAGAAGACAGCATTCCATTCTTTTACCCTAAATAGCTGATGGTGGCCTTAACCTATAAAATACCCATATTTGTATTTGTTAAGCAAGAATCTTATCCTGATATCATTTAACTTGGTTTTGCTAATAAGTTAGTAAACAAAACAAGATCATAGTCCCTGTGAATAAGAGATTGGATTTTTACTTTTGCTGCTTAAAGCACAGTTCAGAAGTATAATTCATGCTCAGTGAACATGGGATTTCCCTCTGTTTTGAGCTGACAAAATTAAAGTAGTTTGGATTGCAGGATACTAGGTTAAGCATCAGCCTTCTTGACATAAAGTCAAGCTGAATCTATGCTGAATCATTTGTTTGGAAATTAGATCAAATTATCTTAAGTCGGTCATTCCAGACTAACAGAGCAATAAACAGCACTCTATTTGTTGATGTATTTGGCCCTGACATTCCAGTCATGTTAAAACTCGTATGCACTATGCTTACAGTTTAATTCACATAGCACAGTGCCCTCCCAAATGCTGCACTCAGAAATGAGAAAAGGGCTGTCGCTATTCAAAACATCAGAAGTCTTTCTGATCTAAAGCAGAAAATCACCTCTGAATTTTGAATTGACAGAATTCTAGAAAGTGTTTTGACCTGTAGAGTATTACTGTCATCAGAATCATTAGTCAGGCCTTTTCCTTTAACCAAGGGGTTTTTAACGTGCAAATGTTGCCCAAAGCATGAAAGGAAAAAGACCATTCAGAAAAGGATCACATTCTTTTACAGTTCTAATCCTCAAGTGAGCATAGACCCAAACCCGGTGATGTGTAGCTCCTATTTTCTCAAATTGTGTGTTGCCCTCCAGATCAATAAAGTAGGGCCTGTTCTGACATAGTCAAACTGAAATGTGGAAAAAAATTGTTGCTGGAGAGGAACTGCCGCTGCCTAGGTGAGTTTTGTGGGGTGGTGGCCCCCAGCATTTTAGCACTGATGACACTATACATGAAATGAAAATAAAATATGAAAGCCCATACTTTAATCCCTGCTGGAATTCTCTATAGAACTTTAAGACCCACTTAGGAATTTCAAAGGAGAAATGCAAATCTACACTAAATGTCTGGCTGCATCTTTCTTTAAAACCACATTTTCTTATATTGTACTGCCTTACCATCATGCAGATTATTAACATGGCATTTTCAAAGGGCAGGTCCATTCTGTCACATTTCAGGGAGATTATATTTAACTAGCTTTGGTTATTTGTGTTGCAAGCATTTCACTGAACCAACTAGGCACTTGCATTTTTAAGAAAGCATTTACATTTGAATTTTTCATACCAAATCGGGGGGGTATGTTTGTGTACTTGTGGAGAGGCAGGTAACACAGGTAAGTGAAACAAAAGCAGGAAGGAAGAAAAATGCCGTGAAAAAGAAGAAAACCAACCTCTCAACCTAGAAGTATGTTGTGGGTCTTAAATGTAGTAGCACAATCCAGAGTTTTAAGTCTTAAATTGTAAGCAATGATCTTGTCCATACTGAGTGTGCAGAGAAGCACGCAAGAAAACTCACTAAACCAGAATATGGAAATTTACTCCAGCTCCTACGGTTGTGCAGGGAACATAGCTAGTCAGCACATTTTAGTGTACCACTCCTTCAGACTTTTTCATCCCACAGGGTATTGCAACTCCTGTTAGAAATCTTCCATGTGACACCACAGAAGCAGGGTGGAAAGTGGCAAGGTTCAGTGTTTATCTGCAACACTGGATATACTGAAACAGCCATTTATCTGGATCACATCATTACACACACTGTTTCCAGATTACATCACAGACCACAAGACACGAGTGTCTTTTACGCTGTCCTCAGGAGTGGCCAGGTACATTGCAATGCAGTATGACAAAGATAGGAAAAATTACCATCCAACAGCTCTGTCCCATCACTCAGCAGCAAGACCTGGTTCCCCAGACTGAAGCAAATGGAGTGTTGCAGAGGTGATGGTTTGTGTCATCACTCAGGCCTCCATCCTCACAGGTGCTCTCCTTGGCATGACTTTGCAGGAAGCAGCTCTTCACTAGGACCTCCGAGGGTTAGTGTGCTTCAACCCAGGCTACCTGAGCGCCAGTCAGGGCAATGCTTCAGCTAAGAAACACCACAAATAAAATACAGTGGGGGAAAAAACCCAAGCAACCCCAAGGACTGTGCCTTGGCTTTGCCACCCACCTGCAGTGTGGTGGTTTGTGGCCTTCTTTACCAACACCCATTAACACCACATTACTTCTGTGAACTTTCCTTTGTGTTTTAACAAAACAAACAAACAAATCCAACCCACCCAAACAACAACAGCATTAAAAAGTCATTAAAATGATACCAAGGACTTAAACAATTTATGCACAGATTGCAAAGAGTACACCCCTTTGTCCTGGCTCTGTGCAGGGCAAGGTAAGCAAGACAAGAGCAAGCTCTGACCATACATACATATATACACACATATACAGGCAAACCTACCATTGTGCTGACTGAGCTACGCAGACCTGTGCTATGGTCCATACCTCTGGGGGTCAGAGACCCTTTCCCCAACACAGTACACCTGCACAGAGACCTGCAAGTGAGTGGGAACTTCTCAGAAATGCTACAGGTATTCATGCTTTAATGTCTAGTACGGTAAGTGTGCCTTTGGTGCCCAGTGTGCTGTTAGGAGAGATGCCCCCGGGCACCCAGAGCTGCGATAAACCAAGATCAGCTTTCTAAGCTGTCCGTCTGGAGGGATTTCTTGGTTACTGTTTTTGGTAACAGACTTTGGTGACCCAGAGGTGACTAGCTCTCCAGAATCTCTATGGAATGGAGGGATCATGTGTACCCCACCATAGTGTTTTCAGGGAGGCCCACCAGATGCCCTGGTCAGGTAGGTTTCCACAACAGCTACCTGGGAGATTAACAGCATTGGTCATAAGTACTGGTTGCTTACAGATAAAGTTGTATCTGAATTAAGTACACATTGTTGAGCTATTGGTATCCGTATCAAAACTTGTAGTGCACATGCGTGCACTCTGTAAGCTACTAATGGGGTGCCCAAGGTCCTGGTTTTGTTTGGGTGCTAGTGGTAATTTTGAAGCTTTTTTCCTTGGGAGCTGGGAAGTCTACTGAATGGGGGTTCTCAAAGTTCTATCCCTTGGGTTGTATGTTAAAACACTGGGGCAGGCTCAGGGGTGACCCCCTTACCCAGAAAAATTTGGTAGGATGTTTTAATTGTTGGTGGCCCTTGTATACTTTAGATGGGTGGGGAAAATGGCCTCAGAACAGAAGTATAAGCAGAAGGATAAGCAGTGTTGCAATGAGTGGTGTTTTGTAGACACAAAGGAAAATGGGATGAGATGCCATATGTGAGCTTACTCTTCACATTATGGGATAATTACAATTTACGTAAGGAGTGTGGCTTGATTGCAAGTGAAAGTAGCATGTTGGCACCGGAGGCAGAAAAATTAGAAGCTGATGCTCACCATATAGCACTTGCAGGTGATGCAGTACCAATAAAGAGAAGGGCATTGAGATGTTGGTTGGACCAGGAAGGGGCAACGATGTAAGGAGAAATTAGCAGGAAATGCCAGTACAGGGCAAAAGAGGGGTGGGCAGAAGGCAAAGGGAACAAAAGGAATCACCATTCAGGCAGTTCCTGGGAGGAGGGGAGATGCTTGGGACATAGAAGCCCCTCTCAGGTGGGTGGCAGGTGGATCGGTTTGGGTAAAGGTGCCGCTTTTGGTATCGGGTTTAAAGGCTTGGAAGGAGATTGCAGGCATATATAGGGGTGGCAAATGAATGGGTAGCGAAGGTTATAGAAACTGTAGCTGAAAATCAGGAACCAGATTGGAAAGATCTGCAAGGTTTCTTAAACAAGGTAGTGTCTTATGAGAGAAGAAGAATTACTATGGCTAAGGCTAAAGAGGAGGTGGATCAAGTGCATGTTCCAACCACGCAAACAGGACAGATAGATCATTTTTCTCTCAACAATCCCAACCGGGATCCTAGTATCCCTGCTCAAAGGTTATTATTAACCAAATACCAACAGTTGATTTTGTAAGGTATTTCAAATGCTGTTCCAAAGTCAAAGAACTGGTCTAAATTGTACCAGGGCATCCAAAGAAAGCATGAGGGTCCCTCTTCTTTCTTTGAAAGACTAATGGAAGCTGCAAGGAAATAAACTGATTCAAATCCAGAAAATGAAGCAGATGCTCTCCTTGGTCCACATTTCAATGGACAATCTAGTGGAGGCATAAAATAGAAATTACAGAAGTTAGAAGGGGCAGATGCCCGCTCACTGGATAAAATGTTAAGAGAATGCCCAGAAGGTATATAACAATAGAGGAAAGCTGGAAAAAGAAAAACAGAAAAGAGAAGCTTAAAGACAGTAAGATGGTAGCAGCTTTATGTGGAACAGATTGTGGAAAGCAGGATATGCAGTGGTAACCATTACGGAAGTAACTGGGGCCAAAGCTCTGTCATCTAACACTTGGGCCTGGAAAGCAGAGCTCAGAGCATTAGAACTGTCAAAGGACCAGGCTGTTAATGTATAGACAGATAAAAAGTTTGCCTTTGGGGTAGCCCATGGTCATGGGACCATTTGGAAAGAAAGAGGACTCAACATCTCAAGGATCCAGAGTCAAATACAGGCCACTGATCCAACAATTATTACAAGCAATGAATCTACCAAGACAGGTCAATTCAGAAACAGTCCAATGCATGTAAGAAACTGTATGGCTGATCAAGCTGTGAAAGAAGCAGCCAAAAGTCAAATGTTGCTAGTCTTGCCTGAAAAGACCCAAAGGTTGGGACACAAGGGTCTGCAGTATGCACCAGAAAACAAGCTAATGGCTAAGGTATTAAAGGCTGGAAAAACCCAAGAAGGATCGTGGGTCACTCTTTCACATCAAGTAATAGCTACACAGGAAATTATGTGTGAATTGGCTGGCAACACCAAGAAACTCACTGGGGAATTGAGACAATAGTGGAAGCATTGAAAACGCAAGTGCTATCTGTACCAATGGCTGGGACAGCCAAAAGCATAGTGCAGAAATACAAATTATGCTTCAAGAAGAATCTTCATTTAGCCCAAAGACCTTTAATTAGATGTAGCAAAGAGAGGAAACAGCCAAGGAGACTACTGGCAAATAGACTTTTCCAAATTACTGTTGCAAAATGGATAGCAGTATCTTTTAGTAATAACAGCAGATACTTTTTTTCAGGCTGGCCAGAAGCTTTCCCTCGTCACACCAACAGGGCAAAAGAAGTAGCAAAAATGTTACTCAAGGAAATAATACCGAGATTTTGAGTACCTATAAGACTACCTTCAGGCAGGGAACCACACTTAATAGCAGAAGCTGTTCAAAAGTTAAGTAAAACACTGAGGCAAAATTGGATCTCCATACCACATGGAGACCCCAATCATGTGGGCAAGTGGAAAGAACAAATTGAAGCCTCAAAAGACAAACAAGTAAGATTTGCCAAGAGACTCAGATAAAGTGGCCAGATACTCTACTCTTGGCTTTGCTAAGAACACATGTGCAGCCTAGAACTAAAGAGAAGGTTAGTCCTTTTGAAACCATGCATGGTACACATTATCAGGTAACAGAAACAGCAGTTAACCCTGAAATCATAGGGAAACATTACCTGAAAGAGTATGTTGTCTCTCTGGAAAAGGTTCTGTTCTCTCTCCACAGGTATGCCACTGTGAGCGCACCATTATTCTTGGAATGTGCCTGTGTATCAACACCAGCTTGGAGACTGTGTGTATCTGAGGACATGGATGGATGAACCATTGACGGAAAAGTGGAAAGGACCTTTCCAGAGCCTACCCCACCACCTACACAGCTGTCAAGCTCAAAGGAGCCATTCTGTGGATACATCACAGCAGGATCAAGTGAGCCACATTGCTAGACTGGACTGTCAAACAAGGACCTTTACACTTAAAATTAACCCAGGAGTCGTGAAGTTCTGAGTTATAACTCTTGCAGTAATATCAGGAGGTGCTGAAGTTGATACAGACAGAAAGACCAACACAGACTTAGATGAAAACTTAATCCTGTCTTTAGTACAAGGGTTTGGTAGAATGCATAATCTTACTAGTGGTACAGCATGTATCACAATTCCCCTTTCAGTTAGTCAGCCGTGGGGTATTATAGCAATGAATTCATCTCTATTAGAAGAATGTGATAATGTCACTAAGGCTGGTTTCACATATTACATAGATAATGAAGGCAATTGTAAAAGAAAACAGGCTTCAAATCTTCCTACAGGAGAAACTCTTCTTTGGCATGTTAATGCATCTTGTGTAAGTCCGACAGAACTCCCGACCGGTGCATCAATATGATATGATTATGCCCCTGATAGATTTCCAGGGTTCAACTATGATTTAACTGAAAATATAACTGTTACTACCAGCATCCCCAAATGTATGACACTTAGAAAACAATTTAGAATTTGGACCAGACCTTTGGAAGGATACTGGAAATATAGAGGAAAAGTAGATTGGTGCTTTAATTGAGGAACAAAGCCTATTTATAATATTACTAAAGCAGATTGGAGATGCCACCGTGTCTTAAATCACAGTAAAATATCGATCCTAAATTTTACTTTGATGATGATGGAATATTGCAAGAAACATTTCTCAAACAGAGGTTGTAAACAAGGAATTCTGTCTCCAGACTATAGAACATGGGTCACGTCAGATGGATACTGGACTACCCAACTATGTCTTAGTACCGTAACTAGACAAATAACTTTAGGACTATTGACTGTATATCCTACATGGAAAAAAGAGTCCAACCAAAGCTCAATACTGGGGATGAATTAAAAGATACACCAAAACAGAAAAAGATCTTGAGACATGAACAGAGTCTTCTACAGCAGCACAATTCGGCTGAGGACTCCAGAGCTTTCCATTACCAGGACTTAGCAGCTTTAGAAAACCGAGTATTGGTAGAAAAATTGACCTGACAAGTAGAAATTTTGTCAAGAGCCACTGAAGAGGGATTCCAAGTTATTAATAAACAGGTCCAAGCTAATACATAAGTGACTTTACAAAACACACTAGCCAAAATTTACTATTAAAGAACGCGGGGTGTGTGGATATCTTCAGTTGGACAAAGAACACGGCTGTATCCACATCCCAAATATCACTCATAACCTACAAGAATGATTAAACAGAATGAGAAAAGCAGAAGGCAGCGGAGCGATGAGATGCAGTTGAGAACAACCAATTCAACAAAATCTGCAAGAATTGGGTGAACAGTCTCAAAGAGTTGTCAGTAATTTCTGTGGTTACATAGCTATGGGAATCTGCATAGGTTGTGGTAAAGAGAACCACTGAGAAAAATATGTGGAAGTAGGAAAAAAATTTAGCTACTTCTGGAGAGGGGGAGTATTGGTACCAAAGGCGTAATTAGTCATCATGCAAAGAGTAGGCCTCTTTGTGCTGGCTTTGCACGGGGCAAAGTAAGCAAGACAAGAGCCAGATGAGCCTTGACCATATATATATATATATATATATATATATATATATATATATATGTATATGTGTGTGTGTGTGTATATATGTATATGTGTGTGTACAGGCAACCCAGCCATTGTGCTGACCGAGCTACAGGAGCAGAGCTGTGTCAGTCCGTATCTCTGTACCCTCCAGAGACCCTTTCCCCAACACAGTACACCTGCACAGAGACCTGCAAGTGAGTGGGAACTTCTCAGAAATGCTACAGGTATTCATGCTTTAATGTCTAGTACGGTAAGTGTGCCTTTGGTGCCCAGTGTGCTGTTAGGAGAGATGCCCCCGGGCACCCAGAGCTGCGATAAACCAAGATCAGCTTTCTAAGCTGTCCGTCTGGAGGGATTTCTTGGTTACCATGCTCGGTAACAAACCCGCGATGCCGCTGCACGTCTTTGTCAGGCGATGCTGCCCGCAAAAGCACGGGGTGACCCTCAGGGCCGTTCGTTACTCGCCCGGCCGCTGTGGCTTCACCACTACAGGGGCAGTGCCCTCCACGAGGGCTTCCCCGGCTTCAGCGTTCCGGCCGGCCACACGCCCGAGACTGCAGCAAGGCAAGACCGGGGTAGCACCGCGCACTGCGCGTGCCAGCCCCCGGCTGCCAGGGTGGCCGGGCAGCCATGGGTTCCGCCCT
The DNA here is from genome assembly GCA_027925045.1 of Hypotaenidia okinawae. Lineage (NCBI taxonomy): Eukaryota > Metazoa > Chordata > Aves > Gruiformes > Rallidae > Hypotaenidia > Hypotaenidia okinawae. The sequence goes on along the minus strand of BSDF01000005.1, from coordinate 35,863,420 downwards.
TCCCCAGACGCGGCGTACCCCGCCCCCGGAGTGCACGGTAGGGCCTAGAGGCGGAGTACAGCGCGTCACCGAGGTGGGGGCTGGGCCGGTTTTTGACTCTCGTCCGGTTCCGTATCGTGCGTCTGCGCGGCGCGAGCGGAGCGCGGGTCAGATGGAGCAGAGCGCGGCGATGGCTGTGTGGCGGCTCCGCGCGAGCGGCGGCCACCGGGACCGCGACCGACGCCAGCCGCCGTCGCGGGAGGACGGCGACGGGGACGGGAAAAAACGAGGCGGGCCGCGGCGACGGCCGCCGGCGCCGCTGCTCGAGGCGCGGGTGGCGACGCTGGTGCTGCTGTACCTGCTGGGGCTGCGGGTGCTGGCGCACGTCTCGCACCGGCGGCTTCTGAGCCAGCCGGCCGCCGCCGGGCCCCGCGACTTCAGCGCCCCCCGCGCCAGGTACGGCGGGGCGGAGCGGGGGCTGCCCCATCCCGCCCGGGCTGGCGGAAAGCCGTGAGAGCTCCCGTCGTCACGCCCGCCGCAGGGCAGAGTCCGCGCGGGGATTACCCGCGGGCGCCGGCCGCTGCTCCGTTGCTTTCCGCAGGAGGCCCCGGCGGGAGGCTCGCCTCAGCGGCCTGGCCCTGCCTCCCGGCGGGCTCGCGGCTCTGGGGCGTCCGGTCGGTCGTGCTGGTGCGGCGGGTGTGCGCTTGGCGAGTCCCGCCGGCTGGCTGAGACGGTGGGGGCCTCTCCCGTCAGTTGCAGGGTGACCGTCCCTCGCAGGGGACCTCTCCCTCTTCCTGCCCCGGCGAGAGCTCAGGGCTCGTCTGGGCCCTGGCAGAAAGTGGGTATAAACATTGTGGGGGCTCTGCCGCTCGCATCGGCTCCCTTGTTAAGGTACTGCTTTGGGCTGATCAAATGCTGCAACCTCCGTGGTTTAATCCTTGTATTGTAAAGCACTGGGTGCCAGGGGCAGTTTCTTCGCAAGTTTTTAGTCGGTGTAATTCTTGCCTGAGAGCACTTATTCTGGCTTTCAGGGAGGAGCATGCATGCATGTGCAGAACTTTGCTAAAGACAGAATGTTCAGCTTCTCCCTTCGTCCTTTTGGTTTTTTCTGGATTGATCTGTTAAGACCAGAAAACCAGTAGCATGGTTTAATATCGTGGTGGGTAGGATAAGGAGCCATGAGTAAAGATCAGCACTCTGTGCCCATTACCGTAATGAACTCTAGCACCTTCACTCCGGTTACTGAATGGCTCTAGTCTCTTCCACTTGGCATGAGTTTTGAAATGGAACAATGTACAAAAACTACTACAGCTGTAGATAAGCTGCATTGTAAACATTGAGTATGTTGATGCTGAATCTGTAATTCATCTCTTACAGGGCGTATCTTGACAACTTAACAGCAATTGGGCCTAGAACGGTTGGAAGTCCGGAAAACGAAGTTCTTGCAGTTAACTACCTCTTAGAACAAATCAGGGCAATAGAAAGAGAAAGCACAGATGTTCACAAGATATCTGTAGACATACAGAGGCCCACAGGCTCCTTCACCATTGACTTTTTAGGAGGCTTTACTAGTTACTATGCAAACATAACCAATGTCATAGTGAAGCTGGAACCCCGAAATGGAGCTGAGCACGCAGTATTGTCCAACTGTCACTTTGATTCCGTACCAAATACCCCGGGTAGGTCCACACGTTTGTTCTGCATTTCTGTGTGTTACATGAGCCGTGGAGCTCAGTGCACTGTCTTCTCATACCAAGTAGCCCTATAGCAATATGGTAGAATACTGCTAGTCTGCCTGATTTCAGTGAGAGCCAGTATTTAAGGTGACAGGCTTGTCCTGGTAAAGTCAGGATTATTTTAGTTGGTTATCGTTAAAATGTGCCTCTTTTTTTCTGCATTCAAAGCTTCTGTCTCAAAAGCTGTAGTGATCAAGTTAAGGTACTGCTGCTTTGGTTGCATGTACATCTCTCACTGCCACTGTTGCGTGCTTTCTTATTATTGTCCCTCTGCATTTTTATAAATCTAATTGTGTTAATTACTGCAGCAAGGGTGTATACAGCTTGGCAATGCCATGATTTTAACAGTGCCAGTAAGAGAGGGAACTGAAAACTGCACAGAAACATTTATTGTAACACTCAGACACAGGTGCGTGCCTGTTATTATTGCCAACTTAAACTCTGCCAACAGAGCCAACTATTATTGAAGTTTCTTCATTTACACCCCACACGACTCTTTATTTTTGTGGGTAAACCTGAAAACAGAGTATTAGCTAGAGAAACAAGGATCTTGCCAGGCCTTTCCTTTTTTTCTGTCAACAAATGCTATAAAGAACTTCTTTGTCTCCTCAATCATATTTAGGCAAGATGAGTTTCCAGATTAAGTGTAATAATTGCATGATTATTACACATGCTTTGTGATTTAAGAACTGCAGAGGTGCTAATTACTCTACTTAAAATCTAAGTATGGCCCCTTAGTCTTAAAGAGAATACCTCAAAAGCATAATGCAGTGGCTATTGAAAACTGCCTTTAAATTGATGTCCTGTGTAAAACGTGTGTCCGCTTCTTGGAGTTGTAACACAGGATTATGCCTACAGCGAGTACTTTCTTTACAGTTACTCAGACAGCAAAGTATTTCAGCAGCCTTGCCAGAAAATACAAGTGACTTGTGTAGGATTATACAGAATTCTGCAGGGGAGCTAGAAATCAGCCTTTATGCTTGCCCTCAAGCACTAAATAGCCTAGCCCTTTACCACAACACTGAGGAGCTGTTCTACCTTTCGGGTTTTTTAGTGTGAACTTGCTCATAACAGGCAAGAACCTTTTGCTCTGTGCGCAATATTCTGTAGCCTGCTTGCTTACATCTTATTTTAATTACTATATTGTGTTACTTAGCCAGAAAACAGCAGGACTCACTGATCAGTGAGTGATATTAGTTGAAAATCAGGTAAAACACAATCTGGTGTTGATACTTTACACGTACAAAATGAGTAAAGAAAAACCCAGTAAAGCATCAAAGCTTCAGTGTTAGAAAGGTTGCGTTCCTTGTGAAGGGAAACAATAAACTAAACTAAACTGTTTCTTGTTCTAGTGGTACTGATTTTCAGTTTAGGTGACCTATTTGATTATTTACTAGTAAATTTGGAGGCAGAAATATACTGAAATTGGTATGGCAGGCATAGATGATAACTTGGTTTTCTTAGACTACTGATAGTTGCCATAAAATTTGTTTCAACCTTCCATGAGTATTGATGACTGTGAAGTATTTGAGGATACTTTCTCCATGAGCTTGTGTCATAGTCTGTGGCTACAGGGCTGCTTTAATCAGGTGTAAATCTGTATGTCGTAAGCAGTAACTTTTGCTTCGAAGCAAGAGAGATAAGGGATTAATCTTGCTGAAAACTGTAATCACTTCTCTGCTGACTTTTCAACAGATCTTAAGTTAGATAAAAGAACTCAGTGTGGCTAAGAGTATGCTACTGGTAAATTTGGGTAACTATATTGAGACCTTTAACTCAGTTTTTGGAAAGCTTTTGGCAGAACAAGGTGTTAATTTCTGACAGTCAGAAGATAGATGCTACAGCTTGCACTGACATGAGGGAAATGAGGTGATAACAGACCTTGGGTAAAAGATAGATGCTTAAATCAAGAGTTAAAAAATGGTGCATGGGAGGAGGTGTGAGGGAGTGAGAACAGATACAGAATAGAGAACAAATACTGAATACTGTTGGAAGAGAACAGATACTCAGAGCAAACAGGATTTTCTGCAACTAAACAAGGGTGGTGGAAGGCATCTGATCGTGAAAATACTGTATTATAATACATACTTCCACTTCAAGAATGTTTTAAAGGTGTGAATTCTGGTATTTCCTTTGCTTTGTTTTGTACTCTTGGCTTTATGTGGCTTGAAGGTTTTGTCCACCTAGTTGAATGCTTCAGCATGATTTGTGTGGACATATTTAATTTATAAAATAAACGAGTATGCTGTAAGTTAAAATTATGTCCTTGTTTATTCGTGTTGTTTAGGTAACATTCACTTTGTTTGCCTAGTAACCTGGTTATTCTACTTCCCCTGAACAGTATTATTGCATGTAATACCTCATACTTCTCTTGCTCAACTTCCAAACTTTATTTTACTTTCTCCTGTTACTTTTAGCTAGTGTAGACACAAGATACAATCAGTAGCAGAAAATATACAAAAGCTTGACATGATTGTACCTCATTTAGATTAAGTGACTGAGATAGCATGAAGCTTTTTTTTTTCCTCTGGCTGTTGTTGCGATTCTGTATGTTTGTTTTAAGCTGTGTTATCCCACTGATTATTTTAAGGTGCCAGTGATGATGCAGTCAGCTGTGCAGTGATGCTTGAAATGCTTAACACACTTTCAAAATCATCAGAACCCCTGCAGCATGCTGTCATATTCCTGTTTAATGGTGCGGAAGAAAATATTTTGCAGGTAAGAATATGCCTGAATTATAAATTTCAAAGTTATGTATTAAGCCTCAGAGAAAAGAAGTAACTGCTGGTATGGCTTGTGTTTAATCTGTTGAAATATTAGATAAATGCCAATCTTGACATTCTGAGGAAAATGTCATTTCAAAGGGAAAAGTGTACTTAGATTATTGCCCATACTAATTTAATTAGAATACTCAGATTTTCTGCATCTGTTTGTGTTCTAAGTGATCTGGCTGCCTCATCCAATCCTGAGTTATTTTCCATCATGTATCCTCATAACATTTAGGCTGGTCTGGAAGATATTTGACCTACTTTTTTTTTTTTTTCCCATCAAGGCTAGTCATGGCTTCATTACACAACATGAGTGGGCCAAGTCAATTAGAGCTTTTATTAACCTGGAGGCAGCAGGTGTAGGAGGAAAAGAACTTGTTTTTCAAACAGGTATGAACTTGCATTGTGTCCAGTTTCTACACAAGGATAATTTGATAATAAACAATGTAGACTTGAAAGAGCATTGGAAGTGACTCATAAGCAAAAAACCGGGAGAACCTCTGTGCCTCTTTCCCAACTGTGTGCACCAAATAAGTTGCTCTTCATCTTTAGATATGTGTAGGCTACAGCACTGCCACAAAAGCTGCCTCGCAGGTGGGAAGCCTGTAGAGAACAGGGTTACAGAAGTTGTAATTCCCTTTTACATCAGGGTAATGAGGAGAAACACAGATCTGGGTATCTCGTGTATCTTACATACTCATACTTCCATGGGCTTTATTCAGTTTTCGGTTCTGTCAGAATCTTTGCAGGAAGATGCTACCATTAGAAATTCATCTACTGCTTAGGAAACAGAAAAATTTTTTGTGTTTTATAAGCTAAAGTTAAACTTCTGCTTCATCCTAGTTGGACTGCAGTCTTCCTTCTACTGCTGAAGCTGCTTAATTGTTTGCATTGAATGCTATAGTGGGGAGACTTTAAACAACAGTTTTGTGGTGTGATAAATAGATAAATTGGAATCTGTTAAAAGTGGTAACTTCTTTATTATTGCTGGGTCTTTTTTGTGAGATGACTTACTACTCTGACACTGATGACTCAAGGTATCACTGTGGTTACCCCCGCTTCCTGTGTAGCTAATTCTGTCTCTAAAGTATGAATCACTTCAGCCAACCCAAATGCAAAAAAACCTTGTGGGGTAACAGTGTTAAAACTCTGCAGTCATTTACAGGGGTTTTTTGTCACTATAAAATAATGTATTTTAACTACAGTTCAGAAAGTATTTGTTGTGAACTTTCTGCTCGGCTCCTGTTAGGACCGGAGAATCCTTGGTTGGTACAAGCATATGTAGCTGCAGCCAAACATCCCTTTGCCTCAGTGGTGGCACAGGAGATATTTCAGAGTGGCATTATCCCAGCAGATACAGACTTCCGCATCTACCGGGACTTTGGCAATGTTCCAGGTATGTTGTCAGGAGATATGTCAGTGTGCACTGTGCAAGCATTTAGCTTAACGTTTATAGCAAGGAGACTCTTATGTGGTTTGCTATGTGAAGGTCCTCAAACTTGGTTTGTCTTTCAGTTTGGGAGCAAATTTTCCTGTTGGTTTTTTTTTTTTTCCTAAGGCAAGATTCTTTATCATAGAATCACAGAATTGTAGGGGTTGGAAGGGACCTCGAGAGATCATCGGATCCAACCCCCTGCCAAAGCAGCTCCCTAGGACATTTCACCGAGATAGGCATCCAGACGGGTCTTGAATATCTCCAGAGAAGGAGACTCCACCACCTCCCTGGGCAGCCTGTCCCAGGGCTCTGTCACCCTCACTGGGAAAAGTTCTTCCCCATATTGGTATAGAACTTCCTGTGGTCCAACTTGCAGCCATTGCCCCTTGTCCTGTCTCCACAGACCACTGAAAAGGGGCTGGCTGATTCCCCCTGCATCCCCTGCTTAAGACAATTGTAAACATTAATTAGGTCCCCCCTTAGTCTTCTCTTCTCAAGGCTGAACAGTCCCAATCTTCTCAGCCTTTCCTCATAGGGGAGATGCTCCAGGCCCTTAGGTTTGGTTTGTCACGTACGGTGTTAAGTTTGGAGACTGCTGTTTTCCAGAGCAAAGCTACACGGTAGAAAAGTTTCCTGAAAATCAAGAAAACACTTCAGTAGTTTGCAGTACACTATTAAATATTCTGTTTTGAAACTTTTTGGTAATGGTGCCAACAGCCTGCTTGCAGGAGTTAAATGTCTGTACCTAATGGGCAAACCAAAATAATCTTATTTTAAGGTAGTGACTTAGTAAATAATACATTCTCACTTCTTTTATTTGGTCATAATCAAGCACAGAACAGCAGTGTTCGGTTTCCCTAATCTGACTGCAGCTTGCTATCCATTCTGCAGAGAGTGGATAGTGGACAAAAATGCAGACAGCACGATTCAAAGGAATATAAATGGTAAAATCCTTGCTGTCTGATACAGGTGGTGGTTGGAGCCACTTCCAGGAAAAGTGATACTTGTGAATTGATTCTTAGAAGAAAACATGCAGGCATATTCTGGACTGTTGCAAAGTAGGCTTGTAGCCCAAAGTAGCTAATGTTGTACAATGTGTTCTTTATTTGTTCAGAATTGTACCTTGATCATAAAAGGTAAATGAATTCTCACTGACCTGTTTTTTCTATGCAAATAGAAATTTAATAATTGAGTTACAGAACTAGTTTATTCCTCTTTGTCTGCTGATAGAACAGAGGTCTGATTTGTTAAACCTCTGCAAAATTGCCAGGATTCAGATTGCAGACAGCAGCTTTTTGCATATGCAGCTAGGGGGTGGGGGTGGGATACACCATACGTATTATTAATCTTGCAGATAAGCTTATTTGGTGAATATTTTTGTTTATTTTTTACAGGTTATTTTGACTTTTAAGAGTTTTCAGACTGGCTGTTTGAAAAGCAGTTTTCAGTTTAGAAGTAAAGACAACACACCTGGTATTTTGAGAAGGTGTTGCTGTAGTTCCATAGTACTGCCTTTTAGTACTTTACAGTGTGGATCTCTCCTGATGTTTCATGTGTAAATGTTTGGAAAGCACCTTGTACATCTTTTCTGAAGCTGGGGTGGTGATTAAGAATTTTCATGTGTTGCTCCAGTAGGCATCACTTTGTGTACAAATGTAATGCAAATCAACATGTTATAGTTGGTGCTTCTAATACCAAGCAAGCTACTTTGTTCATCTTCAAGGAAAGTGAGCAGGCTGCAAAGTAGAGCAACATTTTCTGTGAAATACATCTTAGGCTTTCATGTGCTTGTTCTAAGGTTTTAGGTTTATGTCATTTCAAACATATTTTTTTCTCTCTCTGTAGGAATAGATTTGGCTTTTATTGAAAATGGCTACATTTATCATACAAAATATGACACATCAGACAGAATTTTAACGGATTCCATTCAGAGAGCAGGTCGGTATTTCAGTAATTCAGTAACAATGAAGAGTAGTGTTGTAGATGCTTTTTTCATTTTGCTGCAAGACTACCATCTCAAGAATTTCCTAATTCTAATTATGCATTTAGATATTTTCCAAAGAACAAAGAATGAACTGAATTGCATGTCTGTAAAATACAAAGGAAATATGCTTAACAGAAAATGTGGATTTAGTTTCTACTAACAGGCTATTTGACAGACTAATAAAGAAAAATATGTTGAGACATTTAGTTTCTGAAGACAAACTAATAAAAATCCTACATGCCTCCAAAATTTTGGCCGACTTCCCTTTTTAAGCTTGTGCAGGAATGAGCTTAGATGACCAGCACAAATAAGATGCTGTTAAACTTTCTGTGCAAGACAGAAACTAACGCTCCTAAATTCTTGTTTGAAAAGTGTTTACTGGTAATGATGGTTACATAGAACATCTCTTGCTAAGCACATCATGACTTAAAAAAATAAAGAAGACAAACTTCTCAGTCAGTAAGCACTTTTACAGGTCAAGTAAAAGTAAGAGGAAAGTTAAGAATGGTTATTCTCCTTTGATTACATGCTTTTTCTGCTCTAGTGGGGGAAAGGAAGAGGTATTTGGTACCTGTACACTGCAAAGGCAAATAGCCTTCTGTTCTCTTTCTTACAGTCATCTAGGGAAGGAAATTTGGGTAATTCATAATCAGAGAAACGTGGAGGGGTTACTAGTGTGAAGCAGAAGAGGAAGATTAGGAAGTGATAAACTCTTCCAAGGGTTAGCCTTGAAATCCAGTGCGTTAATACCAGACCTGAAGAAGGGCTTATGGACTGAAAGCTTGACTACTCCCTTCATTGCAACAGTCTTTAAATTCATCCAGCTTCCCAAGTATACTTATTTTAGTGGCAGCTGTATAGGTTACCTCATAAAAATACTATGCTGTGTGTACCATTTAATGTGTTCCAGAATAATCAGTTGTATATTCAAGTCTGAGGATATTTCAACAGTTTTAGTTTTAAAAGTGCTTATATTTAAGAATGCTGTGTACTAATGCATCAACTCTTATATAGGTCTGTTGTGTATCTGTTTTTTTTAATAGGTGACAATATTCTAGCTGTCATAAAATACCTAGCAACATCAGATAAGTTGGCTAAATCTTTTGAGTATCGACACGGAAATGTTGTGTTCTTTGATGTACTTGGTTTATTTGTCCTGGCTTATCCTGCTCGTGTTGGCACCATTATGAACTACATTACAGCAGCAATTGCTTTTCTTTATTTAAGCAAGAAAGTACTACAGCCCAAAACCAGGGGTAAGTCTAGGTCTTAAAAAAACCAAAACAAACCCCCAAAACCAACAGCACAGTAACAACAAAGAACCTACAAACAATTTAATAAATTCATTACTTCTTAACAAATAGCAATTAGTAAATGAAGTGTTGAAGTGATTAAGACATGTTTTTTAGATAAACTTAAGTAATAAAACCTCAGAAATAAATTTTAGGTGTGCAGTGTGTCATAGGAGTTGCTCTGTGTTTAAATTTCCACTGTGAATAGTTACGATGAAGAGGCACAGAAAAAACCTCTAGGATCCTCTAGTCCAACCGTCCCCCTATCACCTGTGTTACTAACTAAACTGTGTCCCTAAGTACCTCATCCAACCTTTCCTGGAATGAGCACCCTGAGGGACAGTGACCCCACCACCTCCCTGGGCAACCCATTCCAATGCCTGACCACTCTTTCTGAGAAGAAATTCCTCCTAATTTCTAACCTGAACCTCCCCTGGTTCAACTTGCAGCCATTCCCTCTTGTCCTGCTCCTACTTATCTGCAAGAAGAGGCTGACTCCCAGCTCACCACAGCTTCCTTTCAGGTAGTTGTAGAGAGCAGTAAGGTCTCTCCTGAGCCTCCTCTTCTCCAGGCTAAACAATCCCAGTTCCCTTAGGTGATCCTCATCAGACTTGTGCTCTAGACCCTTCACCAGTTTCATTGCCCTTCTCTGGACACTCTCCAGGGCCTCGATGTCCTGTAGTGAGGGGCCCAAAACTGAGCACAGTACTCAAGGTATGGCGTCACCAGAGCTGAGTACGGGAGGAGAGACTAGTAGGCCTAGATATCTGGTACTTAATAATCACTGTTATGTTTCTTACCATTTCGTGAAGATTAAAATTGAAGGGTGATTATTTATTTTTTTTTAGACTTTGTAAATGGTAGAGTGGCTCCACTGATTCCCTTGAGAAATCTTTACTGTCAGGAATCTGATAAACTGCAAAATACACTGGTACTCTAGGAGTAAATCTTATAGTGAGGAAGACTGCCAAAACACTTACAAAGAAATAGACTGTGATTTAGACCGTGCTGTTAGATTTTCGGAGTGGAGTCCTCATGCAGTTTTATTTTGGTCATTAAAGCAATTACACTGTGGCATAATTACAGTCTTGATGGTAGGCTGCAGAACAATACAGGACTGTTAAATGAAACTTCTTTTTTTTTTTTTGTCTTCTTCATAGCCATTCCTAACCTGAAGAAAGTCTTCACTGCATTCAGCTTAACACTGATCAGTTGGATCAGCACCCTGGTGTCAGTGCTTACAGTGGCAGTGTTCATCTCTCTCATTGGGCGATCTCTTTCTTGGTACACCCATTTCTATGTTTCCGTGTTTCTGTATGGCACTGCAGCTACAGCTAAGCTTATTCTTGTTCATACAGTAGCCAAGAAGTACTTCTACAAGGTAAGCTTGCCTCTGTTCCAGTTGTTGAACGGTTATGTGGTGTTTAATCCGTGGAAGATTTGACTTTTGACTTTGTTAAAAAGCAAAATGTTTTCTGTATTGGACAGAAGTATTTAAAATGCCCTATTTCCCTGTGTACCAGAAACATTTGCCTTCAGTCTTCTTGTCATTTGTATGTTCCCTTCCTCTACCCCAGCCCATTTAATTTCTTTTTTCAAGTTAACTTGGAGCAGATGTAAAAAAACAGTAGGAGAATGGTGAGAGGATGCTTGTCTAAACTGTCTTGTCCAAGGAGAAGAGTCACATACAAGAAGTAAGGATTTTTCTGTGTGTTCTCATGGGATGTGCTCAGCTGTGTGTGTATTTGCTTTTGTATTACAGAATATGAATGAGCAGTTCCTGGGAGAGATTTTTTTTGATGCCTCCTTGATGATTTGGTCTGTAGCATTGACTGTGATCACTCAGATGGGCCTCTGTTCAGCATTCATCTGCACGTTATGGGTAGCGTTTCCTTTACTCACTAAGCTGATGGTCCATAAAGAATTCAGCCAAAAAGGTATGAATTTGGGGGGTGAGGGGAGGTTGCATTTCAAAACATCTGCCCCTGCTTTTGTATATTGGATATTATCCTCTTAAGTCTGTTATTTAAGCAAAAGAAATCCCAAGCTTTGAATGTGAGTAGTCAAAGCACCCATGTGATGTTTTTGTAACAAGAAGTGTTCTTAAACTAAAGGCACTTTGAAAGTATGCAGAAACTCTTTTAACAAAAAATCTAAACAGAACACAAAAAACCAACACTGAAAAACATCCTGTGTCTCAGGCTAAAACATTGCTATCTGATGTTATTAATAAGTGATCAGATACTTTGATGGACAGTAAAAGTTGTTTAAAATTCTGTGATATTTGAAGTTTTTTGGGGACAGAACACTTGTTCAATTTTAATATTTGATATTTGACTTTTTTAAATTCAAGGATAGTTTTGGGGTGGTTTTGAAAGAGTTGTATTACCATTGGCTATCCAAAATGGGATTCCCTTTCCATATCCTTATCAGGGCTGAGGATCAGAATTGTATATTGGGCCTTGTGGCACTACAAGGACATATTAGTAAAGCTGTATGTCTGTGTCCTTTTAAGCTTTTACAATTTTCTGTCTGTTGGGTTTTTTCCTGTGCCCTACAGGTGCCACAATGAAGTTTGTCATGATGTACATGCTGGGAATGTTTGTTCCCTATCTGTATATGATGTATCTTAGTTGGACTGTATTTGAAATGTTTACGCCTATCATGGGACGAAGCGGTTCAGAAATCCTGCCAGACGTGGTGTTGGCAGGATTTATTGTGGTCATCACTATGATTCTGTCATCCTATTTCGTAAGTAGAACTCGTAACTGTTGTTTATAAAATCTAGAGAAAGGTCAGAAGTTTTAATCAGTGTTTTTCTAACTTGATAGTTGAAATGAATGGTAACTTGACAATATCTTAAATGTTACAGGGATCTTCTAGGAAATAGGTCGAAGATTCCCTGTTTCATGTTAGTCAAAGAAAAATCGTTGAAGCAGGGGTTACAAAAACATGTCTGCTCTACATTGATGTCGCAAAGATATGCAATTTAATGCTGGAATATGAACACACCTTCGTTTTAGGTGAAGGATAGTATGTGGCTGAACAATACATAGGCAATTTAGAAAACTCTCAGAGGTTTTTTTCCGCTGCCCCTGCTACAAAGGTTTTATTGGCAGATGTTTCAGAAAATGGGAAAATTTTGAAAGCCCCAGGAAGTATTCACTTTATTCCTGTTAGTTTCAGATACTGTGATTAAAGATGAGTGTCATAGGTCAGGTAGTACCTGCAATGATATGTTTTTAATGTACTTTCAGTTCCATAGTTGGATTTTAGAGTTCTATAGATAGTCTTATTTCTGAAGTCGTGCAGTTTTGTAACTGGGCTGTTTTTTTGTTCTCTAGATTAACTTCATTTACCTTGTCAAAAGTACAGAAACGACGCTAATAACTTTAACCACAGTGTTTGTGGTCACTCTGATTCTGGTTTGTAGTGGAATCTTCTTTCCTTACAGTTCTGATGCAGCTAATCCAAAGCCTAAGCGAGTCTTTCTCCAGGTAAGAGAAGCCTGTGTATTGTCTTGCCTCTGTTGGTTGCTGGAGTGTTTGGCTTTTTCAAAGCAGTACCCTGTCCTTAAAAGTAGCGTTCCCTTTCTTCATTGATTTAAAAATTCTAACAATTATTCCTGGGTTTAAAATAATCGTAATGTTTCCATTTTTCAATCTCTCTGTACAGCTCACCTGTGTCAGAAGAGCAGGGTTTTTAAGTGGGAGAGTTAAGTAAGCAGTGCTTACTCAAGGGGCCATGATGGGAGATGAGTGGGAGACTTAAAGGGATAGTAACTTTCTGAATCTAGGTGGTTTTCTAGTATGTTTTTCTTACCTAAGTAATTACATGTATGTTCATAATAACTCAGGTAAATGAAAATGCAGTAAGTACACTTTAAGGATTGACATGGAGGCTGTTTCAGAATTTCTTCTGGTCCTTGCAAACTGCACAGGCTCTGTCATCTTTCTCTGTGTTTTTTGGGGTGTTTTGTCTCCTTCCTCTAGCACACAAGCAGAAGATTCCATGACCTAGATGGAAACGTGGTTAAAAGTGATGCTGGTATATGGATTAATGGATTTGATTATAATGGAATCTCTCACATAACTCCCCATGTACCTGAAATAAATGACACCATTAGAACTCCATGTGAGGAGCAGGCTCCTTTCTGTGGCCTTCCTTGGATTCTGCCGATACACTTCATGTTCAGGTCAGCATGAACACTGCTTCCCTTGAGCACTTGCTGCCAAAGCATGTTGGTCATTTATGCAATCTTACTTATGTAAGGGATGAGAAAGTATACAGCTAAGCTTGGTCTAAAATAATCCTTCCACTTCAGAAGACAAACTTCTCTCTAGAAGCAGTGTCTTCTGCCAGAATCTCTGCAAGACATTGCTGGGTCTGCTGCAGGTGCCGTAGAAGTAGATTGTGTAGAAAATCAGTGTCAGCACCAGTGGAGAAAAAAGATGAAGGGGGGCATTCTAAAGGGCAGTTCAGAGTAGGAGTATGTATGTCTCTTCCCTTCTTCCCCCCACTCAGCCCAGCTGACAGCAGAGGAAGTCTAGGACGGATGGTCTTCACAGGCAAATACTAGCTGCTGTGACTAGCTACTCTTTGCCCAAGGATCTTGTGAGCACAAATGGAGCTATTTGAAGATGCAAATATTCTTTCTCACTTTATTGTTTTGTAAATTAAGGCAGATGAAAATGATGAATGATCACCCTCTTGACTATTTTTCTGTTAACGTGTCCTTTAAATATTTGGCCACAAGCTCCTAATTTACCTGCCTTCAGCTAGATTCTGTAACTCTTTAAAATACTTCAGTTGGTAGCAGCACAGTCAGCTATACTATGCAAAAACAACTTCTTGGGTTCTTGTATTTTGTACCTCTAAGTGTTACATTGAGAATGAGTTGTTTGGGGTTTTTTAACAGGAAAAACTGGTACCTTCCTGCTCCAGAAATTTTTCCAAGAAGCCCTATTCACTTTAAAGTTCTGTCCAAGGAGGTGATGCCCTGGAACTCTGTGAGGTTAAGCTTTGAAGTATCTGGTGAGTGACTGAATGATTTGTGTTTATTTTTATGCCTATAATAATTCAGGCTTTGCTTCCAGTACTGTAGGTTCTAGTGCCATTCCCAGGATAGTGTGCTTTGTGGGATTAGCATTAATTTAGTTTCATAACACACTAAAAGCTGCAGGTGTTGTGTTGCAGTTATTACTGATAACCTCATCTGTTTTGAGTGAGCTTTGATCTTTTTATAGCAAGTCCTTTCTTAAAGTCCATTTTATAGCTCTGTCCCCCTATTATATCATCTAATTTATCTCACTGCTTGGAAATATTTGAAGCTTCTTCTGTAGAGAAGACAGGTGTGTCATGCCTTGGAAGACCCAAAATGTAATACACAGATAACACGCTACTACATGGGAAAATAGAGGATTATTCTACCTCCAGATGTTGATACATCTGGTACCTACCCCTGTCTCCACAGGTCCAAGCCACATGTCTGTCTATGTTCGGCCTCATGAAGGGTCAACTCTGTCCACCTGGTCTCTTGGGGATGGTGTGCCAGTTGCGAGCTTAGGAGGAGACTATTTTGTGTTCTACTCCCATGGGCTGCAGGCTACCCCGTGGCACTTCTGGGTAGAGCTCACAGTGAGTATGCAGCTGCTGGAAACCCAGTGATCCCTTGGTCTGCCTTGTTACCACTGTGCCTGCATTCCTATGTGAAAAATGTACAGCAACTTTCTTGGGCTTTGCTTTATTTGATAGATTCTCATTCTAGCTTCCCTCTTCTAATTTGCCCAACTTTATATATCAGCTCTCATGTATTTTTTGATGCTTAGACCACAAATTTGCCAAACAGCTAGAGGGAGAATGTTTTCCTTGTCACCATGGTCCTAGGTCGCAAGTTTGGAACCTTACAGTTCTTACAGTTTTATTACTGTTATGTCAGGGTTCTTTAACCTATTGTGAGTAGGTTCCTTTCCATGAATTTTGGGGTTTTTGGTTTTTGGAAAATTACAGGGAGTCCTTAGCAGGCAATTTACCTATCTTGCAGCTGAAGAAAGCTATGAAAGCTTTATTTTACATGTTTTCTTTTAAATTATTTTCACTTGGAAGCACGGCAAGGTTTAACGGTGTCTTGTTCTTCCAAGTATTACAAGAACCTTTGGAAGTTCAGAAAATCCCTTGTTTCCTTCCTGGATCGGGCAGTCTAAACTTTTAACTGAATAAACCTCTGAGGATGCCTGGAGAAGGAAGGCAGGAATTGGCTCTGTGACAAGTGTTAGGCACAACAGACTTTTCATTGTAAAGATTCACAATAGAAGGACCTGTATAAATACTGTGGTGGAGGCCATGTCTTCATTTGTCAACAAAACCAGTAGATAAAAATGTTAGAGCATGGGGAGGCTGTGTAACGTGTCAGAGGCACTGTGATCTAGACAGTTAGTAGTTAAGCTCACATTAAGTTGAGCTCATCATGTAATTCGACTGATCTCTTTGAAGGTAGGAATGTTTTAGCATACAGGAGAGAAAGCTGAGGGATGAAGTTTGTTCCAGAGGTATGAAGTCTGAAGACAAGTGCACCTGGATTGATCTTACGCTTAAAAGCCATCAACAATCACAAACACTGTGTTGCTCTTCTCTCACTTTCAGACCCCAGAAGAGCATTCTGATGGAATAGTCTCCCTTGCCATAGCAGCACATTACTTCTTTGGGGAAGATCAAAAGTCACCTCAACTCTATGCCTTACTGGAGAGGTTTCCAAACTGGACATTTTCTTCTGGTTGGTCCTGCACTTACGACCTTTTTGTCTTCTAATGTTGACAGTGATGCAGCATTAGTAGGGCAGTTTCTCTGACAATGTTGTTGTAGCAAATGCCTTCTAACAGGATGGAAGAGACTTTCAAAAGAATGTAAAGTACTTTGGCAACAAACGATGTTTCTTTGGCAGTTTGACTATTTAAGGACTGCTGCTCTCTTGGGGATATATTGACACTTTGTGTCAATGTGAATACAGCTCACCTTGCTTCTGTGGAAATGGCAGTTTGAGTAGTGGGTTTCTTCAAATGAAAACTGGGTTTGAGGAGGTAATGTGATACCATGGCACCTGTAATGAAAAGCCCTGGTGAAAGTATTTAGGTGTTATGTAAAATATAACTGTATTTATGCACACGTGGGGACTACTGTCTGCCAATCCTGTCCGTCCTATTAAAGTGAGACCTTCATCTAAAAGATGCTCATTCACATGGTGGGGCCGCAGGGGTGGCAAAATCCTACACACTGCTTCTGCCACTGGGTGGAGTTACTGAGAGCAGCGGTGCTTGTGCAGGCTTGCCTGGCCATCCCTGGCAAACACACAATGCAGAAAAATCGGTGTTATGATGGAACACAGTAATTATCTATCTAGATGATCTCGTCAAATAATACGTTTCTATCAAAAACTTTGTTCCTACCCTCTTGCCTCTTTGGTGTTAACAACTAGAGTGGGTAAGTTTGACCTGTCATTTGTGCTTTTGTTCCTGTTGGTATGTTTCAGTATCGGCATATAAGCGTGTGACTGCTCTCTGGTATGAAAGGGTGCTAAACCCCTACTCCTTTATGTGGATGTCTTTATAATTAGTCTGCTCTAAATTTCAAGTTATCTTCTAATTTATTAGAATTGGCTAATTTTTGGTATCTCCTCTGGAGAGACTTTTGGTAATGTGACAGTATTGCACTTTGCTAATACATTTAACTGTTTCTTAAAATATTGTTTGCTTTCCATAAGGAAAAATGCAAGGAAGAGTAGTCTTTAAAAAGATGTCTGACATCTCTGGATTGCTCTTGTTGTATTTCCACAGGACGGGCTTTAAGAGCAACTATGAGCGACTTAGAGTATCTTCCAGTTTTCATTGACGAGCTTTGTGTTCAAAAGCCAGGTTTTTTTCTTTTCCAGTGCAGTGTAATAGAACCACAGAATGTATCTTGGATCACCCTTAAAGGTCATCTAGTCCACCCCCCTGCAGTAAGCAGGGACACCTTGGACCAGATCAGGTTGCTGAGAGCTTCATCAAGCCTGACCTAGAACATCTCCATTAATAGTTAATTTTGGAAATTCAAAGAACTCTATTTCCTTGAAGAAATTTCTTCATGCTTTTTTCCATAAAACGTTCTGTGACATCCATGCCACGCTACAAATTGTACAGATTAGAGTGTTGCTCATCTCACAAACGTTGCCTAAGGGCACACAAAGCAGATTTAGTGCATGCATCTTAATTTTGAATAAAAAACATGCTAGTACCTAGAAGTTTGTAAGACATATGAAAGAAAAAAATTGGTGGCACCTTGACTTGTGTGGGCTGTGCTGGGCAGCAGCTCCCAGTCAGATGTTTTTTCTTCAAGTTGTTCAGTAATTGTGTACGATAGTGGTAAAAATCAGCTTTATTCTTGTAAGGGTGTTTTGGTTTTGCATGGCTGGGCTCTGGTGGAAGTGGGGGGCTGCAGGGATGGTTTCTGCAAGAAGCAGCCAGAAGCTCTCTGCAGGCCCGACAGGCCGGCTCAAGGCCAGAGTTGTTGCTGACCAAGGCTGAGTCCATCAGTGATGACCACAGGGCCTCTGGGAATCACACTTAGGGGGAAAAAAAAACACAAGCAGCTGCTTTTTGCCTCCAGAGAAGGGAGTGAGAAGATGTAAGGAACTGTGCAGGCACCAAGGCCAGGGAAAGGGGAGCCGGGCAGGAGGTGCTGCAGGTGCCAGAGAGAAAGATGCCCCTGCAGCCTGTGGAGAAACCCATGGTGGAGCAGGTGTCCCCCCGCAGCCCATGGAAAAGGCCGAGGCCCCACCTGCAGCCCGTGGAGAGGCCCCATGCTGGAGCAGGTGGAGGCATAGAGGAGATGCTGTGACCCATGTTGGAGCAAGCCCCTGCCAGCACTTGCAGTCCATGGAGAGAGACAGATGCTTTGTTTTTCTTTTTAGTCCATGTTGAGTCTGTTTTGCCCATGACACTGATCGCAGAATGATCTCTCCCTGGCCTTATCTCTACGCCTAAGCCTCTCAATAGATATTTTCTCCCTTGTCCAGCTGAAAAGGGGACTGGTAGAGCAACTTTGGTGGGCATCTGGCCTCCAGCCAGGGCCAAACCACTGCAAAGGTACATTTTCAAGATTATCTGCTGACTCATGGACTAGGCTAAGGGTTGAATTACTGTAATGATAATGACCTGGTCATCAGTATCTTAGAACCAGTCTTTCTACATTAAGATATGCATTAATTATCATTTGCTTGATTGTATCTGATTTGAAACTACACTCCCTATATTACACTTTTTAAAAAGTGCTGTTGATGGTTTGAAAAATGCAGTTTTAGTTTATAAATCCTGTGTCTTGAATCTCAACAAATGTACTGTACTCTGGCTGATGCAGAGCTAGTTAACTAAAGCTGCACTGATATTTATGGTCTTCTTCAGTTTGGATTTTTATTCTGTGTTTTAAATCTGATTTAAAGCTTTGAAGCAGTGCTGTGTGAAGAGTTAGTACTGGGAGCCAAAAATAAACAAATGCCTATTCACAATTTCTGAAACTTCAATGAAGCAATAACTTTAACTCAGGATTTAGCCTTTAACAAATAATTATGTGGGATGTTTAGTTTGTAAATTTTCTGTCTTTGTAAATAAAAAAAAAATTGGTGAAACTTGATTTTTCAACATGATTAAAGGCATATCTGTGTTTTTATTCATTGTGCTGACTTTTTTTTTTTTTTTTAATCTTAGGGTAGAAACACTGCTAAGTGATGCTAGAGTTAGAGCTACATGGACAATACACATGGCCAAAGAACATAACACCCATCTGAGCTGAGAAATATTAAAATGAGGCTGGTTCCCTAGCAGAAGGCAGTGGCTCTTGAAACAAGATGTGGTGTGGAAGAGCTGCTGGTAGTAAGGCTAAGGATTCTACACAAAACTGATAGCTGAGAGTAAATTTATTGTTGACTAGCAGTAGAAAAACAGCAGGGAAAATTCTGTGTGTGTCAGCTTCTGTCTTCAGCAAAGGAGGAGACAAGTCTTCAGCACTGGGGTTTGTTAATTCCTCATAAAGTGTGTAATCTGTCTTAGTCTGTGAAATTTACAAAAACCAAGCAGCTGCTAGTTTTAAAGGATAGAAGGGCAAAGGTGTAGAAAAACTATTCTTAGGAGGGGCAGTAAGTGGCTAATTGATTGGAGTTCACCTGAAACAGTTTACATGCACAGCCTTTTCTAAATTACCATCCAGGAGGAGTAAAGCAAAGTTCCTTCCTGACTTAGGATGGCTTTGAGAATGTTGCATTGTCGGTTAATGTACAGGGTACTCCGTCAGGCATATTTTAGCAATTTAAGTGTGTGATTGCAAAGGAGGCCTGTGTGTGTTCACAGAATGGTTTGGGTTGAAAGGAACCTTAAACATTGTCAAGTTCCAACCCCCCTGCCAAGGACAGGGACACCTCTGGCTACGCCAGGCTGCTCAAGGCCCCATCCACCCTGGCCTTGAACACCTCCAGGGAGGGGACATCCGCCATTTACCTGGGCAACCTGTTCCAGTGCCTCACCACCCTCATAGTGAAGAGTTTTTTCCTAATATCCAATCTAAATCTAAATCTACCCCCTTCCAATTTAAATCTCATTAAGTAATGTGGGCCTGCTTGTCCAGGTCCCTCTGGATGACATCCCATCCTTCTGGCCTGTCAACTGCACCACTCAGCTCAGTGTCATCTGCATCTTTGCTGAAGGTGCATGCTACTGTAAATGTCATTGATGAAAATATTAAATAGAACCGGTCCCAGTATGGACCTCTGAGGGATGCCACTTGTCACAGATCTCCATCTGGACACTGAGCCATTGACAACTCCATCACTCCATATTGACAACTATCTAGATATGGCTATCCCAGCAATTCCTTACCCACTGAACAAATCCACCTCTCTCTTTGGTTTAGAGAGAAGGATGTTGTGGGGGACCATGACAAAGGCTTTACAGCAGTCTAGGCAGATGACATCCATTGCTCTTCCTGTGTCCACTGGAACAGAAAGCCACTGAGTTGGTCAGGCAGCACTTGCGCCTGGAGAAGCCATGCTGGCTGTCTCAAATCACCTCCCAACACCATGTGTTTGGTGAAACAGTCTAATGCATTGTTGGAGGCTGTCACCATATCTTCAAGCTGCCTGCCGAGTTGGAAGTATGCATTTGAAGAAAGTGCTGGGATAGGTGCAACAAACAGGAGAATGTCAGCTGTCATGCACCAAGTGACAGGTGGTTGAGCTGAGTGGAGCTGTTCTCCGTTGGCAAGACCTGTTCAATCTAGGTTCTGTTGCAAGCCTATTGGGAAAACATTAATCCAATAGGATTTAACAAGTCTATACAGAGCTAATTGTAGCACCTGGGACACAGCTGCTGAAGCATTTGCTGGCACGGTAATGCTGTCCAGTACTTTTTGCCTTGCAGGCTAACCCTAATCTGGTTCTTGGCAGTGATCTGGAAGGAGCCTGCAGGATGACCCATCTTAAACTTGCTGTGCAGGTTAGTGATGGATGGTTACAAACCATGCAAAACCAGTAACCTGAAGTGCCATTACAAAACTCTCATGTTCAACGATGTGAAGTTACCGTGACTTCTGTTTAGAAGATAGCACATGGATTCTGTTCCAGCCTCTGAGGATGAATTAGTCATAGAAATCAGTCAGGATTCCCTGCTACCTGCACAAGAGGCTCTGTTGGGCTAGGACACTTCATTGTTCTATCAAAGCTGCAGATGCATCTTGAGAACACGTCAAGGCTAAAGTTCAGACTTCAGCAGGAAGTACAAGGCAGTTTAGTGAGATCTAATCCCTGCTTACCTGTATTTATTTCAAGCAATGTGTCAAGCATCACCAGCCATTAACAAAACAGTTTGATGTTTTGGTTTTTAAACAATCAGTTTCAGAAAGCTCCAAGAGTCAATCTTGAAAGTTAGCAGTAGTTTTCCTGGAAAGGAGTAATTCTGTCAGGCTGGTCTTAGCCTCTGGAACAAGTACAAGCTTCAAACCAACAGGTACAGCTGAATGTAAATAACTGTCTTAGAAAGCTGCTGAAATGTGGTTTACTCAGGATGTTGCTTCTGTGTAGGGTGTTTTATAGAAAACAATTTGAAAACACCTATGAAAGTAGTTAAGTGGCTTATGTCTGAAGCGTGTAGCTAGCTTCAGCCTCCAGTTGGGAGGGGCTTTTGTGAATCAGAACCATCAAGGTTGGAAAAGACCTTCAAGAGCATCAAGTCCAACCATCAGCCTGGCACTGCCACAAACCCTAAACCACCTCCCAAAAGCACCACATCTACCTGTTTTTGTGAACAGCTCCAGCTCCTCCACCTCCCTGGGCAACCTGTTCCGATGCTTCACTACTCTTTCCATGACAAAGTTTTTCCCAATATCCAGTGTGAACCTCCCCTGGTGCAACTTGAACCCATTCCCTCTTGTCCTGTCACTAGTTATTAGGGAGAAGAGGCCAAGTCCCACCTCACTACCTTTCAGGTAGCTGTTGAGAGAGATAAGGGTCTCCCATCAGCCTCCTCTGCTTAAAGCTGAACACCCCCAGCTCCCTCAGCCGCTCCTGGTAAGATCTGTTCTCCAGATCCCTCATCTGCCTAGTTGCCTTCCTCTGCATCCTCTCCAGCACCTCAAAGTCTCTCCTCAGTGCTGATAGGCCACTCCTTGAGTTTACTGATTTCAGGTGGTACACGATCAATAGACAAGGAAGAGCAAGTTGCCTCTGAATTTCAGAGCTATGAGAAAGCTCCTACCTTTTCTGTGTTCAAGCACTGTGACTACTTTTGCTGCTGTGACCAGGATATTGCCAGCAGTCTTCAGCTCTGGGATTGGAAACTACGATGACAGTTTCACTGTGTATGTGGCCTTTTGTTTGTTCTTGAGGGCTCTCCCTCCAGCTGAACCTGGCTTACCACCCCGAACAAGCTACCCATCATCTCCTGTAATATCCTTACAGATAGCCATAAACAACTTCTCCCCTCAGCCTATTACGAACAGACCTTTTGTACAGGTCCGGGCTAGATGTGCCCTCACGTAGTTGTTTACTCAGCAGTGTGTCTCAATCTGTAGCTTAGAAGGACCTCAGCTCTAAAAACATTTAAATAGGTTGCTTTGGACTAAAACCAGTGAAAAAATAGCTTGGAAAAAAGCAATAGTGAAAGTTATCCTCAAGAACTGTGACTTGAGCAGTTTTGCAAATATACTCCATGTAGGAGGATTTTTTAAAAGGGGCAGCAAAGAATCCTGCATGGTTCCTGTTTTTCAGAGGCAACTGGTTTTGTACAGGAGTAGAACCAGATTTCATGTGCAAATGCTGGTGAAGGAGTAAATCTGGTATCTTCCTGTGCTGAGGTAGACCAGGCTGGCAAGAACCAGGGCGGCCAGTTTTACATGAGCCTGATAATCAGAGTGGGAAGAGTTTGAATTCTGCAGAAAATGCTGATCCTCAACTGGTTAAGCGGCCTGTTTTTCCTATGTTTAGGTTGAGGCAACAGTGCGTAGTTGTAGATGAATAACACTTCTGGGGTGGGTTTGACTTGGCTGGCTGCCTGCCAGGTGCCCACCATTTTCTCACCAGGCCAGGAGGAGAAAATAAAATGAATAACCTTATGGGTTGAGACAGGGAGATTCCTCACCAGTCACCATAACAGGAAAAACAAACTGGTCTTGGAGAACATTAGTTTATTACAAATTAAAGTAGGATAGCAACAAAGAAAGAGAAAAATAAAAACACCTTCCCCAGCCCTCTCCTTTCTTCCCAGACTCTTCACTCTTCTACATCTTCTTCCACAATGGTGCAGAGGGATTTGGGATGGTTAGTTGAGGGCTGGGTCATGGTACAGCTCCTCTCTGTTGCTCTTTCCTTCCTTCTCACACTGTTCCCCTGCTCCAGTGTGTGGTCCCCCCCATGGGATAGTCTTTCATGAACTGCTCCAGTGCGGCCCCTCCTCTGGATGGTGTGGTCCTTCAGGAACAGATCCAGCATGGGTGCAGTTCTGCTCTGGCAAGGGCTCTCCATGGGCTGCAGCTTCCTTCAGGGCTCATCCCTGTCCTCTGGTCCTCAACAGGCTGCAGTGTGGGTATCAACCTGCTCCAACATACTCCACATGTTGCAGGGGAACAGCCTGCTTCACCGTGGTCTGAAAAGATGTGCTAAAGAACAGGATTACTGCTGAACAACAGGAGCACAGTTGTAAAACACTAAGATTAAGGTATGCTGGTGAATATATGTGCTTGCTTGTGCAGATCCACAGGCTGCAGGGAATTGGAGTGCCTCCTCCTTCTCCTCCTTTATGGGCCTGACTGGTCCTTGCCTCTTCCCTTCCCTCACTCACCTCTTTCACAGCATTTTAGTTTTGGGGGTTTTTTTACCCCTTGGTAAAACACTACTTGGGTGGGCTCAGCTGTGTCGGGCGGTGGGGCCTGTTGGAAGTGGCAGTGTCTGATACGGGGGCAGCTCCTGGGCTCTACTCATCTGCAAGGCCCCCTTGCTAACACACCCCTGCACCCTAAACACAATACACGCTTCTCTTCAAAGCAACAGGTGGATGTAGCTTCGAAGACGCACTAGTAAGGAAATCTTCAACTTAAAGATCAATAGCCTCACCATGTGAAACAGGCCGGAGGGGGTGATGTGGCAAACCAAAACCATTTTACCAGGGTGGTTTCTTTGAGAGCTTTGTTTCTCTGAGACAACCTACCTGAATTCAAGTAGTTTACTGCAATGCCTTGAAGTCAGAAATAGTTATTTTTGACAGGAGTAACTTCAAGTAAAGTTGAGTACATTTGTCTTTTAATTACAGGTATAACAGCAGTGAAATTGAAATACAAAATTAGCACATAAGATTTGCATAGAGATAATCACTACTAGAGAAGTACAAACTTCTAAAATTTCACAACAAAAGATTTAACTGCTAAACAACAGTAGCACAGTAGTAAGATACTAATATTAAGAATGCTAGTATATCAGTTAATGTATGACTTTACTTGTACAGATCCAAGACCTGAACAGCAGAAAGCTGATCGCGATAGGCTTGGCTTACATCATTACCACAGAACCACAGAAAAATATTAACTTGAAGCACAGTTTTTATTTTTAACATAGATTAAGCAGTTTTTCTATAATAAAAAAAGCTTTAAGTATCCCCTTATATCAATAATGGATTTTGACGTCAGATCACAACAGGCTTGTAGGCATGACAGACACTATCTGTAACCAGTAGCTACAATGCAGACTAAGCTTGATGCTGGGACTCTTGAACCATATTTCTTTCCCGCAACTTCAGAATTAGTTTCACCTCTTACATGGAAATTCAAGCTGCATTCACTAAAATCTCCAGCTTTCCAAGTAATACACACAATTATTGCACTTGTACTGGTTGTACTGGCTTAGTAAAGCCACTCTAAAGCAACAGTTTAATATTTGTACATTTTAAAGCACTTGATCTTATATACAAAGAAAATAAAGATGAAAACCCAAAATTTATTTCAACTTAATTGTGAATATTCTTAGTTTTCAGAATTTAAACAGATGTGCATTTAGTAACTACACTAGAAAAGCAACAGATGCTGTAACTACCCTATGATGACTAGTTTGGTCCATGTCAGTAATCAAGTGATGTTATAAAAAATAAACTAGTTTATTTTGTATAAAATGAGTAATGTTGCATTTTTGTTCAGATTGCACAGTACAAACAAGCTAATATCTAAATTAATACTGTTACAGGTAGTTATTACATAGGGACAGCAGCTAGAAAAAATAAGTACCTCAAAGCAACAGACTTTGCAGCCAGCTTTTCATAACATTGTATGAAAGTTAAATATGTCTTAGTTACAAGAATGCATATTATAAAATGTTTGAAAAATGTTGAAGTATGAGCTGTTAAACTAATTTTCCATAGCAAGAGTATATGATGATTATTTACATTTTAAAAATCCATTTTTCAGAAAAGAATTTACAAGGAAATAAATAACCTCCAGCAATCCCTTAAACCCAACTACAGGATCTGTAAGTGGCAATAAAAAACAGGTAAGCCACCCTGTGTCACTGTCAGGTCAGTAAAGTATGCGTCATCCAGAAAGAAGTGCAACTCTGCTTTAACTTTACTAGTCACCTAGAAACATGCACAATACATACAGGTACCTTCAAATATGGTACAACCTCGAGTAATTGTACAAGAGTATTCACAAAAACATACAATGTACTTTACAGTCCTTTAATACAAAATATCGATATCAAACCAATCTGAACTGCATTGATCTGATGTTTCTTAGGCAGGCAAGCCACAAAGGATAAGAGTTTTAAAATAAAATCCCCTCTTTGTCTTTTAAAGTCAAGCAAAAAAAAATAAAATTAGTTTCTTCAGAACATGTTGGTGATGTAAAGGTACTGATGAACATTAGCTGAACCTGTCTCTGCATGTATGCCCTCTCAACACCACCGTGCATCAAAACCTAAAGCTGCAGTCTATAGATTGCATTGGAAAAAAAAGATCTTGCCTCCTGAAATTATTAGATGAAACTGCTGCTTAGTTATCCCCACAAAAGATTTCAAAGATTGAAATATATTAAAAAAAAAAAAAAAGTTCACATCCAAAACATGGAAGCATGTCTAAGAGCTGGTTTGCTTCCTTTCACACCTGAAGTTTGGGAAGTTGTTCATCTTCCATTTAAGACACAATACAGTCATAACTGCCCTCCTGCAATGAATCCTCATCCTCTGCCTTGGACTTGTCCTCTTCATGCCTGCTTGCATTGCTGCTGCCAGCATCACTCTGAGGATTAGTGCCATGGCTAGATGAAGTCCTGCTTTCCTCAGCTCTGGGGTTCGCTTGCTCGGTAACCTTAGAAGGATTCACTGGCTGGAAAGCTTCAGGCTGTATCTGCTCTTCCGCTATTTCACTTAGTTTCTGGATCTGTGGTTTGATGATATTTAGAAATGGCTTGTACCCAGGGCTAGGAAAATAATGGTACAGAACACCATGAGTGAATTTAAAAAAAAAAAAAGTGCTTCTCTCATGTAACTGAAAAGCAGCATTTCATGGGAGATGCTTAATCAAAAAAAATATCTGCTATAACTCTTTCATGTACAGAAACTCTCTGTTGCGTGTTTGGGGGGGGGGCGTTGATTGATTTGGGTTTTTTTTACCCCCTACATACAGGTGAAAAAGCAACCATAATCAAGCAGTAAAATTTTGGGCTGGATTGTTTTGAGTTTGGTTTGGTTTCTTCCAGTTTGAGGACATCTGTTCTAAGTGACCGTCCTGAAATTCTCAGCAAAAGTGCTTTTACATAATTGTTTCGGGTAGGGCTGAAGTTGCTCAAGAGTGGTTTTTTTGGCAACTAATTGCCTGCAACTGGAATGGAAATGAAGGTGGAAAATAACACTTACCAATCTGTAGAAGCCCATTTGTCAACAGCATGTAGGCCAGTCTTGATATTCTGACAGATTTCTCCATCAATATCAGAGGATTGCATTATACTGAAAACCTGGCTGATTACAGAAGATTCTCTGAGGATAAGGCCTATAACAATACACCAATCCAGGCATCCTGCTTCCATGAAGATATGTAGCAAGTACCTATATGGAAAAATAGTTTCCTTATTTCTTTTTCCATTCCGAAGGCGACACCCAGTGTGATTCTGCAGGCAGTGCTTCTTGCCCCTGATGCTGCACAGCAGTCACTAAGTCAGTTTCAAGTGTAAAGGCTGTGTTACTTACCGCAGCTGCACCTGTGACTTGTGCGGCCCTTTACTCGCCAGTTCTAGAGAGATATGTTCAAGCTCTGACTGAGTTAAGCTTAGGCTGGAGAAGTTTTCATCCACCATGGTCCAGTCACCATCCACCATAGAACTTGTTTCAGTCAGGTCCGTTGCCGAACCAATGCTGCATTCGTCACCTATCAAAAACACTCCGAAACATAAGGGGGAAACAAACCACTCCCTTCAGCAAGAGTCAAGATTCCTGAACTCCCTCCTATAGAAACTGACAGACACACTGTAATGCTTCATTGTGTACCACAGTACCAAGAAGTCCATCCCACTTCAGCATTCTTCCTGTCACACTATAGGGCAGATTTCTGCAGGGATACAGTAGTTTTATCATCGAATAAAATGAATTCTGCAGAACAACATCAAGGGTGGAGTCTGAAGACGTGTTGTCAGTCACTGTAAGAGCACAGTGACAACCTCACAAACTATAACCCTAGAATTAGGTCTGTAAGAGGGGTTTCAAAAAGAATTAAGTCTTTCTAATAAAAATATGAAGGAATTTTCACAGGAACAGTAATAGCAAAGCTGAAACCATTATAGCGGTGAGTCATGAAGGCACCCACACTCTAGAGCAGTTTCCATATTAAAGCAGACATGTCTTTTCTATGGAACACAGTTAGAAAGTCATAGAGTTGTTTTATTAGCTTTTTGCCCATAAATACCAGTGCTGTTATTAGTTATGTTTGTGGTGGTTGTTATTGTTGTTCTTGTTGTTATTATTATTCAGCTCATGGTGTTTTGAAGTCGACTGATTTATCTTCACTTTAGAAATAAACTGCTGAAAAATGCATGCAGAAGTCCATTGAACACAAATATCTTCACCCAGCTCAGAAAAAAAGGAAGAAATACTTGTTCATGGAAACACTGGTAGTGATAGACAGGGGGTACAAGGTAAGTTCTCCCTGCTTAAACTACACCTTTCTGAGTCCTGTAACAATCTTACTTAAACCTAATGCATTCTTGCAGTCTCCAGAAGTAATGAAGAGGAGAAGGGTAGTGCCCAAGTAAAGGGAGAGGACCTCATTCTTTTGGTTTTTTTAAAGCTTGTCAACTTCTTTAAATAGCAGCTCTGAGTGCTCTGACCTTCACAGGAGGCCCTAGCATCTTGGGAGATTGTAGTTCACACTTTGGTACTTGGGTCTTTTCCCTAATAAAGTGGAATTGACATGACAACAGACACTGTTGAAAATGTTGATCCACACAGGACAAGAGGGAATTAAAAAAAAACCCAAAACCAATACAAACCCAAATGATCAGTCACACATTTCCTGCCCGTGGCAGTGAATAAAATGGTCTTTTGTATTTTCATAAGCTGATTTTACGTTTGAGCTTTTAAAAAGCTATCTAAAGGCACAGAAAAAATGAAAATTATATGGGACTATTACTTTCTCAATAAAGAACAATCTAATATCCTCCTAAAGAAATACAAAAGCACAAAGTTCATGTGGTAAAGCAGTGCCAAACTCTGCAAGAGAGCAACCCATGCGAAAGACAAATTCTAAAAAAACCAAAACCACTTAGAACACTTCCCAGCCACACAGTAAAAATACTAAATTTCAAGTTGCCATTACTGACAGGAACTTCAGCGAATATTGATTTCATATTCTTCTTGAAGTACTTCAAGATGTACGACATAGGCCTTATCCTTCTGTTGTAAAAATTTCAGTACACTGTTCAACAAGTCCTTTGTTTTCTTTTTTTTTTTACCTGAATCATGGTTATCAGCAGTTGGGAAGCAACAATACAGTACTGGCATGCTAATATCAAAATAGAAGTGCATACTTCCAGGTGGATTTTTCCAATGAACAGAGAGAAGAAAGAGTGACTAACCTTTACTCAGCAAAGGAGAAAGGAATGCATCTTGCATGTGTGGTCCATGGGATGAAACTGTGTCAGTCTCTCTTTGGGAGGAGCTGATAGTGCCAAGCCAGCTGCGACTCCGAGGTGTGTTTGAAACCCCTGTGTCCATTTCCATGTTTACAAAGGCATCTGCAGACTGAGATTTTAGCAGCTGCTCCCCTGTGCCTAAAAAAACCAACAAACCCAACAAAATAAAGTCATGACCATCAAAAAGGAAACTTACAACATTCTCTCCAGGCATTCCAAGAAGACAAAACTTATATCTAAGTCAATATTCAATTAGTTTACTGAGGGATCTACCAAAAGCAAGGATATGCACCAAATATAGATAATTTCAGGAATTTCTGAGACCAGTTTTTATGTCAGCACTGGCACTGAACAAAACATAGCAGGTGATAAAAACATTACCATCAATAGTGGTGCTGCTACTACAAAAAAGAGGAAGTCTTGGCAGAGAGTATCAACCTTGCCCTAAGAAAATAAAGTGGCAAACTGAGAGATGAATAATACAAAGGAAGTTTACTGCAAGTCCTCGAAAATCTTACCCTCTAGCATAAAGCAAATACCAAATATTAGGAACACTGCGCTTTTTTAAGTACAAAAAGTTAATAAAAATCCTCATCTGAAGACTAAGAATGTTGATTTTTAATAGTTTGCTGTAGCAGAATTTATGTCAATGAGCAGTATCTATGTTCAAGACAACATCCGCATGAGTGATACCCAGTTCAGCGCCACCTGAAAAAGCAAGAAACCTCAAGAGAAACAGCAGTGTGATCAGATTACACAGGAGCCTGTGCTACATGAAACTGCTTCAAAAACTACACCCTGTGTGAGAAAGCTGTGCAGGTGACAAGCTTCAGCCTGTTCTCTGCTTAGCTGAGCTCTGAAAGGACAGATTTGGACCGAAGGGTGTAGGACTGCAGGAGAGAAGCCTAGTCCATATGAACTCAGATGTTACAGCACCTGTCTTGTACTTTCCATTCTTGAAAGGTGAATTAACGGACGAAGCTGGTATGACTGGAAATGGCCAGAGGAAATCCTTGTGTAACTTTTTCAAAGCAAACACAAAATCCTCCACGCGGGCAGCTCTGGCTCGCTCCTTGCACAGCCAGCCGATCAGCTCAAAGCCCAACTGCGCGGCAAAGCAGCCAAGGTCTTTCAGCTTGATTTCCTCCAGCAGACGCCGAGCGTGCCGCCAGAGCATCATGTCAATGTACATGTTCTCAGCACAGTCGCTGTCTTTACTCCACCTACAGGGAGACCACACAAGAGTGACGTCAAGACTGATAAAGTGGAGGCACAACGGCTGTTGGCCGCAACCACAGCACATCAAGTGACCACAGTATTGGGAGCTTTCTATAAACCAAGGGCAGTGTCCACTGTTCCTTGATATTTATGTTCTCTAAATGATCCCACTGCCTCAACAGTTAAGTGAAATAAGGGAAGTTACAACAGCAGCAGTGTTCATAGAGCATTAAACTATTAGCAATGCAGGAAAAAAAGCAAAGAGATAAAAAGCAGGTGTCACTGCAAAGTGACTTCTGAGAAACAGGTTTAGAGAACAACTCAAGTATTAGTCTAGGATCCTTCACAGCAAAACTCTTAAGATAGTACTCTCTATGGAAAGTTACTAATAGCACTTGAATTTGTACTAAAAACAAGATGGTTTTGAAGGTCTTTATGGGGGAAAAGCACCAAAATCAAAATTATAATCAACCTCAGATCAGTATCGCTTCTGAACCTTTTTATACACCGATGAACATGAATTCTGTATGCAGCAGTTTAAGACTGATCGACCTCGTGTAAAAAGCTGTACTTCTGGCTTGGCAACACACCACTAGATCAAGATGTGTACAGCATCACAGTGTACATTGCACTGTGATGCTGCAGTACTCTGAGCTGTTCAAGAAGTCTACTTCAGCAAACCAGATCCTTCAAATAGAAGGCTGCAGTCTCAATAGTTATTTAGATTATTGCAAACGCACCCAATGGATTCAGAGAGTTTTGGTCATCGATATCTACGTGTGCCTATATATACACACAAACATAACACATGTATATGTATTTACATTATTGGGAGAACACATTCTAACACGTGAGAGACAGACAGCACAGGCATTATGAGAGTCAGGAAACGACACATGCAGAAGGATGTGGAGGGAGACTACAGTGAATCTAACTATAATGTACTTCCGTAACTTAAATTGCAAGAGAGTTAGTACATTACCTAACAAAGCAAGGAAGAAGAAATTACTACCAATTACCTTTTTCCAGATGGGCCAGAGGGCATACTCAGTGTTTTTGTCAAGTTAAATTTGCTATGGAGATTCTCTGCTGATTGGGATAAACTAATGCTGCGATGTCTGAAGAACTCAAAGCCACTACTTGAACTTGGTTCCTAAAACCAAGAAAACACAAATATACAGTCAAAGAAGCCAGCATGCTATATAGTAGCAAGATCAATCATACAAGGTTTGATGCACAGTGCTTACTATTTTCATCACAAACCTGAGTTGTTGGTGTAGCTGGAGGTGTCTCTGTTTCTCCAGAGCCAATGGCTTTAAGAAATCTGATCATGTGACGACAAAGATCCCACTTTCCCTGCTCTAAGGCAGTATTAAATAGGAGAGTAGCGTGTTGTCTGCTAACTGCTGGAACTTCCATATTCTGCAAGTATCAAAGCATAATTAAGTCATTTGCTCTTGCCATCAAGCAACAGAAGTCCTGTTAAGTCAAACCAGGTGATGTCATGTTCAAGTATACCAGATATCAGAAGTGGCAAGTTTCATGTTATATCAGTAAACTAACTACTGACATTGTGTGATATTTTGCACCTTCATGAGTAGAGAGAATCTCAACAGAAAAGTGTTAAATTTGCACTTTGGTTGAAGAACATTTTTTAAAATACTACAACATTAGTAAGTATCATGTTTCTTGCAATTTATGAGGTACCATTACCTGTAGGATAATAAGATAAGAGGCAGCTGTGTCCAAGTCCTGGGCCATTAAGCACTCTTCAAATAAATCCTTTGGGTTTCCAACAGCAGCAAAAAGATAATTCCACAGGGCATATTCTGTCTTCCTAGCACAATGAACAACTGTCTGCAGGAAGAGGGGGAACTCTGTAATGAACTTTGCCACAGTGGGAAGCAGAGGGTCGGGAATGGGTTCCCGCGAGGTAGCTTCTTCTTCCAGCACTTCATGAAGCATCAGTTCTAGTACGTGAGGAAAGTATGGTAATGTGGCACAGGAGTGGGCCAAAAGCAAGGCTTGTTCACCGAGGTTCCTAACCAAGAGCTGGCGTAAAATGTGATGGAGGTAGATCTGAGAGGTTCTCTCAACAATGGAGAAAGGAAAGAGAACCTCTAAGTGTTCTCTAGCACTGCTTTGAGTGTATAAACAGTCATAGAGCACAGTGTCATTAACAGCACCAAGAACCAAGGCATCTTCAAACAAAACAGCCAACGGGTATATGTTGATGTGGAAAGGCAGCATGATCCGTCTTGACAGAAAGGAATGTGGCTTTCGATGGTCTCTGGGAAACAAGGGAAGCCAGACTTTCATACCTGCCCCACCACAGCTGAGCCACAGAGCCTCCAACAAGTGGCGTTTCTGTTTGTTGATCCTGCAAGTAGTCCATACGTTTTCAACAGACTGAGCTAGGACAACTGGAGCACAAAAAGGCAGCTATTAAAAAAAAAAAAAAAACCATCAGAATTTGTTAATACTTTTCTGTTTTTCCCCCTCTTCACAAGAACGCCTTTTCTAGCTAAGAACTACTCTCTGCAAAGAAAATCTGCTTAACCACACCCTGACACCCCAGAAAACACCTCTTAACTCAAAAGACATGTCTTAATACCCTCCTTGCCTTCAGCTTCTTCAGGTAGCCCAACAGCCCAACTAAAACTGACAAAATTACAGCAAACACTAAATTTGCTACTGTTTGATTGAGCTGTGAACAACTCTTCACCTAAACTTTTCAGATTTCCCTCTCCAAAAGCAACTGTTTCATGCAGAAGCATTTTTCATCAGCACAGAAAAATAGAGAAGTTCAGTCTCAGTCACTAATCTCTATTATTGCTGTTTTTAGGAACTTTGTAAACATACCCTGCAGAAAAGATAATGTTCCATCAACATATAGAACAGTTTTAGATAGACTGGAGGTTTTTCTGTCATTAGCACACACCAAATTTTGCCCAGCACCTTTACAATTAAAGACAGTATCGCTCACTGCAATACAAATACTAATCACAAATAGTAAATACTTTAGTAAGACATTCACATAATTAGGTAGTAACATTTCACAGATTATCTTAGAGAGGAAAAAAAATCATGGGAGTAGTGCTTTACTTCCAGCTAATAATTCAGCCTGTAAGTGTAGACACTGCCTTGCATTATGGATTTTTCTTTACGCCTGGACCACTCCCTTCCACAACTTCTTCATTCACTGACAACATCTTTGAAGCCATATACAATATTCACATATAATTACTCACATGCTTCCTTTGATTAGGATTATTATCCTTATCTCGTATCTGGGGCCCAGATCGATCCCGTTGCAGCATGATGAGTTGTCCTGCTAAGTTCAGCATAATACTTTCAGCCTCACAAGCCTAAAGATAAAGAGTATCATGCAAATTATTAAGCTTTTTGAATGCATCATTTGACCCACATCCACAATGGAAACACAGAATAAGAAGAGGAAATTCATGGCACTGCTATACAGCAATGTCTAACAACCAAATTAAACACAGAACTGAAAAATCAAGTAGAGCTGAGTACAAACAGATTCACTTATGTAGGTCTTGTGCAAGGGAGTAAATACTGGCAAGCTTTTAGTTCACTAGACCCATTCCATGTGTTTATTTGACATGGTCCTTTTCCAACTACGCCTGTCAGCATAGGCAAGCCACCAGGTTTTAAGAAAAATAGCACTCTCTATTCTTAGCAGCATCACCACTGGATGATTGCAGTATCTGACTGCAAAGACTAACCAAAAAGAGTTGAGCCCAGAGTTTAGCCACACTTATACAGCACCTTAAACTTTCAGAAGATGCAATTAAAGAAAGATCTTTCTAGTTAGGTGTATCAAGAAAGGAAAGTATTATTTTCTAAAGATATCTCTCAGAACGGTTTCATTTTAATTTTAAATCAGGTCACTGGAGCTATTACCATGCTATGCACAAACTCTAAATGAATGGGTAGAGGGCCTGTATGGTAAGTTTGCAGCATCAGGGGTTAAGGTCAGCAATAGGTAACAACGCTGAAAAGGCTGACATGCTTCCCTAAGTTAGACACTACATAGTGCTAACAAACTCATTGATCAGGAGAAATTACAAAGTTTGAAGATTTCTTAGTCAGAAAAAAAAGGGGTAATATTTGTTTGGTCTGAAGCTAAGTTTAAAATACTTCTAGTGCTCTACAAAGTTTGAGTAGCTTTTTCTCAAGTTTAGGAAACACCATAGGTCAGGTAGTTCAGGAATAAGGACATTGTCTCACAGCAAGATGGACTAGAAAACCACGTTGCATTTTATGCCCTTGTCTGAGATCACATCAAAGTCTCAGGAGGACACATGTTTAGTATTGTGGGATGAACATTAGAATGAACTAAAGGAAGCAAGTGCAAACCTTCAGAATCTGTGTCATTGCTTGCTACCTGCCAGTGGCTTTGGTATGTGGAGAAAAGTGTGCATGTTCACATGTCTCCAGGCCTGCCTCACAGACAATGCAGCTTCCAAACTATCTTAGGGTACCTGCTCTGATGAGAAGATATGCTTGGTACTGCAGCTACTCATTAGTTGAGCTCAATTTGTTTGCATCACAGACAACACAAAACCAAGCTCTCTTTGCCCTGTACTTTCAGTGGCCTGAACAATTTCCTGGAATTAAGACAAGGCTTCACCTTCACACATCAGTCATTCTTTGTCTGTTGGTCTATCTCCTGACATAACTGCATGGGAGAGATCTTACTTTATTTTTGTACAGTAGAAAAATGACTAGAAGTAACCTCGTAGGGTCATATGCAATCTTTTCTTTCTTTCTGGTTATTCTCTGAGTAATGGATCTGTTGCTGCAATATGGGCACTTTCTAATGCCACAGTCTGCTCTGGTGTTCAACTTTTACTACACTGTAAAGAAATACCCCTTGACATAATTAAGCTTAATTTGTCCTCCCGGGATTTGGCATCAAGCTTTCCAAGATGACAAGAGAAGTTATCAAGTAAGAGCCTGGAGGTTATTTCCACTGCCCCCTATAATTAACAGATAAAATGTTTATATAACAAGCATCAGAAAAATACATGTTCTGCATTTTACCCCATCCAGAAGAGCCCTTGATTTATGATTAATTTATCAGACAGGTAACCTTTGAGGTTACTAAACTAAGAAATCTGATTCTTTTAATTTGTAGCCCTGTTACCTGCTGAGGCATCTTCAAGGTGATGCCAGTCTCTGTCCTCACCGATGTCAGTGTAACAGACACTACAAGAAAAGGATGAGGAATGTACCGAGACATGGATACTTCTTGAAGAACTTGGATACTGGCAG
The DNA here is from genome assembly GCA_027925045.1 of Hypotaenidia okinawae. Taxonomy (NCBI): domain Eukaryota; kingdom Metazoa; phylum Chordata; class Aves; order Gruiformes; family Rallidae; genus Hypotaenidia; species Hypotaenidia okinawae. Next base: position 35,828,030 of record BSDF01000005.1, on the reverse strand, counting down.
TAGGGTTAAGACTGCAAGAAAAGATGAGTAAGTTTAGCAATTTCAAAAGAGTATTTAGGATAAAATTAGTAGCTTGAAGTACACACAATGAAAATAAGCCACTTAAGCTCAGCAGTTTATTAACTGAATGACTCCTTTAACTAGGAACCCCACCGGTGCCTGCCTCCACACTACATCAAGTTACCAAATAAATACAAGCTGCACTACTTTATCTTGTTTTGGGAAACAGATAGAAGGCAACATCAGATACTTCAGAATAAAACAATTCACCCTTTAGTACGAGACTTCCAGGGTTTGGATTTTGTTGGGAGTTTTCTTTGAAAAATATTGACAATATTTTCCTCTAAAGTGGATCAACAGCTCGCTTTCTGCTAAAAAAAAAAAGGTCCCTTCTTGCTGAAACCAATATACCACAATGGTAAGGAAAAAAATCACCTGCTTAGGGACTTCAGAAGCTACCTGGGAATCTTTATCTCCTTCTTAGGTTCACTAATCTTAACTGTCTGGAAGTATTTGGCTCTTAAGTTGCCACATCTTTTGCACCAGAACAGGTTCCCTACAACTACACCACAGACCAAACTTTTAATCTTCGCTGCTCTGCTGTCACGCCCACCAATTCCTACTTGTAATGTTAGGAAAAATACTAGACACATTCAAATATGTGGGTGCCTTTAAGTGCCCTTTTCTTCTATTTATATTCAGTTTTCAGGTTCCTATTGGCTAGAAGATGTTTGTGCAGACAGCTGGAAACCACACATCTCAGTCTCTGCCTCCACGCCTAATATGCACCTGCATGCACAGGAGTGACGATGCTCACGAGCTCTCATTTCTGCACACAGGTAACACTTACTCCTCCGCATTTTAAAAATCTGACTCCACGAGTTGCCAAACAACTTTACATTATCCTAAGAATTTACGCAGACTGAGAGCAAATGCAGAAGGATTTAAACAGTGGTACTCACCCATCAGGCCTTCTCTCAATACTGTAAAGACAAATGGAACAATCTGCTCTGAACAGTATTACGATGTCCCGGAAGACACTCAGTAGTAACGTGTCTGCTTGCACTTTGGTGATGTGTGCAAATGCATTGTCAAGATTAGAGGTTCGCAAGTAGATTCTCAGCTACAAGGAAAAGGAGCAGTTTGAATGCAGGTACTGTTTGGTAGTTTAGTAGTAATTCCATGTCCAGTTACTTTATTTTTTTGTGGAATGTCTGTCAGGGATTTCTAGCAAGAGATATTACTGGGTTTCTGATCCAGCACACGTTCTATCCGTTAAGTGGTATTACTGCTCCCAAAGTGGTTAAAAAACAGTACTAACAAATCTGAAGTACTAAACAACAAACTTAAGGAAGGAGTTTTATTCCATTACTTTTGAAAAGCACAGAGTAACTAATGCTTTTCTGCCCATCTAATTAAAAACTTACGGAAGTGGCCCAAAATACTGTAACTAGATACCTCAAAACTGTCTTTGTCCTAACAGCTCAAAAATTTCACAGTTTTCAGAACAATGAATAGATTCACGGCAGTCATCCGAAAACAGTTTTTAATAGCAGTAATAGACTTTTCTGCTTAGAATTACTTACATATTAATAATGAATGACCAAAAGCCACCTATGTATCAAGCTTTTTTATTTATATTCCTACTGTAGAACAGAGCAGATATTCTAAACATGATTTACTTCCTTTGAAGAAAAGTACCTCACCTCTTCCTGATGATCATTTAAATTATAGCACGCAAGAACAATGAAATCATTCCACCATGCTAAGCCACCTGTTACCATCATATTTTGCTCCTGAAAAGAAACCACAATCAAATGACATATATATAATGTATGTATATAATGACATATGTTATATATATATAATGTATGTATTTTTAAATACACATACACATGTATGTTCTATGGGTAATTTCTGAAAACCACACATGATCTCTATAAAATTTACTGCTAGTGGCAAGACAATCTACGCATACAAAGTTTTTGTTGATTAAAAATCACAAAGTACTGAAGAATAATATATGAAGTTCAAACATCACCCCACAAAACACAGCACCACCGTTCCTTACGCTACTGGCATCCCTGAACTCTTTCATATTTGCTTTCTGCTTCTGGCCAGAATTTACAAGCTTGGCATACAAAGCTACACCTCACACAGACTCTCAGATAAGACGTGGGAATAAGTGTCTGACTATATGCCCTCAGGTTTGGAAACATCTTAACAATCACACACAGATTATTGTACAGAAGGCACAACATAAGTGCTTCAGACATTTTATGAAAAGCATATGCAAAACCAGCATCCCTAATCACAAGTACGATTGTCTACTGGCTGTTTACTTGAAAGAAGTATTTCACATTTTCTCAAAGAGTCATGTACCAAGAAATACAACGTCCCCAGTATACCTGAAGAAAGTACTGTAACATCTCACCTGGGTAATGTTTCCAAACAGCTTCCATTTTTTGGTAAGTAAAGAATAATGTGCAAAACCAAACTTGCCAACAACAGCTACATTCTGTCCAAGCTTGTCAATAGCTGAAAACTGCTCAAAGAGAAAAAAAAAAAACAACCAGAGAACCTCATGAGGTAACTTAAATGCTCCATCCTATCCAAGTACATTGCTACAAAGTAATACAATGACAGAGGCAAAACTTTTAAAGCATCTTCATGTATCTTACTTTCTTGCCCAACACATATTCTTTCTGCAACTTACAATGATAATTTCATCTTCCAGAGCTCATCCAGCCCTAAGAGACAGTTCTAAAAACCCAATACTTTTAAAGAAGCAAGAACGTTTTCTTAAAATAACTCACCCTTATAGGCCAGTTGCTCTCTAGATATGTACTATGAATCTAAAAAAAAACAAATACAAAAGAAAACAAATAAAAGAGGAAACCAAAATCCCATAACGACACAAAGCACCACATTACAATGTTCTAAAGGACTTTGTATATGGTTTTCCAAAACACTAGCTTAAAGGTTTCCAATGCTGGAATTTCTTTTTTAAATACAGTTACTTCCCCTGCCCCAAGAAAGTTACTGAAGCCTAAATGTCAGCCTGTTTTTAGTACAAGAAATAAGAAATGCATCAACAATACAAACTAGCTAATACTACATTATAAATTGATAGGTAAAATTTGTTCTTCTCTCCTGCTGAGTACTACTCCTCCATGAGAGCCTTCCATGGGAACATATACATTTTGATAAACACAATGTTCAGGAAGCACTTCCCATGTTGGGATGAAATTTCTGATCTCATCAGAAATAACACACTAGCACATTCAAAAACCTTGTTAGGACAACACTTGACCAGGATACATCAAATTAAATCTTGATCCTGGTTTCTTAATTTTACAGAGGGTGATACAAATCCAGGTTCAAGCACCAGTGCCTGGTATGGTACAGGGGAGTAAGTGTCCTCATTACCCAGCCACTGGCTGTTCGCATGGCCACACTGCTCTGCACAGTAATTCCAACTGTGTTAGCTTTACTCCTAACTAGTCCTACAGAGTAAGGACTTCTGTCTCCTATGCCAGTTTCAGAAGGCAGAACTACACAGCCAGCTACAGAGGACATTCAACAGCATCTAGGAGCTGACATACGTGCCAAGAGTCAAATACTCTTCAATAATACCAATTCTTGTACTATATGAAAAACAAAATATTGGGGACCTTTTGAAAACATTTACTTCGAAACATGTCTGCCAATTCAAGAACAGAAGTGAACACACTAGAGTTACAGATTAATAGTTGGGTTTTTTTTTCCTCTATATTACAGAGAAAATAGAATCTGTGTCACTACTACCCTTCTGCACCTACTATACCTTCTGCACACGCTTGTTACTGTTAAGTCTTAATTACATCCTTAAACATAAGGCATGTAAGACTGCCTGAAAACACAGCAAAAGTCTGAAGGCTGTATTCATCAGCTGAATATGCTTAAAGCAATTCAGATAAGTAACAGAACAAATCCCTGAAGGATTTGTTGCATGTTACACTTACTGTCCTTTTCAAAGCACAGGATGGTAATTTAAGCATTTCTTCCCGAAGTCAAAAAGACATTCAGGGTTTTTGTTATTTGCTAGGATCCAAACTCATAGCCACCAGCCTGAGATGGCCAATGCTACATTACCATTTGGCATTAAAGAAATCCAAGAGGCAATAAAAAAGCCACGATCTCATGCTAGAAGAAAGGGGTATGGCAGCAAGTGATGGGTCCTAGAAACTCTGACAAGCACACAGCAAATATGGGAAACCAAAAGCAGTTACCTGTACAACATGCCAATGCCTGTGTCCTAGTAAAGTGCTTAAACCCTGAGAATCTAAACTGCCATCTGAAAATGGGCCTCTTTCCCTGGAAGGCTTATGCTCAGAGTGTGCTGAAGTATTTCTGGGACTCTGAGCCTGTGTTGCATCTCCACAGTTCAAATACAAGCGATCTTCTCCTTGAAGAAGAACTTGTTCCTGGTTACTCTACATTAAAAACAAAACAAAGAACAACTTTGAACTCCATGTACAGGAAACAAAGGAAAACCCATGATCAATGTATTAACAGGTTCTACATAAACAAAATAAGCATTGATGCAGTTCTCGGGTTTTGTGTCACTACGTACTAGTAGGTTTCATGTTACAAATGTTATGTTTATGACCAAAAAAAGGAATACCAATCTACTGATTGCAAAATAGACTTAAAACATGTTAAGAGAATAATTCAGAGGTCACCTGGAAACTGGAGTAATGCTCTAAAATACAAGTATTTATCAACAAAAACCTTACCATACAAGGATTAACAGTGAGTGCACTCTTGATGAAATGAAACTGCAGAATACCAAACTGCCGGGCTTCATTATTTGCATCTCTTTCAGGCTTCATGGTTGCAGAAGGATTCCCATCAATAACCCACAGATGATACCCTTCTGATCCCCAGGTCTGAATGTAAACAAATAATAATAGTAATTATAGAAACCCAAACCAAACACCATGTATTTACAATAAGATGAGCCTGGTTAAAAAAAAAACAAAACATAGTCTGGTATTCTAAAATGTATCATCATAGAAATCATAAATAACCCACAGCACTAAAATCCACAAGGAATGGTAAGAATCCACCTTAAATTTTTTTCTTATGTAATGGTAATTAACAAGTAGCTAGGCAACACATCCATGTAAGTAACGAAGGCTGCGGTTTAGAGCAACCAACAAACAAGCTGCACACAGAATCAAGTATGAAAATACTCTGATCCCCAAAATGACATTGCTTGCTGTTTACTGAACTGAACAGTATCAGAATTTCAATCTTTGGGAGTTTTTTAAATGGCAAATTGTACTGTCTTTGCAAATATGTACATTCACTCAGGATGCATGCTTCAATCTTTCAAGCTTCATAGCACCTAGGCTATATGTACATCAAGTCACATATTAGAAGTATTTTACAAAATTCATCATGGATTGTGAAAGAGGCCTTGAAGATTGTTTTAAGATACTTATCAACATCTACTGATCTGACAGATTTGCAGGTTTTCATGTTAATTAGTTTGTAGTAAAAAACCATAAGTTAAGTTTCGCTTGAGATCTGAGTTAAGTTACTTCAACAGACAAGGGTAAGATGATAATTTTAGAGAAAGAAGTTTTTTACAATTAGCATTATTTTGTGTCTCATATTCTGAAATGCAGCATCAGATTTAAAAAAAAAAGTGCAAAGACATAGATGGACGTGTTGGAAGTGTCCATTCTTATTATTAAAAGCAAGGACAAGAAAACGTAGGTCATGCATACTTCATGGTCAGGCATATGCATAAAATAATAATAAAAAGATAATAACAAAACAACAGCCACCCTATAACAGTATTTTTACAATCGTATTTACCATAGAACTGATCTTTAGTGGGTCCTTCTTGGCACCATCAGACTGATACCTTAAAACCAGAAAAGAACAAGTTTGAGTTTGGAAATAACTTCATAAGACAAAAAAAATCTTCAAATGATCTTTCTCTTTATTGTCATATGGTTCTATGTTGAACCTCACCTCAAACTATAAACCCTGTTTGATTCATGACATTGCCAAAAAGGCAAAGCAATTGTCAGATGTCTAGCATAAACTGAATTATGATTTCTAGATATTAGTACATTTTCAGCAAATATATACTGGTAGTGAGGGAATTTTAATATTTGCCTGCTAAAGCCTGCTCTTAGGGTAGTTTGCTTTTATGGCAAAAAAATATCAGTATAAAAAGAAAATAAGACATTTTCATTCATACATAATCATAGAATGGTCTATATAGTCTAAATATTCAATTATTCAAACATGTAAGGAATTAACAATGGAAAAAAGATTTTTAAAGGCACATTCGGTTATTTAGTTTCCAATTACAAGCTTTTAATTAGAAAAATATAAGTTTCTTATAAAACATTTTACAAACATTTTTCATTAAAAGATACTCACGCAAAATCACCTCCTAAAGTACAGATAAGCTGTGCACCAAACACACTCCATAAGGACAAGCCTCCACATTCCCAGGTCACCATCACGACACAGCTATCAGGTGACCATCTGATTAGTTTAACAGGTCCTGTTTTATTCCAAATATCTGTGCAGAAACAGAATAAAATGCCATGTGAAAAACATCAAATGTCCTTCAATGACTTCTACCATTAAAAAAAAAGGAAATACAGATTTGATTTTTCAATTAACTTATTTGCCATATTCATAAAACTGACCATCTCAAAATGAACAAGCAGCAAATAAAGAATCCCTGTTTTCTTTCCAAGACATGTTTGGTTTCACAGGAGACTAAGAACACATGGTAACAGGCAGAAATACACTGTTCGAAGATACAACCACAGAACTGCAATTCTGGTAATATTATTTTTAAGGCAAAAGATGATTTTATAGTCACTCCTGAAACCTCTTTCTTTAGGACTTAGCACAACTGTAAAACTCTTATTTACAGATTCAATTTTTTTGTCAAAACTTAATAGGCACATGTTTTAAGTGGAGGACACAATTTATCTACTTTATGTGTTTCTCACTCTCAAGCCTGTAATACTTACTACTACTACATGAAAAAAATCCACTGAGCTTTTGTTCATTGCAGTTCAGACAGGATGCCGGATTACATTCTTTCCTGTACCCTATATGTTAGTTGTTTCAAGCTAATTCAGAGCTCTATTATAGTCACTATCAGTTTTGACAACAGTATCCCATTTTCTCAGGTGAGTAATGGAAAAGTAGTACCAAGACTACATATGGGAACCACTAAGATCTGCAGCATTTAAAAAAGAACCGACAGAAGCAGCACTGTCTGTAAACTGCTAACTGGGATTTAGTAACACAATAAAAAAAATTAAACAAAAAAACTCAAACAACAACAAAAAAACCAAACCAAAACCCCAACCCAACTAAAAAAACAACCCCTGATCCTCACATATGAAACATATCCAAAAGTTATAAGCAAGCAGCTAAAAGAACGAAATACTACATACCTGCAAGAGTAGATACTAATCCTATCAGCGATAATGCAAACAACAAATAGTTGTTAACTACCCAAGGATCAAAATATTTTTTATAACCCTGAAACCAGCTGGAGAATTCTAGGAACAGAAGTAGCTTACCAGGATACTGTTTTGGTGTCAGCTCCAATTTATGAGAAAACTGCATGGCACCGGTGGTGGTGTCTATTGTATAGACCTGCACAGAGCCGCTGGAAGAGATCAGACATGCTTCAGACTACAGACCATTTAGGTTTCTCAGTTTCAAGAGGTTTATTAAGAACTGCTTTTCACTTACTAATACCAAACTTATCTAGAACAGAATCACTGGGTCAAGTAACACTTAAAGAGCATTAAGATGCAATTTATAAGATATCCCCCTCTACTCTGCCCTGGTCAGGCCCCACCTGGAGTATTGTGTCCAGTTCTGGGCTCCCTGGTATAAAAAGGACAGGGATCTCCTGGAGGGAGTCCAGAGGAGAGCTATGAAGATGATTAAGGGCCTGGAGCATCTCCCCTATGAGGAAAGGCTGAGTAAGCTGGGACTGTTCAGCCTAGAGAAAAGAAGGCTAAGGGGGGACCTAGTTAATTTTTATAAATATCTCAAGTGTGGGACACGGGGAAATGGCCAGCCCCTTTTCAGTGGTCTTTTGAGACAGGTTAAGGGGTAATCACTGCAAGTTCCACACAAACATGCAGAAGAACTTTTTCACAGTGAGGGTGACAGAGCCCTGGGACAGGCTGCCCAGAGGGGTTGTGGAGTCTCATTCTCTGGAGACATTCAAGACCCGTCTGGACTCCTATCTGTGCAATATGAGCTAGGGAGCCTGCTTTGGCAGGGGGCTTGGACCCGATGATCTCTTGAGGTCCCTTCCAACCCCTATGATTCTATGATTTCCAGAAGGAAGCAGCGGACCCAAAACGCCAGTCCTGTGATAACCAATGCACTAAGACTATTTCATTCTCTGAAAATGCACATGCACACACATCTATGGCTTCCAACTGCACGACAGTCCATGAGGGAAGTCAGTATTTCCTCAGTGCTAAAGTTTCGTCAGGATGGCACAAATACATATCAAGATCAATGAACTACAGTAACTACCCTGTTTCAGAGGCAAACAGCAACACACTGCATTGTTTCAACAATGGAGCCTACTACTGCTTTATGAAGATAGTTGAAGACTACACCACCCCGATCTTTTTAAATGCTCTAAAAAACCAAATAAAATACAATTTTAAAACCCCCACAAAACTGCTTTCTAGAGCATCTAAAGCAGTACTGTACAGGAGCAGTCAGTAAAACACCACAATTATAAGACCTTTTGCAACATTTACTTTTTAATCGTTCACAGTTACTCAAACAGGCAACATTTTCCTGACTGCATCAACACTTCACAGAGCATTTTCTCATTTGGGTACAAAGTGCTGATTCTTGTCCAATATTATTATGATTAGCTGCTTAAAACTGACTTTATTATCCTGCTTTACAATTAACTGGGACAGAAGCACTTTCCAATCCAATTCTGGTCCAGCCCTCTTTTAATTTCATCCCAGAGCTGAACAGCAAGCATCGATTTCAATTGCTGTCAGTTCATGTGGGCAATCATTTCTCTCCTCTTCCTTCCTACCTTTTTGACAGAGCAGCTTATACTATCTCTAAGATGGCTAATAATTTTCACGTTTACAGCTCTTGCAAGATGACTCAGTAAGAAGAAACTATTACTTCAGCTTTATAATGAAATTATTTCCCCCTGCCATTGAACCAGCCTTATAAAACTTACTTGGCACATCCAAATGCCATTAGCCTGTATTTGTTATTTACTGCCACACAAGTTCCATCAATCACATCTTGTGCCCAAACACCATGCAGTTGCTGCAGAGAAAGGAAGTCACAGAATTTTTGGTTAAACAGTGCTTTGATTCATGATAGTCATCTTCTACCCATGTATGCCATATTACAGATCTGCAAGTTGACCTTTATCACCTCAGGAAACATCTATTGCAAATCTCAAGAAGAACTGACATGGCTCAGATAAACAAAATCCAGAGTATGTAAAACTGACTTCACTGTTAGTGGTAAAAATTACAAAAAGATGCCAACATGTAAGGAAGCTGTTTATCAGAGCTCTGAATAATCAAAGTAAGTCAATACCTATAAGGCAAGAATGATTCATAAAAGTCAGTAGCTGGTACAAAGGGTGAAGATAAAACACAAACCAGGAAAAAAAATGGCATCTGCAACAGCTGAAACCACAAATACACAAAGTGTGTGAAGGAGTTTGTGACAGACTACACAAAAAAGTCTGGGTTTTCTGTAGGTAAAATAAAGGTAACTTAGGACAAAATGTAGTACAATTTCTAGGCTGAGTTACAGCCAATAAAAACCTAAATTGAAAGAGATTCCTTTGAGTCAAATTCTAAAGTATGCTTGTCACTATAAGAAGGATTAGACTTGATTATAGCTTAAAGCTAGAAAAGGCACCTGTGATACCAAACCCAGGTCACTTGCCACAGGAGAAACCACTTCTTATCACCATACATACAACTAGCAACAGGAAGTCTGTCACAGAGACAAGAAGACCACCTCAGAATTATGACATTTTGAAACAAGAAAAAAAAATTAATCTATCAATTATCATAGACAGATACTAGCCCTAGAACCATCTAGTTCAAATTATGGTATGAAATAGTTTTGTTCTCATGTTATCACAGTTGTTAAATTTTAAGTTCTTCACAGCTGAACAGAATTCAAAGCAGAAAGTTAAGTGAAACACAGAGACAAAGGAAAACACATTTATTTTAGAATGTATGCTAGAAAAACCTGAAAGAATTACCTCAGCAGTGAATCTACTTGACATTGGTGTAATGAAACCAACTCTGCCGTCATTAAAAACAACAGCAAAGCCATCAAGTGTGGCACAGTATTCCATATCTCTGATGTAAACATCTTCAAAGCCCAAAAATGAACCTGCTGAGAAAATATGAGTAATTTCAAAATACGTCAACAGAGCAATATTGCAAGCCAACAGACTTTTCAGTTGTTTACTTAATACAGAACAAGAAACCCTAATTTAAACAGGCTATTTTGTTCACAATTATGAAAGGCACATTTTTTCTCATCTCTGCTTGAGAAGAGAGATGGTATTTCAAATTACACTGTATTTTACTAATAGCTAACTACCATGAGCAATAAAAGCCCCCTAAGCTTACCTCGGGCAGACTGCAGGTCCACAGAAAATGGAACTGTACATAGGTTGATGGCCTTCCTTCCATTGGTCATACCGTCCCAATGAACAAGGTGGAGAAATCCATCAGCAGTAGCAACAAGTAGATCCTCTAACATGGACTGCAAACTAACAAATATATGTGTCACTTTCTGAGAAGCTCTATCTCGAATCAATGTCACAGAAAAATTAATGTAACACACACCATATTACTACCTCTTGTATAAGCACTTACACTGAGAAGTTGTATCAAGTAAGTTACAAACTATAAGTGCGTAAGCCTTCTGGATAGGAAAGGTAACAAGCTGAGAAAACGTGCTAACATGCCTCTATTTTTCATGAGAGTTCATGAACAGGTCTTTAGAGGTATTGTTAAACTACTATATGAACTACTGAAGACCATTTTAATACATTTGACTAAACGTAAGACATTGCTGCCAGTAATATTCACCTATGCTAGAAAATTACCAATATTGCCTGGGCTGTAAACAATCCACACCACTTTCTATCCAGTGATCTAAGAAATAAAACTTCTAAATCATTCCCCAAGCATCTCCAAAATTCTAAAAATTACTGTTAGTCTATTTGAGTCCAGTAAATATCGCATTTCTTCCAATAATAATTTTTTCCTATGGGGCCTCTCCCCAAATTGCAGTTTAGTACTTTTCTACTCCACTGCAATAGTATATAGTTTCACCAAAGTTTCACATACACTTATTTAGCATGTTTAAAGCTTATTTATAGGGAAGGCAATCACCAACACAAACAAAAAGAGGAAAAAAGTGAACAAAAAGATTTTCCAGGACAAACACACACCCTTTGCAGACAACTGGACTGGAGAAAACTTACACACAGTTTTGCTCTTATGTACCTATGTCTCCATAAAATCTCTAATCCGTATTTTGAGCCCAAAGCCAAAAGCATTTTTGGTAACATAATGTAATATTGAACATACACGCACTCTAGAGTTCTATGTATGAAAAACATCCATATAGTCAAACACAGAAAGAATTCTTAAACAGCTGCTTACTTTTTCACTTCTAGACTTACTGTTGGTAACTGATTATTAGCAGCTACTAGTTCTCATTGTTAGTAAGTCTGAAAGCTTACTAGAGGTTTTTCCCCCATCCAGTTTCCCCATAACTTTTTAAGTAGCAACCGCTAAAGGCAGAAAAATTCTTCAGACATGGTTAGTGACCGCACCTTGTGATAGAGGCCTGCAAGTCCAGCACTTTCTTCATTTCTAGATTTAATGAAGGAGCACATTGTTCTTCCTTATAATGTGGGGTTCCCTTCAGATGTGGGCTTCCTCTAAAATAAAAAAAATTTTACATTTGAAGCAAGATGTCCCTCAAAAGATACAAAAAGTTTCTGACTCAGGTTCCCATGGATTTTCTTGCCCTTTATATTCAGCAGACACGCATGCAAACGACTACAAGCAGCACTTGGTAACTAGAACATGATTTCAGTGAAAAAAGTTTAGTTGGTCATATCATCCTATATGCCTACAGAGAGTTTGTAAGCAAAATAAGACAAAGAATAGAGAATGAACATTACAATAGCCCATCTTACCAATCCTCCAATACGTGGTATATATAAATGAAAATTCTTATTTAAGAAAATTATACTTAATAGAAATAGTTGAATACAAGTTGAATTTTTAAGTATCTCCAATTCATTCTTTGCTAAGATGCATTACAGCTATTAAAGACTAAAAAGTATTCCCCCCTTCAGTTCCTTTTGCCAGATGAATGTCTATATTAATTCAGCATACATAACATGACAGCATTGCAATTGATAGGAATATCTCTCTACAGCAAATCAACCATAAACCTAAAAAAGGAGATAACCAAGCACTGATTCTCTTCCATTACACCTAACATTGCAGTTTCAACTTCTGATGTAGAAAGCTTCCAATTTTTATTTTCCTCATTTTAAATTTCATATTTCATTCTGCAATTAAATGCAGTAATTTTAAAACAATATGGCATCATTAAAGTATTTCTTACTTGCCCGAGTTACCATTAACCCATGTGTTTCATATGCATTTCATTACCTTTTCTCTTTTTTTTTTAATAACTAGCCTTCAATTAGCATTCAGCTCAACCACATCACCATTATGCTTGTAAACACAGCAGCTATGCAGGGAATGGGCATTGCAGACAAGTTAAGAGTTTAGTATAACTTTATTAGCCAGAAACAATAGGTATGTACACAAATTTATGTCATCTTTACCTGGACTTTAACTGATAGAACACTTATTTTACACAAGGGTAGCCAACGCAACTGCCCAAGACACAGCAGAAACCAGAGGAGCTGCACTTTTAGATAACTTGGACAATACAAGGACACTTCAATCACTTTCTTGCCTTGGTTATCTCAACTGACATCAAGTGCCTTAATTCTATTACTGTTTTATAGCAAACCACAACATTCTTATTTGATATTCTCTGATGGATACTGCACCTTTCTTCACGCAGCAAGGTAGATAAGGTAAGACCAGGACAACCTCTGACATTCTGGAGTTAGCAGATGGAACCAGTAACACCTTTCCAGAACAAAACCTATGAAGGATTGGGAGTGTGGGGAACAACCAACCCCTCACAAGAAACCTCACAACTACTGTAAAGTTATGTGCCACCCATAAATGTTAACTTGTATAAACATTATGATATTAACATGTTTGTTTTGCATTTCAAAAGAAAATTAACCACAAAATACAGCTGTCTTGAGAAGTAACAGCTCTCCATGTAAACTAGCTATTGTGAACTGACAGGAGGCCTGAAATAAAATTAAAAAGGTAACAGTTATAATTAGCATTGTGGGATTCTTGTAGATTTTTTTAAAATAGTAAATAAGACTGCATTTCTTGTAGTTCATGAAGCCAAATCCACTCCATTTGTCCAGGTATCTTTAAGAGCCAGAGATTTCACAGACGAAAAAAATATATCACACAGGATGAATTCCTTCAAATGTCTGTGTCACTATGTGCAGTACAGCATCCTGGAGGCTAGAGAAGCACTTACTAAACCCCAGGTGTTTGGCAATACTTCCAACCCATGTGGACGTACAGGTCCAGATAGTATACTCCCAAGCAAGATCAAATGACTGGGTTAGCAAGAATCAGTGGTGTAACTGAAAATTCTAAGCAAAGGACTAGAACTGAGAGTAGAGGGTTGCAAAACATATAAACATTACTGTTACATTGTGTAGCACGCAATATAACATGCTTGTTGTAACTGATCCAGGTACGTAACCAAATACAAACACTCTTTCTGCACATAGCACAAGCTATGAAGCCAGAATGGGAGCAATACAGTTTAAAAGACATCTTCTGCTGGAAGATAAATTTCAGGTTTCCATGTGGGCAGGCTTCTTTTCCTTTAAACACTTTCGATAAAAATAGTTTGCAAGAATATTTGAATATTTTCAGTTTCATGAGCTAGTTTCAGCAAAATTTATTGCCATCTGCAGAGTACATCTTTTTCCACTGAGGCACTAACATCATGACTGAAGCTCCAAAATGTCAGCATTTTAATTCATTGCCTGTGATTATGCCAAATTCATAATTCAAAAAGGAGCCCTGACTACGGGTGCAAAGGGAGCGCAATCAGGAGTACACTGCGTTCACAGAGTCCACATCTGCACGCGTCAGCCTGACTAGTGAAGTTACTTTGACCTTTACACAAAGAATGAGCACTGCTGACGGAAGCAGGAAAGAATGTTTGGTCTGGGTCGCCACATCAGCATCTGCTACCGTCGTACCCAAACTTTAAGTAACTCACTTCTGACCAAGAATTGAGAGCAATGGACACACTCCAGTGAACAACCTGCTGCATGCCAAAACAAAGGCAGCCACTTTTATTCCCACAGCACCTGTTCATGGAATTAAACTTGTGAATAATATCTCCTAACACCCATAATTGAGAAAAATCTCCCACCACATTTGCAATCCAGTAAAACTCCAAACATAGAAAGATTAGGAACATCAGGCTGTTCTCGTAAAGGTGTAACTTCCCCGTAACTTATGGGGAATTTTCAGACCCTGAATTGAAGACTAAGGTGTATTTTTTAAATCACCAGGTTCATTCTCTGTTCCTTATCTAGGATGTCATCAGTGACATGCTTCTTCACAGAAAACAACACTACATAGTATAGCAAATGACTTTCAGCTGTTGAAAGCCTATGTAAATATCTTATGAATCACCCTTTAAATAAGGGTAATGGGGAACAGTAAACCTAAATCTGATTGAAGGCCTTGCTCTTTTCCTCCACAGTCAAATTCTCCCAGTTTTTTCCCACGTGAACCTCCTCCTGTTGTTCAGGTAAAAAAAAGCTAAACAGTTATTATTCCAGTTGCAGAGATCTCTTGAAGACATTTTAAACCTCTTGAGGCACACCAGGGGCTAGGAAGCGTAATAAAAATTCTACAACTGATCTAGTTTTAAAAATAGATGTTCTGAACAATGCCAAAAACAACTTATGGGGAAAGCCACACTGATAAAGTTCAGTACAAGCTTAACTCTGAACATTCCCCCACCCCCAAACTACTATTTAGTAAGTTAAGTAACTATACGTCTCATCAGTTACCTTTGTGGAGTCTAAAGTTCAAAACCTTTGTACACACTACTCCTAAGTCTGCAGAATCAGGGGGAAAAAATCCCCACTGATGAGCTAATTTATGGCACCTGTCAACCATCTTGCTACAGAGAATGAAAAAAACTTTGAGAAGTGCCAGAAGGAGTCGGACATGAATATAGTAACCAGACACATAAGCTACAAAACAGCACTGCAAACTGGGATATAAACACTAGCTTATTCACATGCCCTTATTGGTTAGAAAACTACTTGAATTCTTAAAGCACTTTCAGGTACTTATAAGATCTATAGCATTGAGGTCTCATATTTACACAACATTCATATTGCTTCCCTCCACCCCCACCCCAAATGCACGCCTCATGTGAGGATATGAAGAAATCCAAGGCAAAAGAATCCTAGCCCTGTAGAAATGTTTAGGTTTTGTCTTTTTTAAATGCCAAAATGTCCTCAGCATCAAGTCACCACACACTGTCTCTCCAAGCAACAAATCTTAATCCACTCTCCTTGCCAAAATTCTAAACAATAATAACTATGCAGTGTAGGGAAGCATCTTCTGTGATGGTAGTACACAGCTCTACACTGAAACAAAGGAATATCTGCAAAAATTCTTTTGGAAACTCCTCAAAAAATATTACCATACTTTTTTCTGCAGCTTACAAAGCTACACATTTGCTCATACGTGCTGTCACTTAAGTGTATCACAGGTGGTGTCTGATTTTATTTTACCATTCTATGATCATACATAGATTTTCTTCATGTTTTATCTTGCAATGACTATGGTAATATGGTGGTAAAATTAGACTGAACTAATTGAAGCAGGACTTTGTACTTGTGCTTACTGCAGGAAAGTATCCCAGAATGTAGGCTAACGGCCAATACTGTTTTTCTTCCAAGTCTACTCTGAACTGGAGCTGGAATGAAACTGCATACTACTCAATTTAAAAAAAAAAACCACAAAACCCACACCAAAACAACAACACCCAAACCAAAAAAAGCCAAAACCAAACCACATGCATAAGAAAATAGCAATACAGAAACCCACTGCTTTTTTTCCCCTGTTTTTAGTCTTACAAATTAAGCAGGATACTTAAGGTTTTCATTAAGCATGAATGTCTGTTCACTCCAAGAGACTAGCAATTCCTAGCCAAATACCAAGAGACAGAAATATTTCCTTCAATTCATAACATTCCTTAAATATTATAAGTTGACACAAAGCTATTAATTGACACCAGCAAACATTTTTACAGCTTTCTTTTTATACATAAATATGCAGAATTAATAAGAAATTGATGTGCTTATATGAACACTTGTTTTATCACATTACTCTAATAATAATTTTTACATAAAACATGCCTAATGTGTAAGGACAGTTCCTTAACCCTTACAATATGTACATAAATACATTGTAAACTGATTAAACCTCTGAAGACATAACACAGATAGCATTTAAAAAGAATTTCACATTGAACCATCTGAAAACACTTCATACACTCTTCAGCCTGTACAAGAGATGACCTCAGATATTAACAGGATAAAATTAAAGGGTTTAGTGGGCTCCAGCCACAAACATGGACAGTCTTGAACAGCAGCATTTCCATTAAAACACCACTTCAGAATACAAAAACTGCGCAATAGTTTGACATGAAAAGGAGGAAATGCCAAAGGGGCATGTTTAAACAGGAAATCAACTTTCCTAGACCCTAATTGTGTCTATTTTAAAACATACAACTACAGGGGGACTTCACTCAATCTTACTTCCCAAAATCTGGGTATGGAAGCAAAGATTCTTTCATTCAAACACAATGAGGGCTTAGCTTCAACTCAGGCTTTAGATCTTCAACTAAACCTGTGATTAAACTGTAAGAGAAAAGAGAAGCTTGAGACAGTCACCCCCCACCCCCCAAAAAAAAAAGTCACCCTGTGATGAGATATACATTTGAGGTACAAACAGCAAAAGTGTTTCTGTCACTTCCCGTGCAGTTTTGCTTGTGGGGTCTGGTTTGGTTTGGTTTTTAACCCTGATCTATTTTGTTCAAGCTGTACCAGCAAAAAACTTTTGCAAGTTTAATTACAGTTTACAAGATAGATGTATGCTAGAATATTTCTGTTAACAGATCAAATACAGGCAAGGTCTTCTAGATCACCTTGCTCAACAGCCATTTATAGTAACTCTGTGTAGTAACAACTATAAACTGGAAGCACAGTAATTTTTCTCTACAAACATCCCTCTTCCACATGGATGAAAGGGGAGTGATTTTCATTTCCAGCAAACTTTTTTTGGTCCTTTTCTTCAAATCGAGTCTAAACCATTATCAAGCAAATTTTAAAGCTTTCATTTAAAAGATACCAATACCACATGAAGCTGCAACTTTACTGCAGCTACCAGTGTACCAATCTGCAAGACTGCAAAAGAAAATGGCTTCCTATACCTTATCACGTGCTTTTCTGACAATCTTATTTTTTTCTTTTTTTTTTTTAATTAACTTACAGTAATATATACACATTTCATTTAAGTAAGAGCCAAGCTGACAGAAGAATTTAAATGCAACCTTTCCCAATGCTTTCACTTGTATAGGATCAAACCTAGCTGCATGTTCCACTTCAGGATAGTGGCTAAACTAGAAAATCTTGCACCAGTATTTTGGCAGAGCTGAAGAACTAACTGGTGTGTACTCCCAATGCATGACAACCTCATTATGTTGACCTGTGTTGCTTACTAATTCTGTACAAGGTGAAGTTCTACTAAGAGAGTTCCCCTTCATTTTTGCAGTCAGTCCATTGAAGTCTGTGTCTCTGTCAGAAGTGGTCATTACTATTTAAAGAAAGGATAGTAGAGAACAGGCTTCATTCTGCTTACAACAAGTTAGTAGATATGGGCTAGTTCATCACCACTAAGAATTATTCATCATTTTAAAACGTAGAATAAGACTGACCTTTTTGGAACACCGAGAGAAGCATGTTCACTAGCTAAAAAAGCAAATAAAATCAACCTCAAAATCAAACAAAAACCCAAAACCTACATCTCTTAAGATGCCAGAATGTTGTGAATGTGTCCATAGAGAAGAATCGAAGAAAAAAAACCCTTTACCTCCAAGTGAAGTGTGAAGACATACATTTGAACCTGATGTTCATGCATTTCATTGGTTTTACTGACTTGTTTCCAGCAGCCATCCTATCCCACCATAAATGCAAGAACAGCCTTAGATCTTATCCTCTGCAAAAATCACCACTTTCACACTCACTTTGTCTAACACTGGTAAATAACCACATAGAACAGAGCTGGACCAGTTGTAATTAAGTTTGCATGATAGCTAAAATGTTGCAAAAAATCGCTTTATCATGGACTGTCATACCAGAATTATCAAACAAGTATCACTGAGCAGTCTCTCCGTATTTTTGAACTTCCTAGTGCTGCTACTCAGTGCTACTTCAAGGTCACAACTTTCTAATGCCAGCCTGTTATTACATGCCAACTTGCAAGCTAAGCTACTGGAATCCAGGGGAGCGGGTGGAGAAGGCTACAGAAGGGAGATAGGCAGTTTTAGTTTCCCCATAGGGTCAGCAACCTGACTTTACTTAAGGCACAGCTGCAAAATCAATGCAGCCAACATAGAGGAAGGAGCCAAGAACACACTGTTACAGTGGTAGAAAACAAAGATGTCCCCTTTCAAGCACAAGGCATGTCACACACAAGCCTTTCACTGATTTTTAATCATTTCAGAGTTAACAAAATTAATTTTCTATTGTTCAAGTCCAGTAGAAATGAAATAAAAGTATTTCCGTGAAATAATGTCTTTGGAAAATGGACACATGCCAGAAAAAACAGTTACCAGTTTCAATTCTACCCTTTCATCTAGTTTGTCCATTTGTTTGCTTTGGGTTTTGGGGGAGGGGGTGCTGTCTGGGGTTTTTTAAATATTTGATCTGCAAGGTGAATTAGTGAAACTGCCTACAGACAGTGCACCATATGCATCAGAATAAAAGTTCACCCCATAATACCTTATAGAATAATTAAATGTTAATCACAGCAGGCATAATTCACAGACAAATGCTTGTGTCTTTCTTTTGATCTAATAGAACCACAACATGAATAATTTTATGCAGGTTTTCAAAATTGAGGGCTAAATATAGACAGACTAGTAATGCCAGTAAACTCGGTGAGATCATTCATCGTCTTAAAGTTAAGTAGTTAGGAGATTAGTTTTAGGAGATCACGGGCAAGCAACCATAAACACCCTAAGGATACACACCTTGCCTTATACATCCACTGAAATCAGCATTATACACTTTTGGGCTCTACAAACA
Organism: Hypotaenidia okinawae; assembly: GCA_027925045.1. Lineage (NCBI taxonomy): Eukaryota > Metazoa > Chordata > Aves > Gruiformes > Rallidae > Hypotaenidia > Hypotaenidia okinawae. Next base: position 35,808,412 of record BSDF01000005.1, on the reverse strand, counting down.
CATCTTAAAAACCTGACCATTCAATACACAGCTAACAGAAAGACATATTCTTAAAATGCACACTTACAGGTTGTCAGCACAAATCAATTACTGATGTTTTAGGTAAAACTTAGACTGGTTAGTCACTGACAGCTTAATAAACACTTTCAAACCTTACTACCTGTGACATGTCTAAACAAACCTTTCAAGGCTTTTAACTCTTAGTGCATATTTTATGTGTGCTTCCATAATTTTTTTGCCATTTAAAAAAATACATCACTTTCCAAATAAAACATAAACTGTTGTTTAGTCTTTAGCATTATGTACAACTGAAGCTCTTTATCCCTTTATTTACTTCAACAGCTTGCAGCAACAGGTTGTCTGCTTCCCCCTGTCCCAGTGACAGCCAGTCAGATGTAAAAATCAGTTTGAAAAATACTATTCAGGTTACAGAGAAGGTAAGTAACACAATTTAACTCTACATTAGTCTTAACTTTTTGGAAAACAGGTAAGTTGCTACAGTAAATTCCATTTACTTTATGAGTTCAGATGGCTACTTCAGAGGCAGAAAGATGCATTGTAGTAGTAGCTCACATAAAATTTTCCAGTCGACAGAGTAAGAATTCAATTAGAAATCATTTACTACCTGACAAGTTATTTCTTCCTATAAGCACCTGGTAAAAGAATTGAGATTTTAAGTCTGAATGCTTGTGAGGACCTGATTTTTATTCTTTTTTTCTAACAACTATGGTTTACATTTTTGGTTTTCCTCTTACATGACATCATGGGTTACCCAATACTCCTCACAGATGTCCATGTGGAGACACCCACTAATCAAGTTAACTAGTTTTATTAATATGAAAAAACTCCACAAGTTTCTAGCTAATGAGAAATCAAGAGTGTTTTGTTATTCCACCCAATCAATGACTACGGATTCTGCACACACAAACTCACATAAATACACAACTTACAGTTGCAATTTTTCTTATGTATTTTCCAATTTTGCCATATTAGGAGTCCACTAAGTCAACCAAAAAATACATTTGCACCATCAGGCTTTAACAGATAAAATGTCATTCACAATAAGGAAAGTTAGATCATAATGACAACACACAACAGGTAAGATACTGGTATATTCTTAGTAAACACAGTTTCTGTTCTTTCAAAAATATTGATTCCCCATTTGTTTCAAAAAAATCTCTAAGTTACAACAAAATTGGGGTGCAGAGAGGAGTCTACAAAAAACCAGCACCCTAACATGACTTATTCAATTAGCTACACAAAAATAATTACTAAAGCTTGTTACAGGTAATCAATTCAACAAACCACCTAAAATTATGAAATTAAACAATTTTTAACCTGCTATTTGGGATATTGAAAGCCTATGAGACAGAGCTAAGGAATCTTACCAGCACACTGACTATAACTCATAGAAATGATGCTTAATATATAATCATCAAGTTTTAAAAATGTGCTTTGGAAGGAAATTATTTTTTATCACAAGATCTACTTAGGACTTGTCTAATCACATTATTCCACACTGTGGGGATGTAAAGAAAGTTTAAAATACTTACTTGGGATACACTGGCTCATATAGGTACTTGTCTCTTACTGAAGGGATTTCAAAAAATAAGATGTACCCATTTGCAGTCTGAAAGAGAAACACCAATAAGATCCATACCTCATCTCTTTGTATGCATGAAATCCAGAGACTATTGTGATTTCTACATTTGTCTCCTATACTGAACACAAATAAACACACTTATATCAAGTTGCAGATAAATTAAAAAGCAGTCCATTGAAAACTGTAAGTAAAGTCTATCCTAGCCCTTAAAGTCCATTGAATTGATTATTTCGTAGGTTAAAAAAATGGTAAAACACCACAGTTGATGAATGCATCCAGCAGAAGTTTTCCTCTGATTCAAATAAATACATAAAATCAGGCAGCTACATCAGATATTTAGAACCTGGGCACCTAATTGCCAACAATGAAGAGAATTAATGTCGAACACACGCATCAGATGTAGCAAGCCTTCAGAGGAAGACCTCCAGGTGTTTGAACACATACGGATGCTACAGAGTGCAAAGAAACTAGTCACTACCTCCCAATGTTGGTGATCCAGACAGTTTTCAGAAAATCGTCATGTCCCACAGTACCTTTAGATACCTTCCCAAAATATCCCAGCATCTGAAAACAATTCTGCTATAATTCAATTCCAAGTCATATTCTGTCATTCTGGAAGACTGACGTCAAACTATAAGGCTATTCAGAGAACCAATATAAATCATTTAGTTATCAGATGTTCCAGTCATGACTAGAAGCTGATCCAGTGTTTGTTTAAGCACAGGAGAGACAAAGGACCAGTAAGGTTAGTTGTTCAAAGAAGAATGATATGTTTAAAGCATAAATTTACCCTTCAATTAAATCAAATGCATTTTGGTTAAGCAGTGTTTCCATCCAATTGTTTTAATATGGGCTGGGCATGTACCCAAAGCACTATTAATGGAGGCAAGGAAGACTGTTTCTTTGCAAGGTTGATTTCCTTTTCTTTGAATAACAGAAAAAGTAACATTCTTGTTAACTTCATCAGTTCACAGATGCCATGTTTTACCCCAGTCAAGCATTTTGCTTTACAGTGAAAGAAATTTCTGTTTTGGCTTCCAAGTCCAAGAAGTACAATTACTCTCAGTCAAAGCAAGTATCCTTCTCATGCAAGAATAAAATCTGAACCATAATGGTGAGCTTAAGTCAGGCTGAAAATAAATGGAAGCTTTTCTATGTGCAGTAATATCATGTTCAGGTATTATGTGGTAAAGAACTGTGCTCATTTCTAACGTCTTTACAGGTTCTTTCCATTACATCATTAAATATTTAACCTGTAAGTTACCTTAGTCAGGAAGGAAAAGTAAAACAATACTGTGAAGTATCTTTATACTGATATTAAGGTACAAAGGGCCTTACTGAATACTATTCAAAGAACAAAGTTGCTATTGTTACAGGTTCATTTCTAAATAGAACCTCAAATTCCATGAAGAGCTGGATGAAAAGCAGAAGCATTCAACCATATGCTTCCTGTAAATTGATCATATTTATTCACATAGGTTTCTACATTGCTTTACTAATGTCTGTGTTGCAATGAAACTTACTGAAGTAACCATCACTGTCATCTGTTCCCCGATCATTCCCATCTCTGACACTCAGAAGTATAAACACAGAGTACTTTTTTCACTGTGTGCTTTCTGGTATGCTATGATTTTTAATAAAGCTCTGCCTTAGCTATGGGAATGCACACTTCAAGAGCAGTCTGTATTTGAGGACTAGCTGTAGGCAAGAGAAGGACTAAAATACCTTGTATATTGCTTTACATTGAAATATCTTGACTGAAATCACAAGTTTAATTACTAGATTTAGCTACCTTTAGGTGTATGTACCTATCTGGAAAAAGGAACTCGTGTTAAAATTACTGTAACAAACATGCTTGACTATATTATTTGCACATATGCACTTACATTGCATCTCCTGTGTGTAAGAAACATGAAGAATATTAGCGATCTCATGACATTCATTATTTTACAAACTGTTGGGCCATTCTGAATTTGAAGTTGTAAAAATTAAGTTTACAAAGTGAGATGCTATGGGTGTTTAGATTCTGTAATCATCTGTCAAAAAGAATACTGTACGTTTAGCTGCAGAAATACTTCACAGAACAGAAACTGAACTGGCAGAAATTAAATAGGCTGACTACCAGTTAAACCATAATCTGTCTTGAGCAAATGGATCCCAACATCACAGAAAGAACATAATATGCAAAGTAATTCAATGTAACAATCTAAATCTCTTCTGAACTACCACATAAAGGTGTAATTAAAAGCTGTTTGAACAGTTTACTTGTAATTATATGCTGTATTATCGAACTGAAGGATCCATTTTAATTTGTTGTAAATGTTACAGAAGTTTCCTTTTTCCCTTTGCTGGGAACTATTAGCATTTGCTAACTGAAAATACAGTCTGACACTAACAGATTACTTCTCTGCACTGACTCCATGAGATCCTTTTAGGCGATTTAAACACCTAAACCAACTACTAAGAAAAATCTGCCCCTTCATTACACACAAAAAAATGGGAGCACATGAAGTTCAGCTGATTTAGAGTCATGATAATATTGACAGAGACATGAACTATCCTAAAAACCACCTGTCATTTTCCACCAAAATAGCAATATACAACTGGTTTTAAAACTACACTACAGGCACCATTTTAAGCACGAAAGATGGCTTATATTAGGAGATGAAGTCAGTGTACAAACAAACACAGTAGTTGTCATTCAGTTTGTAATTCCACGTAATCAGCTTGTGATGGGTGAGTGTAAATTATTTCATTCTCTTCTTCTGTACCTTCTCACAAGAAAGTCTTAAATACAATACCCTTGATTTTAAAAGCTACAAAAAGAAACTTACTCAATTTAAGCCCTGGTCCTAATGCAACACCTTATCAAAAGTCACTAAGAGCATCATTCCATATTCTGACTCCTACAAACTCTACTCCCACCTTTGCTGTGTCTACCTTGCACCTCAAATTAATTTTTAAGTACGGTGCTGCAATAGTCCACCCTACTGTGAGCACAGCACCATGTGCAAAACAAGATTTTATTTCCATGTGCGACAAGATCTCATCTTTGCCTTAAAGACTCTTAACAGAAGAGTCTAAGTATCATCTACCACTGCCCTTGTTTCTGTGTTCTCAGGGCTTTGCAGTTTTTAAAAACCAGTTTCATCCTCTCAAGATGCACCTTTCTGAAACATCTGTAAATCCTATTTTACCAAGTTAAATATACTTAAGTCACCTAACTCCTCAAATATTTCTTTCATTCATATGCTTTCTTTGTGACCAAATTACTAAAGTGATGAGAAGGTGGATCATCCCTACCCAATGTACCTCAAAATTATTTTAACACAATAAACTACGGTTCATTCTTGAGGGGAAAACGATGAATGAAAACTACTAAAGGAAGTTTCCATCATCCAAGGTATATTCTATGTTTACATGAAATAAATACCAGTTAGATGTACATACAGTCTGAAAATTTGCATCAACACAGAGATGACAGAAAACTGTCTTTTTCACAGCAAGAATTAAAAACACTACTTACTGAAACAGCTATCATGGTGCTGTCAGGCCGCCATTCTGCTTGTTTGTAAGGTCCAAACTGAGAAGCTGCTTTTGACAGTTCCCTGTAGCTTACAATTAATACACTGGGCTGGAGGAAAAAAGAGAAATCTCATAAGTAGAAGAAATGGGATGTTTGCTATACTGTGATACAACTGTAAACAACTATATTTCCTTAAACAGCCACAATACATTTTCCATGAAGAAGGAGTGTAAAATATTAGTGCATGTTTGACAATCCATTATAAAATGATGCTTTTAAAGGGAGTGTATGCAAAACTCCTGACAATGTCATTCCTAATGTCATGCTTTCAAACCTAGGACATTTAAATAAAATATTTCATTTGCCCAGAAAGGAATCATTACAGAATACAGAAGTAGTTTCAAGTTAAGCATCAGTCAGTCCTTGTCTAAGATGAAAAAAAGGCATCTCAAACAGGCTTCTATAGTGCAAATTATTGTCAGATTAACTAGGATGAAATATTCTACACAGAGTTTTTAGCACAATTCAATTTCTTAGTTTCTAGTAAATGCATGGGCCATTGTATTAAAAAGAATGACAGCAGGAAATCTGTTATAATCTCTTCAGTAACAGATTGCCAGAAATTGTGCAGAAAGTCCACCTCCACAATTCGCTGAAAAGATTTTGCATATAATGAGCTGCACCCATTAGCACCTTGCCTCCTGGGAATGGAGAAGAGCTTTGGGGTCAGGAAGGCTGGACAACCCTACCATAGGGACTATGTCTTTGCTCACTTTCATGAAAGTAGTTGAAAGCTGTGACACAAAAACCTCACTGAAGGTTACCATTCCTTGCTTCAGTGCTTAGAAACATTCTTCCTCCTTAAATGTGTTTCTACTTTCTTGCTCTTGAACCAATAATAGCTAATATAGCTATTTCCTCTCCGGCTGCCCTCCACCACTCACAGGTAAGGATATATGCATGTTAGATGACAACTGTGTTTCCTCAGCTGTTAGGTAAATTAAACAAGCCACGTTTTTCTTTTTGGAGAAGAAGTTTCCCTTAATCTTCGTAATAGATACTCCCCCTAACTTTATCAATGCCAATTTAAATTCAGTTGTAGCAGCAAACTGTGTACCAAAAAGAAGACACTTCTCCAAACCCCAGAAGGGAACCATAAGGCTAAACAGCAATCACTCTTTTTGCAGAAAGTAATTATGAAACTGCTTGGCTAAGCTTGTCATACACCACTAGTACCAGGGGTGATGGCAGCTTACATTATTCTTTGTTCACCTGCTCAAATGTCAGGAGCTGGTATAACAAATCTAAGAACATTAAAATCATGTGGGTGCCTGCTACTGTGGTGTTCCCAGTAAGTTGCTTCAGTTTCCCCTGAGAAAAAGTTGAGTTACAAAGAAACTGGCTTAAAAGGAAAAACAGTATGAAACAAAGTAATTAAATGTTTTCACCACACATAGAAATAAGGATCTGAAATAACATCACAAAGGCAGTCCTAGCCTTTCATAAATTCACAGTATGACTTGGCATCCTGTAAACAGCATTATTACTTAAATTTCACACCCACACAGACTAAATTATTGGAAATAAAACTTAAATATTTATTCTGTAAAGTGCATCAAGCAAACCAATCTTTACCCTAAGAACTATTTACACCAGCTTTTTCAATTCATATTGCTTCTTTTGAAGGTATTTGCAAATCAAATTATCTAACATTATATAGATTATTCTAAATAGAATCTTAGTGATTGTTCTCATGCACTACATAGTCTTTCATTGCTTGGCATAAACCCACTTTAAGGGCCCTATATATATGGAGAAAAAAATGCCTTGTAATTTTGGTAATTTGCATCATTAACACAGATATGCAGACTGATCTAAAGCATTCTGTGCCTCAAGCACTTTAGCAACAGGCAAGAAAGTTTTAAAAGCTCATTAATGCACAACAATTTTCTTTCTATATTACTACTTTTACCAGAACATAACAACAGTATTTATACTGTAAAGTTCTTGTGACATTTATTCACAAGAGAGCTGCAGCTGCACCTCAGAACCTGGAAGAACATTCTGCATACACAGCAGCTATAAAATGTATACAACTTGATTTCAAGATTGATCTCATTTTGTGCCTTACAGATGAAGACTAAAGGAGTTAACGTTAAGAGCGCATTTCAGCTTCATGAAAACCCTTTCTTTTCCTCTTCACACCTCTGCATGCAGCTGGTTAAATTACAAAGAAACCTAGTTAAGCACAACTAATGAAAAAAGCAGGCTGCCTCAAATAAGACAAGATATTTATCCTACTCCTTTATAAGGTTGCTGTAAATATTAATGGCAGAGCCACAGTTTTTAAGAAACTGGTGATCCTGGAAACACAGCAAGTGGCCTAAAATGAAAACTGTCTACAGAACAAAAGTAAACTCCTCCAGTTCTTAAGGAAAAAAGAACAGAAGACTAAGGAAGAAAGAACGAAGTAAGTTGTTCTTTAATCAAACTGAAACTTAAAGCTAGCAAAAGCTTCCCAAAAATAGATAAGTGTGTCTGTCATTTCGCAATCTGCTGCAGAGAAAATCTAGCATTTCGACACAACAGATTCTGCCTCTCAGGAGTAATGTCAGGTCAGGCAAAACAGAAGCTGCCACTTGATCACAAACAGACCAGTGGAGGTAGATGTACACAGGATAACAAAACCCGGTGAAAATTAAAAATAAAGGGAATGACTACCTTAACAACAATATAGTAGTATCATTACCAAAGAGTACATAAACTCTCCAGTGCTCTGCTTAATTCCACCGAAAAGAGGGAAACAGGACTCTGTTCCCACAGCTAAACACTCTATTTCCTTCCCTTCTTGTACACCATTCAGCTACCTTTTCAAGAAGAGCACTTTATACAGGAGCTCTTACTCCAAAATTTTTATGCTTCTCAATAATGATTTTCTAGCATAAAATATGTGGTTTTTTACTGATGTGAGACTATGACAATATTCACAAGAGACAGCTTAAAGCAAACGTATTTTGGATGACCAATACTTAAGTTGAGGAATTGCAGCATGTATAAAATGGCCTGGCACATCAGATCCACAGAAGTACCAAGCATTAGTAGACACCAGTGCCCAGCGTACCTTAACACCACTGAACTATGAAGGGTCACAGCCCATCTACATTTCCAGAGTGACAGGGGGATCCCAGCAGTTGACTCTACTAGAAGCTGAAGTGAGTCTAACTGGGAATGACTGGGAAAAGCACCCCACTGTGACTGGCCCAGTAGCTCCGTGCATTCTGAGCATAGACTTCCTTTGGACAGGGTACTTCAAAGACCCAAAAGGGTACCAGTGGGCTTTTGGAATAGCTGCCTTAGAGACAGAAGAAACTGAACAACTGTCTCTTCTGCCTGGACTGTCCCAACACCATTCTGCTGTGGGGCTGCACAAGGTTGAAGAACAGCAGGTACCAACTGCTACCATGACGGTGCACAGACAACAATACCACACCAACAGAGACTCCCTGACTCCCATTCAGAAACTGATTGATCAACTGGAGAGTCAGGGAGTGATTGGTAGAACCTGCTCACCTTTCAACAGTAAGGCAAGCAAGTGAGCTTCGTGAGCAAATATACAACTTTAAAACCCACTATTGTTTCATTATCATTTGTACAGTAAATTTCTTTGGACTAAGAAAAACAAGCTTTGTGACAACATCAAGACAAAACACCTAAGCAAATAATTTTAAAAAAACCTACCACAAAAGAACACACAAAACCAAACCCATGATGAAATTATGGGTTACATTGTTAGTATTCTACTTAATTCTACCTGACCAAACACACCACCATTCCAATTCTATTTTTTTTAAGCAAGACCTATGAGCAGCATAAGCGGTCTCAGAACACAGAGCCATATAAAATAGCTTTTACAAAGAAATCTATCAACTTCTACAAATCCTGCAGCAAATACTCTCAGCAAGCTTAGACATGGAGTATTACCACTTCTCTAAACACAAACATTCTAACACATGTGATGTAAATACAAATCAAGTAGATATTTAAACCGTAAACTAAGACTTGAAAGTTGCTTTGGACAGGCTGTCTTTAAACAGGACAAGTAGGACAGGCTTGAACAGTAGCCCTTATAGGAGCAGGTGCCTTTACTAACTGAGATGTTGAAAGGGCTTTGAAGAAAATTATACATTAACCAACTGGAAAGAGGTACAATCATTGTTCATTTGACAGAATGTAAAACAATGAAGAATGAGCTTTTCTTAATTTTGATTCTGTGGTTTGACTGCTGCAGGTTAATGACAAACTCAGCATACAATGGATTTTAAAAGTTAAGTAGGTCAAACACAATGGAAACTACTGGACTAAGTTCAAGAAGTAAACACCGGTATGCATTCAGGCATTGATATTTCTTAGTTCTCCTTTATTTTTAGTTGGTCTATTACTATTAATTCACTTGAACCCAGAAGGAAAATGAGCAAGACAGGAATCCTGCCACTTATAATCACAAAAAAATCAGTAAAAATATGAAGTAATAGTCCTGCTCAGGCCTGTGGATGTTCTTGTAAGACAATAGCACTCCAGTGATTTTTATGCAAAACAAAGTAGTGATTGTATCTGTATTAAACACAAACAGCAAAATCATACCTTTGCCCAAATTCTAAGAATACTGCATCAAGTGGTTGATACCACCATACTCAAATTCTCACACACTGCAGAAAAGTTAAATGATTTTTTAAAATATGGATGGTTGCACTGAATCCCATTTCTGCCCAAGAACATTAAGAAGTTCTGAATGTTTTGCCCACAGACATGTTCAGCTCTCAAGTCCCATTTTGGTTTTTTTTTTTACTGTAACTATAAATTCAACGTAACTTTGAATTTAAACCCAAGTAAATTTCACAATGCTTAGTTAGTACTTCCTTCTCTCTTTTAAACAATGTTCATCTTTAATGCCACCAATCCACTACTACTAATCTACTTTCCAGAGAATCTTTTACATCTAATTATAGCTTTCAGACACCAAATATCAAGAAGACTATCGGTCTTTCACAACTGTTACGTCTAGGAAGAAGGTTCTTGTATTTGCAAAGAGCATGAAACAGCATTAGTAGCTGACATGTTGTTGTGAATGGGTTTGGGGTTTTTAATGGACCATCAAATAACAACCTGCATTGCCACAGGTAACTGTCAAATTCATGTTCTCGTTCCCTAACAATTTAATACTCTAGATATCAAAAATCAATCTCATTTAGAATCAAGAGGCATTTTTCTGTTCAGTTTCATAAGACAAATGCTTCAATGCTATGTTATGCTTTAGGCACAAGACAAATCAAAACCACACTGTTGTGATGAGCTTACAACCTAAGTGAGGAAGACAAGGCTCTGAGAAAATACAGCCAAAGAATGGTGACACTTTGCACTTTATTTTGTCACTAGATGGTCCGTGCTCCACTTTAAAGGCTGAAGCTTTGTATGTTTATAAACTAGTAAGCAAGAAAGGTTAAATATTGACAAGAAAAGCATGTACAGCACCCATAAGAAAGAAGAAAATCCATTTGTAAAGGACATGGCGGGGAGGTGGGGGAAGTCCCCAAAAAGCCATTTTGTCAGTAGCAGAGATACAAGGTGGTGATAAAAGAATTTCTAAAAGCAGGGTTAATTGTAAAACACATCTCCTTTCAGTTTAAAAGCAGCTGCAAAGCTTAGAATGAGCAAAGTATTCATTCAATGCACAAAGCAGACTCTGCTCCCAGTACTGTGAAGGAGTTCAAAAAAACCAAAGTGCATGGAATTGGCCATCACTGCCTCTCCCAGGTGAGTATTTTCAGTTAACCTACTGCTGAAAATCACTGCCAATAAGAAAGGCCACATGCTATAGAAATTTGCCAGTTCTCAAGCCCCATGAATTGCCGAGTGCATAAATTCTGATTAAAAAGAATTACCTGTAATGGAGAACTGACTCTCTCACCTCTTCTCTGATCTCATACTGACAAAGGACTCCATGATGTGCAACTAACTGGACAGTCAAAACTTGTAACGGAGGATGCTTTTCTCTCCATAAAAGTAATCTGGAGATGTCTCTCGGGGTTCATCTATTTCATTGTAATACAGGAGACACTGAAACCTTGGTAAGGCCTACTGAATAGCCACATGACAATTTTACACTTTACATTTCACATGACAAATCCATTGGTCTAACAGTTATGAAGGGTTTTTTCAGTTGTGTAACCACAATTACATCTTTGTAATAAATTCAACAGGACAACTGCTATTATTACTGATGTATAAAAAGAAATGGCCTACTCACGACAAATGTCTGATGGATATCTGTTAAGAAGTTAACATCTCAGGGGTTAAATTACTAAGGGGAAAAACACCAGCAGAAGAGGCAAGACATCTTTGTTGGCACCGAAGCTATCTGTGTCATATTGTTCACAATGCACAAACACACCATTATAAAGACATATGGTGTCCATTTTGCAATCAAATTTCAGATAAAAATGCTACAGACTTTGTATCTAATCACATCTAGAAAACAGTCGTGTAGAGTAATTCAGAAAGTTATTCAGCTTAAAGTTCTGAGATGAAGCCATAATCCTGAAAGCATGGTAAAAACATACTTATTTTTCTTATTTTAATGGCCACCTGTAATAAAAGCTTAGAAAATCAACTACATTTTTAATATATTTATTCATATACTGTATGAATAAATAATGTATATTTTAATATCCTGTGAGTGCTGCTGTCACAAATAATCCCTTTAATAGCATGCCAAAATTCCAGGTTAGAGAGATCACTTCTCCAACAGAAGCACAGTCCCCCTTTTTGTTCTGTTTAAATAATAAGTGTGCTTAGATTCAAAGAACATAATGAAGCTCAATTCTAATACTGCAACAGCAAAAATGAGTTGAGAGCTGTCTGCAAACAGACTTACTCAGCATTTAGAAAGAAGATTATCTGACCATCAAGGGTTCCAACATGCATGGTTCCCCATAAGCTTATAGTTAATTTTGATGATGTGATTCAACATCAGATCACCATAAAAAAAAAGGTAAGTTTAAAAACAAGGGTAGATGTAAATCATAAGTTGATAAACACCTAGGCAATTAAGAAATAGGGTTTTTTTCCAAATGAGTATTTAAGGCAAACTACTCTTGGCTTCAAAGCACTTATGAAACTCATTCTGACTGGTAGAGTCATAGCAGGCAGTCCAACAACCTCATTAAATATTTAAGGCCAGTACTTACTCCTGTCATTGCCACATTTGTTAAGATTAAAGAAAAGAAATGCTGTACTATATTTATACATTGAGGTACATCATCAGACTACTATTGTTGCACACAATTCACTCAACACTTACAGAGGGAACTCCACTCATCTGTTATACCTCCTTCCTCAGTTACATATATCTTCCCTTAGTATCTAGAGCCCTGTTGGTGAATATATAGAATTCCCTGTACTGCCTCAAGCTCTTATTTTGTGAGATATCCAAACCAACTCAAAATTAAAACCTACTACTGTTAAAGGAGTAATATTTGCAGCAACCCAATTGCAATGCTCCTTTGATCCCATCATGAGCTGAAAAAACCCAGGTTTCTCTTTCAACAAGCTGGACAATTCTGTGAAAGCCATCACTACTCCACCGTAAGAGCTACTAAAATAAAAGTACAAGCAGGAAAGATCATGACCCTTAGGACTGTGCCTCTGCCTGGTGAAACCTCACCTTTAACTCCCAAGTCAACCTATTAAATATCAACTGCCTCATTTTAGCGTTTCAGGAAGTTTATTCAATGGATTTTTCTCATTTCACACATCCAGTACTTAGCAGAATGACAACATTGGCAATCTTTCTGATGCTGTCAACGGAAACAGTTTCATTGGCTCTTAGTGTCAAGGTACCTTCTGAGGTGCCTGGGCCAAAAATTTCTTCTCATTTAAGAAAAACACTTGGAACTGTGGTCTCCAAAGTGGAATGCACTTAATACAATAATCCATCATGGTGCAAGAAGAAAATATTTCTTGCACTGAAAAATTAAAGATGTGTTTATTTCACATTTACATCATTCTTTTTTAGTTTCTAGGTTGTGGATGTTTGATAATGTGAATACAAGTACAGTGGCATATAAAGATAAATCATAAATAAATAAATGTACACATACTGGGTGCATGCTCAAAAATATTTCACCACTAATGGTGCATAAACAAACACCTGATCAGTGGTCTGTCCATCCACAATAGTTTCTCCTAGCAAAACAGCATGTATGATAGTCAAGGACTTTTTGGCTCAGAAACACTTAATACAATTCCATCTATTTTTACCCATGCTATTTATCCCAGTTTCAAATTTTAATACACTTTTGTTTTCCAAAACAGAAAACAATCCACACTTTGGGAAGAACTTTCCTTAGTTCTATTACATTACCACCTCACTTGAAAAACAGACAACCTGAATATATGTTCATGCACCTGGAAGCATTTCAAAGGGCCCGCTGCTCTTGAAAAATCCAAAACAGAACTTTATAAGCTTCATCACCTCATTCTTACATGAAACATTGCCCATATAGTTGAGACAGTAGTAAGTCTTAACAAGAACATTAGCCTGAAGGCTTTTCTACTTCAAAAAATTGAATTAGTTCAACCTGACCAGATCTTAGCCTTGTTCCAAAGAAGGTATTTCCAACAAATGAAAACATTTTCTAACATGCAATAATGTTAGTTTGGTTTATATGACTACATCAGGATTTTAAGCCTCATCTTCATAAACAACCCGCCCAAAACCTCAAAAAAATCCAGAAAACCTCTCCACCAAAAACCTCAGCTATATGCATAAAAATAATTCAAGGCAGTCTCTTTAAAAATGCCCTTAGCAGAAACCTTACAGGATTGCTAATGGCCGGGTGTCTACAGTGGTGAGACTGTAACATACTTTTAGTTGTAAGATGAATCAGTGATTAAGCCTGGCAAAGTCAGCAGCTTCCTCAAAAGAATCTATTGCATACTAAATTAAAATGTATTTAGAAAATGCTAATACCCTCTAAGTTTGCTCAGTTTTCTGCATGGAATGAATTCCTTTAATGTTCTGTCTGCTGCCAGTTATAAAACATTTAACATTTCAGAACAAGTCCAAGCATGTAAATTAACACACACTGTCCTCAGAAATAGACCATAAAGTAAACTACATCTTAGACAACGGGTCACATCCTGTGAAGCATTCCAGAAAACCGTTTTTAATGTATCTTCCTGGAAAAGAAAATGAGCTGTTGAATGGACTACAAGTACAGGTTTAGCGTACACCCTGCACTATGTTTCACAAACCTACAAAAATAAGGAGGCCACATGATGATGTTCACACAGCATAGCTGCTAGGCTGGTATGTCCTAATTGGATACTTGTATAGGTTAAAAAACAACATCAGCACCCCACCCAGGAACTAATGAACAACCGTGTGGAGCACAATGCAAGACAGAGTGATGAAATCTCAGCATAACATAGAACAAGATTTTACAGCTATGACTGCCATTTGATACCTTTCGGTATCAGCTTTCTAAAATTGGATTGATAGTTTTCTACTGTAATCCGATATGAACTCTATAAATTACCTCGAGTTGGAGATATTTATAGACAGATTTAGGGTTTAATCCAGGCAGCATTTAAAAGGATCCAGTATCAAACTTTAAAGTCAGTATGACAACTGCTTCATTGACAGCATCAAAACAAACGGACAAAAAGCATTTTTGTTACCACACTAATTCAAAGTGAATTAAAAGCAAGGCATTTAAAGCCAATTATTCACACAGTCTCAAAGTGGATGGTGTGAAAGCAGCATCTTCTATGCAAAAGCCATGAAAATTCTTCTGTTTAGGTCCAGAAAACTTTTAAACTTTTTACAAAAGGAAAATTTTTTGAACTTCTCTGTTCTATTATTACACAGAATGCTATATTTTGTCCTGTGCTTTATAAAAATGCGTTTCATCACTTACTTCATTCATATATTATTTTATATAAAATGCAAAATATATGAAGGCAAGAGAGATGAAGACTATTTACAAAAAAGCATTGCTATAAATACTCTTCATATTAAATTCATTAAATATTTGAAGTCAAATTTAAAGAAAAAAAAAGTTTGTTACAAGTCTCATTTTCTGAAATAACAGCTGTTAATTCCCAACATTGCTATCAGTAAACATCGTGACTTAACTGCTCCGATTAACAAATAATGACGTATTCTCTAAGGTTTAGTCCCGAATTTTACAACCCTTTCTGGAACAGGAACGAAAATTAAAATATAAAAAGCAAGCAAACAAACTAACAACAAACCAACCAAAAAAAAAAAAAAAATCAGAGACGAGAGGGTTTTTCACCTGGGAGAACAGGACCCGAGAGCCAACAGGAGGTTGGATACTCACTCTGCAGTACCAGATGCTTAGCTGAGATGGGGATAACACTGCGAAGAAAGCTCTCCGGGGATCCGTCTGGATGTGAAGAGGTTGCTCCAGGGACTCGAGAGGACACAACAGTCTTTTGGGCCAGCCGCTGAGAAAATACATGGCTGTAGATTTCTCTCTACTCGAGAAGCGGGGTCTCAGCTTACCCTAGCCTAGGCGGGGGACGGCGGGGACATCAGCCGAAGGAGAGATGTGGGAGGGGTCGCTGGCGCTCTGCGGCCTCCGGACGACGGGCTCTGACCACCGTCCCGGAGCCGAGCGTGCATAATCACCAGAGAAGAGACAGGAGCCCTGGGCTCACCACCACTGCCCGCATCCGCGACGCGGTCGGCTCAGGCCTCTGCGGGGCCGCGGGCCGTCGCCCCCGGCCGTCGCCGCCAGTGCTCTCGCGCGGGCGCGGAGGCGGGGAGCGCCGCAGCCGCCGAGGGCAGAGGCGAAGGCGAGTCCTGGGAGGGGCGAGAGCCGAGCGGGCCGCGGCCTAAGGCAGGCGGCAGGGGAAGCGGCCGGTCACTGCTCCGAGAGGACCCGCGGGAGCTGCAGTGGCTGCAGCGGCGGCTCCTCCCTCCTGCGGGTGCCGCGCCCGCCCGCTCTCCGTGTCGCCGTCGTCGTCGTCGCCGCCGCCGAAGTCCTCGCCGCCATCTCCCTCCGCCTCCTCCTCGTCCTCCCCGCCCCCCGCTACGGCGTCTGAACGCCGCGGCCCGAACGCGACAGCGGCCCTCGGCGGAGGGAGGGAGGGAGGGTACGGGCGAGGCGGGGCCGGAGGCCGAGGTTCCCATTGGCCACTGTGGCGGGACCGCGCGGAAGTGACGTCAGGGATGCAAGAGGCTCCCGTCCCCGAGAGACTCCGTGTCAAGGTTCCGGGCGAAAAGGCGCGCGCCGGCGGCGGGGGTGGGAACGGGCTGTGGTGGCGCATGCGGGGAAGCTGGAGGGGCGGGGGGGGGGGTGGGGAAGGGGGGTGGCGGGGGGGGGGGGGGAAGGGGGGAAGGGGGGTGGCGGGGGGGGGGGGGGGGGGGTGGCGGTGGCGGTGTTCTGCGCAGGCGCGCAGAGGCCGAGCCTGCCACTTTGCCGGGGGTTTCTGGTGGCGGTCTGCGCGTGCGCGGGGAGCCGTCGCTACGCCCCGAGGCGGGCCTCCGGGGCGTTTACACGTCGTCGCGGGTGTCCGCACGGGAGTAGGCACCGCTACTAACGGGAGAGGTTCGGCTTCTGGCTCCCGCCGGCGGCGGTTGGGCTGCTCACGCCTCGCAGCCATGGGAGGCCGGGGCCTGCGCCTGGCCTGGTGCTGCCAGAGGCTTTGCACGAAGTTGGTCCTTCTCTCACGCAGGCAGCGGCTGAGGATATGGGAAGATTTGGGGGGGGGTTGCCAGGGAGTGCTGCTGTAGGTGGTAAAGGCAAATTGGGTGAGAAGGACCTGTGTGTAGCCGTCATGGGCGTTGCCACTGAAGCTGTGTTCTGGGGACGAGGTGAGTGCAGGCAGGGGGCTCAGTTGGTTGTACAGTTAATTTAGCACCAGGCTCCTGCCAGCTGCTGCACAAACTTTGCTTCCAAATGATGGGGTGGATCAAGGATCTGATTCACCTGAGGAAATTTTTCCCACGAGGTTACTTTTCAGCCAAAACCCCTTCCTTGTTTCCATGATTTCCCCAATACTTTCATTCATGTAGTAAGGAGAGAGCGGGAGCATGTGATGTGAAAGGTGAAAAGTAGAAAGCAAAGCAAAACTATAACTTTAGATGTGTGAATGAGGCTGGTTAGTCTCTTCTTGTAATTGGAAAATAAAAAGATACGGAAAAGAAGTAAAGGTAGATGCTCATACCATTGTAAAGGCAGTCTTCATGTTGGAAACAAATAGCGACCAGTAAAAGCAATCAGGGAAGTCTGTTGAACCAGTTCCCTGGCACCGCTTGTTAGAGGAGTTCCTCTGGACTCAGCTGTCTCAAAACAGGTCTCACTGGCTGCAGATTACCCAGTTCCCTTCAGAGAACACGGTCTGTCCCCACACGTCAGGCCTGCCCACTCCTAGTGTATTTCTGGTAATAAATTGTTGTTCCCATATGAATACTACATTCCAGCTTAAATATTTCTGCCTCAGTAAGATTAAGCACAAAGATATTAGAATCCAGAGGAAAAAACCCCAACATAGTATGCCTTGAAAAACAACCCAGTGTTGAAGGAGAAAAATACCAAGATATTTTATAACCTGGATTTTTAAGTAAGCAACTTGGAGATGTCATACTGTCAGATTCCTTGCTGTAAGATGCCAATCAACCTCCTTGCTGTAGTCTTCTCTGAACAGCCTCCTTGCTATAGTCTTCTCTGAACACTTTTTGGCCTGCATTTTTGATACTAGCCTTCTAAATTAGGAAATAGAAATAATACTGGGGAATGTAGTATCATCTCATTTATTGAATCCCCTTCTATTCCTCATATTACAAAATACATGCCACAAAATACATTGTGAAGAATAGATACGGCTTTTTTAATCGTTCTTCTGGATAAATTACATTTTGCTAAGGTCATCTTACTTGATGAAAGTAGAGAGAAATTTCTCAAAGAAAAATCCATGAAACAATTAGTACAGGACCCGTGTGTCTTTCACACTTCTTTGCAGCTTCCTGAGTTAATGCTACAGCACCCTCACACCTGCCTATGTGTAAGAGGCAAACATGCTTCCAGCTCGCACTGCTGTTGCTGCAAAACACTGCTGGGTTGTATGCTGAGAGCCCCATTCATGAGTAACTGTTGTTACTAGCAACTACATTGTAGGGTTTTGTTGTGGCTACATGTTGTGTGAAAGGTGGACTCAAGTCTTCCTAATGTTTGCTGGTATTGTTGCTTGCTCTGTGGGAGGAGCATGAGGCACATAAATGAAACAATAAATAATGATGGTGTGATGTTTTGTTGAAAGTGTAACTATCAGAACCCTCACATCAGTGATAGGGAATATGATGTAAATTATGTCATTTTTTGGTACATTTTTGTGAGCTGAATAAAGAACATATTTAGAGGCCTAGTATGGTAATTTGGCAATAACAGACTTCTTTTTAATCATAGGCTGTTTGTACTTGAGTACACAAAAATAAGTACATTTCTCAGTCTTGTGGTATGGGAACATAACTCATGATACCCAGGGACTCAGAAGTTGTGTAGAAATGGAATGCGTGCAGTAGACGAGCTCACAGAGTTCCTTGAACAGATCCGACAGTGGCTGCCAGGGCACAATGACACAATACAGCAGTGAGACTACAATAACAAAGCCTGACAGAACTGTGAAAACCCTTTATGTAGAGAGGTCCAGTTATCAGTTGTCATCAGGTTCACCTAGCTGATGATAAGACTTGCTCGCAGCTGCCAACTCAGTGACAGTCATCGTGTTTTGGAAAACTGTGCTCTTGAGATTGAAATAGCTCTGTCCTGAAAAGAGCTTGTACAGAACTGTGGGAACATCTAGGGACATTGAAATAATCATGAGCCTAGATATGTAAGTCTTGATATTAGCAGCCTAGTAAAAGGAAGGAAGGGACATTGCTGGTGCCAAAGTAGGTCCAGCATGAGAATGTTGTGGGAGGGTGGGTATCCTGCACCGTTGGCACTGTTAGACTATTGGCATTCCACAACTATTGCCATGAACTGTTGTTCAGATTGTGCAGATAGCTGTCACCTGATGTTATACCTGCAGCAGCTGCATGAACAGTTATGGACAGTCCTTCTTTGGAATAAGTAGTCCTTTATGGTTAGTCCTTGCACGTGAAATTAAATAAATGAAAAAGACCCCTCCTCCCACCCTTGCACCCTTTTAGCTCCAAGCCAAAAAATACTCAAAAGACTGTTAATGATGCACAGTCATAGTTAATGGCATGTAGTTTTGGCTGGGCTGCTATTTACAACAGCTAGACTCCATCATTTTCCTCCACAAAACAGCGGAATAGACCAGTACAGTTTTTTTGGATTAATCATTATAGTCACATTCTGTCAAGTTATTTGTTTTTACACCCAGCTATGTAAATTGAATAGAAGGCTAATTCTGAGCAAAGAGTGCAAATGACAAAATTTAATGGATACATTCCACCTGGTTTTCCTAGTAATCAGTTATTCACAAATGGTCACAAAATCATTTGGCAACATCATTTACTTAATACTTTATAAGTTTATGCAATTGATGTCTATAAAGTAAAATTTTCCACTTCACAGGAACAGAAGTGTGCTTGGGTTAGTGCATAGAGACAGTATAGTTCAGGGGTAGATGTAGTACTGAGCATTGCCATCAGCTCTACGCCTGCAGAAGAGCCGAAGGACTGCCGAGCCTCGTGCTTTGCTCAGGAGCATCCCTGAGGAAGAGCCGCGGGACTGAGGGAGGGGAAACCTTCTGCCCAGCAGGTGCCAGAGCTGGGGCTTTGCCTGGGAGCCCCGAACAGGAATGGACAGGAGCGGGGAAAGGGGAAGGTGGCAGGGGGACATCGGGACCGCCCACTCAATTAAAGGACATCCTCCCCCACCCTTCCTTCAAGGAGCATGTGTGCTAATCTGAGTATGCTTGACCAATAGTAGATGATGACTACTAACCAATGGTAGGTGATGACTACTAACTAATTAGTGTAATTTGATGCGGGCTTTTCTAATCCTGTAACAAGATTCTGTGTGTGGCACCCTGGCTGTGTGGAATTTCATCCCAGCACCCATCTCTGGATGGAATGAATCGCATATTGGCGTATTGCAGACCGGGTAATGGCTTCACTTTTGGGACAACGCGACGAATGATTATGGGCTTCAGATCATTCTCTCCTTACGTGCAGTTACTCACTATCTGTTTTATAGTGGTATGTCATTTCACAGAAGTCACGGAGTACTGTTTTCAGTTTCTCACTGAATAATTTTGGAAACTAACCAGCAGTATAAACTATGACTGTTAGAACTCAGTTTCCTGAATTTTGTAATAGAGTTTTGCAATAACATTGCTGGGTTATTGTTTGGTTTTTTTCCAGTGGACGAACTGAAGAACTAACACAGTTTTTTATTATCCATCAGTGGCTTCCACCCAGCATTCAAGACCCCAAACCTAAAATTTGCCAAGAAAAGAGTAAATTTGCCGGTGAAATTTGTGGAAATATATGTGAATACAAGTATTACAATAAAGTCACAGTTATGGCTTAGTTAGGTTAAAAATCAAATAAATTTGGATGACAAATAGTTTTTATATTTACTTATCTCTGAGAATAATGTAAATCAAAGCAGAGGTCCTACCTATACATTAACAGCCACACACAACATATAAAACTAAATATGATGGGAGAAAAAAGATTTGAAAGTTCTGGAATAAATGTATGTGCCAAAACCATGCGCTGGCAGATTTAACATAGCTGCCACAATGCTTGCAAAAGGTTTAGATTCTGTGGAATATAGAAACAGCCCTGAGGCCTTTGGCTTGGTTTTAATAACTGTTGTAAATTCAGTAGGGGTTTGGTTTGGGGTTTTTTTTGTTGTTGTTGTTTGGGTTTTTTGTTTGTTTGTTGGTTTTAATTGGTATTCTGTGTCGGTGAAAATACACTCTTTTCTTTCAGACATTCTTTCTGGGTTTCAGTAGCTGATGAATATGCTCTTAGTTTCATGAGTACCCTACCACTGAAATACTTGCTTTGTGCACACAATAACTTTGCCAAAGGCTATTGTGGTTTCTGAATATGTCTAGAGAATGCATTCCTTGAGGGTGTTTGGTAATCGATACTAGGAAGCCGGAACATCCAGAATCACAGATCATTGTTTAAGTCTTGGGTTTAGGAACTGTGTTTATTCTTTAGATTCTGGAACAGACAATGAAGCCTCTTCATCTAATTCATCTAATGAAGCCTCTTCATCTAATTCATCTAATGAACTGCAGGTCATTTAATTGGATAGATGCAAACCCTGTGTGGCTTTCCACAACGAGAAAGGGGTTGTGGAAGGAACTCTGGTATGTATTTTCAGTATAAACCAGTGCTGGAAAAACATTTTCTACTAACTGTAAACAAACTGACCAAAGAACTGTGCAAGCTGCCCTGTATAGAAAGAAATTAATTAAGCTTTTTTGGGTGTGATGGCTGCATATTTTTACAAGGTAACATCCCTTACCTGAAGCACAGGGGTACAGGGTAGAGTTAGAGTATATTACACAGGTACAGAATTGTGGAAAAAATGGTTGGAGAAATCATATCTTTTGCATATGGAAGCATTGATAGATAGGATGACCTGGACGTGTCATATGTTACATACTTAAATTACTGGTTGTACTAGGTGTTTCTGGAATTTTGTGAACATTTGCTGTATTGTATCATCTGAAACTGACAAATGTGCACTTGAATTTTATTGCTATACATATTATGTTGATACATATTATGTTGGTACATGTTCTCCATAACACAAGTGTTATGGATACAGTGCTATCTCTAATATACTAGGTTCTGACTCCACTGTTGAATTTGAAGAGTGTTTTCAATGTGAAGGTGAACAGTAAAGGAGAACACACATGTTGGAGGAAGGAGTCTCATCTGGTAAACCGTTGGACATTATCTCCAGTATGGAACAGGAACTACATCCAAAAAGCAGGATCCTGACTTAGAGATCCCAAGAGGCAAAACACATTTGCATGTATCTTCCTGAGCAGATACAAGGGACAAAGTAAAAAGAAAGATGAAAGCAGAGGTGTTTTCTTGTTTATGATTTAGTGGATATTAACCTTTACTGCATCTTCTATGGCTTCTCATTGTAAGCACTTGTCTGACCTGAGATGCATTTTAAATAACATCTGACAGCATATTAAAGTACCCATAGAATTAGCAAAACCCTCTGCAGGCTTTTACTTGGCAAGCAGAGACTTGTGCTAACTCCACTCTTATTTTGATTACATATTTATACTGGTTGAGCTGCTTCTTTTTAAATATTTTGCTAGCAGGGCATCATCTGAACTTTGGGATTTTGTTCCCAAGCTGCTTAGAAAATAACACAGGGTGATGTAAGTGAACATCCACAAAGTGCTACGCAAACAAATTACATGCTTGTTTCAAGAGCCTGGTTTTCTGTCAGTTTGTATGTTACAATCAGACAGCATCCTGGGCAACAGGAATTACATTTCCTATCTCTTTTCCCCTTAGGAGCTCAACTCTGTCTATGCTGACCTGGCTACATCCGAAAGAAATGGGAGATCAATTCAGGGTTTAGTTCTTTGTGATCATAGAATCATAGAATGGGCTGGAAGGGACTCCAAGGATCATAGAGCTCCAACCCCCTGCCACAGGCAGGGACACCAAGCTCAGGCCTGGATCTACACAAGGTTGCCCAGGGCCCCATCCAACCTGGCCTTGAACACCTCCAGGAATGGGGCATCCACCACCTCTCTGGGCAGCCTGTTCCAGCACCTCACCACTCTTTCTGTAAAAAACTTCCCCTTAATATCTAATCTAAACCTTCCCTCCTTGAGCTTTAGTCCATTCCCCCTTGTCCTGCCATTGTCTACCCTTTTAAAAAGTTGATTCCCCTCCTGTTTGTATGCTCCCTTCAGGTACTGGAAGGCTGCAATGAGGTCCCCCTGCAGCCTTCTCTTCGCCAGGCTGAACAAGCCCAGCTCCCTTAGCCTCTCTTTGCAGGGGAGGTGCTCCAGCCCTCTAATCATCTTCATGGCCCTCCTCTGAACCCTCTCCAACAGTTCCACATCTTTCTTGTATTGGGGCCCCCTGATCTGGACACAGTATCAATGACTACATTGAAAATAAATCAGCTTTTTTACAGGGGCTTTGTGTCAGATTCAGCCAGGTTGATCCTGAGGTAGAGCTGTCCCAATATCCTAAAATAGTGCTGCAAGAACAACTGAAATTGTCAGAGAAGGCATGATACTTGTAAGCAGTTTCCTGTTAAGTGCAATGTAAAATAAATGATGTTCAAATTCTGCTGGAGGGGGTGTGTGTCTCTATTTGTTAATGCTCTACTACAGACTTAAAAGATCTTCCAGTTGCATGACAGAAGTCAGAAGTTATAGATATGTCTTGGTAAATTATATGAAAACTGATTGCTCATCCCTAATCATCATTGATTAAATGGTAACACACTCAATACAGCAAATACCACCAGCATAAAGTAGAGCCTTTTCATTACTGTATTTGTTAGGTCCTTCTTCATGCCTATCCCCTGCGCATCAAACAAAATAGGCTTTCCCATCAGGAGGCTCAGAACAGTGTGGGCAGCTCCTGTCAGGAGCTGTGACTTCTGGTCTGAGACCATGCAGAGGCTTGTGTGGTTTCTAAGAGGCCACCTAATTCTTTGCTGTTAAATTCTGCTAGTAATATGTGCCTCACCAAACTTTTAGTTGTGTAAATTAGTTAAGGAAATAGATGCCAAGTTGTTTGTCAAGCAGAAGCTTGGACTTGCTTCAGCTGAAGGTACCGGCACGAGGACTAGCTGGTAACAGACACACAAACAGTGTGATACTCCAGTTATATTCTTAGGTGGACCTCACGAGTACGAAATAACTCATCAGAAAAATAAACCCATTAAAGACTGCATTACAAAAATTGCAGAGAGTTGGTTGACTTCATCCACAGAATCCACAGAATTAGAAAATGTAATTAACTGTCCTGTGGCCTGTTCAGAGGTTTGACATTTTTAAACACTGAGTGGAGCTCTAGAGCTGGCTCTCCTGGAGATGTAAATTAGGTGGCACCAAACCAGCAAAATAAAAGGGGAAGTGCTATCTGAACTTCTGCTTTTGGGCCACGCTCCAGCAGTCACAATTTTACAGTCACTGAACCGTGCCAACCTTTCAGCAGTTCCTTGACAGAGTTAAATAGTCATTTTACTAAATGTAATCAAAACACTTGTTTTCAGTGATGTGATCTTCATAAAAAAAGAGAAGCATTCCAGCTTTTGTAGACCATACCCACAAAACTACTGAGTGGGAAGCAAATTGGTTGGAATGCCAGCAGAATAAAATGCACTTCTGCACCCAGACGCTTACTTGTTTTGGTAAGCATGTTATATATGTATCATGTGATGCCAGTCTTCTAACTCAGTATGTTCTGTGATTCTATGATTTTTACTTGGCTTAATATTTTTAATTAAAAAGGGCAGTTAATGCAAAATAAGGTCACATTCAAGTAGAAACGTTTCCATTACTCACCTTTTTAGAATCACAGAATCGTAGAATTGTAGAATGGCATGGGTTGGAAGGGACCCCAAGGATCATAGAGCTCCAACCCCCTGCCACAGGCAGGGACACCAAGCTCAGGCCTGGATCTACACAAGGTTGCCCAGGGCCCCATCAACCTGGCCTTGAACACCTCCAGGGATGGGGCATCCACCACCTCTCTGGGCAGCCTGTTCCAGCACCTCACCACTCTTTCTGTAAAAAACTTCCCCTTAATATCTAATTTAAACCTTCCTTCCTTTAGCTTTAGTCCATTCCCCCTTGTCCTGCCATTGTCTACCCTTTTAAAAAGTTGATTCCCCTCCTGTTTGTATGCTCCCTTCAGGCACTGGAAGGCTGCAGTGAGGTCCCCCTGCAGCCTTCTCTTCTCCAGGCTGAACAAGGCCAGCTCCCTCAGCCTCTCTTTATAGGGGAGGTGCTCCAGCCCTCTAATCATCCTCATGGCCTCCTCTGAACCATCTCCAACAGTTCTACATCTTTCTTGTATTGGGGGCCCCAGATCTGGACACAGGACTCCAGATGGGGCCTCACAAGGACAGAGTAGAGAGGGACGATCACCTCCCTGTCCCTGCTGGCCACCCCTCTCCTGATGGAGCCCAGGATACCATTGGCCTTCTGAGCTGCAGGAGCACACTGCTGGCTCAGGTTAAGTTTCTCATCTACCAGAATCCCCAAGTCCTTCTCAGCAGGGCTACTCTCAAGGAGCTCTTCTCCCAGTCTGTATCTACGTCTGGGATTCTTCCAGCCCAAGTGCAACACCTTACACTTGGCAGTGTTGAACCTCATCAGGTTCATCCAGGCCCAGCTTTCTAGCCCGTCAAGATCCCTCTGGATGGCTTCCTTTCCTTCTGTTGTGCCAACCACACCACTCAGCTTGGTGTCATCTGCAAACTTGCTGAGGGTGCACTCAATTCCATCATTGATGTCATTGATAAAGATGTTAAAGAGCACCGGTCCCAAGACAGACCCCTGGGGGACCCCACTTGTCACCAGCCTCCACCTGGACATAGACCCACTGACCACCACCCTTTGTCTACGTTCTGTCAACCAGTTTCTTATCCACTGGATGGTCCACCCATCAAATCCACATCTCTGCAATTTAGAGATAAGGGTGTGGTGGGGGACTGTGTCAAAGGCACATAATCATATGATGTGCCTTTCATATTATAGAACACATTGTTCTTAAACCCATCCTGCGAAACACAGGTCTCATAGTGACTGGCATGTTTACAGTCTTAGAATAGTTACTAGGTTTTCTGAAGAATACTGTAATTCCGTATTAAGAGTTATTTCTCTGCATATGTTTCATTATGGAGCTGCAAGACTGATCAGAAAGAGAGGAGAAACTGGGTCAGACCACCTACATGCCCATGCGTGTATCAACATGTTTCGTAATTATATGGGAACCATGTGAAAGATGAAGGGCAAACATTGCAAAATCTATCAAACTTGACAGGATGAATAAGGATCTGGTGTTCACTGTTCCAGTACAAAACCTAGGGAGTAGTCTGTGAAGCTTGCCTGAATAAACACAAGGAGAAAGACAGTGGGTCCACTTCTTGAGTAGGCTGTTATGTTGCAGACACCTGTTTTCTTCATATTTTATCATTTTTTCCAAAATCAGTGTATCAGTATCTATTTTTCCTTGAAGAGCATGAAGAAGATTACATAAAGGATAACAATCATAATGCCCAGAACTAAATCACTGTTATTTCTGTGTCACCTCCATTTGGGATGCATAATACATAGTCTGTGAGCTGTCCCCAACATTAAATGAGGCACAATGCTAACGCTTCATCCACAGTACCCAATGATCGTCCTTTGGCTTTTACTGAGAAAACACATTCCAAATGTCCTGTTTGTGTTCTTTGAGAGAGTATCCCTTTTGTCCAGAAACTCTGTACAAATAGATAGAATTACAATGAATCTCTATTGAAATTAAAAAAGGAATCTTAAAGGCTCACCAATTAAAATTAACTTCTAATAGATGGATTTGCAAAATTTAATTTTCTATGTAATACCTGTGTTAGGTATCTGAGTGCTTATGGGAAGGCACACAGGCAGGACTGCTCTTGCAACCTTTGCTTTCTCAGCTGGAAAAAATTACAGGCTTGCAAGTCTTGTAAAGAAGTACAGGACAAGCATAACTGAAGTCAGTAGAAAAATTAAGTGTATAGATCTAGTTCTTGAAACTGTTTAGGTTTTGCAGCTTCTGTTGAACACAAAGGGACTTGCACGAGCTCAGTGGCCCTTGTGATTTAGCTCTGGGTATACATGGGAGAGCCACATACACCATTGCTCAGCAAAATCTCAAGAAAAGCTAGATTTCAAAGAAGTCCTTGTTCATGTGCACATGCTGCCTTGAGTCATGTGACACTCTTGGCCTTGTGAGACTTCAATCTTGTGATCCTCTTCTCTAAGTTTTACAACAGTCCTGGAAATACTGACATCTTATCCCCCTTCCTTCAGACTCCCACTAAGAATAGGATTTCAAAATAATATGCCTCTTGCAGAGACAGGAAAATAAAATGCTCATGTTAGTCAGAGTCCTGTGCTATGTTGTAGATGTGGCTGTACATGTCTGAGAGAAGTTTGCAAATGCAGTGTGAAATTCTGAACTAAGGGGCTGAAAGCTGAGCTTCTACCAGTAGAATTGAAAAGATGCAGAAATACATGATTTTGCAGGAAGAGCAGGACATTATCATTTAGTTATTGACAAAGTGGGTGGAACCACTTAACAATCTGGTGTTCTGACATGTAAATGACAGTTACAATACCAGCCTACCTCCTGTAAATAGCAGTGTAATGTATCATTGCTAATGCCTGTTTGACAAGGGCTACGAGGCATTAAAACTGTGAGAACACTAGAGCCAGATTCTGAATCTCTCTGCTACAAAATGCATATATGCTGCTAGTGCACAGCAAGTAGTTCTGTAAAAAATGAGACGAAAGAAAAAGAGATCTCACAGCAGTGGTGGTGTTTTCCCTCAATGCTTCCTGTAAGAAGTACTCATGCCGTTGCTCTCATGGCAGTCAGAAAATGCCCTCATATAGACACAGAGAGAGAGAGACAGAGCACCCCTGGACAGAACATGGTGCTTAGGCATCAAACAGCTTGTCTAATTGTATTTATTAACTCTGACTTGAAGTGGCACCTTAGTCACATAGCATAAATTATTCAGATCCCGGTATTTGTATAGTAAAGCCTTTGAGACATACCAGCAAATGGGGATTATTTGAGACATCAGACAGACAGTGGTATCCTGACTCAGCTGGCATAGTTATGTAGGTAAAAAATGTTAACAAGTGTGTTGTCATTTTATTTTTGTTTTTTTCAGCGTCTGTTGGCACACGCTTCTCAAGAGAAATTTGAAATACAAAATATGCAGAGGAGGGCAGGGGGAGAGGAGAGAAACCGAACAGAAAATAGGACTGAAAACATTAGTCTACCATGCAAAGAAACCTTTACTGATTTGCTTGTTGATTCCTGAGTAGAGACTTCCTTACGCAATATGCCAGGGTTATGTGACCAACAGCCAGGACAGGGGTTAAGTAACTGAATAGCAACACAATTTGCTTGTTATGAAACTATTTCATTTTCAAATCTTCGGGGCTGCTTAGTGAAACATGCTGACATGCTGCAGATTTTTAGCAGCCTATTCCCTGTTTTGGACAGGGGGTGGGGGTGGGAGGAGTATCATAGTTACCCATCTGTCCTTGTTTTGATAGTATTTACTTTGTTCTTGAATTTTGCCGTGTTTATTTTCCGTAAATCATGAGATCTTATGCTGGGATCTGGTTTATAATTGTCCATTAGTCCCTTTGCTATTAGGTCTTTCTGTAGTACTTGAGCTGATGATTTATTCAACTGAAAATCACATGGCATCATACCATGATATTTGTGTAACTAACTCTCTCTACATTTGAAGGCTGTGCCAGAGCACGGTTGTTCAGTAAAAGCAGAACTAGTGCAAGGAAGGTCTCTACCACTTACTACTGCGTTATCAGCCCTAACCATCTTCTGGTCTGCTGCGCTGTGAGAAATAGCAAAGTCATGCCATGTAGCTGTCAGAAGCTGCCCTGAGATGGCATCTTCTTAGACTTAACCAGGTTTGCTTTGAAAAATAGAGAAGTGAATAGGTCGCTAAAACACAGAACTAGGTCACCCAACTTGAGGTAAGAGCTCTTATCAGTCAGCATGGTGGTCAGCTCAGCAGAGCTTAACAACCCAGGGAAACTGAGACAACTTTTGTTTCTTGGTTACTTTCATACTTTCAGGGAGAAAAATGAATTTGAGTGGTTATGGGGATCAAGTTTGGCTGCATTTCTGCTCAGAGTTTTCCAAATCTCTGCTCAGTTCTCAGACTATTATGCTTTCTTAAGGAAAAAAATCATGCTGCTGTGCAATGAAGATGCATTGGATGTTGATTGACTTTTAATTTCTGTTAACAGACAGTTATATTTGTCTATGAATATGTCTATGCATCTATGCTTCCCTATTGAAAAAAAACACCCTTTAGTATTTAAAAATAGTGACATGCAGGGCTATATTTAAATATGTTAGTTAAAGCAGAAGGAGTGTAGTTACTACAGGAGTGGCAGCTCTAAGAATAGGAGTCACAGATACCTTGCTCATGTACTGTTACAATTTTGTCATGTACCATGATGACTGCTGTTAAAGCCAGCAATGATGGCATCAAGGCACCATGGGGCTGTGCCCAGCTGGGGAGGGCACAGTGCTGAGGTTGTCCTCTGCTCTGGTTCACAGATCCTCATTGGCCAGCCCTGCTCTTGCAACTGACACTTAGTTTGCCCTGCAAGGATTGCAAAACTAGTTACATGGGGATGGTAGTGAAAACTGAAGCGATGTGGCTTTTTTTCCTTTGATATCCTTCAGGCTGCTTGTATTCAGGTACATGCTTTCCTTCTCCATTAGTAAAAGAATATGACAGTGTTTACACAATTGGAAAATAATTTGAGATTATCATACAAGATACTGTCTTGGTCCTTCACTAGCTTACAAAGCCACAGAGTCAGCTAATTAAATCCCATTCTCAGGAAATTCTGTGTTTCTTACAAAACAGATCAGAGGATGAATTCAATATCAAAAAAAAAAAAAAAAAAAAAAAAAGTCCCTGTCTTGAGTCTTCATATGTGAACTCATACCCAGGACAGAAAATGAGGCCAAAACAGGCCACCTTGTTCCTTCAAGAAAGTAGCTGGGTTTGAGTTCCCAGAGTAGTAACTCCTACTCTTTCAGAAACACAATTGATTATTTTGCTGCTGCTTTTACCAGCAACTGTTTCCTCAAAGTTACAAGTTCAAGTAAGCATGGTACTGTGATGCTGGGGTGCCTGGCATTTTACTAAAACCTGTCCCTGCATTCAAGTGTATTTGCTGTAGTACAGTCTGCAGTACTTTGGTGGACTTCTGTTAATATATCACATCTGCTTATACAAAGCAGCTTGCAGCACTGAGATCTCCAGTCCCAATTTTTGGAGAAAAAAAGAGCACAACATTATCCAGTTGTCCCAGCCTTCCAAAAATCAGGAACATTTCTGTAGCTGCTCTTCACAGAGCGTATGTGTATGGTGCAAAGCCCAACTCTGCAAAACCACGCATGTTAGCAGCCCAGTGGCCATGAAACTGGAGCAGCAGGCAGAGCAGTAACTTGTATGGAATCATAGAATCGTGGAATATCCTGTGTTGGAAGGGACCCATAAGGATCATTGAGTCTAACTCCTGTACCTGTCCTCTGTAGTAGTGGTCCAGCTCTTGGACAGCTATGAAGTGAAAGGCTGATGCAGGACAAGCCTGTGCATCTACCTGCACGCAGGAATGACTTGCTCACAGCAGTTACCACATAGGACTGCAGAACAGATTACTTTGTTCCTTCTTTCTGCTGTGAGGCTTCTCGTTTCTAAACCAGCAGCAGGCCCCTTTGCTGGAGCATTTACTTCATGACACTGCAGGATGAGAGCTGTTTCTCATGACAAAGAAGGTTTCAGTATGTCAAGGCAGTGCACATGTTCTTTTTCTCCTGGGAAAAACCCCGATTTGAACAAGTGTCTGGCCAGATATCAAGGGCAAAACTTTTTATTAAAACAGAACTTTTCTGTTTGTTTATAGACCTAAGCAATCAGAGTCTCTGATTAGGAACTCACTAGTAGATAAGTGCAACTTGTTACTCTTGTCTGTTAAAGGGCATTATGAAGGAAAATTTATACAGATAACACTTACTGAGTGGGAAGCGGTGAGTTGAAAGTTTTAACTCCAAGAAAGCTGGTGTCCTCAGAGGTATAGACCTCAGTTTGTAGTAAAAGGGATTTGTGTGATGAGACAGGAGCACAGAATTGTAGATGGTCTTGTGATTATCATGTCCAGGACCCCAGTGTCACAAGACCCAAGTTATCAGTCCCTTCCACAAGAGTTAGTGAGCTCTAGCTAGAAACAAGTTTGGGTTTTGCTCTGTCACTTTCACTGAAAAGCTTCTTCTGTACTTGCCTACTCTAAAATGCTGAAAAATCCTGATCTCTACACCGCATTTAGCACAGAGCCATTAAATACTTTTGTTTCTGTGCCACTTTTGGCGTTTAAACAACTCCTTTCCTTCCTGGTGATCTATTCCTCCAATAACCAAGCTTCTCAGCTGGGAATTCACCAAATTCTCCATCTCTATGTTTGTTGAATCAGATTTTGCTCCTGGCTTTGACCATTTAACAAGTCCAGACGCAGGCGCTGTCTCTGACATCTTCACTCATATGTCAGCAAGGTCTTCACTCTGTGGTTGACATTTTACTTCACAGCTCTTTGGAAGCATAAGATATGTGCATGACAAACATACAGGAAATCAAAGATTTTACATGGAGGCCTAAATGTGTTGCATTTCCTCAGTGAATTTACAGCTGCCTCAGTTTCCTCAACAGTCTAAGACAGCTCCATGGATTAGGGTTGCAAAATTTTGGGGATCTACAGATGCATCCCTCAGCAGTTCATGGCTTCTTGCACGAGCTAGGAAATTCTGTGAGCTCACAGCACTTTATCTGGCTTTACCATTCTTACAAAAATTCTGGTCCCTCTTGAAAGAAAAAATATTGACCTTCTGTTCCTTTTCCCACCAAAAGCTTCTCCTTTCTCAGTGACATTCTCAGGTTTATGTCTCTCCTCTGATATCTTGCTTATTTTTTCTGCCGAGCTTTACTTTGCTCCTTCATGAATACAAGGTGGAAAGGGTTATTTCACTATTTGTCAACTTGGCACTTTGATATAGCTGTGGCCAAGCTGGGGCATCGTTAAGACCAACAATTATCTGGTTTAGATCTGGGAAAAGTATATTTGTCATCTCACGTGAAAAAAGGTGGGTTTCATACATAAATGCAGTCATCGAGTAGCACAGCAATTTTCTTGCCAGCAACATTTTCATTGCAATTAGAAATCTAAATTTTTGACTAGATAAATTCCCTGCCTTGCCACAGAAAAACCTGTCTTTGTCAGCAGAGACTCATGCAATCATCTTGCCCCACTGCTTGAGAAACACGTATGTGTAAGGAATGTACTTAAACCCACTCCTTCTACTGCACATGGTTTGATTTATTTCCTTATATAAAGTAGTTTCTAACACAGACTTCGCATGAAAGACATTTCACTTCTCACTTGGAAAAGCCCATTAAGGAAGGAGGGTTGTGAGTAAACAAACCTCAGTGCTGAAAAAGGGGCAGTAAACATAAAAGCCAGAAGTAAATGCTTGATTAAAGCAAACTTGGTTAATGCTTCTTTCAAGTCACTTTTTAGCAATGTTTGTGCAGCACCAGCTACATTTTACCATATGGTTCCATATTGAAGTTGAGTGTAATGTTACAAGCTATAAAATAGTATTTCAGGACATGCTTGATAACATGCAAGAGGAAACCAGGATGTCTTGTCAAACCAGATGGCAGGCATTGATCTGGGGCCATACTCTCAGGCCACGTATTCACCAGGCTGTGAGGGAAGTCAGATAATTGCAAAGGATATGGAAGCTAATTCTAACAACAAATTTACAATCAAAGGTCACTTTGGGTTAGAAAGGACTTCTGGAGGTTGCTTAATTGACCCATACCCCACAGAAAGAAAAGGCAACTTTGAAATTAGATCTGTTCCAGTAACAATGATTCTTTACAGTATATGTATATATAAAGATTAGTTTGTAGGGATTGACAGCAAAGTTTACTTGCAATCTCAGCTGGCATTTTAGTCTGGCATAGTGCATATCTTGCATTGGAAGCTTCCATTACTTTTCTGACATGTACTTCCTCTATTCACCTCCATGTGTTTGTCCCAACTAGGAGAATGTCATAAGCGTGCTAGTGTAATGTATCAAGACAGGCATTCGGTTAAAGTTGGTGTAATTTTTGTATGAAAAGATGTACAAAGAGTCTACTCACTGGTATATAGTCCCAAAAAAATCCAGTTTACTGAATTTCAGTAGTGAGCATTTTTCACAAGCAAGTATAAAATAATAGCTTGAAAGTACCGAATTCTTCTTTCTGGTGAAGGAACACTACCATAAGCAGTTCTCTGATGTGTTTTACTGTGAGTGAGATATTTGCCATTTTATACAGGAACACTAGTAAATTGGGAGAGAAAAATATCTAATGTTTAATGATTTAATGATATCAGCTCTTCAGTCACTGTAAACTTCAAAATTAATAAAAAAAAAAACCCAAACCAACAAAACATCACCAACACAAAACCCTTCAAACATTTTGCAGACAGTTTATCTGTATCTGAAAACTCTTACTTCAGCTGTTGCAAGGTAACAGCGTGTAAAAGAGTAGCTGAAGCAGAAAGAACAGAGACTCATCATATCACACACATATCATATGCTCAGTGCTTTACAGAAAAAACAACTCATGCATAAATTTGTCAATACATATAGACTGGCAAGCTGCTGACAAGCTAAGTTTCAAATAGTAAGATGTGACTGACTTATTTTTTTATGACCCTGATTCATTTCTTGTTGTGGTTCATGATTATCCAGTGAGTGCTGGTAAAAACAGAAACTTGTAAACCAACATACGTTTCTGGGTATTCTTATTGTTATTACAGTAAATAATGCTATTGGTCCTTTCATGTGAAATGCAGTGGATAGGGTATAGGATTGTTGTGCAAAACTGAGCTGCCTCTGCCCAGGGATGCCAGCTGAACCTTGCAGTGCACAGACCATTAAGAGGGAAAGCAGGGTGGTGTTTGCCAAGCCTGTAAAATTGGCAGGAAGTGCTGCCCACCCCTGTTCCTCCCTGCCCACGCCAAGGCAATATTTACTAAGCAGCATAAAATAATGTCAAGATGACTTTAATTGACATAAGGAACAATGATGATCACCATAATCTAATTCCAAAGACTGTAATGCACTATTTGTGTTTGAATGACTTCGTTTGAGGAAAAAAGAAATAGAGCAATGTGCAAAGTCCTCCCAGGAACACAGTGGGTTAAATTTTTCACTGTATCTGAAGGAAGGGCTCATAGTTCCCAGCAGAGTACAAATCCAGCACCAGGAGAAATCACTTAACCTTATGCACTGACCCTTACGTGTTGCTTGATAGAGCAAGCCACAGCAGTCCCCAAGCTGCTAGTGCAGCTGAAGCTAAGCAATGCTTCAAGAAGCCACCTCTTGCTCTCTGACATCTACCTGATTTGCCATGTCATCAGGGACAGAGCAAGCCTGGTGCAGATTTGTCTCAGCTGATTTCAGTGGCTACAACTGAGCACTTAGAGGTACAATATGCATAGATATTAAAGTAGAGGTGATGGCAGAAAGAAGATTGATTTTTCTCTTCCACAAGTAAAATCAACAGCAGCTCTGCTATTTAAAGTCAGCTACCCTGGTGAAACAGAAGAGGCTGCAAATGTTGTCTTCCTGCTCTCACAACAGCACTGTATGTCCACTTTGTGATGGAGTAAATAGTTGCAAGAAGCAGCTTCCGTTTAAATCCAGACCAAGTACCATACAGAAAATTTTAACATTACTGATAATGATTTGTGTATGTGTGAAACAGGTATTGTTCTTCCAGGAGTAGGATAATGACAGAAGTAATTGCCTCACGAACACCTTTCTTCAGTCTCATCTTAGGGGAAAAGCACAGCCAACCTGAGCCTGTGACATTTAAAAATAATAGACAAATCCTACCCAACGTCCTTCTCTCACTATCTGGTGACAGTCTAAGACACAGTTTTTTTCCTGTTGGGCATTTTTTCAAAACTGGCACTGTAGAAGCTGTGCCTGGTGCACAGCATACCCAGAGTTGAATGGATCATTTTTTATGCATTCCAGTAATAGGAGGTAAAATAGTTTAAGTCCCTGGCCTGAGAAAGACTCATCTTTTCCTCAGAAAAAATATAACTGCTTTTTAAAAATAATCAGTGGAGAAATCTGGCTGAGCATCATTTTCACTTTTGCTTCCAAATTCCTCCTAAAGAAAATTCTGTTGAGTAATCAGTTCAAATGTAAAACTTCTT
Source organism: Hypotaenidia okinawae (assembly GCA_027925045.1). Lineage (NCBI taxonomy): Eukaryota > Metazoa > Chordata > Aves > Gruiformes > Rallidae > Hypotaenidia > Hypotaenidia okinawae. The sequence continues at coordinate 35,773,178 of BSDF01000005.1, read as the reverse complement.
ACTGTCATCGAGCGTAGCATCACAGTTCGTGTTTTTTTAACCTGACTTACTTATGGGGTTTTACATAAACCATGCATTAAAATTCTGTTCTGTGACATAATGTCGATCTGCTGTTGGTGGTGGGATTTTTCTGTTTGCTCGTTCTTTAACTTCAACCACTTTTGTGATATGAAATATCTTCCATATATTGCCATGCTGGTGGGCACCCATGGTAATTTCCAGTTTAATGTGTGGAAAGTTTGGAAATGAGATACAGGCATGTAATGATGTATCTGTACCTGAAAGATGACTGTTTCGACATAAGACAGCATGTACAGCTTTTATTTAAATTCCCACAAGATGTTTGAATCCACGCACCATTCCTGAGACTGGAACAGTTAATAAAGGCATTCTTGAACAAAAGTTCCTTGAGCAACAGGAAGTCCAAAAGTAAAGTGTATCAAAGGCACTCAGATAACCTCTTCAAAATGGTAAACCACATTTCATGACAACATAATTCTCAGTAGCTTCAAGATACGTTATCTGAAGAGGCATAGCTTTCCATTGCTGCAGTGCCAATAAATCCCCATGAGTTCACTGTTCATCCCAGAGCTAAAGTGCAGTAACTTTCCTTTGAAGTCCCCAAAAACAGAAACAAAAAGTGCAAATTACAGCATGTGACATGAAAAATTTTCAGACTCACTCCTCCTGCCTCTTGAAGCTGTGACAGCTGACAACTATAAAGCCTCAGTTTGAGAATTAAAATCAGCGCCTTAAAGAAAGAAAATGCAATAGGATTATTGTAAAAACATGGAATAATTTAAGCAAATGAGTAGCCTGATTTTAACTACTGAATGGTAAAGAGTGAAAACTCTATCTTCACTCTATGCAAGCTTTTCTGGGTCATGCTGAAGTTTCAATGACTCCATTAATTACAAAGATATCCCACTGCAATCTTTTCAGAGGACAGAATTCTCTTTCTCTCTCTCTCCCTTGCTCTCTCATCTGTGGTCCAAATTCTAATCTGTCTATTACATCAAATGTATCACAGACTACCAGCCATATAAATGAAATAAGAAAACTGAAATCAGGTTAGACAGCATCCACAGGAATGCTTGTCAGTAAAATCTGTGCATCTGAAAAAAATATTGCAGAACTGGAACTTCAGTGATGAGGTCAAATGTCCTATATCTTCAGTTCTGATACAGCTTGAGCTGTAAGTTAAGACGATAACATGAACAATCCATCTTCCTGTAACCAGGGCCATGTGGGTCATTTCCAAGGGTCTCTGGTAAAGCATTTGTGGCTTTTATGCTTCAACTACCTACTCATCATGGAAAAAAGGTTCTTTCCAGTGTTTCTTAAAAATATACGATGCTGAGAAATATAAATGTTTGTCATATGACTTCCTGAACATCGCACTAAGATTTTCGGTCATTAAAATGAAGAAGTAAAACAAAACCACGAAACGCTCCAGCTCTCCTTTAATTTTTTCATTTCAGTAAGTGCACAGAGGCAGCTAGGGCCTACCAAGTGAAAAGATTTTATAACATGAAAAGCCACGGGAAGCCACGCTGTGCTCAGACAACGTGCACTGGAATTCTGTCTGGACACGCACTGACACTGCCCTCCGGATTGCTGCTTGCACTGAGCTTTTTGTTCGTTTTCACATGGTATAATTCCACTGAAGTTTCACACCATCACGTGAAAACTAAGACAGGGCCTTTGACCACAGCAGGTGCTGATTTCGGAGAGGTGAAAGTGTTTTTCTGAAAGTGCAACTAGGCAGCCTTGTGTCTGGCCTCAGTAGGGTTCTGGGGCCTGCTTGGACACCAAGGAACAGCAGCTGAACCCAATACCTAACACGGGTTACAGCCTCTCTCCTGACAATAGATCATGCTTTTACTGACAGGTAAAAAAACCTGATTTATGTAAGTAGGTGTTTTAAGACCTTTCTTACCATATTGCTTTACAGGTCTCTATAGTGGTTTGGGTTTGGTTTTTTTAGTTCAATTTTAGTGCAAGGCAGTTACGTGCATACTGATACTTTTCTTAGGCATTACCTTCCCCCACAGCATAAAATTCCCTGAATGTCTAGGAAAGTCACTTATACGGAAGATGAGAAGTGGCTCAGTGGGTGATCTAATAGTCTAGATAAATGAGGTATCGTTTCATTTATTGTTAAAACCTTTGGCCTGAGACAAAAGTAAGACTATTAGCACAGAAAACTTGGTGCCTTCCAAAACAACCAGCTTTCAATGTAAATCCTACTCAGCTGAGGCTGCTAGAACTGCAGTTAGTGTGCAGACATGTATACCAAGCTCTGTATGTAAGCTACCTGTTTCTCAGTAAAAGGGAACCAGCCTTTATAAATCTTTACCTCACCTGTGAGATAATCACATCATTAGATATTGAACTTTTAGGCAATTTAAGGAAAGTTTAATTTAAATTAAAAACTACCCTCTGTTTTGATGTAACACTGTCTAACAGATTTATAGTGATCTTAGCTGGAAAAAATAAAAAGCAGTAAGCACAAACATAGAAAACCCTATGACTTACCATTCTCATCTTTCAGGCTAGGGTTCAGTTTTCTATTCCTTTCTGTTAAAGTAAATATATACAAATTTAGGTTAAACATTTCCAGATTTGAAAGAAACTTTACAGTTCAACAAACTTTTAGCTTAAACTGGGCTTTAAGCACATTTAAGGTTATTGTTAACTTGTGTCAAACACACAAACTTCTTTACACTTCTATTCTACAAATTTTGAACCATATTCTGAGATCCTTAATAGCAAGACCTTAATTTCATGATGATCTGAGTTTACTGGAGTCTATTCATATGTAAGAAAAGACAAGAATAATAGCCTGCTTGTTTCATTACTTTCCCACTATTGCACTTGCAAACAAGAAAAGAAACCCTATTCATAATAGTACAGTACAGCACAGCATTTTAGCTGAACAGCCTTAATAGAGTAAAAAATAGTCATATGCAATAGCTATGACTTTGTAACCATGAAGAAAAACACCTTTCAAATTATGTTTTACAGCCCTCCTTACCCAAGCCAAAGCTTGTTTGTATTCATTACAAAACAGTAGCTGCTCAGATTAACAAAAAAAAAAAAAATTAAAAAATATTTCCATCTACCTTGTCACATGTGAGCAACAATGTGAGAAAAATAAAACCCAATTCAAATGATCCAAGGTCTTATTTTAAAGCACACCTAGAAATAAAACGTGACCAAAGTCACAAAAGCATGCCTAGCGTTACTGAAATTTCTAAGTTTGTTCACAGTAAGAATAAGTTAAAAGATCCACTATCTGAAGTAAAATGTACCTTTTTTGGGTTGCCCATTCTTGAATAACTTTCTCTTTTGAAAGATTATTAGTGCAGAGGAAAGGACAGCTACCATCACACACGTGGGGACGATAAATAAGACCAGGGATTTTTGTCTGCTATACTGTGTACCCATAAAAGCTGCCAAAAGCATGAAAAGAAAGTAAATTTATAACTTACAAACCAGGCATCATTTATGAAGTTATAGGTTCTGATTCTCCAAAGAATCTTTCTCTTACTGAACAAAAGATTCATAATTTTTACCAGCATAGTATTTTACACTCTTTCTATGAATGCTTTATTCTGCAATTTTACTATAAGAAGCTTTACAAAAAATGAGATCTTTCATTTGTACGGCATTTGAGTGAGCACTGATGCAATTTATCTGTATCCCATCTGAAAAACAATTAATTAGAAGTCTAGATCAGGTAGGACACCCGTGCAGATTAAAGAGTTTCCCTGTTTGTACTGGCAAACAAATAATGGGAACTACCCTAAAATGAAAGTACACATAAAAGTGACAGGCTGTCCTGTTGGAGTATGAGCTAGCTGGTCTTCAAAAGCATAAATAATAACTACTTTTTTTCTTTTTCAGAGCATCAGCATTATACTGTTTTCTAGAACCAAATTTCAGTGATGGAGCCTAGGACACAGTACATTTACAAACACCTTCTGTCTTGTACAAGTCTGAGGTGATACAAACCTAAAGTGGAAATGTGAGCTGAAGTTTCTCCATTCAGTTCTTTATTCCAGAACGCGCAGCTGTAGTTCTCACTCATATTTGGTTTGAACGTCAGGATGCTGGTGACATTGTAGAGGCCATCTGCAGTCAGTGTATAGGTGGTATTTGCATACCCACTGAGATTGAAGTTCTTCTCATTTTTCCAGAAAACCTCAGCCAGGGGAAAGCCTTCTGACTGGCATGTAAAAACAAACTTGTCCTCACCTTCTTCTCTCATTACTTTAGTGTTTATTTTCCTGTAGGATGCTGCATAAGAAGATGCATAGTGAAATTCCTTTATACAACAACAGCAATTTTCCCACTTCACTTTCCATACTTCCCTTTATTATTTTGTGTGTGGCTGTATCTGAGGTATACTCATTTGAAATGGTGAAAGATGTTTTGTAGTTCAGTATTTGTTATTGGATCTTTCTCATGTCTACAAGGACAGACCTTACTCCACTGCTTTATGCAAAGTAGCAGTTCACACTGAATTTATAATTTATCAATACAGTGAACAGAAGTCCCATGAGACCTCACTCTATTTTCACTTTTTGAATATGCCAATTCAAGAAAAAGGCTGGTTCTAATATTTGTCTTACCATATCTTATAAACCAGTGTGGTATTTTCACCATATAGAACAAAATGAACTTAGCCTTTCTGTGAGGACAGTTCAGAGGAGCCAAAGTGGGTCTGTAAAATGGCTGTAATCCATTTTTCCATTTGACAGAGCTCATTATCAAAATGCCCAGGTGGGAAATGAATGCTGCCTTGTATCACTCAGACATACTGCAGTTAGTGGGAAACACCAAAGACCTTATAGAGGACTGCTCTGTCACACTATCCAGTAACTTTTGCCTTTATTACTAATGCCCATTGGGCTTTGACAAACACAGAAAAGCACATGCCCTTGCTCTGGGAGTTGCAGTCACTCGGGGAATTCCTGGTCACATGGGCAGTTGCAGCAGAGCTCATTAGTAAACTAAAGCGGCTCTGAGAAACTTCTGGGAATGGTCAGAGATGCCCCAACAGGGGTCAGATGAGAGACCGGGGTAGGGGCACTGGAGAGGGAGGTGTGAGGAGGAGGGATGAAGGATGGAGGGTGAGCAGCTGTTCTCCCTCTCCGGCACAAGCTGCTCCTAGAGATGCTCAGCTGGCCATTGAAACAAAGACTAGCAACCTCTAAGACACCTGCTTTGGATCTCCTGGGGTCTTGGTGAAAGAAGCAGCAACAAATTCCTCCAAATCAATCCATTTCTACAAGCCTGTAGGAATTAAATAGAGATATCTTAATGAATATATGTTTACATTCAATTCAGCCACCAACCTTTTACTTCCAAAGTAATATACTTGTAGTCCACACCCTGGTAGTCAATGAGACAAAGGTATGATCCCGCATCTGTCATCTTCACTCTGGTGATCTGAAGGAGAGCTCGCCCCAAATTCAGTTCACTGTGCAGAAGTGTTGCTCTGCCTGTGTAATCATGATGTTGGGATAGAGGTAATTCATTGCCATTGCGCAGTGTGTACACTTCCTTTGATTTTGTCTGGCCCTGTCTTTTCACCTCCCAGACAACCGTCAGGAGCCCTATGTTTAACGAGCCGTTCACAGGGAATCTGCACTCCAGGGTCACGTTGCTCCCATATTCCACAACATATCGCTGTTGAGGAACTTCAACTGTAAATAAGGCTAGAGCAGGAAAAGAAGAGAGTTTCGTTTTTTATATTAAAATATGTTCTGATTTTTTTTTTAACTCGAGCAAAAATGTGTTGTGTAGTCAGGCATGTCGTTACTGGTTTGACTAAAAGTTGTAAGCTTTTTTTGTCCCTATTCACACTAACTTTTTGGCAACATCAGTCATATTTATAGCAAGTCTTCTATATTCTGTATTGAGCAGTCTGAAATACAAGGTCAAAATGAGCAAGGCACTTTTTTTATGACATTTTAGAAGCAATTTGAGTCTGAGTCAGTGATTACACAGGAAGCGCTTCCATGAAACTGTGAGTGTATTTATTGTCCTAGGGTTCTGGCGAAAGCAACAGTTAATTGTGGAAACAGTAAATCTAATTTCATTATCCCTTACAAAGAGAAAATCCAGAGAAACTCCTGTGAAACAAGAGTTGCACTGCGTAAGCACATGCATCTTGGAAGAATTGCTGCGTAGCAATTAGAGCCTTACACAAGCCTAGGACCATGTGAGCATCATTTGATTCCATGTGTCTGCACAGATATATGGAACAGTTACAGGAAGTACTTCACAATAATCTTCTTAGTCATTTGCTGAATCTGGAATTCATGTTGTAAATTTACCATTAAATTTACATTTTACCATTTCAAAGCATCTCAGTAAAGGAGAGCTGTTTCTAATACATAGTTCAATGTATCTTGTTATTAATTCTATATTGGATGTACCATTTCTTGGCAGATTTAATTCAACAGCACTTGGAAATACCGGTAGTGACATTCAAAAGAAAAATGCCCTTAGATGTTCATACACTATGCTTTAAAGGATCTCAGTTGTGGAATGTGACAGACATCTGTCCTGTGCTCAGTTAGTACACTGTGCTTTCTGCAAGACCTTTCAAAGCAGAGACCCCAGGTGTCATTGGCTATTCATGCAGGTATCACTGGAGGTGTTGAAGCCTGTGTACTGGTGGCGTAGCAGTGTTTGCTACAATGGTTCTGATGGTGGTATTGAAAGGCAGTTTCTCACTCACCTGAAACCACATATAGCTGTGTTTCCAGCAACAGCATTGTGAGGACTTGGAACATTTTTGCAGGTGGATCTGAAACAGAAGTAGAGTTGTATCGGAACTTACAACAGCTACCTTCTACTGAGATGAATTAGAGCCATGCTAGCCTCCAATGCTAAATATCAGCAAAAATAAACACTAGCTTACCACTACAAAGAAAATCCTGATTAAAACAGCCTGAGCACACGCATGGAATATGAACCACTGACCTATGTCAATGAAGGGAAAGAAAATGTTTCCACAACTTCACCCACGAGGCTTTCAGGATCCGTAGCTTCCAGGCAGTCTGAAGCGGTCAGACAGGGCAGTACTTTTACAAAAAGCTTCACATTGAAACTCTACACATGAATAATAAAAATTAGTTGCAATTGGCTTCTCACACATGGGAGAGCTTCATAAAAATTCACAGGCAAGCTTTTCTAACTGCCCGCACTAACACCTATCTAGTTTACAAGACTGCCAACACTGATTGTCTTTCCACTCCGCTTTGCACACACACCTCTCTGAGGATACTTACTGTGGGAGTTCTCTAGCCACAAGACCAACAGCTACCTGTAACTCAGGTGTGGGAAATCTTGGGGTGGGTAAATTAAAGTTTGCTTCAATAGATTTTAAGACATAGTGCTGCTAATTCTTTAATCCTTTCACTTTGCCTGTGACAGTTGATTCAGACTTCCTGTTCCAGTAACAAGGAAAACATTGTTCTCACCCTTGTATATAGGTCAAAGTAACTAAAAAGCAAAAAAAACCCACCCCAAACCCAAAATCCTGAACTAGACACAACATTTATAACAAAATTAATGGAACGTTAGATAAGAAGGAAGAATTCTTTTGAATTAAGCATGCTAACATATAGTATAATACAAAAAAATTAGTGAAGGAAATCCAGAAATAAGCATAAGGAAGTAAAGAAGAGAAGGAGCAATTTTAAACTTCCCCAGAGCTAGACTTACTGGAGAGGGTTTTCATTTTACTTCCCCATTGATCTGTGACTCAGCTTGACTGTGGCACTAACTTTCTCAGGTGCTGAATTCTTCTGATTGCTTCCACCTTGGAGCTCTTGGTGCCCACAAAGTCTGGCTCAAGCTTTATCAAAGTTAACAGACAGAATTAGAGGTCTTTTCCTGGAAATTTAGACATTAGTCTTTCGACATCATAGCTACAGGTGCCCTTGAGACGGCACTCCTTAACGTGTGATAAATTGCAATTATTTTAGCTGTGTGAGAAATAAACAAGGTCAGCATCAGTATCTCTGTTTTCTGCATTCAGAAACAGAGATCCTGTACTTCTCAGACAGATGTGTTAAATTTCACTCGTTATGTAGCCACCAGAGTGTTTCACAGTTAATGAATGCCTTGCTGTCCTCAGTCTCCTGCTATGTTCACTTCTCCACACAGCCTACCTAGAAACAGGTGAATATTGAGGGACGATCTAAATAAGGAATAGAACGGTACTTCACATCGATGTTCAGACTCCTGGATTAGCCTTGTGTGGGATATTTGAGGTGATCTGCTCTCTTTTTATAGTCCAGGGTACATTGAGAATGCAGAACATTTATCTTGCATAATGTAGAGGATGGGGCTTTCTAAAATACACATATTACTGAGAGTAAAAATGTAAAACAAAAATAAGGGGATACATAATCCAAGCCCCAAGAGATAGCGATCATAACTATTCAATATCAAATGAGAGTGAATCTTGCCTAACCAGGTGGATTAGTGTGAGAGGAACATGTCACATACCATAAATAAGTAGAAGAATGCAAGCAGGGAAACATTTTCACTTGTGAGACTGGAAACAGAGTCAGGGAAATCTCGGGGGGTTCAGCAAGGATCTGTATTAGAAGACCAAGGAGCTATCAGCAAGCACCTGTATTAGAAGCCATCCTTCTTTATTTCCATGTTCATACTAGTAGATGTCAAGCTGTCATGCAACCTCAGTGCAATGTACCCATGCACCTTAATCAGGTGGCTCTGCCAAGCGTTTCCATAAAGAAAATCCAGACCAGCATCTGGAAGGTGGTTTCTGCTTGCAGGACTATTCAGGCTGTCACAGAATAGCTTTCATTTTCTCCCTGTCTTTTGTAAAACCTGTGCCATGCCCTGCTATGCAGCAATCCGCATACACAACAATCCCAACAAGTTTGTGCAGAGTACTGCCTTTTCTTTCCTTTAAGCAAGAGGACATTACTAAAGGATATCCGTCTCTCATCTCTCTGTTACAAGTTCTTAGACATATAAGAAAGCAACGCTGCACCATAAAAATCAGGACTCAGTGGTATTAGCAGCAAAGTCAGGAATTGAAATCCACAGCTGAGAACATGAGGAAGTGGCATGACATTTCAATTCAGATCCTGTCAGTAAATTAATTTCCCGGACCAACCTGGAGAAGAAAAAGCGAGTTTTCACACACTGCTGTGTGATTATGAAAATGAAGCTGAAGAAACTTTTGAGGGTTGAGGTGTTGAAAACCATAGCATCAGCTATATAAAAGCCATCATGGGGGTTTTTTTGAATTGCAATAGTTCCAATGAAGATGTAGGGCCCAAGACTAAAAGTTCGGATGGGACCAATGAAAATAAAGGCATGACAATATGAATGGACAGGGGAGGAATATAGTCTTCTCTTTTTATACATATTTTCTATTTTAACCAAAGTACTAAGTTGAAACTCATACTTGACTCCCTGGCACAAAAGGAATGTATTATGATAGGTTTTCTTAGTGAATGCTGAGTGAAATCCCAAGGGGAATCAGAAGAAATTGTGAAAATTCCACAAAAGGTCAAGGCAACATTCTATATAGTTTACCTCTTTTTCATTCAGTTGATGATATCTAGGTCTTTAGTCTTGGCCTTGGGTCAGGATTCTAACACTCATCTCCAAAAAAAAAGTATTTTTTGGTCATATAAAATCTCGAGTGGTTGCCCTAAATTCTCCTGGTAAGGACCAAGAAAAAGGTTTCTTGTTCCCTCAGAAAATTTAGATTGGGCATTCCTGTTTCAGACTGCACAAAGCTATTTGCTCTAGGCCACAATATTGTTTTCAACATACTCCATTTTCAACATTAAGTGTAGACTTCATTCAATGCTAGAGACAGAAGCAAAGAGCTGTTTATTCTAACAAAACTGCATGTTATATGGATGTTCTCGGGGGTAATAGTAGTGGCAAAAGGGCAACATGAAACTCTGCTTTGTGCTTAAATCCTGGAGCTCTTGAGCAAAAGCTGGGACACTTTATTAAGTAACTGTTTTGTATAGATCTCTTTGGCATGTGTTTGTTGTTATTCCCACGGGCTCCTATTTTCAGGGAACACTCAGGTTGTGAATCACAGTGAACTGATGAGGGAGGTTGGACTGATTTGGGGGTTGGACTTGATGATCTCTTGATGTCCCTTCCAACCCCTACAATTCTGTGATTCTGTGACCTTAGTGACAACTCCTTTGGTGTTGACAATACTCGTGTTTTGCAGAAAGCTTTGTGAGCAAAGGAACTTGGACATCACATAATATTTTGCAATCTAGTCCTTAATAATAAAAATTGAAACTCACATCAGAATAGCATGAACCCTGAATTAAATTCTATTCCTTTCATCCATGTATCTGAAAGATCAGACTGTTTTTCTTTGATAAAAGGAGCATCTTAGTATAAGACTTTAGTATTGGCACAACCTTTGGTTAGTAACCTTGCTATGACTGCCCTTGCTCATTGCAGGGGGGTTGGACTAGATGACCTTAAATGGTCTCTTTCAAACCATTCTATCATGTTTGCTGCCAGCATAAAAATAATGCAGGATTCTGTGCAGGATCAATCATCTTTGTGCTGTCCACTAAATGATCAAAACCGGAGGCACAGTCACTGATTCAAGGACATTATAGTTGAACAAATAATTTCCTTTCCTGGAAACATCATTTCAGCTATTAAAATATTTGTATTCCCGAAAATAGATGATTAAGAACTGTAAACACATTTAGCATCTGGAGCCCTCAGCGCAAGAATCATGGAATTATAGAATCATCAAGGTTGGAAAAGACCTTCAAGACCATCAAGTCCAACTGTCAGCCCTACACCACCAAACAACTAAACCACCTCCTGAAGCACCTCATTTACCAGTTTTTTAAACATCCCCAGGGACGGAGACTCCACCACCTCCCTGGGCGGCCTGTTCCAATGCTTCAACACTTTTTCTGTGAAGAAATTTTTCCTAATATCCAATCTGAACCTCCCCTGGTGCAACTTGAGGCCATCTCCCCTCATCCTATTGCTAGTCACTAGGGAGAAGAGGCCAACACCTGCCTCACTACAATCTCCTCAACCTCTTCAACCTTCTCAACCACCAGGCTGAACAGCCCCAGCTCCCTTAGCCTCTCCTATTATGACCTGTTTTCTAGATCCCTAATCAGCCTAGCTGACCTTCTCTGCACCCTCTCCAGCACCTTGATGTCCTTCCTATACTGCAGCACCCAAAACTACACACAGCACTTGAGGTGCGGCCTCATCAGGGTTGAGTGCAGGGGTAAGATGACCTTCCTGGCCCTGCTGGTCACACTGTTCCTGCTACAGGCCAGGATGCTGGTAGCATTCTTGGCCACCTGAGCACACTGCTGGCTCTTGTTCAGCTGGCTGTCAATCAATACCCTCAGGTCCCTCTCTGCTGTGCAGCTCTCCAGCCACTCGTTCCCAAGCCTGTAGCACTGCCAGGGGTTGTTGTGGCTGAAGTGCAGGACCTGGCACTTGGCCTTGTTGAGATTCATACTGTTGGCTTTGGTCCATTGATCGAGACTGTCTAGGTCCCTCTGCAGAGTCTCCCTACCCTGAAGCAGATCAACACTTTCACCCAGTTTAGTGTCATCTACAAACTTACTAAGGGTGCACTCTATCCCCTCATCCAGATCATCAATAAGAATATTAAACAGGAAAGGCCCCAGCACTGAGCCCTGGGGAATGCCACTCACGACTGGCTGCCAACTGGATTTAAATCCATTCACCACAACTCTTTGGATCCAACTTTCCAAACCCTTTTTCATCCAGCAAAGTGTATGCATATCCAAGACACAAGTAGTCAGCTTCTGTAGGAGAATGCTGTGGGAAAACTGCGTCAAAGGTCTTGCTAAAGTCAAGCTAAACAGCATTCACAGCCCTTCCCTCATCCAAAAGGCGTGTCACCCTGTCATAGAAGATCAGGATAGTCAAATAGGACAAGCCCTTTATTAACTCATGCTGACTGGGTCTAATTACCTGGTTGTCCTGCATGTATTGCAAAATGGTACTCAGGATAATATGGTCCATAAGCTTCCCCAGAAATGAAGTTAAACTATTTCCCAGATCATCCTTCCGTCCCTTCTTATATATGGGGGTTACACTGGCTGATTTCCAATCTGCTGCTAATTCTCCAGTCAGCCAGGACTGCTGTTAAATAATGGAAAATAAGCACCCCCAACAATGGATGAGCACCTCCAACAGCTCTTTCAGCACCCTTTGGTGCATTCCATCCAGCCCCACAGATTTGTGCACCTCTATATTCTGCAGCACATCACTAACCATCTCCGCTGGGATTGAGGGGGAGTCACTGTGTTCCCAGTCCTTGTCTTCTATTCCCTCTATACAACTGATCCTATTACTAAAGACTGAGGCAAAGAAGTCGTTAAGCACCTCAGCCTTCTCCTCATCTTTCGATGGGGACATTGACTTCTTGAAGCAGGGGCAAAGGAGGGCCAGAAGGATGATCAGAGGCCTGGAGCACCTCTCCTATGAAGACAGGCTGAGAGAGTTGGGCTTCTTCAGCCTGGAGAAAAGAGGGCTCAGGGGAGACGTGGAAGCCTTCCAGAACCTGAAGGGGACCTACAGGAAAGCTGGGAAGGACTGTTTGCAAGGGCATGTAGTGACAGGATGAGGGGTAATGGTTTTAAACTAGAGCAGGGTGCACTTAGGTTAGACATTAGGAAGAAGTTCTTCACTATGAGGGTGGTGAGACACAGGCACAGGTTGCCCAGAGAGGTGGTGGAGGCCTCATCCCTGGAGGTATTCAAGGTCAGGTTTGATGAAGCTCTGAGCAACCTAATCTAGTTCGAGGTGTCCCTTGTTTGCTGCAGGGGGTTGCACTAGATGACCTTTAAAGGTCCCTTCCAACTTAATGCGTTCTGTGATTTACACAATGGCACTCTTGGAAAAACCTAAACAAGCTCCCAAGCACGCTGACCCTTCCCCGGGTTTAAAGCAGAAGTCAAAGATACACAGAAATTCACAGTAATCACTCAGACTTTAGGTTGAAAATTTAAAGGATTAAAGGACTAAGAGAACAGTACTTGGTCACTTTAAAGTTATGTAAGTATTGTAGACAGACTCAATATTGTATTTCCCTGCAGACCAGGTTAGTGCACTGACAGCACTTACAATGCGATTCCTGCTCAGTTTATAACACAGGTGTTTGTAAGGAGGGACCTTACACTCCACAGCTGGGAGCTGGGAGGAGGACAATAACATCACTGGGTGGGCCATATGGCCAGCGTACACATTCACACCAACTGTCAAGTGTACTTTAGCAAACAAGGTACCGCAGGTGATTTTAAATCCTGATGGACTTTTTTATAGATTTGGAACAGAAATCTGGATGTTGATTTGTTCATCTTTACACATTCACAAGCCTTGGTCCTTATGGGGGACTTCAACCACCCCAGTATCTGTCAGAGGGACAGCACAGTAGCACATAAGCAATCAAAAATTTATCCAAGATAATTTCTTTCTCCAAGTGATAGAGGAGCCAATGAGAAGAAGATGCCATGATGGACCTTGTTCTCAGTAACAAGGAAGAGCTGGTGGGAAATGTGAAGCTCGTGGGCAGCCCTAGCTGTGGTGACCATGAAATGGTGGAGTTCCATGTCCTCATGGCAGCCAGGAGGCTGCACAGCAAACTGCCTACCCTGGACTTCAGGAGAGAAGCCTTTGGCCTCTTCAGGGACCTGCTTGGTAGAGTACCATGGGACAAAGCCCTGGAGAGAAGAGGGGCCCAAGACAGTTGGTAATATTCAAGGGTCTCCTCCAAGCTCAGGAGTGATGCACACCAAACAAGAGGAAGCCAGACAAAAACACCAGGGGATCTGCCTGGATCAACAAGGAGCTCCAGGAAAACCTCAGACACAGAAAGGAAGCCTAGAGAGAGTGGAAGCAAAGGCAAGTAGCTTAGGAGAAATACAGAGAAATTTTTCGAACAGCCAGGGACCAGGGTAGGAAACATAAATCCCTGATAGAATTAAATCTGGCCAGGGATGTCAACAGTAACAAGAAAAAACTTCTATGGGTATGTCAGTGATAAAAGGAAGGCGAGCAAAAAGGAGGGCCGGATGGGGCTTTGGGCAGCCTGGTCTAGTGGAGGGTGTTCCTGCCCATGGCAGGGGGGTTGGAACTGGATGGTCTTTAAATTCTTTCCAACCCAAACCATTCTGTGAGTCTGTGACTAGCTTGTTTTGAGTAAAGGAAAGCATGAGAGTATGCTAATAATACCATACCATTTCTTATGCCTAAACTAGTTTGTTTTGGTTTAATTTGGATCTTCCTGGATGAAACCGAATTTCATGCTTTTTGTTGGCAAACAGACTATCTTTCCATAGACACATGTAGTCTGCAAAAGACTGAGGGATCCCAGTGACTGGGATCTCTTGCTGAAATTCCTTTTTTCATATTGTGGTTTCAAAAGCTTCCTTCCAACTCTCATGTATGCAGAAAGGCACAACCTGCTCAACCTCCTCATGAAAAAACTGAACTGCGCTTCCTTTCACTGAAAGATCCAGTTAAAAAAAATAAATAAAATCCTAGGTCAGAAAATAAACCAAAAAAAAGGAGCATGTGATCCTCACACAAACAACATCTGTTCTATACTGCACCATCAGAAAGAAGGTACTTTGTTTCCATTTCGGGGATTTCATGAGAAAGATAGCAATGCATATTAATGTTTGTTCCAAGTCCGTTTCTCAGGCCTGTCTGAGTATGTCTGGTGGACATACCCTTCTGCCCTCATTCTCTCAGACTCAGCTCAGCCACATCCCCTCTCACCTACTGTTTCTTCCTTGCTGTTGCATCTTTATTGCAGGTCACCTCAATATGCAGCCAATCTACTGGGTCCATTGCTCTCTATCTTAATTTCACATCCATTTAGATTCAGTCTGCCTGCCATCCCACTTCAGCTTTCAGGTGAAGAGATACCATTTCTCACTCCTTCATTCTCACCCTTGCTGTGAGTATTCCCTTTCCCTGCGTTGTTTGACTGACACCTGTTATACCTTTTTCTCTTTTTTTTTTCATCAATCAAATGCATGTTCAACATCAAATGCAATAACTCTAACACAACCTTTAATAAATAACTTTTTTGCCACAGATGCTAGAATAAGATTGGCTTGTAACTGTGTTACATAAAATGTTACTAACTGCGTTTAAAATGAATATTGTGTGTTTCAGAGAATGTATGCCTTTCAGCTCTAAGCAGAAGAACTGAACAATGCAAGCTAACACTTCAGTGAGATGCACCACAGATTTTCTTTCATATCTCCACATTCTGCAGCAAGAAAGAATAAAGACTTTTCAAAGCACAAGGAATTCTCCTCTACCTAGCTTGCACCCCTCCTGGGACAGCAGGAGGTGAAAGATACCAGAAATGCAGGACAATCAAAACAGCCTACCACCTGCAGTTAAGGGTTTAATAACAACCAGAGGAAATTAAGCAGGAACATACAGTTAGAAATCTATGCAGGGTGGGTTTTTTTTTCCTTACCAATCTTGCCTGAAATTCAGAATGGAATATTTACATACAGCAACAGCCCAAGGTGTAAGTGAAGCAGCTTGCGAGTACCTTGGCTTATGACAGAAGGCAGAGTTGCACAATAGGGTCAGCTTCCAAGCCACTTTATTCCCCAGGGCTTGAAGTTACACAGACCTGTGTTTTATCATTGGAACTTACCCAATCTCTGGTTCAGAATCAGGGTCCGCTCCCCACAAATAATTTGAAAATAAACTTAAGTAAACCTTAAGAATTTAGGAAAAAAAGAAAATCTGCAATCTGCCAGTTGGAAATGCAGTCAATATATATTTGCATTTTAGCATTATACTCACATCAGATCTTTATGCAGTCCTTTGAAGAATCAGCTTCATGTTCCAGCTAAGATTTTCAGAAATTTACAAAGCAGTTCTGTTCTATTTGCCTGACAGAAGTTCTCCTGATCAGTTTAAAATCATCTGCATCATTGGCACAGCTCACAGGCTGATCTATTCAGGCTTCACGTCTCCAAACGACTGACTGTGTAAAAAGGAAACCACCACCAGAGGTTCTTAGGAATTAATAAGCAGTTCTAGTTTCAATTTCATGTTGAACTTACTTAACATATGAATTCATTGCTCTGGAGAGAGCTCCTGCAGAGAACATGCACACAAACAAGTTTATTTAAAACATTCTGTAAAATTTGTATGCTCAAATTCTACTTTTAATTACACTTTTTTTCTTTTAGTTTCCTCTTTTTTCCCCGAATTTATGCCCCTTTAGACCAGTATACATCAGAGCAGCCTTGGCATCTGAGCTTGCATTTATTAGGACTGTTCCGCATTCATGGAACTATCAAGATACATCTT
This sequence comes from Hypotaenidia okinawae, assembly GCA_027925045.1. Taxonomy (NCBI): domain Eukaryota; kingdom Metazoa; phylum Chordata; class Aves; order Gruiformes; family Rallidae; genus Hypotaenidia; species Hypotaenidia okinawae. The sequence goes on along the minus strand of BSDF01000005.1, from coordinate 35,756,777 downwards.
CTTAACTTTCATCAGATTAGTGGTACAAGAATTTCTTGGACACATTTCCTGTTCATTTCCACCTATACCCATATAATTAAAAAAAAAAGAAAAAGTTATGATAAGGGTAGTCAAACACCGTTCCCCAGCAAGGTTATGAATCTCCACATTTTATAGGACAAAGCCTGGAGAACGCTGTCTCTGTTTTGAGGGAAAGGTTGGACTAGGTGACCGCCAAAGCTCTTTCCCAACATATTCTATTCTATTAAACAAATTTATCAATTGATGTGTTGGTGTATTTTACTGTCACTAAGTACTATTTACTTCCATACTGTGGTTGATCACTTTATCTTTTAATTTATGACCATAACATGAGTGTGAGGATACACTGGTCTCTTCCCAGGTTTCTCAGATACAGGCAGGACATACATACCCTTTTGACTCCAGTTAGTTTAATGCTCATGAGAATTGTGCCCTAGCTCCACACCAGTTATGGTTGTGGGTTTAGTCCCATGAATCCTGGCTGTTTTGTGAGGATGTATGATGATTGCCTGCCTCACAGCTCTAGTCTGACTCAGACCATGAAAGCATGCCTCCTGCTGCCTGTTGCAGAGCAATCCATCTCAACAAAACCACTGTGGCAATACCTTTTTTTTTTTCCTCTGTAAACTTATCTTCTGTAGTGCCATCACATCAAGTAACTCCTGGGCAGCCTAACCTTTTTCCAGAAAAACTCCCATGACTGCTTTGGTGGCTGTCAGGAGTCAATGGTTTGGATGACTGGACACTTGGAGGAGAGCAAAAAGTCCATAGGGCTGGAATTGAGCTTGATCTATGATTTACAATTAAAATCAAGTTTGTCTGATATCCTAGCACTTTCAGTAAAAGCAAAGGGGGAAGCTGACAGTAAACTGAGACCCATGCTCTCTTTCCAAGTATGTGTGAGGGGGCGAATTGCATCTTCCTAAGGCACTTCTTCCTGACTGATGCTTATGCCCACTGTCTCTCTTAACTCCATCTTCACCCTCCCCCTGCCACCAACTCTAAAAATCCTTATTTGCTTTGTGGTCTTCCATGCTCAGACAAACTGCCTATTTATAAAACGCACCTTGAGATTAGAAACATTTTTTAAAATTATTTATTAGTGGTAAAATAAAGAAAAAGACAGAAAAATACGAATTATGTGCATATCATGCAGAGCCCACAGGGATTTTGAGTTGGGAAAGTCAGGAGATAACCCTCTGCCATAGGAATTGTAAAAGATGGAACTCCTTGCTGAAGTCATGGTGATTCCCAGCAATTGCCTTTGTAGAATTCCAGTGTCCTGCCAAGGAAGACTCTCTACCTGTACAAAGTCCTCAGGGAAGCCTTGTTTTGATCATTGCTATGTTCCTTCTCTTCTAATTAGCCCTTTGCTTCACAACCCCATCCACAATGTCTTCACTTGCTTGTTGAGTAATCTCTACTTCCCCTGCATCTCAGCACTTAGTTTCCCTGTAGGTATTGAGACTTCTGTAAGGAAAACAGAAGTGTTCCTTGTTCTCTTTCTGACAGAAAAGGGACCCCAAAGTTACTTCACAGTCACCATCATCATCATCATCATCTACTCATTCTGACCTAGCTCTGGCTACAGCAGGTTTTCTCCATGTGTTTTTGGCCAGGTAGATGGAAACCTCAGTGCAGCTGCCCAAGGGTCAGTGACCTGCCATGGGCATCTCATAAGCCCAGCAGTACCTGTCAGGGACTTAGAATCATAGAATCATAGAATAGTTTGGGCTGGAAGGGACCTTAAAGATCATCAAGTTCCAACCCTCCCTGCCATGGGCAGGGACACCTCTAACTAGACCAGGCTGCTCAAGGTCCCATACAACCTGGGCTTGAACACCTCTAGAGAGGGGGCATCCACCACCTCCCTGGACTTGGCTGGGACAATCACCTAGATTGTACAACCAGAGAAATATGGAGACAGGGACAGTGTATCAGGGAGACGATGCTGCAAAACCACAAGTCCCACTGTAGATGGTACCACAAGTACCATCTACAAAAGCAGGCAGAAGTCTCACTACTAACTTCTCTACCGTTTTGCTAGTTGGCCCATCCTTCAATGATGCACCATTGTTACATGTCACTCAAGGACATTAAAATTACTTTTTTGGCCAAAGAGGGAAAGGGGGACACATCCTACGAGCTGCTTCATGAAAAGCCCTGCAGGTCAATAGCAGTGATTCTATTTGTCATATTATTAGTTATTTTTTAATGTAATAGTGTGGCATCAGTACAAGCAGGACACAGGAACAACCACAGAGGCAGGGATGAAATGCAGAGAGTAAATTCATTCTTGTTACCTTGCCAACTGAGGAATCCCTGAAGCAGCACCCAGGCAGACACAGGCAAGCGGGGATGCAGGCACCGCAGAGCTTAGTCCATGCTAGCAGACAGCTGAACCTGCTGGGTCTGCCTGATTTCAGGGATTTGTGCATGCGTAGTTTACAACTGGGCTTTCATCTTCCCCACAGCAAGGCAGGAAGCTGAAGCGTGTTTGTTAGGCGGCCTCCGAGCCTATCACAGGCCCACATTATCTAAAGACAGGTGTTCTACTTGCCCAACACACAAGGCTAAACAACAGTCGGTGTATGTGTTTTTCTACACCTGCAGGTCACTTGAGCGTGTTTATAATCCTCCTCACCGATCGCGTGCTATTTCCCCACAGTTGTTATTAGTCATAGCATTTGTGCTCTACAAAACTAAATGCTGCATCCCAAAACAGGCCACCAGACTGGCTAATAAATGCATTTTTCAAATGAACAGGTCCTGAACTTAAATATCAATAAGCCAGGTTAGACTGTGCACATGAACCAGGATTTTCTGAGCACTTTCTGGCATCTCACAATGCTTGGCCATTAGTAAGTAAAATGCAGCTTACTGAAGCTGAGTCTGTTCCAGCTTCCTGCTGGATTTCATTTTCCAGAGAGCCAATTCCACTGAAGTAGCATGCAAAAATTGTTAACCTGGGGGGGGGGGAGGGGGAAGGGATTATTGCAAAAATGGTATTTCACTACATTTTTTTATGTTAGGATATGAAGGATTTCCTCTCACCTAGTTCTCATGACCTAAATGTGTTGTGTTTTCAGCTACATGTGTATTCTGCCACTGTCACAAGAGGGAAGTAATTGTGACAAAACAACACACAGCACTAGAGGATGAACATGTGAGCCTGTCTCCTTGTATTCACAAAAATGAAGCAGAGAGACTTAACTCATCTTAAGAGCCTAACTTGTAAAATTACTGAAATTAGGTAAGTTCTGATTTGGATGTCAGAAATATGAAGTAGAGCTTATTTAGAGAGGACAGGTCCTTTCATATCATCTGCTATCCACCAAACATTCTAATTTTCTAATGAAGTAGGAGAGTTTCCAGCTTCTGGCTTTTTGGACAGTAGGGTTCAGCTACAGAATTTAAAAATAGATTTGTATCCCCTCATTTCATTATTTACTCATCCAATATCCAGTACTGTCAACAGTAACCTACCTTTTTTCCATCTGGGAGAAGACAAATGCAGCATCTCCTGCTGCACAGTGGAGCTTGATAAAGACATCAACTTCAGTTTCATGATACTAAGCATGCACTAATAGCACTGCCATGCAAAGGCTGGCAATAACTGAAAGGAATAGACTTTTCCCTTGTACTTTAATACGCAAACAGCTGTTGCAGCACCAAAGAGGAAGTAGAAAAGGAAGAGCTTGCCTCAAAGGGGCGTTATTTATGTGGCGGTGTGGAGCTACACTTGTGTGCTGAGGCACCTCCATGCTTTTTCTACAAATGGCCCTTCATATTTTCAAAGCCATTCTTGCACTCAAGGATTAATTAAAAATTAATAACCTCCAGTGACACTGGGACTGTGGCCTCAAAAAGCAAATCTGGAAGCAGGAGGGTGTGTTCAAGCTCACATAGGACTTAAAAAAAAAAAAAATCACATGGCAAGAATCGGTATCAGAAGATGCAAGCTCTGCAATGAATTGGGGAAATCATGGTACGGTAACTATTTGACTTAACATAGGTGTACCAACCCCATTATGTTTGAGAGATGCATTTTCCTAATGCACTATATAAGGCAGGTTGCTCAGATATATTAAACACAACTTTTCACTGCCAGCAGTGAATTCCCAGGCTGAGGGCTGCAGCTCTAGGACTGCAAAAGAAACTCATTCATCCTAAACTGAAAAATAGAACCTAGTTGCTATGAAACTCCAAGTCTCACATCTCTTCTTTGTGGGAGCCAGTGGAGGGATGACATGGGTGTAAACACTTTTCTACACCCAAATCTTAGACACCGGAAAGCACAAGTAGCACTAATACTGCTTATTGACAAGTCAAAGAAAGAAGGAAAAACAAGAGAAACAAAATATATTTTATTAAAAAAATATAACGGTGAATAGCATTTTAATAAATAACTGTCATCTGTCTGCGACACAAAATACCACCTCGCAAAATGTAATAAAGGAATAGATTAAGAATTGGGATCACAGAATTGCAGGGGGTGGAAGGGACCTTCAGAGATCATAGAGTCCAACCCCCAAATTCACAGGGGGGACAGAGGGGAAGCATGTTCCAGGAGCATTGTTTAATTACATGAGCCTGTATTTTGTGACCTAGAAGTGAGAAGACTCTCATTCTTTTACTCTCAAGATAAGTAAAAACACAGTCCAAATGAAAAGCTGTTTTACATCGATGTCCGAAGAGTTGCAGTATCCCCAAATGCTAAACCAGAAGAATCATGAACAGCAACCAAGTAGTGCCAGCTATGTCAAAAGGAAATTAAATCCCCAGAACATTTTTCAGAGAAAGAGATCAAGAAGCTCAATATTATCTAATAATTTCCAAACCATATGTGCTAAGGAGTTTATAGCATCTATTTCAGGTTTAACTCTATCTGGTATTTTAATATCTACCATAGTGACAGAAAGCGCCCTGTCTGTATAGCATTTTGTCTTCTTGTATCCTGATAAAAGAATTGAATAAAAATCTTCAAAGAAAACAAAGCCTGAACTGAAAGATCAGGTGGAAAAATCAAGGAGAAAAAAAAAAAGGGCCTAGAATCATAGAATGGTCTGGGTTGGAAGGGACCCCAAGGATCACAGAGCTCCAACCCACCAACCTCCAGGCCTGGATCTACACAAGGTTGCCCAGATGACCTATTCAAGAACCAGCTATGATTTCATGATGGTTAGATCTAAAGTGCTTTACCTTAAAGATATTTTTAATTAAGTGTTTTTGAAAGTGCATAAACTTGAGGAAATAGAATCCTAGATATTTAAATAAATACCTCCATGCCTAGTCACATTTACAGAAGGACCTTTTCATCTATATTAATTCTATTAACATCTTTGCATTTTTTTCTGAGTTATAAAGAGTGCCATCACAGAATAAAACCAAAAATTAATATCCCCCTCAATGGACAGAACACGGAAGATCTGAGCTGTCAAACCTTCATCACTGAGGAAAAAAAAGCTTCTCCTGCTTTTTCTATGTTTCCTCAATTGGCATATCTGCAAAAGGAAGAATTACATGAAAAGTATCATCAAGTTACAAAATTATGAAGTCACAGAACATTTTATAGCTTTGAAACTCTACTAGAGTTTGGAGGTACCAGAACATTTTTCTTTATTGTCAAAATTAAAGATCTAAAATGAAATCAATAGAAAGCTAAACTAGAAACAGATTGTGATCATGGATGGAAAAAAGTGGTTGTTCAAACATACTGGTGGGAAGGGCTTGTCAGCAAATACAATGAAAGTGCTGTGGACAGGTCCCTCATTCTTCTAAAATCTTCTTTTAAAGTCTTTCAAATACATTCACCATTCTATCTGTCAGTACCCCTAGCATCATATCACCAGGCCTGAAGCCTCTGACTTAGAGAGCTATACCTGTGCCACAAGCAGGCTTACGTTTGTTTATGGTTACCACAGTAGAGCAGGGAGGGATGCAGGGTGTAATACATACAAGTGCTTTAGAAGTCAGTAAGAATGTCACAGAAAAACCTCAATAATTAGACAGTATGTTTCAGAGATCTGGCCATCTATCTTCTTACTTCACTGAGTCAGAAACTCATAGCTTGAGACTTAAAAAACATTATGGGTTAAGTTCTCCCTCCGCATTGCCACCTCCAGACCTTCAGTTGTGCTCCCACAACTGTTTCTGCAGAAGTGTGAGCCAGAGAAAACACTAACTTGCTTTGTTCTTTATCTCCATCACATTTCCTTTGCATGGATTTTCCTTTTATTTTTAAACACAGGTTAATATTGAATTAATTGCCAGTACAAAATGAGTTATGATGGTGAGTTTGCAAGACAGAAAATGGGAGTCTATACTTCTCGAAGGCTGTCTGTGTTGAAACAAGGGACTAAATAAAGCAAGCGTGAATCAAGGATCTCATGACCATGAAAGATTTATGCAGTGTGCAATCTGTTACTGTTTTTCTCTTGATCATTTCAACTTACATATAAGCCCTTTGTCATCAAAAGAAGCATCTCTGCAGTCATGTGTATCCTTATCTTTTGACAGCTCTTTAAACAAAATGACATACATACAAATAACAATCAGCATAACAAACTTTTCAAATAGTGATAAATCTTCATTAAAAGCTGCTATCTCAGGCTGCCCAGGACCTAAATGTGACTTAAATGCAGATCAGCAGAAGAGATTGATATGTTGTGCCCATTTCGGTCACATTCTCAAGTGAGGTTTTCTTGGGGAAAAAAACAACTCCTAGTATGAACTGACTTTCACACAGAATTAATTTGAAGCAATCTCCAAATAAAAGCATAGGATAAATTAAAAAAACAAACAAAACAAACAAAATCAAAACCACCACAAAACATCCATGAGCCATCAACAAGAGGAAGCGGAAGGATTTAAATCTCTTCTCTCCCACTGTAAATATTACCCTTCCCCCACTCTTTCCTCCATTCCTCACCATCATTCACTGATCTTTGCTCATAGCGAACAGCATTAGAATCTCAACAGGAGGAAAACCAAACTATTAGGGAAGCTAAAGCTTCTTCCTGTGTTGCTCTCAACAGGGCCAAATCCCCCATTCCTGATGTTGTGACAAAGATCCTCAAATGCACACTATAATACTGGAGAAAACACAGGATCATGCCAACATGGCTCAAATTGCAGGACAAAGTCCGCACACCAGGATGCGCTGCCATCCTGAGGGATAAGTTCCAGGGAGCACATCCCCTCTTATTACAGGCTTTTCAAAACAGAGCACACCACTCTATCCTTTTCCTGTACTGCATCTGCCCTGGGAACAAGTATCCTTGTCTTTCATATTTTCTTTTCAAGAAGTTGACACAGTAATGAAAAGCCACTCTTCAATCGTAACTTATGGTAGTTACATAAATGAAAAGTAGAAAGCAAAATGAAATTCGAATGTAAATCTCCAGCTGGCTGTCACCATTACAAAGTAAATTCTCAAGCAACTGTTTCCATATGCATCACACTAAGCTAGACTTATGCTGTATGTACATACTTGCCATTGATGAACCAGCCAAGGGTCTTCTCTTGTCCTTATTTGCTCTAGCTGAAAGAATATGAGAAAGAAAATTCAAAAAAGAAAACAAAATAATAACTTCAGATCTAGCGTGGGCTTAAGCCCACTGCAGAAAGGGCACACTTAGCATAATGTCATCAATGGTTCTCAAAACACTCAATTTCTTCCCAGACCTTAAAATATATCCTTCAGTGCCCCAAGTCTGTCAGTTTCCTTTTTAAATTCCTTTCCTTGTTCTCACGCCACTGCTCCACTAATACTATACACTAAAAAAAACGAAAAATACTTGTTTGAATGGTTTCCCATTGTATCTTTTCACCCAGAATTTTAACAGTTTGAGCAACAGGGAAAAAAGAAGGGGATCGCCTTCTCAGTGGGTGTTCTTTTTGAGGTGAAAAAAGTCCATGTGCCATGTTGGTTCTGTTCTGAAAGAATTGCTTATCCAGTCATCCAGGACAGCTTGGGTTTTAAAGGAAAGCCCCATTACTACTACTTTAGCTTGAGAATCAATTTGTAGTTTAATGACACACGCATACATCAACATAATCACGATGATCATGCACCTCGTAACATACATATATGCTACCATGCATACATACAGAGAGTAATTATTACATGAGCAACCTAGGAAACTTCTGACCTTCGCTGAAAACCCCTGATGGGAATCTTCTGAGAAGTCAAGGATTTTGATGTCCCTTCTTCCACTTTCATATTCTGGTCCTATTCCTGCCATGTTCTTAGGACAAGTGTATTCTTACGCATGCAGGGTTATCTACAGGCCTTCTGCAGCCTGTTAGAATCACCTAGGAGCCTGCTAAGCTTACAAACACTTCTCTCAGGACATGTTTCCATAATGCTGACAAGGTGTTTGTGACCAAAACACTGAATATCCACATTTAGTTCCACCTGATATTTATTCTATGGAACTTTAACATGAATGCTCAGTTAGCTTATAGATGGTTTCATGTAATTTCCAGATAAAAATTTGGGCTGTGCCTGGTTTTCATTATGGAAAAGAGCTGTCAAACAGGAAAATCAACAGTTCTGGCAAACAGAAAAACATCTCTTAGTACGTAAGCTTCAGATACCACTTGAAAAGACAGTACAGCTAACTTCTGCCTTAGTTCCAGCAGAGTTTTTGCTAGCTGCACACAATTACATCTTCCATAAAATTAAAAAATTTCAAGAGGAGCATTTAGTCAGCTAATTTGTTCAGATTTTTGCAGCATTTCTAATAATATAGACAGTCATGCCAGTATGATATTACAATGCTAAAAGCACACTATCAGCTTCAGTGCCTCTTTTACTTTTGCTCTGCAGACAATTTGACCCTCCAAAATTATCTGGAAAAAACCAAGTTGCTACACATCAGCCAAAAAACCCACAAGGTTGTATATGGGGGAAGAGTTCTGTCCAAACCCTGAATGTTCAGCAAAACCAGTTTCCTTTTGATATTTTCAAATAATTCCTATGGATATTGAGATCTGCATGACCTTACTGTATATGTAAATTTAAGAGTAAAAAATGCTCATGAATATAAAATCCTCAAATACACCTACCTTTACTGAAAGGAAAAAATAAACACAACCCACCAAAAAAAAAGTTGTAGTGGTATGTATTTCAGGTTAAGCAATGTGCTTCATTTTTTCTTCAATCTGGGGGCAAACTGTATTCTTTTCATGTTCAGATACCCAAAAAATTATTTCTCCAAGAATTCTCTTTGGTTAGCTAGCAAGTGAAAACGAATGAGCCTCAGTTCTTCAGCATACTGTGAGGCTGAAAGTGTCAAATTCAAGTTAGTGAAGTGAACTGAAAAAGCTCAAAACATAACAAGGAAATTAATCAAATGCTGTGAAGCCACGGTGGGAATACTCCCTCTTGTGAAGAGTCTTCAGGCTCAAAACACTGGCCATAAAAATTTGTATGTAGTCCACCACTTTTATGGTGTTTCACCAAAATAAAGATGTTAAATTAAATTCATAACAATTAGCTCACTTGAAAAAACATTTGTTCACAGTTCAGTGAAATTTCTCAGAGAATGCAGGGATAAAAAAAAAACAACTTAAAAAAAAATCTCAAGTGCCCTGTCTGCTCCCAGCATTCCAGTCCTCAATCAAAAGGGAGGACGCAAAATAGGAAACTTCCGTTTCTAGTAGGTGCATAAGATGTGTTTTGATGTTTGAACAGAGTAGGCACTAATCTTACCGCTCTGCATCATTGATTAGAAGAAGAATTATAACAGATAAATGGATAAGCGGTTTGTGAGCAGCTGCCTACCTGTTCTACTCAGTTAAATACTAGTAACTTAGTGAGGTCAGGTAAAGAAATAAACAGTGTGGTAAAAAATTCAGTGGTTTCAGGATGAAAGTTCTAAGGCAGACATCTATTATTCCACCTCTGCAAGGCTGAATTCACGAACATACTGATTGTAAAGGCGATACACTAAAATAAACAAGTTGAATACCTTTTCTCATGCAGAGCATAAATAGAAGCACTGATCCAAAGAAAGCACACACAATGAGGACTGCTCCAACAAAGCGTCTGCTGTCAGTCCACAGAACACGATCAGCTGCATCTTTGAGAAAAACAAGTAGGGAAAAAACATTACACAGTTGCACAAACTTCTCCCTTTTCCTTTCATTTTCACCATATTATTTCTGCTATGAGCAGTTCAAACAAGATAACAGAACATTTCGATTTTGTGTAAGGTCAGATGATGATGATGATGTACTTCATACCTCATTTCCCTAGTCCAGGAAGAAAAAAAAAAAAAAATAGAACACACTCATATTTATCTTTGCTTCCTGCATTCCATGAGATAGTGCCTTTGATTCTCATCAGAAATCCTGTTTGTCACCAAAGTATTACATCTAGCTTAGCTTCCTGCCAGGATTACAGGAAAGAGCTGATTGAGACTGACTGAGAAAGAACAAAGAGTCCCTTTCATTTGGTAAAGCTCTGAATGCAAAGGATAAGTGGCTTCCTTAAATTCCATAGGCATTTCTCGTTAAACCAAACTTGCTCACTTACCACTCCTTGAAAACATGGCTTGGTTATCTTACTCTCACCTGCCTGTTTCCACCCCTTTTCAGTCCCAAAATATGTGCCAGTGCAGGTGTTTTTAAGACTGTGTGGTGAACAGGACCACAGAAATGGCCTGACCAAGCAACAGCCTGATAAACACATATATTATTTCTGAGGTGGGTACAGTCTCCAGTCCAACTGGGCAAACATATCAGGGTACAGAATAACCAACAGCAAACGTAGTAGGGGTGGTGCCCAGTTGAAAGGTCTCATGAGAAATGGTATTGTTCTTTTCCTTTCATGCATCTCCTTTCAATACAGACTTTATAAGGAAAAAAAAAACTGTGTAAAAAATTGTTATCTTTAAGTATGCTCAAAGCAAAAGCTGTAGTGTCAGGAAGAGACTGCCTTGCTCAAGTTTATTTGACAGTTATCAGCAAGACAGGACGTTCTTGTAAGGTGCGTTTAATTTATATGGGAGGGTTTCCTTTCTAGGCTCTGAACTATATGCTTTTCAATAATGGAAATTTCACGCTCAATTTTCACATAAATCTAGGTCAGGCACAATGCCTATCCATGCGTGAGTGTGGTGGAAGCAAGTGTGCACTAATAGCAGAACTTAACAACACAGGTATCTCTTTTTAGCTTTCTCAAAATTAGATAGGAAATTAAAACACTTTGTGGCTGATTCAACTGGGACAAAATTACACAGTACCTTGGAGTATACTACCATAAATAAAATTTAGATATGTTACCTGCTATGTGTAAAGTGGCAGAAATATTCTCTTGCAGCTCCTTATTCCAGAATATACAGGAAAAACTCTCATCAATCCTACTTTTGACTGTAAGTGTGCTTGTCACACGATACAGCTGGTCACTTCCAGTTTCATAACTCGTGCTTGCCTTGTCAGTCAAATCTTCATATTCTCCCTTTTGCCATATCACTGCAGCTTGTGGGTATCCTTCTGACTGACATGTCAACTTCCATTCATTGCCTCCTGTGCTCACGATTCCTTTGGTTATAGTTCTGTAAGGAGCTAAATAAACAATAAAGTATTCTTACTAGTAGTAAGCTAGAAGGACAGCATATATTAAGGTGCTGGAGTGCATCCAGAGAAGGGCAACGAAGCTGGTAAAGGGTTTGGAGACAAGTCTCATGAGTAGCAGCTAAAAGGTCTGGGGTTGCTTAGCCTGGAGGAGGCTGAAGGGAAATCTTGTGAGGGGAGACCTTGTTGCTCTCTACAACTACCTGAAAGGAGATTGCAGTGAGGTGGGTATTCACCTCTTCTCCCAAGTAACTACCAAAAGGACAAGGAGGAAAAGGCCTCAAGTTGCATCAGTGGAGGTTTAGATTGGATATTAGGAAAAATTTCTGCACTGAAAGAGTGGTCAGGCACGGGAGCAGTCAGCCCAGAGAGGTGGTGGAGTGACCATCCCTCAAGGAGTTAAAAAAACCAAAATAGAAATAGGACTCCAAGACATGGTTTAGTTGACATGGTGGTGTTGGACCTGATGATCTTAGAGGTCTTTTTGAACCTTGAAGATTCTATAATTCTATTTTACGGTATTAGCAAGACAGATTTTCTTCATCCACAGCCTTGGTGTCAAGTTTCTATACATAAGCTTGGATTTCTGTAAATACTCTTGACAGCAAAAGGAAATATCACTATTGCATCTCTCCATAGCAAATGGGGGTGCAGGATTTATTGTAATTTTTATGCTCTCTAGAAAAAGGACTTAGCCTTCATCTAAATGGTTTTGCAATACCATTCCTCACATGTCATTCATTACGGCACAGGAAAGACAGAAGGTGTGTTCAACCTAAACAGAACCACAAAGTTGCACAACTGTGCAGGGGTCATTAACTGCTAAACCAGACATGTTTACTTCAGGGACTTCTCTGGATTTTGGACTGTCTCAGTATCAGACAGTCTCAAAACTCCTGCCGTAGCACACTCACCCTTAACTTTCAGGCTGATTGTCTTGTAGTCAGCACCCCCATAGCCAATAACGCAGCGGTAAGACCCTGCATCTCTGAGCTTCACATCAGTGATCTGAAGGAGAGACTGTCCAAAGTTCAGATTCTCTTTCAACAATTTTATTCTTCCCTTAAAGTCACTGTGCTGACTTTTGAAGTCTTCCTCTCCTTTGATAAGGGCATAAACCTGCTTCTTTAACTCATCTTTCTTTTCCCAGCTGACATTTAAATCTCTGAACCGTAATTTCCCATTCACTGGAAACGTGCATTCCATGGTCACATTGTTCCCATGTTCCGCAGTATAGAGTAACTGGGGAGCTTCCACCGTGAATAAAGCTGAAAAACAAAATTTGGAAGAAAACTTATTTTTCTTATTGTGATTAAAATCCAATAGTCTTGCCATATACGTTGGACCAAAAGCGTCTGCCCTGCATAGAAAAGTTAAACATTTTTGCATGCACTTGCCCAAGTCAGGAGCAAACTGGGCTGATTATACCTGCAGACACAGGCCTTGTGCACACACACACAGTGTGACGCTGTTGGCAAATGCATCTGCACAGCCCCTCAGAACACGGTCACCGTAACAGGCCATTGCTAGTGCCTTGGGTGGGAATGTTCTGTTTACATAAATGTCAATGTATTTATTTTAACACACGATGTTAAAAATTACTTCATGATTCCCAGGTCTACCAGTGCAAGTAAAAATTTGTGTGTAATGCAGGTGGTACCTTGTCTTGGTACCACAGTACAGTGTCAAAACACTGCCACAGGAATTTCACCCGGGCCCCATAACAAAGCACACACATATTAGACAGGTATATTTAGTTTGTTCTAAAAGCACACTAACACCTTTTTATTTAAAATATCAAGGGAAAAAAATGCCAAATGCTAGCACCTGAAGGAAAACCGAGGTATTAGCATTTCTGTGCTTGTACATGGAAAGAAAATGTAGTTAAACAGTTCTTCTGCTTATGACTCAGACTCTTACCATTTACAAAGTGCCAGTAGAACAAAAACACATAAAAAAGCAAAGGTTTTTCCATGATGTAGGTAGAACCTAAAATGATAAAATAATAGACATATATAAATATTTGCTTATGTTCTGACTTGCACTGTATAATACACTTTGAAGTCACTCCACACAAAGAACCAGACAGAGGGCAATTAATTCCACAGCAAGACAAAAACGTGGCACAATTGCACTGTTAACTACAGCAGGTGATGAGGCAGAAATTTTCTTGCATGGGCACAGGAAGAAGATCTAATTTTATTCCTTTCAAACTTTTCTCTGTCAATTATTAAATAAATACTCACAAATACCCAATTGTTACCCGAATTGTAGCAGGGAGCATTGCTCCTGCTAGAAGGAGAATGGAGGAGTTTCCTGTATGGGTTCATCAGATGAAACAGAACTTAGCTATTCCCCATCTGTTTGCCTTACTTTAGCATACTGTTTAATAATGCGTTGTCTCACAGTATACATCACAGGAATCAGGAAGTTACATGTACTCTGAAAAGAATTCATGTGGTAATTAAACCTTAGGGAGTATTTACACAATAGGGTATTTGTAAAACAGTGACAGAAACAGTCAGCCTACGAAGTTTCTTTTCTTGAATTTCTGCTGCTTTTCCTCTAAACACATACATTATTTCAATTTTCTGTCAGATGCTCTTCCCCCTCCTCCACAACACTGACATTACAAACCACTGGTTAACATAATTTCATACACTTAGTCTTCACACATTCACAGCTCTAAGCCTGCATTTTAAGTCAGAGCAATACCAGTATCAAACACTGCCATCATATTTCAAATTACTCTAGAGAAAAGACTCGCTATAATAGAAGTCTCTGTAGAAGTCTTCTACAGAGAACTGCAGAATATTATCTAAATAAAGTCATCATTTTGGATGTCCAGATAGCCACAAAGTAAGGAAAGATTGCCTTCAACTGTTTTCTTGTGGTAGTTTCAGCATTTCCGTAAGAAATTAGGCAACTGTAACACCCATTAGGTTTCCTAACTGATGAAATTCTATCTGGATTGCAATTCTCACCGTTTTTTTGTAAAATGCTTTGTTTTTACTTTATTATCATCTTAAAATTGACAACCAAAGAAATAATATTGTCCTGAATCACAGGACACATGTGCCTTTACAGTCTTGCAGCCTAAGACAGTTAGCTTGAATCAAATTCTTATGAGGCATCTACTTTTTCCTCAGATTGCTGCTGCCTGATCCCAGTAACAGGTTTGCAGAAGGCAACACAGATGGGAGTCAATCTAATAGACTGTTAGGCAGGCATGAGCAATTAGAAAATTATGTTCTGTTAACAGAGACAGGGAAATACAAGTAAGATCATCAGGGTGAGAGATCTGTTTGATTAATAAATAAATCCCAGGCTTCTTAAGATGGTGAGGAACCCAGCTCATTCTTTAGCCACAAGTGGTATTCTTAAAAGCATAAACTGCTGCCTAACCCCATGAGCACCAAATAGTTTCTGGTGATGTGCACGTATAAGAGCATCCCCATCACGATGCCACTGTCTGAGTAACAAGCAGTCCAAAGCACCAACTAAGTTCCAGAGTAAAGCTTCTCAAACAAAACAGAGGCATACTTATCTCACAAGTATGCTCTGATCACACTCACTCTAGAGGCAAGCCTGCAGAAGGGTGAGCCACTGATGGATATCAGTGTGCACCTCTCCGCATTCCATGTGCCAGAATGACTAGAGTTCTAGCACATTCAGACCCAAAATACTTTTAAAAGTAGAAGCTGTAGCTGAGAGACTGCTTGGAACAAATGCCATGTGTACTAGAGCCATTGGAGGATACCAATATTCATGCATACAAACCATACTCACTTCTGTCAGGAAATCTGAGTGTCAGAATGAACTCCAGGAGAGATGTTCTGATTAACTCCTAAAAGAGTAATGACAAGGAAGCTTTTGAGGCTCTAAGAGCCATGCTTGTATCCTGCAATTGCTGAAGTTGCTTTCTCCCACTGCAGGAGAAAACAAGCCTTACCACACACAAAGTAAGTATGACTATTACTTACAAAATTCTTCAAGACTGAGAAGTCTGCTGCTGTACTCAATTTTTCACTTTCAGTTAGAAAAAATTGTAGGTCCAGATCAAATCCAGATGTGCATGAAAAATATGTGCTGTAGTGACCATTACAGACCCTTCTCCTGCTTCACTCCAAGCAGAAGGATCCCCTGGGCTGGATCAATTGAGGCAACTTGAGACCTAGATGCCAATCAAAGATCTTTGCCAAAGCTGCAATCTTCTCATTACTCTTCTCATAGAGCCTACCACAACACCCCTTCTTCCCCCCTGCCAGTTTCTGACATCTATGGCAAACACAGCTTTACAAAAGCAAAAAGATAATCACTGTTGAAAATCCTCTTCAGTACTGCTGCTGCATGTTTTCCTCCAAGTCATATGAAGACAGCAGGAAAAACAGAACTATCTGCCCAAAGTACAGAGCTTAAATGTTGATGCAACTCCGCCTCTTCTTTAGCAGACTTCCCCATTACTGGAAAATTTCCCACTAGGGAAAATTCTCTATTGCTAACAGTGGTTCACCATAAGCAGAGACATCAGCATTGGGAAGATTAGTACACAAAATACCACAGGTGTTTTAAGAAACATGTCATCTGATCAAAGCCAGATGTGAGCAACAGTCCTAGGAACACTAGTAGCAAGAAGTAATCCATCTACACAAAATGGGGGTCCCTACAGTACCAGTCTCAAGTGGTATCCAACAGCTGCTGACAGAGACCTGGAACTTCTACACAACATGCTCACGCCCGCCAATGTGATACATAGGAATAATGGGAAAAGCACTGCCTACCTGTCTGAGATAGGTAAAAGGTAAGATAAGCATTGCCCACCTGTCTATGAATAAGGAAAGATACTCTCTCCCCAAGGTCTGAGCACAATGAAGGACCCTTGTCTTACTACTGCGTAGTGTGAGAAGGATTGTTAAGCCTAGGCATTAGCTTAGCAAAAAATAAAGAGCACTGTTCATTCTAGAAGTCATTCAAGAATACAGAAATAAAACCCCAACCATATCTGAAGACAAAAGTGGTACTCACATTAATTTGCAGACCCGGTCAACAGCAAAAAAGACAACTTTAAGTGTATGCTTCACTGTAAATTCTCTCACTTATGTGGTCTCTGCACATCTCAAAAACATGTTGAGATTCTCAAAATTTACGTGAAGCATTTTCAGGATGTATTTCCTTCACTGTACCTGTTATGGAAAAAAAGCATAATACAGAAAACTGCGAACTTAACCTTTTTACTTGATGTGTGGGAGAAATCAAACGTAAGTCTGAAGCTACTTTATGAGGGTGTGGAAATTTCCATAGCAGGTGAAACTGCCGAACGTTATTTTCTACTCATTTTTATTTCTTAAAAAAAAAAATAAAAATTCTAAAATACTTTTACAAGACCTCAGAATGCTTCTACAAGACCACAGAAGTGACTGAAGTCGCTGGCTTCCAACGGTATCAACCTAGTTTCCCCTCTTTTCATTCCTTGCCTAGAGGTGACAAGGGTGCTTTTCCATATAGCTATTTAGGAGCAAATAAAAGACCAGAGCAGGTGGGATTTCTGTGTTTAGGGTTTGATTTTTTGATTATACACACACACGGGCACGCACATCTATATATACACACAGCCTTACAGCGTAGCTGCGTACTGCAGCTGGCGGGCTTGTCCGCCGCCTGTTTTGCCTCTGTTCCGTACCAGGTCTCCCAGACAAGGGCCTCAGTCTTGCCTATCACCCGGTACTCCTAAACAAAACGTAGGACCGGAGTACCCCCAGGGAGAGCTCCTGCAGCAGCCGGCGCCGCGGGCAAGCCACGGCAGGACGCGATCTCTAAAGAACCTGGACGCAGCGCCTGCTGCCGGCAGCCCGGCGTCCCTCGCCGGCTTGAGCTCCAGGACCAGCCGCCTCTCCCTCCCCGGCGGCAGGAGGGTTCGGGCCGGGCCGGGGAGCGTGGGGGACGAAGAAACACCCGCTCCCGCCCCGGCAAACAGCGGACCCAGGGAAGCGATGGCGCAGAGACCCTCCTGATAGACCCCCAGGCCAGCTCCCCCTACCTGGCAGGCCCTCGGAGCGCTGCGGGCCGCCCTCCCCGGCGGTGGCCGCTGGGGCTCTGTGCAGCGGCGACCCCCGCGTATGACCGCTTCCCGGGCCTTCCCCGCCCGCCCCCGTTGCGCGTTCGGGAAGTCCTCCCGGCTGCTAGCCTTCGCGGAAAGCTGGTCCGAAAATCCCCAGCGACACCCTCCCATCCTCCAGTTTCCCGGCGCTTCAGCCGGAGGGGTCCAAGGAGCTGTCCGACGGCGACCTCCTCATTCCTGAAAGCAGCAAACTCCGAGGAAACGAAACCGAAAGGGAAAACCACGGCCACCCCTCACGCACTTGTTAGAGGATTAGAAAAGACCACATCAAATCACTGTAATCGGTGAGTAATTACTGCATCATCTACTATTGGTCAAGCATACCCAAATTAGCACACATGCTCCTTGAAGGAAGGGTGGGGGAGGATGTCCTTTAATTGAGTGGGCGGTCCCGATGTCCCCCTGCCACCTTCCCCTTTCCCCCGCTCCTGCCCATTCCTGTTCGGGGCTCCCAGGCAAAGCCCCAGCTCTGGCACCTGCTGGGCAGAAGGTTTCCCCTCCCTCAGTCCCGCGGCTCTTCCTCAGGGATGCTCCTGAGCAAAGCACGAGGCTCGGCAGTCCTTCGGCTCTTCTGCAGGCGTAGAGCTGATGGCAATGCTCAGTACTACATCATAGAACCACAGAATGTTTCGGATTGGAAGGGACATTGAAAGATCATCTAGTCCAACCCCCTGACAGAGCAGGATCACCTAGACTAAGTCACACAGGAACACATCCAGGTGGGTTTTGAATGTCTCCAGAGAAAGAGACTCCACAATTTCTCTGGGCAGCCTGTCCCAGTGTTCTGTCACCCTCACAGTGAAAAAGTTTTTCCTTATATTCACATGGAACTTCCTGTGCCCCAGCTTGCACCCATTGCCCCTTGTCCTATCATTGGACATCACTGAGAAGAGCCTGGCTCCAGCCTCCTGACACATGTCCTTTACATATTTGTGGACATTAATGATCTACCCCTGAATTAAACCGTGTCTACGCACTAGCCCAAACACATTTCTGTCTCTGTGAAGTGGATAGATATCACTGTGATAATGTTTTTCTAGTAAGACCTCTGCCATAGATTTCCCAAAAGTAAGCAATCTCAAAATAAGAATATTACTCAGAGTGTTAATCTGCCAATGAACCAAGGAGCCATTGTGGGAACAGTTTACTAGCAAGTACATTTATGTTGTGGAATATAAAGCAAATTCAAAACTGTAACCAATGGCAGCACGTACGTGGCAGAGATGTTGTGGGTTTGTGTGGCAAGGTTTTGGTACTGGGGTGAGGGAGGGAGCTGCAGGGGTGTCTTCTGTGAGAAGCTGCTAGAAGCTTCTCTTAGGTCCCACAGAGCCAATACCATCTGGTTCCAAGATAGACCCACTGCTGATCAACACTCAGACAATCAGCAATGGTGGAAACACCTCTGTGATAACATATTTAAGACGGAAAAAAACAGCAAGCAGGAGCTTTTTTGCTGCCAGAGACAGGAGTGAGAAGATGTAAGAAACTTTGCAGACACTAAGGTCAGTGAAGAAGGAGGGGAGGAGGTGCTCCAGGCACCAGAGCAGAGATTCCTCTGCAGCCTGTGGAGAAGACCGTGGTGAAGCAGGCTGTCCCCCTGCAGCCCATGGAAGACGATGGGTAGTGGACATTCCAAGTGAAAGAACCCATGCTGGAGCAGGTGGAGACACCTGAAGGAGGCCGTGACCCCATGACCCCTGGAAGCCACATTGTGGCAGTTTGTGAAGAACTGAAGCCCCCATGGAAATGGCTCATGTTGAAGTTCGAAGAAGACTGGCTCCCATGAGAGGAGCCCCACACTGGAGCAGGAGAACAGCGTGAGGACTTCTCCCTCTGAGGACGAAGGAGCAGCACAGCAAACTCATGATGAACTGACCACAACCCCCAGTCCCCTTCCCCCCTATGCCACTTGGGGGGAAGAGGTAGAAAAGTTCTGAATAAGGTTGTGCCTGGGAAGAAGGGAAGGGTAGATAGAGGCGTTTTAAGATTTGGTTTTATTTCTCATTATCCTACTCTCTTTTCATTGGGTAATAAATTAGATGCATTTTATTCCATGTTGAGTTCCATACCAAGATCCCTACCTGGAAGCCAACAGATTTTCTGTTGATACAGCACATTGCTCTGGAAGTGCTTGACTCATTCACCAAGTTGGGTCCAAATCTCCTGATATCATATGAGCGTCTCAGAAAGGAGGTTGCAGAACATTAGGTTATGTAATAGAAGCCCCTCTGCATCCCCCACAGATAAGTGGGCAGTCCAAAGAACACCCTGTCCCGTGTGCTTGCAGGCTCATCACAGGAGATACCAGCTCATCAGAGACCCACCTCCACAAAACAGGAGCACAAAGACTCCCAAGGCTAGTGGGAGCCCGAGTAAAAGACTCAGTGGAAAGAACAATCCCAAATCAATGCAATCTCAAGCACAGCTACACGCTGGGCAGAGAACAGATTGGCAGTAGTCCTGAGAAGGACTCAGGGTGTTGAATCAGAAATGTGCACTTGCAGCCCAGAAAGCCAACTGTATCCTGAGCTGTATTACAAAGAGCAGGTCAAGGGAGACCCCACCTGGAGTACTGTGTCCAGCTCTGGGGTACCCAGTACAAGAAAGACGGGGCAAGTCTAGAGGAGGGCTATGATGAGGATCAGATGGGTGTCATATGAAGACAGGCTGAGAGAGTTGGCTTGTTCAGCCTGGAGAAGAGAAGGCTGTGGGGAGACCTGAAGAGGGCCTACAGAAAAGCTGGAGAGGGACTCTTTATCAGGGAGTGTAGTGACAGAGAAAGCAGAAATGGGTTTAAACTGAAGGAGGGTAGATCTAGATTAGATATAACAAAGAAATTCTTTACTATGAGGGTGGTGTGACATTGTTTCCATATTGAGAACTAAAAGCATCTTAGGCATCATACAGTTGCATCCTTCCTAAAGTTTCCAGAGCACAGGAAAGCATCTTTGGATAGTCACATTTGGTTTTGCTGCACATCTCCCCTGCTGTCAAACAAGTAACCCTATGGAACTGTATAAACAGGTGCACTTAGCCTCAGTACGGTGAAGGAAGAGTACAGATTAGAGTAAGGATAATGACAGGTTCACTTAAAGTGTTGCATATAAACAAATAGGAGACAAAGCTTATATATAAAACTGAGAATTTTTTTGCTATCATACCAAGCGTGCTTTTGTTTCCACTACATAATTATGTGACTCATAGCATCATGGTGGTAACATATAAAGATAACAAAAATAAAACTAATTAGCCATAGAAAACTGATCCCTTAGTGAAACTGCTGCCAGAGACAAGCCAAGTAATGCCAAGCTGCAGGCAGGTCAAGAAAAGTTTCAGTAGAGCATGCCTGAAAGACCTCAGTCCTAAGGCCATGCAAGTTCTGTACAAATCTGTGGTGATTCAGCCCCAAGCAGCGGCTAACTCACTCACTCACTCCCAGAGGAGAAACAGACAGAGCCTCCATGGGTTGGGGTAAGGACAGTTTACTGACAAAATCACCATGAAAGGGGAACAATAACAGCCCATAGCAAATTACACTCACACCCAGTGATAACACAGATTACTTTATTGACCTGATAACACAGAGTGCTGTACAACCCAACACCACCTGCCTGCCCTCCAGCCACACTCAGACTACCCTGGAGGCATCCCAAAACACCCCTCCCTGACCAGCTCCTTTTATGGGGGAGTGATGTCAGGTGGTATGGAAACAGCCTGGGCTAACTCAGATCACCTGGGCTGGCTGGTTGGGGGGTTAACTCTGGCCTAGTCAGAACCATGACAAAATCTTATGGTCTGCTACTAGGACAGGAGATACAGTATCACAAGGCTACCTGGAAACAAGGGTTCCTTGGGTTGCTGTAATTGCAGTGTATAGTAGCATACCTAGCATATGTAGTTGGCATATTAGCCACATTTGGTATTTATTATGCAGTATTTGTAGATCTATGGACTGCAAGTGATACAGAAGATCAATGACTAAAGTTGACACCTGGCTTTATGAAACTACCTTCATCACCAGAAGGCCTAAAAAATATAGTCAACCAGTATATACTGGACCGTGCCTCAGAGCACTGGTTCTCTCCATCATTGTATGTATTTTGTTGAAAGGGACCTTTAAAAGTCATCTAGCCCAACCCCCTGCACTAAAGCAGGGACATCTTCACTAGATCAGGTTGCTTAGAGCCCTATCAAGCCTGACCTTGAGTATCTCCTGGGATGGGGCCTTTACTGCATCTTCAAGCAACCTGTTCCAGTGTCCCACCACCCTCATAGTGAAGAACCTTTTCCTAGTATCAAACCTAAACCTACCCTGCTCTAGTTTAAAACCCTTGTCCTATTGCTACATGCCTTTGTGAACAGTTCTTCCCCAGCTTTCTTATAGGCATCTTTCAGGTATTGGAAGGCCGCTATAAAGTCCCCCTGGAGTCTTCTCCAGGCTGAACAAGCCCAGATCTCTCAGCCTGTCTTCATAGGTCCATGTCCTTCTTGTGTTGAGGGCTCCCAAGCTGGACACAGTACTCCAGGTGAGGTCTCACCAGAGCAGAGTAGAGGGGCAGAATCATCTCTCTTGATCTGCTGGCCACACTTCTTTTGATGCAGCCCAGTATGAGGTTGGCCTTCTGGGCTGGAGATGCATGTTGGTAGCTCATGCCCAGCTTTTCATCCACTAGTACCCACAAGTCCTTTTCCTCGGGGCTGCTTTCCAGTACGTCATCTTCTACCCTGTATCAATAACAAGGATTGTCCTAACCCAGCTGCAGGGTCTCCCTGGACCCCTTCTTGTGGGCCATCAACTTTAGAGCTGTGAGGAGACTACTGTAGATGGTGACCAGAGCCTCCTGTGATATCAGGAACAGTGCCTGTGGCTTCTGCATATATCATAGAGGAGAGGACAGCAATCTACAAATTCCATAATGATCATTCAGAAGTGTTAGGGAATCTCTCTAGTGGTATCAAGCATGACCAGGTACTGGAAGGTTCTGTTAGACTAAGAAAATGTCACAACATGAGAAGGATAGTGCAAATAAAAAAGAAACGTTAAATGCTTCTATATCTACAGTGAAGAAGATGTTTTCTAGTAAACACTAAATCAAGCCCCACTAAAAAGGAAGAATATAATTAGCTCACAGGAGTGGGTATCACCTGGTTAATGTTTACAGCACTTGTGATGCAAGAATATTTTTCCAAATGGAAAACCAAAATGAGGAAATATGAAATGAGCAATCATTATCCCAGGGAATTAATAGGCAGCAGCATATCTCTTTAGTAACTTCACTTTGAAGTCACAAGGGTTGAACAAATCTGTTCCATGCATTGTTAACCAGTGGATTCCTCTCCAGTTGCAGATTTCACCATCTACATTAACAATGGAATTGGATTTTGATTTTTAAAAAACAGGAGTTTGATAAGTAGGAATCAAAATTACCAGCTTTGCCCCTGCAATTCAGCAAATAGGCACACTGGTCATGGGAAATGGTTCCAGGCATAAAGGTTACCAGTGCAAATAATTCAGCTCATTTTTAATAAGCTTTATATTGTTTAGCAGTTAACATCATATTTGTAAATGACACATTTACTTATACAGCAAGGAAGCATACATAAACATAAAGCTACCACAGAATCACAAACCCAGACAAAACAATCACAAACCAACTGAGAATCCAGTAAAAACAACAAACAACTGCAGAAAAATTCCCAGAATGAAGAGGAAGTTCTAGTTCACGAGCAACTTTACTAAGCAGATAATTTAGGTAACTAAGAGGATTAGGTAACATTAGGACTTCCCTTACTGCAACCAAAAAAAATGCTATGTCAAAGCTAAAGGTTTATGTTCACTCTGTGTACGTGCTTGGATATTCAAAGTTCATTTGTCTACAAAAAAAAATGCACTTCCTTTTTTCAAAATTCAAATAGTAAGAGGAAAACAAAACCCTAAAATCAACACGGATGTAGTAATTCTTTGTTGTTAACATAGGATAGTCGAACTCTGGAATTTTTTCTGAACACTCTCCAAAATAAAAATAATCAATTATCACAAGTTAAACAATTAATTGTCATGGGGTTAAAAAAAGTCTTACAGTCATTCACATTTACAGTAGGTATGCTTAGAGTTTACTGAGATAAATATGACATGGTAAAAGAGGGAAATCAGTTTCCTAAAGGCTCTAAGATCAAGACATTGATTTTTACCTCTTTCAAGCTATTTAATTGTTTTGATTCAGCAGCTTTCATAGAAAAACTGAATCATAGAATGCATTATGTTGGAAGGGACCTTTAAAGGTCACCTAGTCCAAGCCCCCTGAAGTAAGTAGGGGCACCTTGAACTAGATCATGTTGCTCAGAGCCTCATCAATCCCGACCTTTGAAGTCTCCAGAGATGGGGCCTCCACCACCTCTTCAGGCAACCTGGTCCAGTGTCTCACCCCCCTTATAATGAAGAACGTTTTCCTAATATCTAATCTAAACCTACCCTGCTCTAGTTTAAAACCATTGCCCCTCATCCTATTGCTATATGCCCTCACAAACAATCCCTCCCCAGCTTTCTTGCAGGTTCTCTTCAGGTATTTGAAGAGAATAAGGTCTCTTGTGACCTTCCTCTTCCCCAGGCCAAACAAGCCCAACTGTCTCAGCCCATCCAAGCAGGTAAGGTGCTGCAGCCCTCTGATCAGCCTTGTGGCCCTGCTGTGGACTCACTCCAAGAGATCCATGTCCTTCCTGTGTTGAGGTCTAAACAGCTGGATGCAGTACTCCAGGTGGAGTCTCATGAGATCAGAGCCGAGCAGCAGAATGACCTGTCTTGATCCACGACCACAATTCTTTTGATGCAACCCAGGATACAGTTGGCCTTCTGGGCTGTGAGAGCACGTTGTTGGCTCATGTCCAGCTTTTAATCCATCAATACCCCCAAGTGTTCTTCCACACAGCTGCTTCTAACATTCTTCAGCCTGTGTTCATAACAAGGATTGTTCTGACCCAAGTGCAGGACTTTACATTTGTCCTTGTTGAACTTCAGGAGGCTTGCATGAGCCCACCTTTCTAGCTTGTCTTGGTTGCTCTAGATGACATCCTGTCCCTCTGATGGGTTAACTATACCACTCAGCTTGGTGTTGTCAGCAAACTTGCTGAGAGTGCACTTGATCCCACTATGTCATTGATGAAGATATTAAATGACAGTGGTCCCAGTATGGATCCCTGAAGGACACCACTTGCCACTCCTCCCCATATGCACATGACCACCACCCTCTGGATACGACCATCCAGCCAATTTCTTATCCACTGAACAGTCCACCCATCAAATCCATATCTCTACAACTTAGAGAGACCATGCCAAATGCCTTTACAGAAAGCCAGGCAGATGACATCCATTGCTCTTCCCTTGTCTACTGGTGCAGTCAATCCATTGTAGAAGTACACTGGGTTGGTCAGGCAGGATTTGCCCTCGGTGAAGCCATGCTGGCTCTCTTGACTCACCTCCTTGTCCCACAAGGGCTTTAGCATAGCTTCTCTAAGTATCTGTTCCATAATCTTCCCAGACACAGAGGTGAATCTGACAGCTTGGTAGTTCCCAGGGTCATCCTTTCTACCCTTCTAAAAATGGGTGCAATCTTTCTCTTCTTCCAGTGACCAGAGACTACACCTGATTGCCATGTCTTTTCAAATATTATGGAGAGTGGCTTGGCCACTGCATCAGCCAGTTCCTTCAGGACTCTGGGATTCATCTCATCAGGTCACATAGACTTGTGTACATTCAGGTTCCTCAGATGGTCACAAACCTTATCTTTACTGACAGTAGGATTGACTTTGTCCCCCAGGTCCCCATCTTGCTTTCCTTTGACTCAGGAGGTGTGAGGAGTGAGGCTGGCAGTGAAGACTGAGTAAAAAATGTTGTAGAGAACCTCAGCCTTCTCTTTGTCAGTTGTAACCAGTTTGCCAGCCTTGCTCATCGTGGGGGGTACACTTTCTTTAACCTTCCTTTTCTGGTTGACATATCTTCTTGTTATTCTTGGCATTCCTTGCCAAGTTCAGCTCCAGCTGTTCCTTGCCCTTCCTGACCTCATCTCTTCATAACTGGGCCACATCCCTATACTCTTCCCAGGATGCTTCTCTGCAAATGTCTCGGTGAATGGGCACGGATGAGATCTTTGATGACCTGCTTTGAAGGAAAATTTCTAAATATTCTAAAATTTACCGATGAGATGCCCCATCAATCATGATTTTCTCCGATGAAGCCTGGTTAGACATGCCTGTCACTGGCTGCCAGTGCAGTACTGCCACCCTGCGTGGATCCGGAGCATAGCAAGAAATTTCTCCCCTCTGCTGCAGCAGTTGCAGGCAAGACTTCGGGGAGCTGGGTGATGCTTTCATGCCCATCGTCACACAAGCCACTACTCCAGCGCACTTGGAGGATAGATTCTTTTGCTCACGGGCGGAAAGGTCTGTTACCAGCAGTGCATAATTTCATCCATTAGTGAAATTCTTTTTTCTGTTGCCCACCTTCCCACTCTCTGATCCTTTCTTACAGCACTTCTCCCTCCATCCCTCTCAGTACACCACTTAACAATCTTTTCCATCCCCATAACTATGCTAACCTCCATTTTCCATAACATTTTACACAACCACCCATCATTCCATACCATATGATGTCATCAACAGATCACTATGTATCCTCCCACAAAACCTTGCTACCTTCTTGGATTGCAAGCAATCAGAACTAAGTACCTGTAGGCCAATGCAGTTCTCTGCACCAGCTCATAATTTTGTGAGCCAGCTTCAATCTTTCTCCCTCCCTTGGTTGTTGCCGTCAATCACTGTATCTTTATGACAGGGAATGATTTGATTCTAGACACAATCTTATGCACATATTAAAACCCAAAGGGGTTTTCAGTGATCTTTCTTGTGATGGGCAGCTAGTTATTTTAGATAAATTGAGAGTTATGCAGGATTTTTTATTTAAGTGAGCAATACAAAGCCTTCAGTAAAGCTACTAAGTGTGGGCAAACCCCTCACTTTCAAAGGTGTATGCAGAATCACAGGTCACAAGCTTTCATGCTTGCAAGTGCTTACATCCATAACCAGTTGAATCAACTGTAAATTTACAGTAAGAGTTTGACATAGAGCAGCCTGTCAAAACTCTGGAGCTGAAAATACATTCTACCATCATGTTTTTAAAGTTTGTAGCTCCATACAAACTGTGTGTGGGCAAGAGATATAATAACTTTTAAAAGTAACAGGTATTTTCAAAATATCACAAAAAAATACCAAGTTCTTGGAAAGATTTGTAGTAGAAGTGCTAAGTAATTTTCCACAATATAGTTTTTTCCTTTTTTGTTTTTGATGTGCTATTAGAAAAGGGGAGGGGAGAAAAAATGGGAAGGTAACTGTCATCTGTCCTCACTTCTGCTGGGATAGCTGGTTTTCTTCCTAGCAGCTGGTATAGTGCTGTGGTTTGGATTTAGTAAGAGAATCATGTTAATAACACACTGATGGTTTTAGTTGTTGCCAAGCGGTGAAGGACTTTTCAGTGTCTCATACTGGCCTGACACTGAGAAGGTGGGGGCCACCCAAGAAGCTGTGAGGGTGCCAAAGGGATATTCCGTACCATATGATGTCATGCTTTGTATATATGTGGGGGCGTGGCTTGGAGGTGGTTTGGTTCAGTAAATAGCTGAGCATTGGATTCACGTGCCGAGAATTTGTGCTGTGAGTCACTTGGGTTTTGTGTTCTGTTGTTATTATAATTATTATTCTTTTCCTTTTCTGTTTTATTAAGCTGTATTTGTCTCAGCCCACAAGTTTCACCTTTTTCTATTCTCTCCTCCGTCCCACTGTGGGGTGAAGTGAGCAAACGGATGTGTGGTTTAGCGCTGAGTTAAATGACACTTCTCAGGCATTTTTTTCCCAAACCACAACCTTTGAAAAACTGTGCATTCAGAGAATTAATTAATACTAACAAGAATAATTATTTGCAGGTCAAGACATGAGCAAAAAATGGTACACAGTACACCTGAATTTTGAATTAAAAGACTCTTCCTGGAAAAAGATTAAGTCCTGTGGTAAAATGTCAAATTCTGCTAGGAGGTGGCATTTGAGGTGCTGCATGTTTTCATGGATGGGTGTTGGCATCTCTAATGAGATAAGTGTTCAGTGCTAAAAGAATCCTGGGAATCTGATGCAATATTTGTATCACTCTTTAAAAAGCCACTGGCTTTTTCTGCCAACACTTCTTTAATTATAAAAATTCCTTTGGATTTCAAAGCCAGCCTTTAATTATAGATGGTGATGCCATGAAATCATTCTGACACGTGATGAAAGGCAGAGTAAGACAAGAAATCTAAGTGTCAAATGTATTTCACTCCTTTCTTTGCTATTTTTTACTTAAATCTTATTGGGTCAGGCCCAAGTTGTCGACTTGGAAGCAGAGAAGAGCTCCTGGAAGTTTCTTGGGACAGTTTCTGTAGCGAAAGACAAAAAAAAAAAAAAAAAAAAAAAAGAAAACCGACATGCACCCCACTGCACGGCTGGCAATCCCCACCCAGTGCTTTCTCTAATAACCAGGCTGCAAGAACCGGCACGAAACCAATCTCTTCTTCGTGCGTTCAGGCTCCTCCGAAGTGGCCCGCTATGGTGACACCGTTTCAAGGCCACGATACTCCTTGGTTAAAAACATACGCGGGCCCAGCCCCACTTGAACGAAACCGCGTTTTTTCAGACGGGTGGAGGATTTATGATGCTTCCTTGAAATCGGATTAAAAGAAAACTAAAAGAGGGTAGAGCGTTGCTGTTGCGACTGAAACCAATGGCGCGGGCGCAACCCAGCGCCACCGCTTCCCCGCAGACGTTGGAAATGGCGGGCGGGCGGCCGCTGCTCTCCCTCAGGCAGCGCTCGCGAGCTCCGCCCCTCCTCGCCCTCTCGCCCTGCGAGGTCGCAGCCAGCAGCCGAGAGAAGGTCAGGAGGTGCGGTGCAAGACGCGGCCGGCGGCTCGAACGGGCAGCCCAGCTGGGAAGTCCGGCGCCGGGCCTTTAAGCCACGCCCGGCCTATCGCCGGCGCAGGCGGAGCGGCTGGTCGCTTGCCGCGGCGCGGATCGTAGTCGCCTTCTGCTCGCGGTCGGTCGGCGCGTTTCCCAGAGGTGAGGTGGGGCTGCGAGGGCCGGAGGCCTCCGCCTTGAGCGGGGCTGAGGTTCCCCGCT
Source organism: Hypotaenidia okinawae (assembly GCA_027925045.1). Lineage (NCBI taxonomy): Eukaryota > Metazoa > Chordata > Aves > Gruiformes > Rallidae > Hypotaenidia > Hypotaenidia okinawae. Next base: position 35,727,865 of record BSDF01000005.1, on the reverse strand, counting down.
GGCAGGGAGGCGGGCGCAAGTGGCGCCCATCCGCCGAGCCTGCAGGGGCGGCCCGCGCAGCCGAGGCGTGCGCGAAAGGCCCCGGTCTCCCACGGCCTGCCCGCAGCCCCGGTCCCGGGACAGGCTCCTCCCGGGGGCGGGCGAGGCCGAGGAGAGCCGTCCGCGGTACCGCCCGCGTTTCCCGCCGCGCCGGCCTCAGCTCACTTGCCTCGTTGCTTCTGCGCCCTAGGGCACGATGGGGTTCGTCTTCTCGAAATCCGTGAACGACAGCCTGAAAGCTCAGCAGGAGTTTATGCTCATGAACTCACGGCTTCAGGTAATGCATACGCCGTGGCGGTGTGGAGGAAGGTCGCCTCCAGCCTGCTGTCTGCGCAGAGGCGGGCTTGTGGCTTCACCCCGCGAGGTTTGCGTGCCTACCAGGGTTAAAGGTGCTCCGTTTACACACTCCTCCAGTACTCGTGTGGTCATGTAACAGCGGGTTCAGATGTGCAAAGTGTCTGTTCTCTGGATTTAACTTCCCCAAGCCAGTGTTAACAAGTTGTAGAGGCAGAAACTAGCCTTATTGTGGACAAACCCCAAAATGCAGTTTTGGAAACTTCCCTTGAACAATTGGCTGAAGCACAACGGGGCTACTCCGGTATTAAGCAACATGTATATGTTACAGTGAATTGGGAACAGCTTGGTTACTGAAACATGGCTACTCTTCTGTTAAAACATGAGTTACATTCTGTTTCAACTCTTCGGCTCTATCATGTGCAGTTAGGTAGCCGCAGTTATTCCGTGTTACTTGGAAGGAGCAACACGGTTGTTCGTTGTTCTGGAAACCTCGGACTAAGTAGAGCATAGGGGATTGTTTATTACATCCCATAAAATAACAGCAGAGGAAGATAAGGAAAACCTGTTGGGCTATGGTTCAGAAAGTTTGCTTTCTGGTTTAGGTATCTTGCGATCTGTAACATGGTGATTTATTAAGATGCACTCTGAAGGATTTAGCTGGATTTTGCATTTAATTGAATACAGATAAATTTAAAATGTTTAAAGTAGTGATGGATGAGCTTCCAATTTACTAGGCTGCCAGTAGATGGCATATTCTAGTTTTTAAAGTAGTGTGCAGATAGGTTTTGTAGGATCAGCCGTAAACTGAACTTTGGAGGTGACCCTGGAAACGTGGCTGGGAAGGAGATAGATGACAAAAGGAATGATGATAAAAGATGCATAACCATTAATTGTTTAAATAAGAACAGCCTTTTGTCAGATTGGTAAACACTTCTCTATCTGTTCTGGGCTCTATGTTTCTCAGATAGAACCACAAGTTTTGCATGCAAAAAATTGATTCCAGAGCTAAAGTTTTTGGAAATCCAAATTATTTTGAGAGAGTGTGGTGAAATTAAAGTGGAGTCTGCTTCATGATCTGCTTCTCTGATGTGCAAAACAAAAGTCAGATTTGAGGAAACAGCTTGAATTCACACTAAACTTTGTAGGGTGCTGTAGGCTCTGAATGGCAAACAGCCTCGTCTCTTGACCCTAGATGCCTAGCTGTTCCTAGATGTTCTAGCTGAAATGCTTAGCTCAAGGTCAAAAATAAACTACTTTGAGATCAGATACCAAAAAGCACTTTCAAGATTGCATACAAAACTTTTGCAAGTTGTTCTTTAGGAACTCTTCCTGTAGTGTATTTCTTCTTTTTGTCAGTAGTAGTAGCCAACACAGATTTCTCTCCAATGCTGCAAATGTCTTATCTTTCCTGATTTGTACTATGTTTGCAGACATACAGGCCATGTTAGAAAACCCTCATCTTTTAAAAATGCATAAACAGGGCAGTTACATCTGGTGCAGTGGGACAAGGGGAGGGCTAAATTGTGTGTCTTATGGGGATGGAAGACAATAGCTCTGCCCTGAGTTTAGGAATGGTGTATAAAAGAGGAAGAGACTTCCAGTTCCTTTTCCATATTTGAGTAAACCCTGTGATATATCTCTGATCATTTGTTGGATGAACTACTTTCAGGCTATTTTGTGGAAAAAAGCATGGTCAGGTGTTTGCTTTTAGACAAAAATTGTAACTAGAAATACCTTGAGAAGCTAGGTCATGCTAGGACCAGAATGAAATAGCTTAACCTAAAATACTAGGTACTCACTTACAGTGAAACACCAGGATTTGGATGCTATCAGTTCTCCAGGCTTCCTCTGAAAGCCATCATATGTATTCATAAAATAGAAGCTTCCACTTCAAGCAATATGATGTATTTGTTATGAGAGATTAAAAATAGTGATTTGCTTTCTACATTAACCTATTGCAAAACAACATGTGGGATCAAAGTTTCTTGAAGCTTTTCACAGCTTTCAATGTACTTTTGGAGTGTCCAGTGATTACAATGTTGAAGGAATAGCGTTGTTACTCCAAGCCAATTTGTATGTATCAAGAAGTCCTCAAAGCTGTATCTCCTAGAATGCCCCCCTGACTAGCAATGATGGTGTGACAGTGCTGAGAAATGATCTAGTAAATCTTTGGATTGATCTGGAGCAAAACACTGCAGGTGGTGGTGGTAGTCAGAATCTGTGAACGCTTCTATTCCTTTTAGGTGAGGAGTCATAAAGTTACTGTAAGGTTCTTGGAACAGAATTTTTGTGCTATCAGTTTCCATGGCAGAATACTTACATTTTCTTTTAAATTAAAAAAAAAAGTGTTTGCTCTTCTTTGTATGGAGAGAAGATACGAAGGTGTTCTGTCATTGACTTACCTTCTGTGGAAGATTGAAGGTTGGAAGGAGACCATTGCAAAAATAGGAAGGCAGGTAACATTTCAGAAGTTGGTAAAGACCCCTCCAAATCCCAAGCCTCTGTGCATGGTGAACCTTAGTCGGTTTCAGAGTTGCTTTGATGTGTGCTGGACACCCAATCCAGCTCAACTACTTCAGAATAAGAGAATTTTAAAAGATGTTGTCAAGTTGTGTGTATGTCTTTTTGGCTACACCCCGCTTGGCATAACTCTGAAAAGAAGGGATCATGGCCTTCTAACTTGTTTTTTAATGCTTTGGGGCAGAATAATAAAAACTCAGCTGTCAGTTTGCCTTGGTGTTGAAGGACTTGCCAGTTGTTTGTATTGTCTTGGTATGGCTCCAGAACGAAATACCCGTCTGTATCAAGTGGACTGTTTATGTAAGTTTGTTGAGGCTTCATTTTTATCATGAGCCTGCTCCTAATTTTTTTCCAAACACTTAATATATCAGATCCACAGCTTAGGCCTAGCATGTGGCCTTGCTGAGTGCTTTTAGTGTGGCTAAATGGGCAAAAGGACATTCCAAGTCTCCCAGAGCATTTACACCAGATTACTTATTTTCATGAGCTATGTGGGGGCTCTTAACACAATTAAAAGCAGGAATTACGTTTATTTCTTTCATTGAAGTGCTGTGTTCTGTACTTTCTGTTCTGATTAGACTTACTTCTTGCAATTTCTTTTCAGCAACCCAAATACATACCTTGAAAAAGCTGTTTCAGTAACTACTTACTAAGAAAGCCATTTTCAGATGTACAAGGCAACCTGGAAAATGATACACATTTTGAAATTGGCAACTAAGAATGCAGCAATATTTGTGGCTGTTCCTTGGTGGTATGAGTTAGAACATTTTAAATACTACCTTTTTTAGTGTTTCTAGACAGCAACATTCCTTGACCAGCAGGTGAGGGTCTTCATAGGAAACTGGCTAAGTTAAAATACTTTCAGCCTTGCTAAAAACTTGTTTGTGATAAGACAGGTTTAAGTTTGACTAGTGCATAATATATATTCTTCAAATAGTTACAGAAACTTTTATACTCTATACATAGTGCTATTTAGAGTGATAAGAAGGAAAATCATGGTGCATGGTAAGGATTAAAATGTCATTTCTTCTGATAAAGAATTTGATTCTAGGACTCTATAAAACAAAGCTTACTAAGTTAACTTCTCACTACAAAAGAATATTTCTGTACTGGTGTGTAAAATACATTCTAAGTGAAACAAACATTTTTACTTCAGGGCATAGGCTTAAAAAGCCTAACCTCTTCTGTGAAATTTTCACCAAACTTTCTCAAGCATGTAGAGGAATCAAAACCACTCAATTTCGTTTTGAATGGAACCCCACTAGCCCACTATTATGCCTCTCCCTCCTTGTTATGTCCTGTGTCATGACTCTGTCATGTGTTCGCCCCTGTTAGATTGAAGTTTATGCCCCTCTGTTACTTACATTTACTGAGGTAGTACTGCTTCTGGAGCCAAGGTGTTGCTTTTCCTTGCCTTGCTTGGGAAACTCTATGCGAGGGATACAAAGTCAATTCCCAGGTTTCCTGTATACTTGTCTGTAAGTATCGGTGAACTCTGTAACCCTGTAGATGAGGAGGTGGCTGAGGTTTTGGTTTATGAGGGGGTTTGGGGATATATTTTTCCTATAGAATTATGGGAGTTGAATGACGTGGAAGTATCTTGATGTACGTGGAGATAATACTGCATAGTAAATCATGGTTTCTAGTCTGTGAAATTAAAAAATGTAAGTCCTTGTGGCATTTTAAATCCTAGGTAACTGTGTTCAAGTATATCTCAGTGTAGAAGGTGTTTTCTTACTTAATAAAAAGCAATTTTTCATTAGAACTCCACAAAAAATTTTTGGTACACAGAGTCCTTTCATGACTAGCATTTTTACTCTTTCATATGTTAGTGTGCAACATCATTAATAATGAAATCTTTATTAAGTTTTGCTGTATCACTCTTTTATTTTGACATGAGATGACAAAAATGGGAAGGCAGTATTTGATTTGTTTGTGATATTTTTGTGTTTAACAATGATACCCAAGGGATAACGCATGCTCTTCTTACTGTCTCGTTATGGAAGTTTTCACCTAGATACTGGTTTGGGAAAGCTACAAGAAATCAATGCTGAGAAGAAGAAAAAGATTTTTTTATTTTGGTCAAAGAATGAAGAAGAAAAATCTGTAGAGTAGGGTACCACCTAGCGAAGTGAATAAGGGCATGCCAGCTCAAAAAGCAAGAATTGTGTAGCTGAAGTTCAAGCCATGTGGAAGATATTAATGCCTACCTTTGTTGAATTGCAAAATATGGTAATGATCAGGTTCTAAACTACTGCAGAGCACATTTATGGTGTTTACAATAACCCAACCAACACCCACTCCCAAACCTCGGCCCCCTACACACCCCCCCCCACACCCCCCGAAATATTAAAAGCCTCTATGTTTTCTCCAAATTAAACAATAAATCACATTCCCCCATCCTAAAAAAAAAGTGTTCCTAGAATAGTAGCATGATAGGAGCATTTTACTGTAGCAGCAGAGGTTAGGTAAATGAGTCTAGGACACATCTAGACTTGCAGAAACTTTTATGAGTGACACTGTGTTTGGGTTTCTGCAGTGTTGATGGTTCTGGAGAAAGGAGGCCTGTATATGCACAAGTACACATGTACACAGCCTGAGAGAGAAGCAGGAAGAACAAGACTTGTATTTGGTCACAAACTAAAACACCAGTGAATTGACTGGGCCATGGTAGGGTAGCCTATGCAAATAGAAATCTGTAATGGACAGATAAAAGCTCCTCAGGGAAGACAGGTAGGGAAGATGAGTGGAAGCGCTACCCATGATGTGAAGGAGTAGCTTGTTAAGCTACTTGTTAAGCTTGGTTAAGGTCAGAGGAGGGGCCAGAAAACATCAGACTGTGGTGGGACTGTGCTAGAGACCACTGATCAGGGTGGCAAAGTACATGCAGCCTTTTAACAACTGAGGAAAGCCTCTGACTGATTCTCCTGAGACTCTGTCCCCTAGCATCCCCTGGAAGGGCCATAAAGCAGGACACACATTTCTGGAAAACCTGAGGGATAACGGTTTGATACAGATAGGTATTGAATGGGCCATCCAAGGCTCATGTGGAGCAGGATTTGCCTCTCACAAATAGGGAAGAACTCATATGGGGATATAATATCAAAGGCAGTCTTGGTTGTGGTGGTGAGATCAAGGTCCTGAAGAAGGCAGGTAGCACAGTCCAGACCCTAGACATTGGGAGAGCGGATTTTGTCTTGTTCAGGGAACTGGTAGGTGACATGCACTGGAAAGTAAAGGCATTGAGGAAAGCTGACATGTTTAAGGACAATCTTCTCCTAGTGTGATTGGCAAGATGGAGCCCCTGGCAGCAGTACAGGCAATAGAGACTGACAGCTGGGGAGCAGCTCTGTAGAGGTGGAGGCGACACTGGAAGACAGCAACCAGCGCGCAAGCTAGCAGTGTGCCCTGGCAGCTAAGAAAGTCAAAAGGACAAACAACACAGGCTTTATAAGCAGTAGGTTGAGGAAAATGACCATTTCCTTCTGTTGAGTGCTTTGTTATATATATTTAAATACTGCAGCCAGTTCTTTCCCCTAGTCTCCTCTGCCAGTATGAGAAAAGGATAGAGGAAAAGGAGCAAGTGTAGCAGTGGACCATCAAGATGGTCAAGGGCTGAAACACTTCTTGAGAGGAGGCCAAGTAAGCTGGACTTATTCATATTGGAGAGGGATGCCTTCTGGGTGCAGGATCTAACAGTAGCCTCCCAGCAATTGTGAGGAGGATGTCAAGACAGCAAAGCCAGAGTGTTCATAGCGGTGGAAGTCAGAGATACTGGGTGTACTTAGAAACAGTATGTGGGGAGCAGTTCAAACTAAATGTAAGGAGAAACCTTTCCCCCACTAGGACAACCCAGCAGTATAACAGATGCTCACTGGAGCTGTGCAGCCTCCATCCTTGGAGGCTGTCAAGATAAATCCTCAACAATCCGTTCTGTTCACATAACTGACCATCTTCTGAACAGGACCTGTGGAGATCCTGTCCAAACTGAGTTACACCGTATTGCTCATGCTTCCTGCACCATGGAAGCAGGCACAGACAGTGGCCCACTCTATTTTGTGGATCCTGTGAGATAGAATTTGCTCATATCTGCTTCTTCCCAGATGGTGAAAAATGACGTTACTGCTTGATGTCTGCACTCCCATTGAGCACCACATGCACAGCAGCAACCTGTTGAAACAAGCTGTCCTTTCATCTAACTATTAACTGACAGTTGTTAGATAGATTTTAGGTGTGTGTAAGTGATACTGATACAGAAGTAGTACCACAAGGAAAGGAGTTCAGAATTGAAGTGTGCCCTGGATGTCAGATTGTAAAACTAAGCAAAAACCCAGTTGCCTGAGGAAATAATTTACTTTAAAAAGAAACGTACAGTTTTCTGTACAATTTGAAAGTTTTGTATACACAAAGTATACAAGTATTCACAGGTAAGTTTTCCCAGTTCTGCTTAATATTACATACCCAGCAGCAGCAGCACATACACAAATCAAAATCAGTAATTCCAGTTAAAAGCTGTAACCATTATTAAGCAAAACTTAAAGCAGGATGTTTTTGACAAGATTACAGCAGGTTGGCTCTGCCAGACTTGCAGGGAAGATCAGGCTGGTAAGACTGAAGGTCTAGAGGACTGGAATTCTTGAAAAACGCAAGTTTTGGGAGAAAGTAATACAGGAGGTGCCAAAGGTCACTGAAAGTGCTGGAAAGAAAAGAGACTAGTTAGTGGTTAGGGTGTATCATAATTTTTGTGGCTAACGGATTTTTTGTTGTTGTTTTGGGATAGCAGTTCAGAGTGATTCAGAGTTTTAGTTCAGTCAGATTTTGATTTTGGTTTTGGTTTTGTTGTGATTTTTAATTTATTTTTCCCCCCAGCAAAGAGAATTCCTTTAATAGACGAAAGGATAATTTTCTCTGTGGGAAAGCGTAATTGCATTCAGGAGTCAGAGATAATCCTTCAAATTAATCTTTGATGGGAGCCACATAACCTCTGAGAAAATAAACAGGCTAGGAAAATAATATACTTCTGACAAATCTTGTATTTACCCATAATAAAAATGTTTGATTATAACCTCCTGTCTGCAATATGAATCTCTGGATAGTCTCACTCCCCTTTTCCTGACATCCCTCTTCTGTTCCTTTTTTATTATGTCAGACTGTAAAGTGCATTCTTCTCCCCAGGTAATATTGGTTAGACAGGAAGCAGCCATAGATCTGCTTTCATAGCAATTAGTCTTTGGGAGTTCATAGACTTGCTCCTGCTATGCTCCCTGGGTCTGTACAGGGAAGTGAAAAAAAAAAGCCACTATCAAGTAAAGCTGGAAAATAAAGGCTTGACTTTTCTGTTTTGATACTATAGTGCAATTACTTCTTTATTTTATGAAAATCTGTCCCAGTCTTTCCTTGTTTTTCAAATATTTTTCCTCTTTTGGGGTCATATAGGTTCACTTTTAGCAACGGGAACGCTACCTGGCCTTATTCTGATGAGGGCCAGATGGTGGTATTGAAGCTCTTCTGCAGTTTGATACCTAGTTGGATACATTTATGCTCCTTTATGTTCTTTCACACACCCCCTTGGTGGTGTGTTTAGTGGGATTTTTTTCGTACTTTAACAGCGCCTTTTGAAGCTGTTCTGAAGCACTGATGCAAAATAATAAGGGAAATAAAAACTAGAGATAGTATTTCACCAGTTAGTAAAAATTACGAAGTTTAATAGCTGGGCAGGTACTACAAAACATTGCTGGAAAAACTCCTCCTCCAGTGCAATAATGCATAGCCTGACTGTTTAAAGATGAAAAATAATATAGCAGTTTCTACTCTAAATGAAATGTTCCTTTTGGAAACAGCACAGAAAAGCCAAAGCCATATTTGACTCTTACAGTTTCCATACCTGTAGAAATAATTAATTCAAATCGTAAATCACAAGATTCCTGCTGAGATAACTGACTCTTAACTGTTCTGTGCTTTCCCTTATTCTTCAGCCCTTGCCTATGGAGAAAGATGTATGCATTTTACATTGTATGTATGAGCTGTGACACGTGCGTTCATGATTCAGCTGTTGAGTGTTTTCCTTGTCTACAAATGGCTCTGATGCTCTTGGTCTCTTAAGAATCTGCCTGGAATATTATTTCATCAGAATCTTAATGTGTACACATAAATGTAATTAGGCTGTAATTTGATGTTATGAAATAAGTGTGCCAAAAGTATTTCTATTTGGAAAAACCATAAAAAGCTTAGTGAAACCATAGATAAATGCAAGTAAATACCCTATTTTTTCTTTTCTCTGCACTGTCAGCACTTGGTTAGAGGCAAAACATAGCATGATTGCATTACTTTCCTGCCAGGGTTGTATTGCCTCAAGAGGTTTGCATTGAATGGCAATAAATGAAAGGAATGAGACAGTTTTCTCTTCATGGTCAACAATTTGTCCTTAAATCTGAAATGAAAGTATAGAAGTACCCTGTAGCAAGCTTCTTAATAGACCGTGTCTTATGACCAAATTATATTGGATTTTTTTCTGAATTAAAGTAATAATAATAATAGTTAAAAAAATTAGTCAGGCCTATTATAAATGATGGAAAGGGACCAGAACATTTCAATTTATATTCAGACACTTCAATTTCTCAAAATAAAATCTGGCTGTAATTCAGTGAAATGTTGTTTGTGTAAAATTTTACATTGGAGGATTGGTTTAGTATTCTGATTGTCTTGATGAATTAGAAAATGCTTGAAATAATAGGTAATGGTAGAATAGATAATAGAATACATAGCAGTCCAGAGCAGTATGTCCAAGAAGGAAGAGTTGGATTAACTGAGAATAGGTGATCAGATTTCAGAAGCTTTAAAAAACCCTGTATTTTATGCACCTGTGCATAGATATTAGTGTACTTACATATGCACACACTTATATACTGATTATATATAAGCTGAGTCAACAGCGCAGATTCTTGTAGAAAGCAAAGGTAATAGTGGATTTATTAAGCAGGGGATGGAATTGCCCAATTAAGACTACTGGTGACTTTGCTGGGAAAAAGATTTTGGTCCTTCTTTAAATCGAGCAGGCAAGCTGTGAGAAGTTCAGAGGATGGTAGTAAGAATAATGAAGGCATTAGAACCTAGAGGAAAGAATGAAAAAATCATGTTTGTCTGATCCTTATAAAATGTTACATTCTCCTCTTATTCATGTTAAATTCATGGGGTTTTATGGTGTTTTTTAATCCACTCATTTTTCTCCTACATCCTTCTAGAGATACTGAGTCTTTTCCATTGCAAAAGCAAGCAATCAAGAATTGTGATAAATATTAGGAGATTTCGAGTGCTTCATTGTCATTATATGTGTTACTAAGAAAGGCAGTGAAATCTGTCTCTGGTGGCCTTCGTTACGATAAATGTCTATTGCAGCTCCCTGGGTTCAAGCTAACTTTAAAGGACCTGTAAATATGCTTTCAAGCCTGATCCTCATGACTATGCAAACAGAGAAGCTGAAGTACCTGAGCAGAATGCAGGTCCAGTTAACAGAGGGGCTGGCTAATATGTACCAACTCTTTCTCCTGGTGTTATTTTGCACTTCATACAGTTTCTTCTTTTTTTCCAACCTCACAATTTCCAACCAGCTCAAACAGGTAAGTAAATGTGTTGGGGGTGTGGTTTTGTTTAGCTAGTTAGTTTGTTTTTTCTTTAAATTCAGGAAAAAAAAAACCTTTTTTTTTTTTTTTACAGGGCAGAACACTGGTTCCTGTGTGAATGTTGTTACATTATATCATGTTACCAGTGAGATTTCTCTGTAGCAAAGATGAAAAGGTTTTGTAACTTCAGTTATACAGCTGTCTGTGTAGTTTATATATGCCTGAGTAAGGGCGGGGGTAAGTGGTCGCTGTTTTATTTGAAGATGAAGTATATTTGCAAACAGTGCTGTGAGACTCTGTTGGGCTTTTTCTTAATAAATTATATTAACCCATTACTAAGTCAAAATACTATTGATGATGCCTTGGTTGATCACAAAGTTAGGTGTCTGTTGAAAGGTGTATGTGTGCTATGTTTTTACTCTCTGCAGGAAGAATGGCTAATGTTAAAATTCTGTTGAGTTTTGGAACAACAAAACTTCTTTCCATGATTTATCACCTCCACTGATCAAAAAGAAAGGGAACTGACACATGCTTCTGCGTAGGCTGCTTTCCATTGAGTCCTTCCTGTGCCTAATGAAACTTTGTGTGATTACATTCTTTCCATCTGCAGATTTTCCAGCTTATCTTTGATAGCAAAACATCAGCCACCTTCATAATGATACCTGAAAATTTTATTTTTTTCCTAATGTCTTAGACGCTGACTAATTTTCTGCAGTGTTTTTTAAGACCCTAACCTTTTCCTCTCTAAAGTTTTCACAGAGAATTAGTCAGAAGGATTTTTAACAGTTGTATTAGAATTAAAACAATTGTTCCCTTTCTTCCATGTGAGGTAAAATGTACGCATGCTTTCCCTTCCCTGACTGCTACCGTCCTTTTCCCCCTGGGGTGGGAAATAGCTATATTTGTTTTCTATTGACAAGATATTAGTAGTGCTTACGGCATCTCTAATGCATTTGTCTTGAAGCATTAGAAAAAATGTTTTGCCCCTTAGGTGATCTGGGCTTAATTCAGGAAATAAATGCTCTTGGGTAACAATTCTATATCCTTATTAGTTTGCGTGCATCAAATGGAACAGAACAAGATGAACGATATCTGAATTGAAGAAGATTAGAACAATCTATCTCATAGGAGAAAAAACAGTTCAGATGGTATTAGCTGGGGGATTGTGTACTCTGATCACTGTAAAGAAATAAATGCAGTGGTTTACAAAGAGCAGTTTTTAATAGCTATTTCTAACATGCAAGCACTACCAGCAGAAGATGTAAACCAGACTCTACCAGTAAGAGACAAATATTAATTAAATCTATTCAGTGGAATCAAATACTTTTTTCTGGGGAATATCTGTGACTAGTACATGTTGTGAATGCAGCTTGCTTAGGTAAAACCTTTGCCTTGCTTGGAGGTGCACCTGCAGCTAAGGTGCAGCCTGGTTTCTTGGGGGGATTTAACTGACTTCAAAGAAAAATGCCTTCTGTAGCTGTCTCCTTTAATGCTATGAATTTTCCATAATTCCTTCCTTCTTGGTAGAGCAAACCTACCATTTTCGCCTTTTGCTGTTGTCTGCTGAAGAGGAATCTGACCATTTTCCTTTCTATGAAATACTATTTCTTGAATGTTAAATTGAAAACAAAAAACAAAAAAAAAAAAGGACGGGACAAGGGAGGATCTGTGTATTGAGCAGAACCCAGGAGGTACCATAAGTAGAGATCTTACACCTATTTTAATTCCATAACAAAAATGGTGTAGAGAGCCACAGTACTCTTGCAAGTCAAAATCTGAAATGGATAGGTGGAAACACCATATTTGCAGGTTTTTGTGGATATTATAACACCCTTTCCTTTTATACTACAGTATCATATTGCAGCCATTTCTTCTGGTTTTGACTTTTGAATTAATGATCTGAGACTTTATTTCTTTTTTCTCAAGATCAGGTTTATGGGGCACATAAGGAGTCTACCTAGAGGCATTTACTGGAGGATGGATATAACAAACGGAATAGGTCTCGCTTAGTTACTAGAATTTGAAATGGCCTGAGACAGTGATGTTAATTCTGCCTCACACTGCTTGGTCTGTTTTACTATTCCAAATGCATGGATACCTGATTTTACATAACTGGCTATCCATTGACTCTGCTTCATATTTATAGAGCTTGTCTAAAATTGAGAATTCTAAACCCAGATAACAGTATCCTAAAACTTTGCTTACAGTGTAGATATCATTAAATGAAGGTGGAAGACACCCTTCTTCACTCTGCCTTATGTTTGTTGCTCAAAGCCCACGCTGCAGGAGCATCAAAATGCTAGGTTATGGGCAAATCTTGCTTTCCTAACACAGTCCATTGGATTGAGCCTCTATTTTGCACAGTTTAAAAGCCAAATGGATTTAAGTGCCACAGTCCATTGGATTGAGCCTCTATTTTGCAGAGTTTAAAAATCAAATGGATTTAAGTGCTTTTGTTATTTTCTTCTTATGTGTCATGCAATTCCAATACCTTATTGACAACAAAAATATAACGGATTAAAGGATTTTTGAAAATTATATTTTTTAGTGCAGTTTGCCTTTCTGGTTCGTGGCTAATACTGTGAAACCCCTTTCTTTTTTGATAGCACTTAGCTTGTAGATATCTTCTAATGTATATTTGCTGTTGGAAGCTTTAAAAATCTAGTTTTCATGGAGAGTAGTTTCTTGCAGTGGTAATAATTTTAATTGCTCCACATACTTGATGTGAAAAATATTTGCAAACCAGCTTTGAAGGGGCAGGATAAACATTGAAGCTTGATTTAGTTTAACTGCTTGATCTGGAGGCCCATTTCCCCACACTTCTGTGTGCAGGCTGGTCTTCGAAACAAGAAGAGAGCATGTAATTGTTACAAGTTTCCATTTCTGTATTGCACTCTGGTGGCTTACAATGGAGCATAAACATAGGTATCGCTATTCTACTTTGCAAGTAGCAGCCTCTGGTTGTTCATGTTGATTAGGAAGGATGACACCTAGGATGACTCACATCAGCCTTTAATTTTTTTGTCGGGTTATGAAATGCCAGGTGCATTGTTACCGCAGAAGGTTTTGTGCAGTGACTTAGCTATACCACCTCCACACCAACTGTTATACATATTTGGTGATTTGCAGGGTTTTATATGTGTGACTGTCACATTTTTTAAAAATTGAGCCCTATTTTCATTGTGCCTTAGAGTACTCAGAAGTTACTATTTGTTTAAAGAATGCATTCAGAGTCTCTGATCACTGAAAAACTGTAAGTGAAAGTAATTAATTATAGGCACAGTAGCTGTGGCCTGTAATAGATGTGCAAGAGTTTTGTCTGTGACAAAACTGTAGGCTCTTTTAACATGAGTTTAAGAATACTCTAACTTCTCTTTTCTCAGATTTAGATAGTGACTTTCAGAATTTAGGCAGAGATGGTGAGATGGTGTACATTTATCTGACTGGTAGATCAGTTCCTGATCTGCCTGAATATTTATTTACCATGCTGTCAGCACAATTATTTCTTAATGGTGGTGACATGAAATACAGTTTCCTAAATAGTTTTACTACCAAATTACGCTCAAGCCACCTTATTTGTCCTGCCCACTGTTTAGAGGAGTTGGGGGAAAAAAATGTATCTGCCAGAAGAGCTATTAAATATATCAGTTTGCAAACATAGATATTTATACTAAGGTGGTTACTATGGCTTCCTCTCTCCTGCATGAACTACATAAAAAAAAAATTGTGTTTAATACACATGGACAGTGAAGAGGCAACATTTCCCACTGTTTCTGCTTTCCATTTCTGTTGAACCTTTGTACACCACCTTGCATCCCATTTGTTTTGCTTGGTGCATCACCCTAATACAAAACAAAACTAGCATCTGTTCCTTCCTACAGCATCTGGACATAAAATAGAAAGGCAGAAAGGGAGAAAACAAGATAAGAGTCTTAAAGTATCAGGAATTTTCCGGTGCTGATGTGGTTTGTAATCCAGAGAGGACGGTTTATATTTTTGCAAGTTGTCAAAGTTGATTAAATTATTTCAGATGAGAATTTTCTGCCACTGGATTTTAGTCAATGAATTGGTGGCATAAATGCTCTTTTCTATGGTTTGACATCATTGTGACAGTCTGAAGAATAATCAATAGAAATGATAAGGATGGTTACCACTGACTAGTTTATTAGCATTATCAATTTCACAGTAACTGACCTTTTCCCTTTCTGCCTCACTTCTCTTCATCTGTCGTGTTTCATTTCATCAGATTGATTTCCTTTTACTGTAACAGTCTGTATGTGTCAGACTTCAAATGCTAATCAGCCCTTACAGTTTCTCACATGGTGTTGAGAAGCTACTAGTTGTATTTAAAGTTTAAATAAAGTTATTTCTAATTGGGTCCTCCTGAGAGTGTTACAAAATATAAAATGTTCCTTCCTACTAGTACTCATTTTCTTTTTAAATACTAAACTTAAATTTTAAAATTAGGTGATTATTATTTAATGCCAGTAAAGAAGTTGCTACTGTCATTTAAGAAAATCTGTTTGCTGTGGAATTAAACTTGCATAAACATATGTAGGGGGTTTTTTTAGAACATGATATTAACTGTAATTGTATATATGTCTCTAAAACATCGTCTGATATTTGTAGGATGTGATTTCTTAACAGTAATAAAAAAGCATGCAAACATGTGTACCCTACATCACACTTTCAGCTCTCCTGTGCCGTGCACAGCAACCTGGCTGGGATGACTACACTGTCTCACTTTGTCCCAGGATAAATTTGCACCCAACACACTTTACCTGTAGTTTTTATACAAGCAGAGTCATGTAAACATAGTCCCTATTGACATTTTTCTGGCCATTTATGTTGGAGGTTAATGTATTTAAAATTAAATAGAATTTATTCCCTAAGACATGTTGCTTGGATAGTGAACTATGATTCACCTGCTGTGTAGGATGTGCACCTGTGGCTTGTTTCCTCAATAATCGATTTCTCCCATCAGAGAGATTATTATAAATAAATTGCATCACTGCTGCTAAGTTTGAATGATACACTTTTTTTTTTTTTAAATCTTATCACTTACAAGATTACTGTTATTAATTCTTGCTTCTGATCTGCAATAAATGGAAGTCATCCTAAATGTCATTGTAAAGTCCCAAGGGAATATGACCTGATCTTTGTCATGAAATCTGCATGCTTATAGGTCAGAAGTCTGCTTCACCCTTTCACTACCCCCAGTGTGGCTGGCATTTTCCATAGAACACATGTGGAGGAAAATAAGACACAATTACTTAGAAATTAACAGCTGAAAATGGGATATTGATTTGAACTGCAGTCAAACATGATTTGATTTTCTATCTTTCATTTAATTTGGAATCATCTTTTGTGGTGGACTCCTGAGACTTTACCGACATGGATCGGCTTTCAAATCTCAAGTTGCTGAAGGTTAACATAATCTTAATGGGATAGTTTCACCTTATGACCCACCAGTAGTTGTTTGCCAGGGTATCTTGGGTCATTCAAAAATGTCAGAGCTCAAGTTGTTTAATTCAGATTGGCATGTTAAATGTGTAAGCACAAGTACATTGGCCCTAATTTTTTTAAAATTTTGAGAGATTGAGGTAATATCAGTTGCTTGAGTGCCACGTAGGAGCTTAACTGTGCAGTTCAGATGGTCCAAAATTAATTTAAATGCTTATACTTTTTTGTGTCAAACATTGCTCATAAACCTATTTAGAAGATCAGATGCTGGGTCTGAATGTCTCAAAAGACATCTTTGATGACACAGGGTGAGTGCCCTGCCTAATGTCTGCTCTCTGCTGCGCTGAACATGTTACGGGACCCCACGTGAGGAATGGGATGCCAGCGTTGACCCACGTCATTTAGCAGTGCAGTAGCTCTGAAAAGAGCTCAGGCATTCTCCAAACTGTTCTACAGTTACTCCAGTCAGTTTTAAGTTGTGCTGTGAAACAGTATGTTCTGGGAGAGCTTTAGCTGTAGCTACTCCTTATTTTTTGATTTCCTTTTCCTTATGGAAATCCAGTGAAGTCAGCGTGGAATTGTCCTGCAACACCATACTAAATCTTTTCCTTATGTAGATTCCCACTGGAGTCCTACAGCTACAGAATGTAGTGCCAAGTAATAAAACCCATGTTAGAAATGGATGAAGATTTTTTTTTCCCAGAATAAACCTTAACAGAACAAATGGCCTGCCTGGCATTTGGGAGAGGTATTTCCATGGCTTGGCATAAGATTGCATAGGTTCAGACAGGTTTTGGAACACATTTAATGATGTTTGTGTGTTGTATTAGGTTTTCTATATATAATTTATGACTAAAGAAAAATAGATACAAAATCAAGCATCTGCAGCAGTACTGTACATTACTTAGCATCCCTAAAAATATCTCAGTGCTTTCCTGGTGTTCTACTGTAAGTTTATGGACAAAATAGATACTGTATAGTACACCATTCATTGTAACATCATGCAACTTCAGTCACAGCAAGAATTAAGCTATTAATTTCACTAAATGCCACTAGATCTACTCTTTCCAGCCTCCAAGATTTCTCTGAAAGCTTTTCTTCTTGGCTATACCACACTTCCCCATGTATACATAAAACACTCATCTCAAAGATTCATCAGTCTAAAGCTTCCCTCCAACACATCTTTAACAAAAAAAAACCCACCATAATTTAAATATAGTATTCTGCATATCTTGCCTATTCTGTCTAGGTAAGTTTTTACATCCTCATTGAAGGCACTTGCTCAAAGGAAAGGAATTATGAGCATTTTTCTAGGTGTTTCTTCCCTCACCCCACTTTGTTTTTGAGTGAGGTACCATGTAGAAAGTTGAGGGGTGTTTTTTTTTTAAATGGGGGGGTGAGGGAAGATTTTAAAAAAATTCTTATCATTAGAAAAAAAAAAGTGTTATTTGGCTGCTGTTTATAATATACAAAAATTGTTGAGTTTTCATTGAGTTTTTTATATAAACTTCTTGTAGATATACAAAAAAGTATCCCTGGACTTCTGAAATTTGATATGACAGTCTCCCACAGAAAGGTGTTTGTTTGAACTTAGTGCCTATGACTTAGGAATTATCTTTTTGAGTACTTGGATTTCAAAGAGCTATTAAAAGATAACTTGTGTGGGTTGTGGTTGTTGGGTTTTTTCTTCTTGTGATTTTCTTTGTTATTAAAGAAATCAGGTTAGGATCCTTTATTTTGCACTTTTAGATTCAAACTTAAAGCTTTCCTTTTATTCCATGCTTACTTCTTCCCATGCTCTGTGTATATAAAACTGTTTTGCTTCTTCACCATTAAATTTCCTTTTAGCAACACCTACATTTCATCAGCATATCCTTGTCCCACTTCCTCCTCACTGACTTCAAATTGAAGCTCGTTTAGGGTAATACTGCCTGTCTTGGAAGAGTAGGCTCCTTGTCTGTGCTGACAGCAAACAAAGGATCCCTTAATACTTTTCACGCGTGTGCAAACTACACACATAATCAAGTCGAAGGGGAAAATAGAGGTCATTAAATTCATATTACATGTCATTATTTTATCTTGTCGCATCAACCCTCAGCAATTTACCAGGCTTAGGACATTGGGGACCACAATGGGGCTAATTAACAGGCAGTGTGCTTGTTTACCCTAGAATTTCCAAGTGTCTCATTGGTGACAAAATAAAATCTAATTATTTTTGGTATTTTATTAAGTGGTTTGTTAGCCATTATATAATTCTTCTGAAAGAAAAGCAATCTGAAAATTATGGATACCAGGAAGGCAGAGCCTGTTGATATTTTTTGTGAGAGCAACAATTGCAAATCTAAGTCTTGAGGAAGGAGAAAGAGATGAAACAGTATTGTGAGACTACAGTGAATGTTGTTTTTCCTACTGTGTACAATTATATGTAATTAGATCTGTCCTTTTTTATTATGCTGTCTAAAAAATTAATTCTACCTATCTAGGTACTGAATGAGCTTGTAAATAAGATAGCAAGATCAACATAGTCTGAAGAAATAATTAGTAACAATTTAACAGAAATTGTTCTGTTCAGGCTAAATCAATAGTAATGGAGATGAATAAATGGGTGGAAACCTTAAGTAATTACAAATCCTTTAAATTATTCTTGAATTAGAAAGCAGGAGAAAAGAACAGATTTAATTATTTTTATAGATGCATGGGAACAGAACTTTCTGAATTATCTTTGTTCTTTCTTTTCTAGCACTTTTTTAGGCAGATCGTATTCTGTTTCCTGTAGTAGTTGGACTTCGTATGCAACTCTGCTAGCTAGGCTAGATGTACCAATTGAGGTACTTTGGGGTTTTTTCCCCAAAAAATGACTTAGAAACATTAGTGGGAAGAAGTGGACTTCTTGTGCTAACTAACCTCTGGCATCAGACTGGGGGTTTTTTTGCACAATTCTTCTTCTTTGCATCACTCAAAGGAGGAAAGACCATTGCTCTTTGTGGTGTTCTGCATAGTATAGAGGAACTTTTAAGAAACAGTAAATTTACTTCTATTTAATTGAAAAGTACTAGTATGCTGAGATAGTTGATAGCAGCTAAACTAAAATCAATCAGAGTAAATTGGAAAGTAACCAAATATTACTCTTTGGATCACCATGGAAATGTAAAGGTCAGAGAAGTTTAACCTAGGGAGTGCTGCTGAGACTTAGGGATCTCTCAAAACCTAGCACTGGTATTTTGATTCTCTTTACCTTGAGTAGCAGCATCAAAGATTCTGCAATAAAGCCTTTGCTAAGTGACCTAAATTCTTTCTTGATATAAAGTGTTCGGAATTGTTACTGAAGAAGACCATTTTCAATCAAACCTGTGAATGACTGAAGTAAAAGAACAAAAAAGCAACCTTCTCAGTGTTTTGGATTTATAGACAGATGAGAGATTGACTTAGTCTTTAAAATAAATCGATTACTTAATTTTGTTTAATGTCTCTCCCTTCTTCAGCTGGAAAGGCAACTACTGATGCAGAATCAGATGAGAGAGAGACAAACAGCCATGCAGATTGCTTGGACACGGGAATTTCTCAAATATTTTGGGACATTTTTTGGACTTGCTGCTGCAGGTTTAACAGCTGGGTATGAAGCTTCTTTCCTATCAGAAAATATAAATATATTACCTTTATATTTCTATGATGTGCAATCTTCCTTTTGCATTATAGCAGGTAGTTATTTCTATCCAGTAATTGCTCAGAGATTGATTGATGACAGAGTGATTCTGATTTCTGTCTGCTTACAGATGTGTTTTGGTTGTGTCTGTACTACAGACTTATGTAAAAGCAGAGACGTGTGAGCTGACAGTAAGATTATACAGCGGAGGTAACAAAAGTTCAGTGTAAAATAAAAATGATTTGTGGAATAGGAGGGATTTTTTTTTAAAAAGCCATGCTCTTTTCATGCCTATAGTGTGATTTAATGAACTGTTAATGAGCAGCAAATGCTTCACCATCTTTTTTTTTTTTTTAATATGTCAGTAAACAAGTGGACATACTCTGAAAGCTGTTCACTTAGAATTTGAATTCTAGAAAGTCACCCAAAAATCTGACTAATAAAGCTAAACTGAAAGGGGAAGGACTTGCCATATGGGACTTTTTTTTGGTAATGTGTTTTTCTTCTGCTTTAATGTGATTAGAGGGAATGTAGAAAAATACTTGTGGTTTGGTGTACGTAGTACAGACTAAATGCACACTGTGATTTATGTGTTCTCTGTGGATTCAGATACATTTGGAAGTGGACATATTTTGATTGCTATATGTTGAATGTGACCAAACAGATATATACATGTGCACATCCATGTGCACTTGTATATATGGATATGTACATGTGCACATCCATTATCTTAACTTGTTAGATAATCCCATTTTTGTTAGATATATTCAAAACTCACTTGAACCATTTGTTTTTAATATCCAGCTGAGCAAGAATGCAACCAGAAGGCAAATGCTTCTGAGGAAATTTCAGACCTAATCTCCTTTGATAAGAGAGTGTAGAAGCATACACAAATCCTAGACAGTCAAGGTCAACCTAAACCAGCAGTGCTGATGTGCTGAATGTCCTAAATAATCATACCTTTTCCTTCTCCTTTTTTTTTTTTTTTAAACAGAGCAATAAAAAAGAAGAAGCCAGGACTTTTACTGCCAATAGTTCCTTTAAGCTTCATATTTGCGTATCAATATGATATGGGTTATGGGACACTGTTGCAAAGGATGAAAGGTATGTGTATGTAAGTCTGTCTAGTTCACACTTGGGAGCAAGCTTAGTATTTCAGATAACCTCTTGTATTTTTAAAATTGCTGGGAGAAAACTTCACATAGATTTTCTTTTGCCTTCTGGACAAAAAAATCTTAACTCTTTCATTTATTTTCTTCTGTGTCACAATCAGGTATCTTCCCAGTCAGAAGTACTTGCTCAACTTTTACAGTTAAGACTGTTAATTTCTCCTTTCTTGTTTCAAAAAAAATGTGAATTCTAAGGCTACAAATACAGCTGAAGTAAGCACTTCATATTTTGAAGAAATGACAGATCTAGTAATTTCCTTGCATATTCCACTCCGATGCTGCTGTTCGGGCAAGGAGTGAGGACATTAGGGGCAGGTAAAAGGATGCCAACAGGAATCATGGGCTTATACCTTCATGACCACCACAGTTGTCTGCTAATCGTTTTGGCACAGTCCCTTGCCAAGATGAAAAAAAGAAAGGTGAGTCCCAGAAAGTGGGACTTGCCCTATAATTTCCCGTGGTAGATCTGATTAATGATGGGTGTTGAGGATCATGGAGGTGTGTTTATTTTAGCTCTGATTCCTAGTGCAGAAGGCATGCTAAGAGAGTGTTCACTGTAAGTGAAGACAGCATTGGGCCATGGCTTGTCACCTTCACAAATCATCTTAATTAACTAGCTTGATTTTCCCATCTTCTACTGACTAAATCATTGTTTCAGCTCTTGGTCTTAGCCTCCAGATCTAAGTGCTAGGTTTCTTAAGTCTGTGTACTTTATTGGAAACAATGATACATTAATTAGACAAACTCTGAGGTATTTCCTGCTGCATACAGGTACAGCTATACTTAGGTGATGCAGCAATATGTGTCTGTGAACATTTCCTAAACTAAATATCTTTCTTTGGATTCTAATATGAAGAGGCAGCTAAGCACAGGGAGAAAAGCCACGTGGTGCTTGGCAAGCAGGGTGCTGAACAAGAGATTAGTGCATACAGTGCAGAAGGAACACATGGAATTTAAGATTTGTTAATTTGTTTTTTCTAATGAGGATGTTTTCATTCCAGAATTTTGAAAGATTGAGCATATCATAGTGCAAACCCCGTGGCAAGAGTATGCACTGTGTTTACTGAGGACTCTGTAGTCCTGAACAGGTTGAAGGGGGGCAATGTGGCATCCTGTTGCTTACCGAATTAGAAAAGGCATCTTCAACGTCAGATCCAGTAGGGCAACTTCCGCAGTACCTGAGAAAGCTCATGAAAAGCTTTCAGAGACAGAAAACTGTGGAGCTAATAGGAAAATAAAATAAAATGAAATATCCAAATAAACTCTTTTTTTTTCCTGGAAAATATTTTATCTTTTCCAAAAGAAATGAGGTAATTTGCTATAAACTCATGAAAGCATTTAGTGTGCTATCCCATGAAGATCATGTTAGCATGAAGAACATGGAAATTAGTAGACAGGTAAGCATCAGAGTAAGAGAAGATGTTGAGGTTTGTGCTCAAAGAGGAAGGTTGGGCTTTAGCAGGGTTATTACTGATACTCCTCAAGATTTGATCTGGACCTGGTTTTGTGTTGTATTTAAAATTATAGGTTACATTAATAGTAGGTTATGCTAATTAAATCTGTGGATGACAAACTTGATTAGGGTGATCAACGGAGAAGAAATGTACTGTAGTACAAGAAGAACAAATGACCTGAAGAACTGAGGTTATAAAATAGGTTTCAATTTGATAAGAAAGTCAGCGAGAAGCTAGAGACTAATAAGGATTTCTACCGTCAGAGCTCTCCTACCAGCTGGAAATGACAGAAAGAAAAAACTGAATGTATTAGGTAATCACAGAATGAGTATAATCCAGTAGTGTGATGAAGTTGTGTCTGATAAAGTCTGACACAAGAGAGTTTTCTTAGCATCACGGGGTGGTTGAGGCTGGCAGGAATCTCTGGAGGTTGTCAGGTTCAGCCTCCCTGCACAGGCAGGATCACCTAGTGCCAGTTGCTCAGGAAAATATCCGGCTGGCTTTTGAATATCTCCAAGAAGTGATACAGCCACAACAGAGATTACAGATAGGAAATTATTGATACAGGAAAATAGTAATACCTCCCTTGGAGATTTGTATATAATTTTGATCACTTCTGTGTAAAGAATCTATAACTACGGAAGAGTTGAATTTATGAGGGAACGTTGAGCTGCCTTGTGAGAGAAAGGCAGTGTGTTTAGCCTTGTAAAAAGCCACAACAGATTTGCATCTACAAATCCTACTTACAGGTTGGGATAAAGGAAGGTAAAAGAAGGAAATGACAATTATCAGCACTAGAATAAACAGAAATGGACTAGCCTGAAAGAATCTGGGCTGGAAATCAGAATAAGGTTCGTAATTATGAGGAGATCAGGTTTAGAAGTTAATTTTTAAGATCAAAATGAAATAGTTAGAAGGTTTTACAACAAAACTTACCTGCAGCCACAATGTTTGTTCTTACTACTCAACTGATGGCTGTGTCCACTCCCATACTACCTTCTCAACCTCTTTTATTACCCATCTGTTCTGTGCATGCCATACTTCATCTCTGTGGTGTAAAAATGTATATACTATTACCTTTACTGTTCCCTCTTTAACATGTCTTTTTCCCCAGGGTATGCCTATCTCCAGCCTCATGGCCAGTTCCCTCTCCTCAGCTACACTGCAGTTATATCTTTACTGCACAATCTTCCTTGTATCTGAACAACCTTGATCAAATAGTCCTGCATCTGCTGTCCTTCATTCCTTGCAATCAGTTTATACTGCTGGAAGGTTTCTCTATTTCTCCTTCACCAGGCATTTTGTCTCTGATCTTGCTTACAGTTTTGTGGGGTTTTTTTATTCTGTCTCTAGGCTACTTGTCCAAATGTTTTCTCATGACTTGCCTATTCTCCCAAATCAAAATCAAAGGGGTTTTTCCTTGTCCTATAGCTTGGGCTAATTAAAGCAAAAACTGAGAACATATCAGGAAGAACCTGGTTTGAGGTCCACTTGTGCTTCTGAAAAGCCCTAAGTGTGCCAGGGCCGTTTATCAGAACGGAATCTTTTGGGGATGGCAGGGCTACAGAACAATCATCAGGTGCACTCTTTTCTGAATGGCTGTGGATACTAAGAATCAGTTGTGGACCTGCTATCTGTGTTCTTGGCCTTGCTGTTCTGGGGTTTTTTTCCCAGTCCAGGTACATATTGCTGGTGTTTTTCAGACAGATTATTAGAGATGAGGGGTGGGATTGTATAGACAGCCACCAGCTGTGCAGCACTTCTCCACTAAGCTATGAAGCTTTGGCTACCTTTTCCAAGCTTTAGGTACCACTGCTTGTCTCCTGAGCCAAGTGAGAAGTATGGTGACTGGGCAATCTGCTCTCGTGCATGCGAGTGACAGGCATAGAGATTCAACTATCTATAATATCTCACTGTCACCTAAGATCTCTTGCTATTCCATAATTAGATGCTACTACATGGTACTCACTGACATTGTGTTATTACCAGCTGCTGGGAGTGGTAATCAGTGTCTTCCTGGTGGATATTACTGGTGCGTGGAGATCCCAAGCACTGAAATAGTACCAAACTTGCACTTGGAGATTTTAGCGTTCAGACCTCTTTTAAAGAATGACTACAACCTTGACTGCATTACAGCATTGCCAGGCTTATTGCACATAAACACAGCTTCTGAATCACTGCCATAACCATCATCAGTTCAGAGTTAAAGACATAGGTAAATAAGACTGTTGACATTATACCCAAATTGCATCAGCCAAAACAAACCCATTCTTTGCCTAATCTTCATCCTTTCTTGTATCACAATCAGGCCACCACAACTTACATATGATGTTCAGTCTTTATCTTTGTTTTTTTTATTATCTGTCCTAGATGCTTTAATTCCAGTCTTACCCAGAACATTCTGCATCCCACAACTTTTCCCTGCTATGCCATTACAACTGTGTGTTAGTTAACTGCCTTAGTAAATGCTTTTAGGACATTTAGTGGGTAGACAAGTCCCAGTCTACCCACTTTCTGCCTGTAGCCTGACATCTTTTAACTTGTCTAGAAACAAGAAGAAAAATTGTGTCTGAATATGACATTTCTAGGATACTCCTGACAGGGAGTTTATTTGTTAAAACTTGTCTACACTTTTTGTGTATGTCTGATCCACCCTCTTCTTAGACTCTTCATTGGTCAAATATAGCACAAGGTTGGTACAAAGTATGTAGTGTTGCTAAGTCCTTCCTATATCTCATCCCTCCCATCCAAAGCATGTGTGTAGTACATCTCTAAATTAACTCACCTAGGTTTTGGGGTTTTTTTGCGGGGGGGGGGTTGGGAGGAGAATAAGGCTAACAGAAATGGCAAAAATAGCAGCATAATTGATTGTTTTGGATGACGTACTTTGAAATAAAAGCAGCTTGAGGCAGATACTGGCTCAGACCAAACACTTCCATGTGCAGTTATCCCACCAGTCCAAAATTTTTAAAGACAACTTTACTGATACATTGGCATCAGCTTAATTGTAAAATACATAGCTCTCACCTGGTATTTTGCTATTCTGGCCCAAACAAGAATAGCTTCATCAGTTTGATTTTTTTTTTTTTTTTTTTAAACTTTCTTTGCTGTCTCGTAGTAAAGGTGGGGAAGATTATTTAATATCTCTATTTTTTTTTAAGGTGAAGCAGAGAACATAATGGACACGCAGAGCGCTTTGCTCGAATTGCCAAAAGGACAGCTCACTTATGAAGGCCTGGAGAAAATCAGAAGATCTCAGAGCAAGTTCTTTATAGAAAAATAGGAAGATGGTATTAAAGTTTAATATCTGAGATGTGATTGTAATACTGGTGTTGGGCATCAATGAATTATTATAATTTTGTGAAAGTTACAAGCTTTTATAAAACCAAAATATAATTAATGATCTTAATCGGTACTTTCTAAAGGAGCAATTTTCATGTTGTGTGGAACTCCTGAACATATCCATTATTGCTGTAGTATACTTTTATTGTCTAGAATGAAATATTGAATTTCCACTGTCTATTTAGAGTCTGAAAAATAATTTTCACCTCTAGCAAAAATGTCTGGTACCGACCAAACTCACTATAATCAAGAAAAATGAGTTAATTGGTAGTTATGACCATATTTATACAATTTTATAATTTTCAAATCTATTTAAGGATGCACAGCTCAATTTGAAGTCAGGAATAGACAGTGAACTTTGAAAAATAAGACACTATTTATTAGCTGTTCTTTAGGCAGTAAACTCACCATCTCTGCTTCAAACTCTGGAATAAACAGCTTTTATCAGAAGTATGTTCAGAAGTAAACACGTCACTTGCTAACTGTGTGTTTTACTGCTAGGAAAAAATGTATTAAAGTATGAGCAGAGATAATTTCTCAAAAAGAGAAAACAAATTATGTAGCTATTTCCTGAATCTTTTTCATGCTTGTTTGACATTCTGAAACTCAGGATAATTTGTTTACATGAAATCAGAGTTTCACTACTAAGATGAATATTAACTGTAGCTAACAGCAAGCAAAATTATTAATGTATATTTTTGTAATGAGTAGATCCAAGGGGTCTCACAAGTACTGAAAAACTGAGGAATTTTTTTGCATGCCTTTACTCTAGCATGGTGGATACTGAGGATATAATTTTAGTGTATTTTAGTGTTCTGATGTTACACTTGGAAAAAAAAATGCATCTTTCTGTGTTGGAAGTCTTGTTTAGAACCAGATTATTTTGTGTTTTGGATGGAAACTCTTCTAGCATTAGTGTAATTATGGAATGGAAAACAAATGCTCCAAAAAACAACCAATAACGAGTTAAGCCTAAGACTATATTGCCAGTCTGAATTAAAAATCTAATTCCAGCTGCAGATAATGCCCCAAATCTGGTTTTGAAGACTACTTGACTAAAATTAAAATATTGCTATGGGAAAGCAGGTGAATATATAATAAAGCAAAAGCTTCTCAACGTAGAAGAAATTAATACCACAGTTTCTGTGATCTCTGAAAGTGCACTCTCTTCTGTGTTCAATCGCTTCTGTAATTGGTTCTGTCATCAGCATGTTAATGATGCATAGAATTGGCAACAGATTTCAAATGTGATGCATTTTAACATGCAGAGTGATAAAATGAGTTATAATAGCTGGTTTGGTTAGAATAGCTTGGCCTACACTTGGGCCGTTTAGGATTTAAGGTGGTGATTGCAACAGCCCTGGAAAGCATGCCTCAACTCAGCCTATGGTGCTACCTGTGTTCTGTGAGCTCACAAAATGCAGCCCAAGACCATCTCACATTTTCTACCTGTCCTGCAACATAATCCCTCACCGCTTGCTGCTATATTATGTAGCACTCTTAGGACACCTGTATCTGTTTACTTACTTTGCTTTGCACAACAGACAATCTACTACCTTCCCCCAAGTTCTGAAGTTCACCTTGCTTTAATTTTTAAGAGTTTATAGTAGCCTTTTATGTTTTGATATGTCATCTATTGACACTTTTTCATCCAAGAAAAACAATTAAACCAGCTTGTTTTGGTGTTTGCACTGGTGCCTTTTTAACCATCTTTTATTCACATAGAAGACGTTTTTACAAGAGAGCAGTTTCAATAGTCCATACAGCGGTTTTACTGACAAAGCCTAAGAAAATTATGAAATGCCCTAATCCTATCCGCCTCGAATTAGGAATTAGTATCTGTGTGTTTGTGATAGTTTGGTGGCTATGGTGTTGGATCAAAAAGTGGTGTTTAAGGCAGCAAGCAGGCTTCTAGACCCAGATGACAGTTTTAGGAGATGATAGGATAGCTGTTTATTACTCCATCCTTTTTTGGGGTTTTTTTCCTCCCAAAGGTTAAATTTAGATCAATAGCATTAATTCATCACAAGACTCCACACTAAAAAGTAATGAAAATGGGGCAAGTTTAATTCAGTGTTACATAGTGGGTATCAGCGAAAGTTACCAAATTTATCAAGGAAAAACAACAGGCTCTAAGCAGGACAGTCTAATACCAAACCCAGAAATGGATGTACACAGGCTACATAGAATGTGCCAAAGACCGTCAGAGAAGTTGACTGTTAGGCACCTTTACTGCCTTTATTTTCTACTGAGAGCTTTGCTTTTCTTGACAAATAAATAATTTGTATTGAAGATGCTCATTCTTTGTTGTTGTGTAGTTATTCTACTGCCAGTGTATTAATCAAAGTATTTGCCAAGCCCGGTCATACCTGTCACATAGGTATATGGACCTGGGGGTCCTGGTGGATGACAGTTTGGCCATGAGCCAGCAGTGTGCCCTGGTGGCTAAGAGAGCCAATGGGATCCTGGGGTGCATCCAGAGGAGTGTGGCCAGCAGGTCAAAGGAGGTGATCCTCCCCCTCTACTCTGCCCTGGTCAGGCCCCACCTGGAGTATTGTGTCCAGTTCTGGGCTCCCTGGTATAAAAAGGACAGGGATGTCCTGGAGAGAGCCCAGCAAAGGGCTATGAAGATGATTAAGGGAGTGGAGCATTTACCCTACGAAGACAGGCTGAGTGTACTGGGGCTGTTCAGCCTTGAGAAAAGAAGACTAAGGGGGGATCTTATCAATGTTTATAAATATCTCAAGTGTGGGACACAGGGGGAAATGGTCAGCCTCTTTTCAATGGTCTGTGGAGACAGAACAAGGGGCAATGGCCTCAAGTTGGAGGACAAGAAGTTCTATACCAATATGGGGAAGAACTTTTTCCCAGTGAGGGTGACAGAGCCGTGGGACAGGCTGCCCAGGGAGGTGGTGGAGTCTCCTTCTCTGAAGATATTCAAGACCCATCTGGACACCCACCTGTGCAATCTGTCCTAGGGAACCTGCTTTGGCAGGGGGTTGGACCCAATGATCTCTGGAGGTCCCTTCCAGAATCTCTGATTCTGTGATAGACGTACATCTAGAGTGGTTGAAGTGTACGACCTGCTTTAGAGAACAATGAAAAAGCTGGAGAGCTTACCTGTGGCAGGGTCTACTTCGGGGAAATAAATGTTTGCAGCACAAATTGTCCATAATCATTGTATCAGTTGTACTCGTAGAAATAAATAAGTAAAGCACCTAAAATATCCTGCTCCTTTCTGTCATTGATGCTCAACTGGCTTCAGCTGTAAGACTGACTGTAATATATCACAGCAACTGTCTTTGTTTTCATGAATCACAGGGCGAAGAGAAGAATAACTGTAGGGGGAGCTTGTTCTGACCTGAAGGCGCACCTTTTATCACCTTAATCCTGGTTTTCTTCCAGTCATAATGTCTGATAGCCATATATTCTGAATCAGTATCACTTGCAGCAGGATTCTTCTGGGAAAGTATGTCATGATTAGGATGTCAAAATTAAACTCTGTTCTCTTTATGGATATGTCTTATTTAGAATCCAAGAAAGTGCATGCTTCTTGTGAACAATTGCTGCTTGGCTCACACTTGTGTTGATCTGGTTTTGCAGGATACATGAATATTGTTGAGAAACAAGCAAGGTCTCTTTGGGGGATCCAGTTTGGGCCCTTTCCTTCCTCAGATGAATGCCTTAGTTTTTCTGGACCAATCCTTATGATAGGAAAAGTTGATTCTCACAGCCTCTTCCTAAATGGGAGGTCATTTTATGACTATGACTGCATATCGCTGCTTTTAAACGTCAACGGAGAAAGCACTTACATGGACGTAGACAAATGAGATAATTTCTGCATTATTGTTTAATTTCTTAGTCTTAGAATTCATTACAGAAAAATGTTTGGTGTTCTTTTTTTCATTAGCTTTCTGAAAGGTGAACTGGTTTCTAAACTCCACGATCACCTGATGAAGATAGCTGGGTAACACTGGTACTTAGTCACCAATCACATGCATGTGGTGGCATTTCACATTTGTTGCAGAATCCTGTCTGGTACTAAGCAAACTTGAGAAATAGTTAAAATTCCCATTTTGGCAGCGAATTGCATGAATTTGAAATTAAGTTTCTGAAAAAAGACTGATGATGCTTGTACTTTTCTGTCCTGTGTCTGATTTGCTGTGTAGATTGTCCAACATTTAACAGGTGAATAAGCCACACATTAGAGGTATTCAAGGCTATCAAGGTATTGTTAAAGGGTATCTTCTTTATTTTCATGAAGTATCCTCAACCCTCTATGACCTTTCATTGCTGTTGGCCAACAGATTCAAAAATCAGTGCAAGGGAGAGAAATGGTACAATCATCTTTACCTTATTTTAGGAAACTAAAACAAACTACTTGCACAGAGACAGTACACTGGATGTGGCTGTCTTGCAAGATCCTGACGATCATGAATTGAATTTAATTTCTTTGCTGGTGTCTGTCCTTACAACGCAAACAGGAGGAAGGTGGGTAATTCTTTCAGATGAGTTGTATTTCAGTTGTTTATTTTCTTCTGCATGTGCTGTTCAGAACAGATTTTCTAGCTATGATGAACAGAGGCAAGCCTAGCCTCTGACTTGATCTAAATTCAATGCAAATTACAGAGATTGCCAGTTATGTGTGATTTAAAGTTACATGACTAACATAGGAAGTTTCTTAATACCCTACTATTCAAATCACAGTAGATGTAGTTGAAAGCCCTAGATGCAAAGACAAGGTTACTAAAATATTTCTGGAGGAAAAGTACTGGGCAACACACCCTGCTAGTGAAAGTGGATTAAGCATAGCAATATCAGACAATGTCAGACTACTGCCAGCATTCAGATATGACCCTTAATAAAACTCATTAACTCACTGCCGGTTCCTGCAGTCTTTAGTCCTAGCAAGAGAGCATTTGTAGCCTGTGCTACAACAAAAAGAGTGATGAACAGTGCTGCAGTGTGGGCTCCCCTGAGGAATTATGAATGTCTAGAAAGACATTCCTTCCAAATCGTCTTTCACGACAAGTGTTCTATCCCTTTCCAACAAGCACGATGGAAAGCACAGAAAGTATTGTCTTTCATGCTCACTAGCCCCAATGAAGAAGCAGGTGAGGTCAGAAAAGCTGTTTTGGACTCTTTGTTTTTCAGTCTCTTGACTGTTTGCATGTAGCAGCTGTAGACACTGCTTTCAAGCCAACCACCATAATGGTGGCCATCGTAATGAATGCCTTTGCTTAGGGAGATATTGTGCCACAGCAACTGGTGGTCCAGTTAAACCTGAAAATAAAGCATGTAGAGAGTCAAGAGTTTTCCAGCTAAATTCACAAATCAAGCCACTACTTGGGGACCTCCTGAAATTTTTACCCTGGTAAAAACCACATCTAACATTGTGCTGTGTGTAAAGACTGGATCCAATATTGGGCATGGGCATCAAAGTAGGGAGTAAAATAAACTATATTTGTTTAGAAGCTAAGTTGACAGGTCAGTCACCACACATTTCAAGAGGCACCTTCCTTATTGCTGTGAAAGTCCTAGTAGTGCTCTGGCACATGACTACAGCTGTCTCAATGAAACAATTCCCTTTTGCCTAGAAGACTACTTACAGTCCATGAGTAAGTTCACCTGATGTGATGGGTATTTTCAGAAAAGGTCTGTGACACCAAGAAGATGAAGCTGCTGCTCTCTCTAAAAATGCAAGTTGTGATTACTCTTGCACAACTTGTCTGTAACAGGATGACAATTAAAATTTTAATCAAGGGAGAAACAGATCATGGTTCTTTTCCTCTGAAATTTCAGATTGGCAGGCTTCACTTCTGCAGATTGCATGAATGAGTGTCTATTGTTGAAGCAGTACCGCTGTCTAAAACTTTTAAAGCTGAAACAAAAAGCAAGGCCAAGTATAGACACTTTTGCAGGTTGCTCAGTATGCTAGCCCTCCCCAGCCCCTCTCTAGATCCAGCTCAGTGTAAAATATCCAGGTTCTCCTTGAAAAGATGACTGGCAGCTCTAACTTCTCTTGAGCACAGATGTAATGTTCACACCAAGCTGTGGATGCACATCTTCTCTGTGCTCTTCCTATATTGAGTTTTGAGGGGTTTTCTCTAACAGTATTGAATGAACAGAAAGATAAGCCCTCATGCAAAAGGATCTATAGACAACAGGTTCATTGTATTTTTTAGACAGATAAACTTTTCTGGTTTTCCAGGTATGACTTTATAGAAGGGGACAGTAGCCACTTGTCCTATTGTGCTGGAAAACCCCCGCAATAAACAACGAACAAAGTCAAGGTTTACTTTCGCTGGGCTGATAGCTCTGCTTGCTGCATCCGAAGATTGCCGTGCTTGTCAGGCTGCTTGGGGGCTGCTGGTGAAACACACAGCCATGGAGCTTCACTTCCCCAGGACACACGAGTCAGAGCTGAGGTGTCTCTGACGCTTGGGTGCCTATGCCTGCCACTGAACGTGGGGGTCCCGAAGGGCAAATGAAGTCCAGAGGAATTCAGGCTTTTAAATCCCACCTCAGGCACCCATGGCTTAAGTAGTTCTACAGAAGCACGTTAATTTTACGTGCTTCTTTTTCTTTCAGCCAACACTGTTATGGTGTAGGAGTAGTTACAGAAGTTCGAGACCTGCAAATGAAAAAACAGATCACTGCAAGTTCCTCACGTTCATTTTAAAAGTCATTTGAGAGGGCGTCGGCAGCAGGTATTAGGCCATAAACAGGCAAAGCCTGGCAGAGGGGACGGAGCATGTCGGTAGGGAGCCGCCAGCCCGACAGGGGAGGCCGAAACTGGGGTGCGTCTTCCCCGAGGGGTGAGGAGCCGCGACCGCAAGGGAGGGGCAGCAAGAGGCAGGAGTACTGCCCGAGGGCGCCTTGACGCCGGTTTCAGGCGCAGGGACCGCCCGGAGAAGGAGTTGACGGCCGCAGAGACTGGACCGGGCCGGGGGCGGGGGCCCGCCATGGCGCTGTGCACCCTCGCCGGGGCCGGGGCCGGGGCCAGGGCCGCGGCCGGGGCGGTGACTCAGCGCCGCCCTCAGCGCATAAAAGGCGGGAGCCGGGCGGGCGGGAGGTGGCAGCGCGTGCGGCACGCGGAGCGGTCGGTTCGAGGCCGTGATCGCGGGCGGTTAGGCTGCCGGAGGGAAGCCCGCGGGACCGGGATCGGGAGGGCGGCCGGCCGGCGCCATGGGGGCCAAGCTGCGACTCCTCTGCGCCGCGGCGGTGCTGCTCTGCGCGGCGCCCCCGGGGCAGCCCAGCGCCAGGGACGCGGCGGCCGCCGTGCTCCCCGCGGGAGAGGGGGACGGGTACGGGGTGAAGCTGTGCGGCCGGGAGTTCATCCGCGCCGTCATCTTCACCTGCGGCGGGTCCCGCTGGAAGCGGCTCTCTCTGCTGGCGATGGAGCCGGCGCCCGCGGCCGGTGAGTCTCGGAGGAACGGGCCGGGGTTGGACGGGACGAAGCCAGCCGCCGCGACGGACGGGGCAGCTCTGTCCCGGGGTGGCGGCGCTGCTGCCCGCCCGGCCCGGCGGGCGGAGGGGGCCCTCGGGGCGCCTCGCCTCGCCTCGCTCGGGAGAAGTCCTGTGGGGAGGATCGGGGGCGGGTGGGGAATGGAAGGCAGCAGGGAAGGGCGAGCGCCCCGCGGCGCTTCTCCTTCCTCCCGCTCTGAGCCGCAGTGGGAGCGCTCCCGATTTTCTCTTTCCCGCTCGTTCCCGGGGCTGGTCGGCATTTCCCGCGGCTTCGGGAAGGAAAGCCGCGGCTGTAGGGGGAAAGACAGGGCGGTCGCTAGGGGAGTTACTCTCCGGGATAACCTGCGAGTCTTCGGTGAGTTCAGGGGCACTGCCCCGCACGGGGGCTGAGCCGGTCTGACGGCTCGCTAAGTTCTTCCTGCCAAAGAAAGCCCACCAGAGCCTCAAACAGTAAATCTCGCTTTCTTCCCTCCTTGGCCACATCTGGAGGTGCGATGCGCCCATGGAAGTGGTAGGGACTTCTCTCCCAGATCTCGGTAGCTCCCCAGGCTGCGGAGACCTGGCTCAGTTTTCCCTCCTCTCCGGGAGCTGTTAAGGATGTGCCCCGTGTCTTCCCGGGCCGAGCCAGGGGCATCAGTGGAGGTGGAATCGTTCGGGGGTTTTATGGCTAACCTGTGGTGCTCCGTACAGGCTGGAGGATGGATCGATGCTCTGGTGCCGCTTCACACGGCTTCGGGGGGCTTTGGAGAAACAGTTAATGGGTAAAAGTAGTCCTCGGGTAATTTCACTGTCACATGTTTGTAGCCCAGTATGTTAAGAAATCATAAGAGGATAGGTGTTTTGTGAGCTGTGGTGGCGAACGACTGTAATTAAGTGAAGACTCACTTAGCTGCTTATTTTGAATAGTGAAAAAGAACACCTGTAACGGGCAGCAGCTGGAACTAGGGCTGAAATGTGCACTGGAAGAACCTTTGTTCTTGCTCAAACGTGTCGCCAATGAAATAACATTGGACCTCATGCAGTGAACAAAGCCAGTATTTTCGGTTTCTTCTGAGGTTTTTTGTACATTACCCCCCTCTCCCCTCCGCCCTTTTTGTTCTGGGTTTGGGTTTTTTCCCCAACAGGTTGAACAGTAGGTGAGTTACCTGTGTAATAACAAGCTACATATGTACAGCCTTTGTTGGGATTGTGTTCTTTCCTGGACAACTTTGTTCTCCTTTTTACTAACAGTCCGTAGTTTCTGAGAGCATCGGTTTATGAAGGAACCCCTGCTGTGCTACATGCTATCTATCTAAAAGTCTTCCCTGCCGCAGAAAACTACTAAATAGCAGTTATTGTCTAATTAGTAAAGTAGCTATGATAACTTTTTTTAACCTATGCGGGCAACTGTTCTATCTAAAAGTTAGCTTCTCTCTATTAGCCGTATTACAGTGAGTATAACATTAACTGGATTTTCTCGATTTCTTTCAGCTTTATGAAACAAACAGAAAAAGCCATTAACAGTATTTAGATCACAAGACAAGGACTTATTTGTGGTTTGGTTTTTTTTTTAACGTAAGAATGGAAGGAGCTGTTTTTCTTCACAGTAGCTGAAGTAAGCAGTGCCACTTCCCTTGCACAAGTAAACACAGGAAAAACAGTGTGAGGTGAACAGTAGTAGAGCTAGATTTTTGCCAACACTTCAGTCAGTGAGACAGTGTGTTTCTGAGTAAACTCATTTCTCAAGGCCTAGCAAAAGCTTACAGAAAGAAATGTGTGGAAAAACAACCTATAAGGAGCAGTCCTGCACTTGGCCTTGGTATGATGCTAGTTTGTGTGACTGTGTATGGGAGAGTAGTCTAAATCATGAGCCACATGGCACAGCTCTCTGGTTTATGGATATGTGTCTTTACAACATTTTTTTTCTAGTAAGTAATAGAAATATTGAGTCTTTTGTATCATTAATACTGCAGTTTTTCTCTGTACCTCAGTCATGGTTGTAGCCATGTGCTCTCCAAGTGTAACAGGCAGCATAGTCTCTGAAACAGATTCCCCTAAAAGTAAGCTGTAAGTAAATCACAGACTTGAGACTGCAGTACTGACAGGTCTCCTGGATAGCAGCACTTAACTTATTTCTATCTGAATGGTTTTTGTTGCTATTTCTGAGACGCATGTGCTCCTTCTGGCACTCCTGCAGTCTGAATTTAAAAAAAAAAAAACAAACCAAAACCAAACCTCTTCTCTTTAAACAGATTCTGCACAACCAGCAAGTAGCAAACTACTGGGAAACTTCAAACTGCAATCAATTTTGGGTTCTGGAGTGGAGCAACTGCAGAGGAGCAGCCCATTTCTTGGATGGGAGACAATGAAGGACTTGAATAGTTTTAATGACTATAATGAATATGTACCTGTTGCCGAAGACTTCAAAGAACTTGTTCGCCAGGTAGATGAAGCTGTTCAGAAGGACAGGGGAGGAACAGGAATTGCAAACCCCACGGGATCAAATAGTTACCTGTGGGCCAGGTATCCCAGAAGAAAACGTGAATCTCTGGGTTTGGCTGGAATGTGTTGTAAATGGGGCTGTACAAAAGCTGAGATTAGTACTATATGCAGAGTTTAAAATCCTCTCTGCACGTATGCATGAAATCGATGTTTGTTGCAATGCTACTTGATTGAATACTGTATGGAGGAAGAAAAGTCTCACTGTATTTTATTTTCTCTGTATGTACCAGTCAGTATTGCTGGTTTCTTTCTTTAAAAAACTCATGTATACATATCCACAAATGTAATGATTTTCTTTTGCTGCATTAACTTTAAATCTATTTTTTACTGAGTCTTTTCATTTTACTGTCGAGCCTTTACACTTACCTTACAAATGTATTATATCTTCATAGTAACACTTTAGAAAGAGCTTCAATGTTTCATTAAAGTGTAATTATATTAAATGTTACCGACTTGTTCTTTTCTCTGCTGACAGAAGGAACATCCAGCAATGTTCTTGAAATGCAAATCATGGTACAAAGCTGTGCAGAAAGGGTGTCTTGCC
Organism: Hypotaenidia okinawae; assembly: GCA_027925045.1. NCBI lineage: Eukaryota > Metazoa > Chordata > Aves > Gruiformes > Rallidae > Hypotaenidia > Hypotaenidia okinawae. The sequence goes on along the minus strand of BSDF01000005.1, from coordinate 35,691,827 downwards.
AGTTGAAACTCCGTTCAATGCTGGCTCAGCTGGCTGGGTGTTTTGAACACACCTTCTCCGTTTCCTTGTAGTTGCAGAATAGTTTTATGCAACATCGTCTTTCTAGAAACTTTACCACAATGCAACACTTGCAGCCTAAATATTTCTTCAGATCTGTGGATGGGCTTAAATAGTTGGTTATTTGAAGTATTTACACGTCAATTATTCTTTGTTTACCTTCCCCATTTTTACTCCTACCACTGCTAAGTGGAGGGTGTTAGATGTGCTTCAAGTAACTTACTCTACAGACAGGCATCTTCCTGCCCGAACTTAACTGTATGCTGGTCTATACTACTTCAGATGTATTCCTAAGTTTATAATTGCTGCTGTATCTATACTTAGCTACTCCAATCTGTTATTTCTAAGCTTGTTGCCTTCCTGGCTGTTTTTCTCAGCTGTAACAAGTATTTCTAACTGTTACTGGTGGCTTGAGGTTTTGGGGGTTTTTCCTGACCTTCAGGATGCTCATGGTAACTGAGCTGTGTAGCAGGACCTGGCTCAGAGGAGACTTCATTGCTAAGACTGCAGATGTTCCCTTCAGCTGAGGGTGCTTCATTCTTCAAATAGTCTTTTGAAAAGTGTCATTTGAACTACAACTTTGTGAAATTATTGCACTGCTTCTCAATCCATTTTCACAAAATGCTACTGTTATTCCAGCAATGAGGCATCTATCAATCTTTTTTTTTATTCAGTAGAGGCTGTGCAGAATGGGCATTCATTATGAATGCTGTTATCTTCCAGGTGAAAAGTGTCATCTCTTTCATCATTGAAACAACACTTTTCTTCTTAAACCGTATCTTTTTTCCACACCTTTGTAGTGAAGCTAAGGTGCTTTTTGTCACTCTGGAGTGGAGACGATAATCTTGTAAAGTTCTGCTGTGGTTTTCTTTGCAACAAGCTAGCTAAACTTGTGAAGCTTAGCTTCCTGAAACCACCTCACAAATAGTTCTGGGTTTGGAGACTCTTGGCTTAGATCAGGATTTCCTAGTGGAATAAAGGAGGAGTTTGAGAGCAAGTATTCCTTATTTTTTAGAGTAGGATCCAGGGCTTCAGAAGTTAGTAAGGTATAGACTAAATGGTACATAGAAACCCAAGAAAAGGAAAATGTGAAAAGGCTGTGCTTGATGAAATTGAAAATTAGCCCGAATGCATTGTTGGTTTTGCTAGAAAACTTCTGGTGAAAAATATGGTGTTTATTTTGCTTCCTTGCTCCAGTAGCACTTGCCCGTCCTGGTACACAGCTTGCATATAGAGTAAGCAGGCTTTCTTACACCCTGTGTGAAACAAAGATGCAGTTAAAATCTTAAATCTTACCATCTTAAGCCCTGTACAGAACAATCTGGAATTCTAACTCACCAGGTTAGATATAACCTGTTGGTAAAACTATCAACACTTTATGTGGAAATGAGTGTTCAAGATAAACTGCTTCATACGGAGACAGAATTATAAATAGCAATATTAGTCTTTATCTGACACAAACAGGCCTTTTTTCCTATTTTTTTCCAGAGGTATGAGTCAAGATACGCCAGTATGTATAACCCAGAGAGAGGGCAAAATATGTGCTTTCATCTGCTTTCTTAATAGGCCTTGTGATCCATGCTCATCTGATTCGCCTTGATATGGGGGTGCGTGGTGACATACCCTTGTACGGCCATGGGCCGGACTGGGGGGACAGTTTAAGATATCTGCGTGTACTGAATGAGGTGTGTTGAAGCAGCAGCAAACTATACAAAAGACCGCAACTTTGGCACATTAAGGGCACTGTGATACCTACGGAGAAATAACTCGTCCCCGAGAAGGAGGTGATAAAGAGAAAGAAGAAAAGAAGAACAGGCAAGGTCCCTGCCTGACTATGTTCGCAAGACAAAAGCTATGTCTTGGGGGGGTGCCTGGCTGTCACTCACGCATGTCAGTTTAAGCTGGTGGGTGGTGCTGTCCCTGTAAAAACACATAAGCAAGAGACTGGAACTGTGCAGGGTGCGTTTCGGTGAAGACTCCCCGGCGCACCCGACGCTGCCTGCGCACCGCAGTGCCCTTTGCTCGCTTTTATTCTTTTAATAAATTGTTCGATTTGGTTATAATCCTGTTTGGGACCAAGTCATTTATCACAGGCCTTGTCACAGTCCGCAGCGGTTCTAGCAGGTCAGACACGATACAGATAGATGGCACAGACTGTGATTTCGCGTTTCAGAGCAAAGAAGCACTTGTGTCTGAGTACACACATAAATGTGTGAAAAAATTTTCTTTGTTTTAAAGCAAATTGAGTTTTCAAAGACCTATCAGGTTTTCTGTGTGGGTAGGACATGTTTTATAATGGTTTATTTGCCAAGTAGCCAAAGGAGACAATTACATGTCACTTGATTGCAACAGGTCTGGAGGATTCAATCTGCTCCTGCTCACAGGACTCAGTGCCCAAACCCCCTTTTTAAGGCCAGAAGCAAACATTTTACGCCAAATGAGGTGTCCGACTAGTCACATGGAGGAAGCAAACATGTTTGGGAGCAGGCAGCTCAAAGTGTAAAATCATCACTGCACTGGTGTGTTGAAGCAAGCAACAGACCAAAAGGACAGAGAGCTGGAAAGCTCCCCCAGGAGTAAGGCCACATGCATATAGCAACACAAACATGAGGGCCACTGTCCACAGTGACATGCTGCTGAGCATCACAACTGTACAGAAACACCCTTTTTCACAAGAAAACATTTCCCTTTTTTTTTTTTCCCCAGCCGTTTAATTAATAGAGCAATTAGCTATTGAGAAAAGCATTGTTTTAGCAACTTGTTACTTACAGAAATTGCAGTCTCATTGATGCAGTCTTAGCCCACAGAAAGCGTCCAGTTTCTGGGTAATCTGTTGAGTGAGACATCTTCTGAACAGTTACTTTTGAGTTTGTGAGTAGAAAAATGATACATCAGCACGTGTACTGCTGCATGTCCTGCTTATATTCCGGGTGGTTGGGTGATTTTTCCTTTCCACTGTGGGTGCAGTTTGACTCAGGTCTGACTATGACCTCCTTGAACAATGCCCAGAGACATGGGAATAATCCACAGCGCATATACAACAGGTTTTACAGCAATTAGTGTCATGGGCAAAACATTCAACATGGAATAAAAGAAAGAAAACACTCTCATTTGTTACAGTACAGCCCCTCACCAGCTGCCCCAGCGTGGGTCACTGCTATGGGGTGCAGTCATCAATCACAGAATGTCTCTCAGGCCCAAACTGCTCCAGTCTGGTCCCTCATGGAGTCACAAGCCCTCCTGCCCCCAACTCCTCCACCCCACCCAAGCAAACCTGCTCCAGTGTGATCCTGTCTATTTCTTATCCTCTCCATGGAGCCACAGGTCCTGCCAGGAGCTTGCTCCAACACATGTCACAGTGTCTTTCACAAGTTTCCACCCACTCCAGCATGGGGTCTCCCCACACACTGCAGGTGGGGTCTCTGCTCCCCCTCATCTTCCATGGGCTGCAGGGGGACACCTGCTTCACCATGGTCTTCTCCATGGGCTGCAGGGGCACCTTTCTCTCCAGCACCTGGGGCACATCCTCTCCTCCCCCTTTCCCTGGCCTTGGTGCCTGCACAGTTCCTTACATCTTCTCACTCCCTTCTCTAGTGGCAAAAAGCAGCTGCTTGTGGTTTTTCTCCTAAATGTGATTCCCAGAGGTGCTGTGACCATCACTGATGGGCTTGGTTAGCAACAACTCCGACCTTGAGCCAGCTGGTGTTTGCTCTGTGGGGCCTGCAGAGAGCTTCTGACTGATTCTTGCAGAAGACACCCCTCCAGCCCCCCACCAGAACTCAGCCACATGAATCTACATGTAGATGTGGGATTTGTGGTTTTCTAACCTCTCCTGATAGGCAGGAAAAAAAAGTTAACATTTATTTCTACATTCTGGCCCAAAATTATCACTCTGAGGTTTTGGAAGACCTTCTGAGACTACCATCCTTTCTCCTTATCTGGCAGCAGAGACTCAACAGAAAAAGAGAACACCTTTCCTACTCAGCAGACCAGAACCTGCCTAGGTGTGTATCCCATCTGTTGCGCTGCAGCCACTCACCAGTATCAGCGTGTAGCTGAAATAGGGTTGTGGTCTCATTTGTACCATGGTGCCATCACATGTAGAATGCCTTTTTTCATCACACAGCTTTTCTGTATCTTGGGCACAAACAGCCGAGCTCTTTGCTCCTTTTCTGGAAGAAGACATAGTCTACTGCATTGTCCCAGCTGTCCAGAAAATGTTTGCCAGTCCGGCTTTGCCTAACTTTTAACCTTGGTTTACCTTCTGCACGTTCATCTACTTGGTGTAAAAGAGACATCCCCGGCTTTGCTTTTGGGAACTTACTTGACTTCCAACCCAGCACTGATGAGTGTGCTGATAGACCTCCATCCTGTCCACTGTTAGTCTGAATTGCCTCTAGGAGATGCAGAACCATCTTCAAGTATGCAGATATCTTCAAAGAGATATGCTCATAGAAAAGAGGACATTTTCTTTATTGGAACCTCACCCATTAAGGTCCACCGTTTCTCTTCTCAAGGGTCTTTAGACTACTCTGCAATACATTTTTTTGAGGAAGTCCACCTTCCATTTTTTTCTTGTTCCTGTCCTCCTCAGTAATTACAGCTTTGTCAATCCACCTTCAAACACCAGAAAGCTTTTTCTCTTACTGTGGTTCCAAGCTTGTCCAAAACTTTACTTAGGAACAGACTCTGGGGTGTTCCCTGCAGGAATGCAGCCACGACTGATTGCAGAAAGGGTACGAACCAAGGAGTCATATACAAAACAGCAATTGGTGTACTTAGATGTGGAAATAAGTATTTTTCTGATGTGGTAATGAGAGAGGTAAGCAGAAATGTCTTAGTTCATTATATACAAATACATATTCATTAGATGCTGCTGTTAATTATATATTAATATGATAATTAGCACATATACACACACTATAATTAGTTTATTACATAGTAGTGAAGAGGATAAGAAAATAGGAATCAAATCGCTGGATGTCTTAAATCATGTTTAAAATAATGTCTTAATTGGCATAATAGAGATTGGGTTGGACAGTTCATACAGACAAGTGTGGTCTGTTCAGGAAAGATAGCTAGGACTAAAACGGTATTTGAGAAATGCGTATGCCTATTGTTTAGTCCAGAAGGGCCATCTGAGGCTAAGTGACTAAACACTTCTGAGTAAAAGCAATATTGCTGCCTGTATCGGACTGTGGTAGGCTGTAAATAAGGAATATAATGAGTCTGTCTCTGGGTAACCAGAGGACTTATGAAAAGCATTAAACCTTCATATTAATGGGAGATTTCAATTACCATTTTGATAAGAGGCAATGCAGAAGGACACAGACTACAAGAAAATTCTGCAGAAGATAGAGAAGACAACTGGAAGGGAATGTGCTATTTAATTACTACCACTGAAGATCTGGCTGAGAATGGGGACACGGTGAGCAACATAAGAATGAACAACTATGACATAATCATTCTTCTTAGTAAAGAATGGAGCATTTCAATTAATCATGACCCAAAAGAAAAAATAAGCTTTCTACTACTTCCTCCCATGCTCCAGCATTTACTGAAATTACCAAGTGCAGGTGAACAGCAGAACTGCACCAGTATCTCCAGCTGAGAATTGAGGCTAGGCTAATGTCATGGTTGAGTGGAATGCACCTCACTCAAAAGAGAGAAGCAGCAACGTGGTTTATGGAGGTAAAACAGTAATTTGACTTAGTTCAATAAATTTGATTGAATGTAACAAAGTTTAACAGTGATTTGTCAAGGCACAGTAAGCTTGAGTGCAAGGTTCACCTTATTAATTACTTAGTGGAAGAAACATACAAGGAAAACCTGGGTTAGATTTGAGTTAGAATGATTCACACAGAGACAGGGGACACAAAGAGTAAGAAAGATCCTCCCATTGAGTCAAGAGGTTCAGAGAGGACCCCTTGCTTTCTAAAATCCTTATGGACTGTTGCTGTGGTCCCTCAGACTTGGACAAGAGTTTATGCCTCATGGAATTATCTATATAATGTTTACAATAGTATTAGGTAGCTGTATGGATTAGTAATCTTTCATGAGTATTAATTCAGCATTCTATCAGTGTCTTACCAAGGATCTGTCGTCATGCATAAGGGCCCTCCCTGCCTAAGGAAGGATCTCTTAGTCTCAGGTAAGGAATTTCAATCCCCGCTCAAGGGGAGAGTCACCTCACACGCAGCCCAGCTGCAGTACAGGGAGAGCTGTGATTGGGCTCATCTTGATGTATTTATAGCACAAAGTAGTTGGCTGCTGGTCAATGGCATAGACAGGGCAGATGACTTCTTTTATCCCTGGTATCTTGTTCTGCACCTTGGTTATTTTGCATTATCTCAATTACAAAACTACCTTTTGAAATATTTTTCCAAGACACCTTTGCTCCCTTGGAGGAGATCCAAGTGCTTTCTGGTCTCCAGTTTACCACACAGCGTGATCCCTGTTGCTCCTTAGTCAACCTCAATCAAGGTCTGACTGGGAGTGAAGTGTGTCTGTCATAGTTGAGGAAAGAAGTGCAGGCTTGTCAAGCTGGGTGTTTGCCTCCCCCAGGCTGGGACTGGAGAATCACCAATAGCTACCTGTGGGAATTCAAAGAGGATAGGAGAGCTTTCAGGTGTGTTGTGGTTATACCTGTCAGGGTTCTGGTGGAGGGGGTGCTGCAGGGGTGTCTTCTGCAAGAAGCAGCCAGAAGCTTCCCCTAGGCCCAAGAGGGCAAACACTAACCGGCTCAAGGTCGGAGTTGTTGCTGACCGAGCCCATCAGTGATGGTCACAGCACCTCTGGGAATCACATTTAGGAGAAAAAAACCACAAGCAGCTGCTTTTTGCCACTAGAGAAGGGAGTGAGAAGATGTAAGGAACTGTGCAGGCACCAAGGCCAGGGAAAGGGGGAGGAGAGGATGTGCCCCAGGTGCTGGAGAGAAAGGTGCCCCCGCAGCCCATGGAGAAGACCATGGTGAAGCAGGTGCCTCCCTGCAGCCCATGGAAGATGAGGGGGAGCAGAGACCCCACCTGCAGTGTGTGGGGAGACCCCATGCTGGAGTGGGTGGAAACTTGTGAAAGACACTGTGACCTGTGTTGGAGCAAGCTCCTGGCAGGACCTGTGGTTTGTGGAGAGAGAGACAAATAGACAGGCTCACGCCAGAGCAGGTTTGCTAGTGGGATTTGTGACTCCATGGAGGACCAGGCTGGAGCAGTCTGTGCCTGAGAGACTGAGAGACATTCTATGATTTATGACTGCACCCCATAGCAGTGACCCACACTGGGGCAGCTGGTGAGGAGCTGAGTTATCTGACTCTGGTGTCACTGGGTGTGCAGTGTAGTGTAATAAATGAGAGAGTTTTCTTTCCTTCATTCCATGTTGAATGTTTTGTCTGTGACTCCAACTGTGGAATGATCTCTCCCTGGCCTGCCTCAATTCCTAAGCCTCCTAATATATCTTTTCTCCCCTGTCCAGCTGAAAAGGGGAGTGATAGAGCAGCTTTGGTGGGCGTCTGGCCTCCAGCCAGGGTCAACCCACCACACATCTCATCTCCCTCAGAAGATTTCAGTTTGTGGTGGGATTCCAATCTGTTCAGTCCTTAATGAAGAAATTCTTTTAGCCCTTGGAAACCATTTTGTTTCTTTCCATTTGCTGTAAAAACATCCTTTTAAACAGCAATATCTTTGTCTAAGTGAACAGAGGGATTTATGTCCTTATGTCAGATGCTCTTCTATTGAAGGCTGAAGCCAAGCTTAGGGGTTTAACCTTAAATTTTAATCAAGGTGTTTTCAGAAGTTCCTTCAGAGGTAACAGCCTTTGTGTGCTTATTTGTAAGCTCCATGCTTCCCATAGAGAAGCTGTTATGCATGAACTAGATATGAAGTTTGATTTTAATTGATAGATCAGTATTCCTGAGGAGAGAAGCTGCTTCTAATACTGACCTGACTGACAGTTTTTAACAACATAGTTAGAAAAGCCCATTGATCTGATTAAAGCTCAATCAACTGTAGCTCAGGCAACACATCTACGATCCACATTTAATAGCTGTTCTTTTCAACTACTCCTAATGTAATTGTTCAGCTTTTGTTGTTCTGTCATTCAATTTGGATGTACTCAGTAATACACCAGACGATTGCTAATTGGAGTTCTTGTTGGGGGGAAATTACTGCAATTTTAAATGAATTGCAATTCACTTGAGTTATATACTCAGTTATATTTAAATATCTGTTCTGTTAATATTGGATTCATTAACAAAGTTTTATATGTAATAATTTTATAGGGATTTTATAAAGACTATATTTTAAATGAGTTGCCAAGGTTCAGTAAAACAGTAGGCAAGATTACAGTGGCAAAGCAAAATCACTAATAGCTATTACAGTTGCAGGATTTCCTTTTTTTCTTTTTAGGAAATCAGCAAGATGATTGCAGTTGTCTTGCAGAGGGGTTGGAATGTGATGATAATTACACTACACAGCATTTAGTCACACACCACCTTGCTAAAATTGCTTGTGTGTACCTAAAACTTACATGGATCACATATACTTCAGACTTGGAACAGGATTTTTTGCTATCCTTATTTAGGTAGAATGACCTGCAGCAATTCTGATACAACAATTCTGCAATAATATCCTTTTCCCTTCTGGCATGCTTAATCCAGCTTTTGCTTGTCCTTACATTCCCAGTTCTCCTGAGAGAAGGTGGTAAGTGTATTTATTGAAGTCATCTGACACTTTATTACATTCTTATTACTGCTCATTATTACAGAGAAACAAATTCTTTGAAATCTCTGCATAATTGGATTTACCTCCACAGGCCTAAGATTGACTGAAATTTTTGATTTTTCCATTCCATCATTTGTAATGCCAGCAGAGTGTGTTTGGCATCTTACTCTTTGTTCAACATCCAAAAGCAAAGACAAAGGGAGCAAGGTAAAGATGGTGATTTGAATAATAAGGTGTTTTAGAGAGATTCAGAAGTTCTATCTCAGGGAAAAAGGAACTTTTATAAAAGATTGTTAGCATAATAATTCTAAACTTAAAGTCTTTAAAACTGGTTCTTAGTTGAATCTTATTTTTAAAGACATCTCAGTGTCACAGATATTCCTATTTAAGTGTCCATGCACTCCTGCAGCTTTCCTTGATGCCCCAAATCTTTTTGTGGCTCAGTGGCTCTTTCAGATGGCAAATCCAGGGAAGTGTTTTATTCCTACATGGCACCTGATGGGTCTGGCTTGGTGGATAAGGTCAGTAATGGAAAACACACACTGAAATATGGGTATACTCCTGCTTGGGTTGGGGGAGGTAACAGAACTATTTAATGTGTCAAGCAAGCCAGGCTTTTCACTCACTCATCTCACACACACTGTCACCCAAGACCACCCCAAAAGCTAGCAGGGTGAAACCCAGGGGACCACCTGCCTGACTGTAGGGCTTTGAAGTGGCAGCTCAGTTCCAACATGGAGCAGCTCCACCTCACCTGCATCCTGCGTCTGTGCGGTGCTGGACTTCCACACTCCCTTCCACGTGCCTCTTTGCTGGATCACAGCACAGCAGGCTCATGCACTGCTCCCCTCCCAAGCTAAAGCAAGGCTTCACCTTGGCCAGCACGGTCACAATCCTGGTTGGCTCGCTCCAAATCTCTGTATGCTTTTCAACTGAGCAGACTAGAGGGAGCTGCTGACTGACCAGCTCTGGAGTCACAGGTCACCAAGGGCCAAACAGTCTCAACAGAGGAGGTTAAAGCTCCTCTAGGGCAGCCACCGTCTTCCACAGCATATTGTTTCTGTAAAAGCACGGTTACATGGACACTTGCAGCATGGAATGCCCCAAAAACCTTTGAATTATATGATTTACAGAAAAGCAGTAAAATCTTGCTTGGTCCTGAGAAATGAAGGGCATTTCCAGTACCCTAGTGATGCACAAGTACTCTTTGTTTACATCTTCTCCATAGATTTGAAAAATTAAGTTACATCTCATGAAGACCTTAACTATTGGATACCATTCTGTTTTCCATTTATCACTCATTCCTTCTGCTAAGAAAATAATATTAGTCGGGAGTATGGATGCAAAAAGTAGGGAACCCTGATTTTGGCTCTCCGTTCAAACGGTGCATTCATGTACAACCTCGTGCTCCTGAACTCTAGCTCGTGCTCCAGTGATCTGCATTTACGAGCTCAGATATGCTTTCTATAGCTTTTGCTTGTGTTCCCTAGCTCTGGACTGTCCCCAAAACCACACATCCTGGAGCCATGCACTCCACCCCACACCAGCCCCCCTTTATGCTGAGCATGACATCATGGTATGGAATACCCTCTCTGCCAGTCTGGATCACCTGCCCTGGCTGTGCCCCCTCCCAGCTTCCTGGGTGCCCCCCACCCTCTCGCTAGCGAGGCAGCCTGAGAAGCTGAAAAGCCCCTGACTGCTGGGCAACAATTCAATCATCAGTGAGTTACCAGCACTGCTTTCACCCAACTCCCAAAAACAGTGCTGCACCAGCTGCTAGAGACAAAACCAACTCTACCCTAGCCAAACGCAGGATAACAGCCGTGGCTCCAGAAGGGTGAGCGTAGGGCTCACAAAGGCCACACAGGAAGATCCCACACACAGTGTCACACAGCTGCGCAACAGACTCAGGATCCTCCTTCCCTTATATGTCTTAGTTGTGCTGCCAGGGCAAGCCTTGCTCCCAGAGCAAGCACGGGTCCCTGCGTGGATCCTGGGACCTGTGCACACACTGACCCAACAGCAACCACTGCGACCCAGGACTGCTGGGTAGGCGAGCTCCCACCAACACCCTGGCTGAAGCAGGGAGCTCTTGTTTTGCCTGCTCTGACAGCCAGCATTTCTGCCCCACACAGTGTGTCCTGCCAGCACCTGTGCCGCGCTGCAGGGGATGCTGCACAGCCGCACACGGAAGGGAGGCTGATGAGGAACTCTGAACAGTGTCAGGCAACTCCAGGTGTACACACACTTACCTTCTCCAGCACAGCCGTGATTTGGTGTAACTCCAGAACAGGACGTACTGCTGTACGCAGCCGAGTGCTCATCTTGTTTCACAAAACGAACGACAAGTGGAATAAAGTTGCCCTGGCTGAAGAATTCCACTGAGTTAGATCTTCCCCTGCAGATATAGTGTTACTCAGAGAAGAAGGTTGCTCAATCAAATCAAATCTCAGCTAAGACTTGGACAGAATGAAAATATGAAAAGTAGATCCTAAATAAACAATTTCATTACTGCCCTGACAGTGATCTTACTCTGCTGCAGAGACCACTAATTGACTTCTTAGTAAGCTTACGTGGATGGAAACTCGTTTCATAAGTTCCACATCTTCACAACATGAAAGGGAAACAGAATAAACAAGTGATGCAGAGTTGTTTTTATATGAGTTGCCCAGTTCAGGGTGTCATTCATCCTTACTCCCTGAATAAAAAACAACCACAAAAGAAACCCAAATGCAGTTGACCAGAATTCAATACTTGCAGTGTTGCTGTATTAATTTAGATGAAAGTTCTTGAATTGTCTCCACTCTTCGATCTTTCTGCATTGCTCAGAATAATTAGTCACTTGAAGCATTTTAAGCTTTATTTATTAAGCTTTACCTAGTTTTTATTAAGCTTTATCTAGTTTTTCTGCTCTTACTAGTATTAATTTGCTATAACCTCACTCCCAGTAATTGGTGTAATATCTATTAATCTGCCTGTGTTTCTCAGGCAGACTCAATTGTATCAGAACTCTGCAAGGCAAATGCCTGAGTTAGTATCTGCTGTCTCAGTTAACATAACCAGTTGAGATTGTATCTCAGTTAATAATCATAATCTCAATTAACATAATTAGTTGTGGGATTTTTTTCCCCTTTTAAATGCCATCCTGAAATTGCAACATAATATTTTGGGATGATCTTTGCAAAGACGGGACATTCTTATTTCTTTCCTTAGTACTATCCACAAATAATGTTTCACTTGGTCTGACTGCAGTTTGGCAGGTTCCTAAAGCCAAATTTTAGAATCCATTAAAACCACATTTATCCCACCAGATTCAGAACTTCACATTATTGCATAACATGAAAGTGAATTGAAGGCTATGTTGCCCTATACTTTATGATATGGGGACAATGCGCTTCCTGATATTCCATCTCCTGCAGTACTTTTTTCTTCAAACGTTCATTTTTCCCAGAAATTTGTTCTCTGAAACAATTAAAGAGCCACAGTTACACCAGGAGGTGCTGGAAGGAACAGAAGGACTACTGCTTACAGTCTCCTTTAAAACTCATTGGGATGATATTTTGTAAATAGGAAAAAGTAAAATCTAAAGGCAATCTGCTCTGAGAATGAGCTGCCCATGATGTGAGGGAAGGCTAAGTAGACTAGCTCATTTTTAACTTCCACCACAGTAGAGCAGCTTAAGAATGCATTCGCATGCTTGTACTTATATGCATACTCTCCATTTTGCTCCTCAGACTTAAACAGCAGTGTTCAAGCCTGTTTTAAGTAAGTGGTGGCAATTTTCCTGTAGAGCAAAGTCATGTGAAAAGACAAGACAAGTAATGCAGGGAAACCAAAAAGTGGTCTCAAGAGTGTGTGTTAGAAACTCTGAAGGACTGCAGTCCACTAACGGGCAGTCTGCAGGCAGTCCCTCTTACAGACTTCCTTCGTTCTAAATACTGAGAGTATTCATCCCAAAAGAGCTGGCCTAATGAAAAATTAAAATAACTCAGTGTTATTGTTAGGAAGCACCCCTATAGCACCTTTACTGTGGTCCATGTAAGTCCCTTTAAGATGTTAAATGTAAGACAAACACAACACACGGCTATTCAGGGAAGGTCACAAAGTTGTCTGTGCTGTATTCTGCTCCTTCCAACTGACCAGCCCTCTTCAGTAACAATTTAACACCAGTAACTAATTTTAGGTATTGTATAAAAGAAAACCTTGGTAGGCATGTGCCATTCATTGTATTTAGTTATTTTATTTTTACTATCCAAACTCAAAAGAAATGCACAGTTAAGTTTCACTTATTGATACACAGTTTTCTAAAAAATATCTCTTTCACGTTCTCTTCAATACCCAACCATAAGTAACAGGTGTCTTCTTTCCCCTGCACCACTCCCCCTCGCCCTTCCTTCAAGGGACTTTTTCTACTTTAATATAAAGTACTGTAAACCTCTTGTTCAAAAAGAAAAATTCAGGAAAGAATTCTTAGCCAAACACCTTTCCAGAAATGCTGCCTGGCACGGCGCAACACTTTGCAGCTTCTTCTGGTAGAGAAATTCTTGGCAATTTTGAGTCAGGTTAGGTCTCTTGAGTATTTTGGGTTTCAGGCAGACATAACACAGTTTAGAAATACATTAGCACAGATCTGTCACGGGATGGCACTTTCAGTAGGCATCATTTTGTTATAGCTCACGGTGCACTTTGCATTTCAGAAAGTTTCTTCGGTGTTGAGCATCAGCCTTTTCCCATCAATCTTGTTCTTCTACACTCCTATTTTTGCTCTCAGAACTCTATCCTCCTGGTGTTTGTGATCATACAATCCTGAAAAGCTTGCTTTCTTTACACAAGAGTTTAATTTCTTCATGCTTATCATACAGTAACATCCTTTCCCATACATTTCGAGGCAGCTGGTCAACATCTCAACTAAATGCAACAATAAAAAACCCTTTAATTTCTGAAAAAAAAAAAACCCTCCTAAAATAATTTTTACATATCTTTTTACAGTTTAGCAACAATTACCCCATCTATGGAAGCTTTCAATTGGTGCTGGGACTTGAGAGTATGGGTTTCTTTTCCTGAAAATTCATTCCTCCTCTGGCGTATTACATGACTGGTGCAAGACTGTGGAATCTACGTAAAAACGATTTTTGAAACTTAACATTTTTATACTGGTAGACAACAAATCAATGTTACACTAGACAATACTTGTTTGCAGAGATTCTAGAAGATATATTGTGCACTTACAGAAAATTTCTTTCACTTCAAATATAGGTGCAAAGCAGTAGTTAGTATTTTTAATTCTACACTGTAGCAGCAGTCATGTATGCATAAAACAGCAACTTTTCTTTAAAAATACAAATCACAGCATTTTGAGTAGAAAGATGGTTACATGAAAGTATGACAAGTGCAATGCCAACTGAAGAAAGTTTCTAACACAATGAACCGAGTCTGTCAATGCAAGGGCTACACAGAAATGTGTCTTTATACAATGGTACGGTAGATCTGAAACCTTCCCAAACACGGTGTTTTTTGGGGTGTGTGGGGAGGGGGTTGTGGGGGGATTTTTGGTTGGTTGGTAGGTTTGGGTTTTGTTTGGTTGGTTTTTTAAAGTTTACTGCAATTAGCAGTAACAAATTAAGCAACATCACTGCATTTACATCCTCAACAGCTTTCTGAGAAAACCATTTCCTCTGCTCCAGGACTGAAACACGAACTCTGCAGAGCCGCAGATACTACTTGGTCCTATTCACCCAGCTAAGAATACACACCCTGAATGACCAAGCCCTCTGCACAGACTTGTTACAAGACTATCCTGCAGTGTAAAAGTGTCTACTGCTCTACAAATTATAAAGTTTTAAAGTAAAAAAGTATTCCACAAGACAACTATCCTTGAGTTTAACACTGTATTTATGCAATCAAATAGACTATGTAATCAGTCATACTGTAGTAGAACAAGAAAAAGACTTTTTATTCACTTGAAAAAATATCAGACTGGAAGATTTCTTCATTGCATTACACAAACTTCCCTGAGATTTTTACATAAATTACATTTAGTCTACTATATATTGGAAACCAGATAGATACTGAGTGTCATACACTGCAAATTTTACATAATTCCTGCATATGTTATCCAGCTAAAATGCTGTTTCAATGCTTTAAAGTTTTATCTTCTTGTGTTACAAAACCCATGTACACAACAGACTACAAATGCAAAGACAAAATTTTAAATCTTCAAAGCAACATATAGAAATGGAGAAAACAACTTAGGTTGAACAAAGCACTTTGAAGTTCTTTGCAGCTTAAAAACTGATTGTGAAGTTAGTTTTAAAATTATATATGCAAGTGCTTGGTGGCAAGAAGACCAACAGAGATATTAAATGAAATGGGCAGAAAGAGGGACGATGCTGCCCTCCCTTATTTAGCAATCTCCTATGCTATAAAAATCATAAATCTGTGTAAGTGATTGTGTGAGAGAAACATCATAGTGGTACAAAACATTGCTATACTGGCATTACATAACACTAAGTAAAGGATTTTTTAAAATGATTTTTCTTTGAGGTACTTAATCTTCTGGTAAGATGGATGTAGTTAACCACAAATCTGAAGGACACCCCACAGTGAAAGTAACTGCTTTGTTTTACTGACTCTACTGCCACAAGTATAAAAAATGAACACTTAATTTTAAATACAAATCTGAATGTCAGGTCAGTTTGCCAAGTTGTATATCCCCATAACTGAACTTCTCTCAGCAAAAGTCCAAGAAGAACAAGCATTGTACTTTGCAAACAATAATGCTTAAAAATAAGTAAAAACAACAACAAATCATTTGAACTAAGAATACACAAAACTTGCACCTGTACTGCTTTGAGATACGAGATTATCCCCAAGTTTTATGCCTGAAGGCAAAACCGAAGAGCTGTCCATAAATTTTTGTTAGACTTCTTTCAAAAGCTGAACTACACAGCGTAAGTTATCTGTTCAGGTAGCTCTGATGTCCTTCCAGTTCTCAGTAACTGGGATCATGTCCTTTCCCCCTGCTGAGTGCGGAGCAATTGCACTTGTAATTCCTCCTTCCACACAGTCCTACGTTTGGTATTGTCACAGAAGAAACAGGAGGTAACCTGGGCCACTTCATTATGAAATAAACTTGATGTAGTTGTGACTGGCTGTATCAGATACTGCACCATAAGCATTCTTTTTTGTGCGCTGGAAGGAAGGTGTAAGATGATCATCTTAACAGCGAAGTGAGGAGCTGTGAAATAGAGGGCATTTTCTACTTTTTTAATTCTCCTTTAAAAAGTTCCCAATTTATAGATATATTTATGACTGCAGAAAAATTACAAAGATGGAAAGAATAAAAGGGCAGCGTTTAAAAGCAGTATGACTAGCTTTTTCATATTCAGAAAGAAAATGAGGATACTGCCTTGTATAAAATGGATTAATTTCTGCTTGTCACCACTGTACCTTCAATTATATAAAGGGAATCATACATACTCAACAGAGGAAAGGAAGAGGAAGAAAAACTGTGTCTCCTGTTTGCCTTTTCATTTTAAATTTAAGTTCTCTCATGGATGAGTAGGTTTTCTGGCTCTCCAAACTAAGAACAATTTGCTCCTTTTCCCTCAAAATATTTAACATCACACGGCCTATAAAATCTGTTTGCATATACTGCTGGCTGGTAACTGATTCAGACAGGCACATTAGAAGTTTCTGGGTTACATAACCACTTCTATTTTGTTATACAGCAAAGCCACTTCTGCATCAACAATGAAAAAACTGTCCATCTATTTTAACGAAACACAAGCCCTTGTGCAACACACAGAACAGGGTGCCAAGTCACTATACGCTCAGTGTGACAAGACCTTCACAAGTCCTTTCTGTGCATCATCCCCATTTCAGCAATGACATACACTGTCTTTTAATATCTTAATCTCACCACATTTTAAAGTCACTACTTTTTTGCATTGCCAAGTAAGGCAGGTAACGGTGTTGTACACTGACCATATATTAGACTATTTTATCTAGAAAAATAACTTTTCTCCTTATTGATAATTTCATCACGTTCTCATAGCAACACATTATCCCGATGAAGAAACCCAGCAGGATTCCTCAGTATCCAGATTGAGATAGGACATTTGCCACACAGATTTTACTTCCAGCAAAGGTAAGATGCACACGTGTACATATGTCAATTATACACAGCAGGCCAAGTACATTTTGTTCTGCATCCCAACACATCCTCTGAAGGATTTGATGGAAGTTCTCATCCACCCATGTTGTCCCTTATATGATCCACTCGCTGAGCAAGATCCCTAAAGGTGGGGCGCTGGGTAACATTATTGTTCCAGCATTCTTTCATGATAGCATAAATCTGGAGAAGAAACAAAAGAAAACTGGTAGTAGGTAAACAGATGTTAGACATAGTTAATAGGTACTTTGAGCTGGTCTGAAGAACACCCAACTGCACTTCATGCAACAGTGGCAGAGGAGTGTGCCTAAAGTCTTGCTGTACCAATCAGTTTATCTGCTTGATCCCAGTGACGGTGAGAAGTGAAGATACTTAGCTCTGCAAAAACCCTTGTTATAAAAGAAGACTTTTTTTAAAGGTTACTATGGAAATTCACTCATCTGGTTTTTGAAACTCTTCAGATACATTATTTTGCTATGGTTTTATCTTCTTGCTTGCTCTTTTTTTTTTTTTTCTGAAAACTCACAAATGTTTAAAATTACAAATGCTATGTAAGTCTGACCAAAAAATCAGATTTAAAAAACAGCAATTCTAAGTTAAGCTTCCCCTGCAATGTTAACACACATTTCTCCACAATTCTTAATGACTCTTGATATATAATCAGAAATGAGCCAGAAAAGTTACTGTGCGAACCAAACCCACTTCCAGTAGATTTAAATGATCTGTGGAATATATTTAATTTTCAATAGAGTTTTTCCTTTTCCCAAACATGCACATGATAGCTGGTCACAAAACATCTTGCCAAGCTCTTCACCTGTACTCTTCTCACTAATTTAACCTAGATCATTGTTATCAACTTCTCATACTTCCAGCAGATTTTTACATCTTGCTTAAGAACAAACTGCACAGCTCCCAGGAAAAAAATATCCAAGTTGCTTTAGTCCCAAGTCTCAATGCAAACTACAGGCATTGGGGAGATTCAGTATCTGTGATGACTGGCCTTTCAGGATCAAAACTGGAAGAGCACAGTTTCTGACAAGAGAGACACATTTCCATCTTGCTTTGCTATCTGAAGAAATGTCAGACACTGAAACCTTTGCATTAGTTTGGATATGGTTTCAGTAGAACAGATTATGAATTATCTGACACCTGTGACATTCAGGTTATCTACAAAAAGCCAAACCTTTGAAATTCAATAACAACTGTGCTCATACATATAATGCAAGAAAGGTTACTTCAGAGACTTCTCACTTGATACACTACAGACCACTTTGTCCTCTGTGGCTTCCCTGTCCCAGCTGTATCATTCTTTCCCTTCTCTGCTAGGCTTCAGCTTGATCTCTCTCTCCAGTTTTGAACAGATTATTTATTGACCTATTGCCAAGTGTGCTTCATTTTAAAGGGGTGCAGCGACTGATCTGAGCTGGAAGTTATACATGTTAAAAAGCATACCTATTTTACTACCGTTCTTTCCCTACTTATTCACCTACCCAGACTTACCAGCTTGACTCAAGATGAAGTGCACTCTGCTTTGAAGGACAAAGAACTACTTTCATACTATTTCTAAGTCTTGTATTTTTTAAAACATCTGTAGTAGTAGCAAAAAAACTCCCCAAACCACTGAATTAATTTGTGTGCTCTGAGGATGGCTTTACATACATACACACTTCAGTACCTATGAAGAACATACTAATACAAATCTGAAGGCCCTGAATATACAAAATCTGATTCATATACTTAACTGTGCCTACTGTCTGCAGGTATCTCTTGGCTGAGAATGTGTGACAGTGAATAATACACCTGATAAACATGAGTATTCCTATACTTGGGGAGGGAAAGGCAAGAGAAGGAAAGTAACCAAAATAAGTTATCTAAATGTTGGAATCAAAAGTGAAAAACCCTACATAGATATGAAGATACTTCTGCTAAATGTCACAGACTTCACAAGAACCCACGGTTCACAGCTTTGAACTAGAATCCCTGCATGGGATTCCATGGAACAAGTCCTGTATACTAACCTTGTTGCCTTAATAAATTCAAGTTTTTGAAACTGAAGCCTGAGTGCCCCAGTAGAGCAGTCAGTCATAATAGTCCTACTTCACATATTTTGAAAGATTACACTGGAGGCTCCTGAGGGAATGCAGTCTAACGAATCAGGAAAGACATGTGATTACACACATCATGCAACTGATAGAATAATAGCCCAGCTATTCCACTAGTAGAAATATTTCAGTCATCCAAGCAGAACGAAACACAAGGATTGCATTTACCAGGTACTCACCCCTTCGGAATATAAAAACATATTAATACAATACTTCACCTCATCAGGGCATCCATCTGGTCTTGGTAGTCGTCCATTATTCTTCAAAAGCTCTATCAAATGAAACACAATCATCTGCCCTTGTTTATCGTTGCCAATCATGCGCATGAATTCCTGAAACAGAAGGCCAACTTTCATAAATAATTTCTAAAGGAGAAAAAAAGATGCTGCAATATTCTTAGTAAGAATTTGTATTAACAAGATTAACAGGATTAATCAGTAACTACAGGCCAGAAACAGCAGCATAATTAAAGCCAGCAAAAGTGGCTTCTGTAAATCTTGCTATTCAAAAATGAACATAACGCCAAAAGTCCATTAATGTCTCACTGATATTGCCAGGCATCAGAAGTAAATAAGTACTAATACCTGAAAATAATTTCTAAGCATAACAGAAAGGAATTCTTTTTCCTCCAGTGCTACATTAATTTTTTTAATGATCCTTGACACAAAAACGTGAAAACAAGTGTTTGTACAATGTATAAATGGGTGAATTTGGGGAAACAATGTATCACTATAAAGACTAGGCCAGTTAGACAACCCGCTTTGCCTGCCTGGTAAAACCAGTATTTTTTGATACATACCAGTAAGCTAATGAACCTAATGAAGTGGTGAATGCACATGTAAAGTTCATTTATTCAAAGTACATTCCACCTGACCCATGACTGACTTTACCACTTTCCACTTTGTAATCCTGAAGAACTTCAGGTTTATGTTGTTATGCAGAAAGAGATGCCCCTGCTTTTAAGTTATCCCTTGATGGCATAGTTATAGTACGGAATTACTAAGAGGTTCCACTGAGGAAAATGAGAGATATTCAAAGTACAATTTGCCTTTCGTCACTGTTCAGCTCTCAAAAGTACATCTGTCAGGACTGAGATACCGGCCACAGGTGAGGACAGCTCCAGTACATACAGAAGGCTCAACTCTCCTCCATATGCCTGCACAGGAGACTGTGAATCTCATTTCCCACTGGAGAACTGTTATTCAGTGTACAAGTCGTATTTTTTCCATCCGGTCTAAATTTGTCTTTAAAGGGGCCTGTCAACAGACTGCAAAAAGCCACTCCCTTCCTTTCTTGAACTTTAAAAACTGAGTAACTTGGGTACTGGTAATGTAACATAACTTCAAGTCACCTTATTTAAACCAATTTATGTGTGTGTGTGGCTCAGGCTCATACATGGAATACTACTAAGAAAAGAGGCCGTGTTGCAACAGAACTGTTGCATCCAGGATTATTCTCCATGAGGGACGAGAAAGAACAGTCTATAATGAGAAATTTAATGTATTTTTTTAAAGCAGTTAGGAGTTACAGGACAGGTAAGATCTACACAAGACCATCAGACTATTTTCAGATATCCTTTCCTTCTTATGACTTGAGACTAATACTTTTTTAGCATGTTGCTGCTTCTGATTGTATGCAGCCTATAAACACTAAGGTACCTCCAGAAAAGGATCAGTAAATATCAACCTGTTTATGTATAGGAACAATCTACATATTTTCAAAAATGTAAATGAGAAGCATTAACTATGAACTTACAGCTGGTGGGCTTTTGCTCTTGTCAATATACGTGAAGAGTTCATACAAGACCACACCAAAACTCCACACGTCTGAGGCCACGGAAAATTTGCTTTCTGTCAGAGACTCTGGAGCATACCTGCAACACATGGGAAAAGGAATATTGTTCTGTGTAACACATGTATTTCTGGTTTTAAAGATGTTTCTTTTAATAGGACTGGGGGGCTTTTTCATTAATAAGTGTTCTTTGCTCAAAGGCACTAGCATGTTCACATTTCCTTTCACTACCTTCATTAGTAAATATTTTTTTATTAATACTTAACTGTATTGGAAACACAAACCACTTTAAACATAGTTAGTGATAACTATATCCAAGTTTGCTTTTTTCCTCCCAACAAATTTGTAGATTTATTTTTTTTTTATCTGTAGTGCAAGTAAACAAGATTTTGATGTGATAAGGCCTGGAAAGAAGAGTAACTATAGCCAGTAAATATCCTTCCATCACTTTCACTAAGCCTTGAACTCTGTCCCAGGTACTTCTGGACTTGAATTTTACTACTCTCTAACATCTACTAGGATGCTGTTTTGTATTACTTATCCTTTAGACATGACATTTTTACAGTATCTAAGGCAGACTAAAATATAAACTAAAATCACGTATATGGAATGGCACTTGCTATTAGGATGTAAAACAGCTTTTATCACAGTTATCTGTCAGAGTATTTTCTAAGGTATCTGCAAGTCTGTATAGATCTTAAGTGTATCTCTCACATTCTGAATACAGCCTGTCAATTTCCACTTCATAATCCTTCAGTCTTCCACAGGCTACACAAAGCAGTCTTTCCCCTTCCAAGCTTAGCACATTTTGGATTAACTTAGATATTCTTCTAATTTAGATGTTCTTCAGAAGCTCAATGCCCAAAACCAAACATCTACCCAAATATTCAACCCAGCACTTCATCTTCATAATTGCAGCCTGTGGGATTTAACTCATCTTGGTCAACAGAAGGTCTATCCCCGAGGGTAGGTTTAGATTGGATATTAGGAAAAAATCTTCACTGCAAGGGTGGTGAGGGACTGGAACAGGTTGCCCAGAGAAGCTGCAGATGCCCCCTCCCTGGAGGTGTTCAAGGCCAGGTTGGATGGGGCCTTAGGCAGCCCGGTGTAGTGAGAGGTGTCCCTGCCTGTTGCAGTGTACACAACATTTGATGAATCGGTCTATGAAGAAGATTCTTTTTGTGCAACAGGAAGGGGGAGATGTAGGACAGGACCTAAAAGGGTTAAGTAGACAAACCCTGGGAGATTTAAAACAACACAGGAGCTAGCTGATAAGGGATGAAAGATTATGGGAAGACTAGACTTTCTGACACCAGAGGAGGATAGAAGAAACTGGTTAGCCTTGAAGAGGGAACAAGAGAAGTCACAAAACCAGAATGCGTACAAAGGCTGTGCTATTAGGCCTAAGCTGCTTTTTTCTAACAATGTTCGTAAGTGTTTCTAAACCACTCAGCAAATGACTAATGTTGAATGGCTTTTTACACTCCAATGAAACTAAGGCACACGTGGGCTTTGTAGAGTATATAAACTTGTGATTTTATACCATCAATCAACAATGGCTTGCATCAAGCTGTGTCCCGTCTCTCAATCGCGGCAGCTGCCCATGGCAGGGGGGTTGGAACTAGATGATCTTTAAGTTCCCTTCCAACCCAAACCACTCTATGATTCTGTGATTCTATCCAACAGATCTCAGGTAGAAGATACGGGCAACCAGTGATCAGGGAACTGAAAGGTCCACAACTTTGAAAGCACACTGTGGAATGGTCCCTTTTAGATTTTTTCACTCTTTCAGTATCTTTCCTGTTGCAGACCCTTTCTTTCAAATATTTTGGTAATTTGGGTGTGTGGGTGTTTGGAAAAGATGCTGACAAGTCCTACATGCTGTTTTGTGAAATCAAACATCATGCACATGACTTTCACAATGCTGGGCAACTGACTTGGAGTTTGAACTTAAGAATTCCACAATATATAAAAATAATTGCTGAAACTGCAAAAATTGAAAACATGCCATGATTTCATATACTGAAGGAAAACTTACCAAAATATAGGGCTTTCACCAGGTTCTTTTACTTTGTAGTACTCTTTGTCTTGTGGCAAGACTTTTGTCAATCCAAAATCTCCAATTTTAACTCTGTTCTCATTCTCCACCAAGATGTTTCTGGTTGCTAAATCCCGGTGAACGTATCTTTTTGTACCCAGATACTCCATGCCCTAGGCGTAAAGTACACAAACACAATAGGAAAAGAGTTACTCTTGCCATTAACCAGCTGCACTTTCCCTGAAGGGATGAAATAAGGTCAAAGTTAAAACCGAACACAGATTGTTACCAGGATTTGTGTGCTTAAAAACATTTGTCTTCTCCGAGGAGTTACTTTTTCCAAAGGTAGGAACTTTCCTTAATTGAAGGGAGACAGACTTGAGCACCTATCAGAGACAACTGTTTGTGGATTACATAGGTAGGTAGTTGCTACAGCTCCTTTCTGTGGCCAAATAGTTTGCTGGTGATAGAGAGAAGGAAAGTAACATTTGGCTAAGCTACACAGTCCATGGCACATGAGAAGACTGTGATATTTAACCATTTCATTTCATCTTTTTTCTTCACTGTGCACATCTGCTTTCCTGATTGCTTTATGAAACTTTTTATTAGATTCCTTGAATTTGACAATTATTCTCTGGCTGTAGTCCCACCTGTGTGTCTTGTTTCTTTTCTGCATAATACATTATTCACCAACACATTTCTACTTATTGTTTTATTTCCATGGGTCAACGTAACAGAACATTGCTCTGAAGCTATCTCATCTTTTGCTGCTGATGATCCCTTTTTATCAATGCATATAACACTTTTTCCTAACAGTGGAATGTTGGGAAAATGCAGCGTGTGCAGTGGCATTACTAAAAAACCAGGATCTTACTTACACAGCAATAAAGGGTAGAACAGAAGTTGACACTACACAATGTCAAGAGATACCCGACTCACACATGAGAAGAAACACCAAGCAAGCTGTTGTTGTCAGAGTTCCGTAAGAAAGCATCTCACTCCAACACAGCTGAAGAGCCGTAAGGTAGAATCACAGAATGGTATAGGTTGGAAGGGACCCCAGGGATCATAGAGTTCCAACCCCCTGCCACGGGCAGGGACACCAACCCATGCTAACCGATGCTAAGAGCATCGTTGAACTCAAAAGTTTTGAACACCAACATAATACTATTAAAGTGAAAAGACTGGTCCGTTTATCTTTTTTAAGGGAGAAACGCCAGGAGTAAGCGGAGTCCAGTCTCGCCTTGCTCTCAGACCTGTTGCCTCCTCCCAGCAGCACTAGGTGGCATTGCAGTTTGCTCACATCCCATTCCCAGGCCGTTCAAAAATGCCGGATTCTTCGCTACCCACTGTTCTTCGGTACCTCGTTCCTCGCTACCCGCTGCTCCTCGGCACCCACCTGACCGCCGCTGTCCTCACAAACACCCACCCCAGCTTTTTCCAGGCGAGACTACTGGGCTTCCCGAATGCGGTCACTTTTTATTACTCCTACACACTGTACTGAACACCATCCTAAAGATTCTCCGAGTAGAGAAGTAGTTCCTGTTAGCCTGTAAAATACCTATTCTAAGAGAGATACTTTACTGAGATTGTGTGAATTCTAAGAGGAAATCATAACACTGTGACACTCTTCTAACGATGGAGTTTAATTATGTGATTTCAAATGCTTCTACTGTTACAGGTGGGCTCTTCAGCAAGGACACCTGAAGCATTTAAAATTTATTTTTCCACCGTTTAATGCTTATTTTTTAGCATCTTCTATCAGCCAACATTAACAAAATGGAGGGCCCAAAAAAAGCAAAGAACAACACCTCAAAAATCAGATGCAGAGAAAAGTTAATTTCCTTATTTGACATACTATTGTCACAATTCTTTAAAATTGAATATTAGTTGTATTGCTTGCCACCAGGCAAGTCCTATTAACAACATAATCTGCGTCAGATGAGAACTGCAGTAATTTTCACCTACAGAAGCATCTCCATAGCAAAAGTCACATCTGAAAATTCTGCTGTTCACAGTATGAGATTCGCACCCAAAAAAATAATCTTTAAGTCAGAAATCCTTTCCCAATATCGTAGCAAGGAAGGAAAACACAGCAAGAGAGCAAACAGGCTCAGTCCTCAGGTATGGGCTTCATTTCTCCCATACATTTGAGAGAAAAGCAGCAAGGCATAAAGATATAAAAAAACAAAAACAAAGTGACAGAAATGGCCAGCAGAAAGATAGGAGATGCTGGGAGAGCAAACACTGAGAAGCGAGAGTAGCTAAAGGAATGCTGGAAACATGATCAAGTTAAAAGAAGAAGGAAAAGCATTCAGATTCCAGTTTTGTAATACTAGGTACTCACTGTGTTATTAATTACATTGTTTTTAATTAACAGAATCCTGGAGATTACAGTGAAATCTTAAAGGGAGCAATAGAACTTCTGCTCTGCAGGTCATACAGAAACAAAAGTGCAAAGCAACTCACACACTGTAATTCTTAAATTTTTGCTTCCCTTGGAAATGAAGAAAATATACTTCTTTAAGAGCAAGTCCTATATGCAGACTTTGCACTTTCTCATACTCTGTGTACCCATGCTTTGTCACATAGAAGCAGGATGTTTTCCTTCTTAAATATCTGCAGAAGACATATTTTACCTTCCCTCCTCTTGGTTGCTGCTTGATACTTAGGAAGCAGTCATTTCATCTGCTATTTTGATTTTTCATCACCATTCCGAAGACCTGTGATATTTCAGTGCTTCTTTTATGCATGTGTATATGCATACACGCACATTAAGAACCTTTTTATTTGTACTTTCTGAATACAATTCCTTCCCCAAAGTTTCCTGCTACACTTGCACTGCCACAGAGAACAGAATTCAACTTCTAGTCTCAGCCTCAGAGACCAGGATCCTAAGATATCTTTTAGATAAGGCTGGAGGACTGCACAGCTTCTTATGACAGTGAACTGTGTAGGCACCCTAAGGTCCTTCAGGTCATAGGCTAAGATGGCCACAGAATAGAACAACTTTGCATGTTCAAAAATCCTGGCTGCATCCTTATTCTGTGACCAACCTCCTAGGTGGTGCTGTTAGACTCTTACTGCTCACTGCTTGAAGGAAGATTTCTTTCAGTGACTTAACCAGCACTGTAATAACAGCTGCAGAAATAAAAGAGAACTTGTTATTGCCTGTTACTGGAGAGTGCCTTCTTGTTTACGAGGCACAGATCAGAGGGCTTTTTAACCCTCTTGGAGCGGGTGGTCACATGTTCAGTCCTTCCTTCTGTGAAAAGACGGACACTTGCCCCTGACTTACGAATATTTTCTGTTTTCCAAGCTTGGGGCACATTGCTTGGCCATCAAGGAGTTTTTGCTGGAGACTACCCACCTGCTTCAGTGCAGTACACAAACAGGTGGGATCAGCTGCTAAAGGTGCATGCCGCAGGTTCAGTAGCTACAAGGTTTACCAAGGCATTCCAGTTTCAAGCAGGGAACTACCAAGCTCTGTTCACCAGGCAAAAGTTCGAATGCCTGCGTATCTTGGCTCTGGCAGAGACTCTCTTGTGTCAGGTCTTTTCTGGGGATATTGCAGAAGGAAAGTCTGAATGTGGCAAGGCACAACTACCAGACATAAGGCTGTGAGCTACATACCCTAAAGAATGCTCATTAATTTTAAGTAACCTACAGTTTCCATGTCTCTGATGTGGGTACTGGGGAAAGGAATTTAAAAATATTTCTGGTACACGCCCTGAGGGGGTGTGGGCCATGGTGTTCTTTAGTTTTTCATTTTCTCTTCTCCTCACCTCCCCTGCACAATCCTCCCCCCTTTATTTTTTTCTTTTCCCAAACCACTGAACATGCAATGAAAGATCAAGTGTCTGTACTTCCTTGTATCTAAAGCATAGTAACAGAATAAAACCAGGGTAGGCATAAGTGCTCTTTCTGAGAAATGAGGTATCACAATAAAGATCAGATGTTTCCCCCTTTTCAGAATTTTATGATGTTCAGTACCAGTCATGGAGACTAGCAAATTTACTGCAGCTTTAGGCATTTCTACGGCCTCCAGTTTTTAATAGAGAAGTCATTTGTCTTTGTTCTTTCTGCTAAATAAGCTAGTATTATTTACAGTGTAAACAAACTTCAATGTATATATGTTGTTATAGTGGTTTTATAGCTGAATGTACAAGTTCAGAAAAAATCAGTCATCCTATGTCATAATCAGTTTGCCTGTGTTAATATATTCTGCAAAATTTTATTTTAGCTCTGGTTAGGGAGAAGAGAGGTTTTCATTCTTGTGAATGAAATATACGCTAACCTAAGCAAACTAAAAATTAAGCAAAAATAAATCAAGTATGTTCTGCCTCAGTCAGCAGATAGGCTAATCTCAGCATCCTGAATTACGATATTCCTAAATCAGTCCAGTTCTTGAGTATGTGAGTCTTGAGTATTGCTACTTTTTTTTTTTTAGGGTTATGCAGTACTAGCAGTCTAACAGTACTACAGAAGATACAACAAAACAACCAAAGATTGTTGTTCCGAGACAAATGAGATGAGAACAAAGATGCAAAAATCTGTTGAGAAAATATCAATAACCCGAAATTTCCTACCTTGCATATCTGAGATGCATACAGCAAAAGCTTCTTGTGGTCCAGCCTCTCCTTGTGTTTCTGCAGATAATCTCGTAAACTTCCATATGGTAAATATTCCATAATCAATCTTAGATTCCTACGACCTTTTGCAACAACAACAAAAAATACACATATTTTTCTGTCATTTCCAGTTATGAGTTCTGAAATATAAATATTTACAAAAGCTAATAGAAAATTACATCAATACAACACCACTAATTTATTACATGTACACCACCATGCAATTTTTCATGTATCAGTTAACTGCATTTGCTCAGGAAATGGCATTTATTCAAACATAACAATAACATTGATAAACTTGATATACAGAGCATCACTAATCAAGATCATCTTAACAGTACTTCAGCTACTATTGCTAAGCAAAGCAGAAGTGCCACACGGGTATACCTGTGTTTATGTAATTTCTCTTCAGTGCTGAGCTGAAACTCAAAATGGCAACTGACATGAACTGGTCACCAATTTTACCATCTTTAAAAACACTGGTCTGATTTTTGAACCCAAGTTTTTTCTTTTCATAGTACCATAAATCATGCTTTCATTCTTCAACAGCATCAACAACTCAAACACACCCCTTTCTGAAACTCCTACCTGCCTAGTCTTTTATTGAATGGGCGGTACAAGACTTGGTAACATTCACTCTAGAACATTACATTGAGCAAACAAAAACTAGTGACAAAATGGTTGCATTTTCCCACCTAAGCCTAAATTCTTTTGTAGAAAGACTTTTATGCTTTAAGATAAAGAAACTGGGTAACTAGTCAAAATGGTACTTTCTCTTAAGCAACTTATGCAGGGTGCTGACTGAATAAAATGTCCATCTTGTACTGAGTAGTAGTATAGGACACTAGTTCCTTTGATTTGTACTCTAAGTCTTGGTAAAGTTAGGACAAGTCAGTGACTTTCAAAAACACTTACCTACCTGAGTTTCTCAGTATGCATACTTAGGTGGACATCTAAAGGTGTATCTGATATAGCACATACCTGCACTGTAGCATACTCCTTTGTATTTGACAATGTTATCATGCTGCAGAGATTTAAGTATTTCAATTTCTCTTTCAAAGTCCCTAAGGTGCTCTTCTGTGCTATGTTGCAGCTTTTTCACAGCCACCACCTCTCCAGTATTATCCTGCAGTGGGTCATACCGACACATCTCAACACTGCCGAAATTTCCCTGGATCACAAACAGAAATACTTGAATTAAAAAACAAGTCCACGTCATTGCCTCTTTCCTGGTGCTTACTCATACTGCCTTTGTGCTCATTCTGTTAACATTAAGGAGATCAGAATGGAATGAAATGGCACAAAATCTCCCTGAGAAAAAGAGTACAGGGTCATAGGTAACAGTTCTATAGGAATACAAAGCATTCTATGAAAGGAAGCAAACACCACAGGATGAAACGAGGAAAAAGGGAGACAGTGACATCCATTCATTTCCCCCACCCTCTTGACAAATTTCCACTTGCACTTCCAGGCTGTCTGTTGGAATACTTCTTTGCCCACAATTACAGGCTCTCCTCATTCTGGCTTCTTTTGGCTCTTAATTCTTCAGTTTCTTAGTGGCTCTTCCCCATTTGTTTCAATGTTCTACCTTCTTCCCTTTCTCTCTTTATATTTTATCTCCTTATCACCTACCATTCTGTTCCTCTCCCTGTGCTATGCCACCATTTCCAGTCAACAACCATCTGCAAATAGTAGTTATGCTACTTTGCTTTCAGGCTTGCTTTCACTAGTGCTTGGAGCCAGAGGAATAGACAGCTATCATGTCAACAAAAAACATAAAACAGTAATTCTAGAAAAACAGTATTTGGTGGAGATTTGCCAGCTGCACTTGGCCATCTGTCTAGGCATGCTTTCACACAGCCAGGCTGCAATGACTTGTAATACCAGTAGTCAAATGCTGATTTCTAAAGCCTAAAAAGTTCAAGGGCTACATACATCCCAAAGATAGTACTGAATTTGGGGACTCTGTATTCAGACTTCTCAGAATACACATCCAGAAAAAAATTCCACTAATTCTCTGTAGGACTGCTCTGGAACATTTTAAAATGAATACTAACTATTAAAAAAAGTCAGAAGAGCTCTGCATTACTGAAAAGAAGATTTTAGCCTTTTGGTGTGACCAGATTCATTGTGGAGGTCAGCTATCTAATGACACTGTGATACTGAAAAAGAAGACTTAAAAGGAACTGCAGGTTGTGGTCAGGTATGACTGAAATTATTGGTTTCTCTAAGGGTTTCAATATAAATGGTGTATATGGGATCATCAGAAGATAACTGAAAAAAGATAGCCCTTTCCTAGGCAATAAGAGAATTTTTAAATTTCCCACCTTTCCAAGTTGCTGTAAAAACTTAAGATGCCTTTCTTCAAATTGTGTTGGGTCCCGATCTTCAAAAGCACCAGAAAATCCAAGTGCTCCAATTCTCATATTGGGCAACATATCACTTTCTGTCAATAGCTCGTAATCTGGTGGGTGGGAAGAAGGAGGGAAGAGAGAAAGGGAAGAGAAAAGCAAACAGGAGAATGAAGAAACGTAGTATATTTTCTATCTTTGCTTGGCATGTGCCAAGCTTAGCAGAGTATGAGCAATCAATTTCTATGAATTATTTTGCACTCAAAGACAAAGATATGTTACAAAAAAGCCAAACAACATGTCTTGACTCATAGCAAGTCTTGCTTTAATTTTCCAATTTTCTTTTTTTTTTGCAGGCCTATTGTACTTCAAATTTAGCAACTTTTGTAAAACAGCTTCACTACGGCAGAGGAAAGAAATGTGAACTTCATGAAGCCCATCTTCCGCTTGGAAGCAAGAAAAGTTATGCTCTTTTCTCTCAATAAAATTAAAAAGAGAGTCACCGACATAACACACCCGTTTAAGAGACTAGAATGTTTGGGATAGATACTAATCAAATGAAAAAACAGCTTTGAATGATAATGCTAACATTTCATGTGTTCTGTTTGAGAACAAACTAAAAAGTGGTAACATAGTGTCCTTAACACAGAGAGGCTGGGGGTCAACATAGAAAAAAGGAAGGCACCACACTAAAATGAACCATTCGGAATCAGGGTTCTTTTTGTCTAGTGCATTCTTGTAACACAGACTCACCTGGAGTGAACAAGCTATTCAAGTCACGTATAATTGCTCTAAATGAAGGTCTGAAATCTGGCTCATAATCCATACAGTTGTTTATAAGGTTTGCTAGCTCTGTCCAGTTGGGTGCAGGAAGCTGGTGCCTATCTTCATAAAACTGTAGTTTCTGGAATTAAATAGATAAAAGCCATTTTCAGATACAATAATGAAGAGTTGGCAGAAGCCTTAACATTCTTCACCAGAGCAGCCAAAAAATACAGCTCTCAACCTAGACTTCTCTCATCAAATGTACATCTGACCAATTTACATCAACAGTCAAGACTGTCAGAGTAGCAAGACTGGCATAATTTAATCATTTCCAAAATTCCCAGTCAGTTACTGGTGGAAGATAAGAGAATAAAGAAAGCTGATGAGAAAAATGGTGTCTCCTTTGCTGGTAACTTCATAAAACCTCAACTGGATGGGTCCAGAAAATTCTATCCACCTGTGAGCTGGCTGAGCTCCTCCAGTTGTAGAAGGCATCATGAATATTAGGAAAGTATGCAGATTAGTACAGAGGAGGAGGATAACTTCTGAATACCCTTGTATTTATAAGCTACATCGTGGTGGACCTCGGCGCTTACGGCACAAGCTGATGACCCCTCAGAGATCAAGCTTTGAGAGAAGGTTAACAGCCCATTTATAAAGATAATACTGCAAGTCTCTTTTTAATGAAGTAAAGGAAATAATCTTTCTGTTTCCAACCAAGGAAGCAAATAGTTAGGAAATAATATTTTAATGGCACACATTTCCTCTCCACATCTTGCCCTGAATTGAGACAAAGTTAACATCTCTGGTTTAGCTAAAACAGTGTTTGCAACACAAAGTGTTACACTATTTAAGATGTTTAGTTACTAGGCTAATGCCAGTTAAAATTCACATACATTGTTAGAAGTACTTCTTGTTTCAACAAAGAACAGAAATATGAACAAGAGAATTCTGGCAATGCTGTAATTTGTCCCCATAAAAATCAAAACAAACATCATAAAGGCAAACCTCAAATCACCACCTCTGATCATTATCTCCTAGTAGAAGCCTCCTTTTCCTACAGTGGTCATGGGCTATACCACTTCATATGCTGATACTGTTGTAACAGCAGATGTTTTAAATAAGTGTCCAAAGAACTGCTATGACGCAGACCCAGTAACACTTACTCTTGAAGAATCCAAGGCACTCAGAGGTTTGTCTCCTCCACTGCATATTTCCCACAAGGTAGTACCAAAACTCCATTTGTCTGTGGCCAGGCTTAATTGTTTGGGATTCTCAATGCATTCAGGTGGAACCCATGGTATTCGCTCAAGAAGAACTGTGCAATCACACAAAGGAAACATCTTAAGATGAATAATAAAAGCAGAAAATTCTGTAACAGATTTGATTCAGTAAAAATTACTTTACTCTATGTATGTATTTCATTCTGGAGTGTGCTTTTAGCACCCTTCCAAGCTTTTGTTCCTACCTAACAAAAAAAGGCTACAGAATAGATACAAAAATAGTATTTATGACTCAAAATGGACAATCATTACTTTTATTGCAAAATGAGCCTAATGCTATAAAATTACCTCACTATCATTTCCACATTATATTTTTGCTCCAATTTCTGTATTTCCCCCAGCACTAACAAGATTTAGTACCTGTCACAAAGGAACTGGATGGCAAAGAGTAAGAAGTACTTTGCTAGTGGTTGGCACGTTCTTTCCCAGCAAAAGGCATCACAACAAGGAATTTCATACAATCTGATTTCCAAGCTTTTGACGCTGATTGTGGTAACAAGTTAAAATATGATACTGTACTGATGTAGCTCCTTAAAATGAGATCTTGTAAGATTAATGTAGGCTTCTCATTTTAAAAGGTAGATTTTAAATAGGTTATTGGAAAATAATTACACTGCTTTATTTACAGTCTCTTAGGTGCAGTCTTTAGTTTGGCATGTATAATTACCAAGTATAAAGTGGTAATTTCATTTCACCAAAATTATTAAAAAGACTAGATAAAGAATAGTAAAGTAACTTCAGTTTCATTAGCATAACAATCTTGCATACACTCATCATTCCTTTTAATTTAAGGAATTTTGCCATTTATAAAGCATTAGAACAGCCTCAACAGCAGATGATAACCCAGTATGTTAACATTTTCAAATGGCTTCAGTTGTTCATCAAGAAATCCACTGACGATTATTTTCAACTGCTAGGCAACATTTTCAAAAGTGCATTTACTTTCAGCTCTGAAAGCTCCTCCAAACCATAAAATGCAACAATTTAATCTTGATCAATAATAGGATACTAACTCCAGCAGCTACTTGCATGCAACAGACTTACTCATGGTACATTATAGTGTACTAATAGTACTACCACTGGAAAAAAACAAAAAAAAAAAAACAAAACAAAACCAAACCCTGAAAAAGAGAACAACAGGAAAAAACCCCTCACACGACAGAAATGTGGCTTTATTTCCTGTAGCTGTTTGCTGGTAAAGAAGATGCACTCAAAACTGCTGACTAGGACTGCAGAGATTATTTTAAAGTGACAGATGGATGAAGGAACTTACTATAACAGAATAGTGGTCAGAAAAAAAAAAAACAACCAAACTTAAGTTTTCAAGCTAGAAGCAGTAAACAAGAAAGCTGACAAAGACTTACTATCTCTTGGCAAAACTGTAATACTGATGCCAGGGTCACTTAGTTTTATAAATGGAAGGTTTCCAGACTTCCTGTCTTCCTCTCTGATAAGCAAAATGTTTTTTGCACAGACATTTCCATGAACAAGGCCTTTATCCTCCTAGGAACAGAAATTCATCTTTTACATATTGGCAAAAAAAAAAATCTTATGGTTGAAGAGGTATTTAAAACCCAAAGTTTTACAGCAGGAGTGAAACATCAGCAAAGAAAATAAACAACAGATGAAGTTGATCAAATCTCAGACATTTCAAGAGTTACAGTTTCTAGCCAATTTTCATTACCTTTAATTACCTAAACTTTCAAGTTTAAAATTATTTTATGTTTATTCACTCATAAGTATACTGATCCATCAATATGATCATTTAAACTCTGTAAAAGGAAAGATGAGTCTTATCACATATCTTATCTTAACAACAGCTTCCACGTTGCATTGAAGACACTGTAAGGTTGGGACCTAATGCACATGAAGGCATACTAACAGTTTGAACACCCTCTTAGCATTAACTACTAACACTACTAAGAAATAGTTTATGTTCAGCATCATGAGTTGAAGTGGGAAAACTAGGAAGGACTGAAATATAAATAAATACTGGAAATATGGCTTTATTTACAAACTGAAACATAAAATCTTAAAAAAAGACCGGGAAATTCAATTACACAAGATACAAAGGTCTGTCCTTGGCTATTCGCTATTTAGTATATGGCCAGCTTTTTTCCAAATACCCTCCAGAGTTTCAAGCACTAGGGTAATAGCTCGGTCATTCTACATGTATGAACCTGAAATGCTTGAATTCAGCCATTAACAAAAGTGAAGAATAAACTACTTACCAGAAAATGCATAGCTAATGCCAGCTGTTTGGCTACCTCCAGCTTCCACAAGATATTGATAACATTTTTGTTCTTTTTCAAATATGTGTCCAAGGATCCAAATTTTACGTATTCTTGTACAAGGATGTCTGATTAAAAATGGTAAAAAGAGTAACATTTACAATCAAGAACAAATAGTAGAATCTCAGAACAGTGTCATTACCCATCTCTTTCCTTGATACTTTGTCGGTGAACTATGAATTATAAACTATATGACATCTGAGTATTGCCACAAATAGTCTGTGTTCTTCATATTACTTCAGGGTGTGGAAATTCACCTAATTTATTCTCAAACACCAAATAACTAGATTTAATTTTTTTTTTTTAAAGAATAGGTTTCCACCTTAAATTCGGTGAGCATCCCTCCACCCTCACTTGAAAGGCATCCTAAATAACATAACTCCAGATAAAGCATAGTAGTATAGAGAAATATCAGTGTAAGTAAGTTGAGCTATGTCATCAGCCAAGTCATCCACATCACAGTTGTTTACTATATTCTTATTCTATAATCTACATTCTTAGTGAAAAATATGATGCTTTGCTGCCAAAAGATGCTTTTCTTGAAAACAGACTAAGCAGTGCACTAAAAAGTGTGTGTGTATGTATCTATATGATATATGCCTCCATACAGTCATTCGGCGAACAGCCCAAGAAACAAGATCCATTATACAGTACTGCACAGTCTTCATCAGCATCCAGACATCCATTTCAAATTGCATGACTGAACTCCTGCCCTCAGCTGCAAGAAGCTCACATTTCAATGCTTCACATTTAGATTCTAAAGACACTGGAAACTTGTAGTATTATATTTAGTCAAAATGATTTTTGTAAAAAATTAATTTTATAGACAACTCTTTTTTTTTTTTTTTTTTTTAGAATTACATAATTTTAATCAAATCTGTGCATCAAATGTGTAACCCCCCCACAACAAAAAAAAAAAAAAAAAACCACCCAAAAAAACAGCCTCTCTTCCTATTTCTTAGTAACTGCCTCTTACTAAACTGTAATAAGTCTCCTGCCTTCAGAAATAGAACCATCTGTAGAGGGCAACTGTGAATAAATAAGAAACAGCTAACCATATATTGCTTTTGATAATGTATTTTTAAATTATATATAAAATTTCAGGCAGATCAAGTGTAAAGTCCCTGTGGATGGAACAATGAATAAACTAGAAAAAAACACTCATAGCGATTTTTGCAAAGAAAGGGGTGTTAACGAGCCCTTGGCCAAACACTGTGCTGTGCCTTGTACAACCTCCTCAGAGAAGAAAGTCCTGATACAGAATCTACCCCTCCCTTTGCAAATTCCTTCTCTTGGTGCAGGCAACCATCTATACAATATGCTTACACAGTTCTTATAAGCTGTTTCCTTTTGTTGGTAATTTTTAATCACAGAAAAACGTGGTTTTAGGGTAAGCTGACATTTCAGCCCAAAGTCTGAATGAAGGAGAAAAACTGCCAACGTGAGACTCAGCAGGCCATGTTCAAACATAGCTCAAATACTGCAACTGCCCCCAAATTAATATTTCATTACCAGATGTTATAAATGTGTATCAGGTGTTAATAAAAAAGCCTGTTTTATTAATAATCACAAAGCAGTAAGCTAAACTGAAAAAGCTGCTGAAGGCAATGCAAAGATTTTACTTTTGTTAACATTTTGCAATGTTTTTGTTGGAATAATGGAACCTCATGTTTTCAGAATGAGACCTCTGAATCAAACTCGCCAAAACTGTGTGTTCACAAAGTCAGCAGTGGCAGTTTCTGTGTTTCTGATCACAGTAAACGAGCACTTTCTTGGGTAGCCAAGCACTTTTTTTCTAGCTAACCACAGCTGACACAATGTAGAGGTATAGTTTTTAAGGCATTTCAAAAGCTAGTTTCAGAAGTTCAGGAGAAGCTTCCAAAAGTGAGATCTGCAGATAGAACACAGATGACTGATTCATTCACAGAGGTTATCATTCACACTGATTGTATTTACACAATTTTTTCATTTTCTTTATCACCATATTACTAGATCTCAGTAGTAACACTACTGCAATGTTAACAGCTAGTGTGACAGGTTGTTTTGTTCCCGCTGCTTTTACCCAGAAAGAATGGCAAATCCTAATGACAGCTGTATAAAATTAGTACAAAAAGATAACTAATTTCTACTTACTTTCCTCTCCACACACGCAGACTCCATAATTTAACACCAAATGTTTGTAAGACAGCTGGCTCATCATACTTGCTGCCTCAAAGAAAGACTTCAGGAGGGAGAGGGAGAGAAATTGAGAGCGAACAAAACACAGTGAAAACAAAACCCCTGAACCTTACATGATTTCTTATAAGTTTATTAAAACCACACACATTTTAAAAAATATTTCAAATTCTAACACACTGCAAAGACCCTGTGTAACTTATTGTATATTGTTTGTAGTTGTATTAGGGTTTTTTTTTGCTTGTTTCTTTGTTTTAATGACTAACAATCCACATTGCAGAGAGGTTAGCAATCTTTTTGTGCACACAGGTGTATCTCCACATCTTAAATAAAATCTTTTCTTCCATTTCAGTTAATTCAGTAACATAAACATCAGATAAATTCATGATGCACTATTCAGTTTCCGATTTATTCTTTCAAAATGTTCAGCTTCCAATTTATTTCTTAATAGCATATTAAGTAAAAAGACAAGAAGTATTATATATACACACCTGATTTTCATTTAAGTTTAGAATGTATTACTCAGCTTATTAAAATATGGGCTATAGCTTCTTAATTGTTTTCAATTGTCCAAAGAGTATGCCTACATTGCTTATGAACATTAGCTAAACAAAACGGCTTTTCCTTTTTTGCTTACATTTTCACACAGATTTGTCTTAAGTAACTGAAAAATGCAGCAAACAGTGCACTGGTTCTCTTGGATTGTTGTTAATACAGCTAGATTAATTCGGAATTAAATAGAATTTTATCCTCTAAGTAATCAATAAACAGTCATATAAAGCTATATTAATATATTAAGCATTACTACATCTTAAGTCTTTAAAATTAAATTCTCACATACACGATCTTGGGCTAAATTACATTATGAGCATATTCCTTTTTACACAAAGGCATTTCGGGTTTGCTTCACTCAAACAGTGAAAAGTGAATATAGATGATTCTGCATATGGCAAGTGTTTCTCATACATAAATACTGTTATTTTTTTATAACTTGATGTAAAACATTGATTTTACTGGGGAATCAGTATGATCCCAGAACCATGAAGACACTCTACCAAAGGAAAGTAATTTTACATGAAAGTTGAACCACACCCATTCGTAATGAATTTGCTGGTAAAGGTAATTCTGTGGCCATACCACCTCTCCTTGGTACTTGTATTGTACCAAGAAACTGTTCTCTGGCTTTCCATAGGTACCTCTGAATTCGGTAGTGGACAGGAAGGGGGAACAAAGCACATAGGTGTACTTCCCAAAGCCGGTCTCAAATCCATTCTCCCAGTGTCACAAGGCCAAGAATGAGCTTGGTTCAACATACAACCCTCTACCATGTAACAAATACTTGTTTAGTGTAAGAAAAGCAAGGCCAAACATAGCATGGACGAATGTTCTATAGCAGTCAATCACACCAACCTCAGAGTAGTTTCTATGCACTTTATCCAGCACCTTTAAAAGGACTTCAGTTTGATGGAGCTGGCCATAGTCTCCCACTTCTTTCCTTACACCTTTGAAAATCTTAGTAAATGTGCCCTGTCCAAGACTCTCCTCCTAAAAGTCAGGAAGAACATAGATGTGAAAAAAATCAGCCATCTCTACCTCTTTTGCAAAAGATCTCACAAGCAGCCACCCTAAGTAATGCATATGCAAATCTTTACAGCCAGCCCAACTGGAGTGTGTCAGGCTAAGGGGACAGAAAAGCATCTCTATTAGAAACAGCTTAAACCTTTGCTTATTTTGGGGATCTTTGAGGAGTCAATAAAAATAACTTGTTGCAAGAACCACAGACAAAGAAATTGCTGTGAAGATGTAATTAGACATCCCTAGAAGTAAACAACTCCTGTTTCAGTCAAATGGACACTTCTTGTTTATTAAAAAGCAATTATTTATATTAACAGAATTTTTTCGAAAATTATCTTTTGTCTCATAACTCTAAGGAAAGATTACGGCTCAGATAAGGCTTTTTAAAACTTATACTGAATTTTTAAGAAAATCTCATATGTATTAAACCAACCATCTGCAGAGGAAAAAATTACTAAAGGACTTACAAATATCAAATCCTCATTCCGAATTTTGTGAAAGACCATCTGGTTGACATTATTGTGTCTCTGTAGTGTAGGTGATGAAGGTACATCAGAGACACTATTGCTTCTGCAGACTAGGAGATTTGATTTATCTGGGAGAAGAAAAAGCATAGGTAAAAGCAAAACAAAGTAAATTAATAAAATATAAAATGAAAACAAAATTATTTCAGAAAGATTATTAATGAAAAGCTTTTAATAAAAAAAAGAAGATACCAAACTGAGATCAGCTTATGCAAAAAGCCACACAGTATTTCATTCAACAAGTCAAAGTCTGATTTTTTTCTAATCAGCAAAAACATTTAGGTTCACTGAGCTAATTTAGGTTTCTTAAGTACTCCTACTTGTGACAAATATTCTGAAAATATACCTGCCTCCTTTCATATATTAACTTCTGCAGCATTTGTAATAACAATTAGGGATGGAGAAAGGGAACGCAAGTCACCTTCTTCTATATGATCATTTTAGCCATATGTATCTTTCTGAGTTCTCTTTAAAGCTTTTACATTATTTTTTCCCCAGCAGCACTTTAGTGATCCTAATTGCCTTATGTTTACCAGAGTAATTATTCTTTGAGGGATTTTGAAAAAAGCCTGTCCACAAGGTAGAGCAGTTCTGTTAGTAAACTAAAGCTGATAGGAATGCATTTGTGGGTACACACATGTCTGCGTGATCATATTTATTCAAAAATTCTGATGCATATGCCTTTTTCATGGAAATAAGTTTACAAATGTATTCTCTGTTTTTACTTGTCAAATCCCTTTTCTAATCTTTGGCTAATCCATTGGCTAATTTCAATCAAATTTGAGCAAGGCATAAATTACATCAAATAGTTTGTTCTCTCAAGTTTTTGCAGAAATAGGGACTTGGATAGGGACGGAGACTAACTAATACTAACTGTAAGTAGTATTACTTACAATAAGAAAAATGGCAGATGTTACCAGAA
The DNA here is from genome assembly GCA_027925045.1 of Hypotaenidia okinawae. Classification (NCBI taxonomy): domain Eukaryota; kingdom Metazoa; phylum Chordata; class Aves; order Gruiformes; family Rallidae; genus Hypotaenidia; species Hypotaenidia okinawae. The sequence continues at coordinate 35,652,432 of BSDF01000005.1, read as the reverse complement.
TTCATAAAGGAGAAAGATAATATGCAAAACAAAGCATGGAAAAAACCCTTTACTGTAAACTTCAGACAAACCTACTCCTTGGCCAAGGGCTCTATTCCATGTGTATTTCTCAGGGCTAAAGAGAAGTGGAAATCACACCACAGCCTTGGTGTAATTCAGCTAAGATGCCAGCAAACAATGAAAGAAATTCTCAGGCATTGTTGGTTCCTTCCTTACGGAATTATCCTCAATGAGAAATGACACATTTAGTACCTCTTTCCTTCTCAAGATATGAAAACACTTGATTGAAGAGAAAATACTGCTGCACAGAATCCACTGCAATTAAGAAACTAGTTTTACTTCTAATCATGAAACTGGCTACGATGATACTTTCTGGCGACCATCAGTAACAAAGTAAAATTTGGCAGACAATAGAACTGAAAGGTGTGACTGAAATGATAAGTCAGTGAAATTTAAAAAACCCCAAACCACTCAAACGTGTATCTCTGCCTACATGGTATTCATTCAGTGTTAACTTACTTGTAAATCTTTAATTTAAAAATTGAAAACCCTCTTGCTTTGAAATCATCTTTCTCTTACCTTTGGGTTTTGGAGGGCAGCATTTGATGAACTGGAAAATTATGCTGTCTGAACGGACAGTTTCTGTCTGGTAACAGGTCAAGAGATCCTTAAGGTTACCAAAACTTCTCTTGGTTCCACTAAGATTGTACTCTCCGTTTTCATTCTTCGTAATTAAGCAGTGCTTGTAATCAGTGGTATTCTCACGCTGAAGAGATTTTTTTCCATTGAAAATAAAATTTATCAATACTTAGTACTTCAAAGCTTATATAAACGTATGTAGCACTCTACTAACTAAAGAAAGGATACTCAAGCAAAATATTACTGTAACTCGTTATTCTCGCTATGTAATATTGATTCTGAGAAAACATGAATGATTCCACCCCTGTCACTGGAATTAAGCGTGCTGATGCTAAGGAAAAGCAAGTGTTACGAAATCCACAAGGATGGATCTGAGAAAGCAGGTAATGGAGCCTGGGAAAAAATCCTTCATGGGTAGTAATAATAGCTTATTTACTCTTACAGGGGGTAATAGCAAAACAGAATGTTGTTGGAAGCAACAGCCCAAATGCTCGTGTTCTGTGCTCTTTTGGTAAGCATTTTGGTTTCGCCCAAACAGCAGCTGAGCACTGTGCAGCTCCTCTCTCTTGGGGGGCAGGAAGGGAAAACAACAATGCCAAATCGTGGCTTGGGGCAAGGACAATTACTGGGACAGCAACAGGAGGGAGGAATAACAATAATAGGACTTTTATAGCAAAATATACAAAACTGGTGTTACACAATGCAGTTTCTCCCTGAACCACACAACTCAGGCCATACAGCTCAGAGCTGTCCTGAAGCTGGACTGTCCCCAAACTGCACGTCCTGGAGCCATGTGCTCCTCCCCCACCAGCCCCTCTTTATGCTGAGCATGACATCATGGTATGGAATACCCTCTTTACCAGTCTGGGTCATCTACCCCATCTCCTCCCCCTCCCAGCTTCCTGGGTGCCCCCCACCCTCTCGCTAGCGGGGCAGCCTGAGAAGTTGAAAAGCCCCTGACTGCTGGGCAACAATTCAATCATCAGTGAGTTACCAGCACTGCTTTCACCCAACTCCCAAAAACAGTGCTGCACCAGCTGCTAGAGACAAAACCAACTCTACCCTAGCTGAACCCAGGAAAAGATCTCATCTGTATTTCTATTTTTCTGCCATTTACAGTGCAGTTCTAAGCAATTAGTTTCTAGCACAAATTTTCACTATGCATTATTTTTATAATGAGTCTTGAAAAGTTCCTATTAAACATTTTTAAACAAGAGGAGTTTTTAATAGTCCTTTCAAGGTCCTTCATGTCAACGCTGTGGAAAATGTTACCAACAAACTCTGAATCTCAGAAGCCTTCTAACAACTTGACCAGAAAGAATCAGAAAATGAAAAAAACAAATCCAAACATAGCTAGGTCAGTTAATGGCAGGCTTAACTCACAAGCTTAACTCTCAGACTTTTAGCTCACTAAAGCTGGCTTAGGAGCGGGTCTCTTAGCCTAAAAAATTCCTTATCAAATCAACCTCACTGACTGGACATAATTTTTTAATGAAACTTATCTTACAATGGCTGTTTTCTTCTCCATGCACACAGCAACACTGTTATGTCATTTTTCAGAGATGTGTGTATCTCTGGCACTATCTGATGAACTTGTTAGCTTGCTGTAAATCAGCAAGAAAGCCCATATACTACCTTCCCTTGTTAAAAAACTTAAAGATAGCTCTGTTATTTAAAGAGAAGCTCATCGTTGGAATGAGATCATGCCATTATGTAACAGCAGTATTAAAGTACTGTATTATCATTAGCTGCAATCTCACAGAAGAGGTACATCTGGTTCTTCAACTGCATGGGAATTACAGGCATGTCAAGGGTGGCTCTCTAGCTGGCACCAGATCCAGCAGGAGATTTGTGTTGACCTAACAGTGCTGGTTGGCCTAGCACTAGCGATGGGGGCAGGACCCAAACCCAGAAGACCCCGTGAAGGAGAAACACTCAGATCACCAAGGGTTGAATACTCAGTCTAAGGCCTATTTGGGTGTGTGGGGTCATGGTGGGGATAAAAATCCCAGGAAAAGATCCAACTAAAAACCCCAAACCTGAAAAAAACAACCACTCACCAAACCCCAAACCAAAAATCAAAGCACCCCATCACCCAAATATTTGTTACTGTCTGAAAAGCCATGCCACCATCCCCAGAACTCTCAAGCTCTCTTCCCTCCACCTATTTTGTTCTCCTAATCATGTGGTATGTGTCATTAGCAATTCTTTACTATACAAGTATTTTCACGTTTCTCCTACGACCCTGAAGTTGGTCGATCTGACAGAAGTAGCTACACATCAGACAAACATTCTGAAGAGAAAATTCATTATCATTCACTGAACGTCCCATGTTTATTACTGTAACGCAGCGAAGACTATACAGGTATTATGTAAGGCAGAAAACATACCTCTATAGCAAAGGTGAGGAAGTATTTCCTAAAATCTTTTGGACTGCAGCGAAGGACATAGAAACCAGTCTGATTGCCTGCTTTCTTCAGTTTACTGATAGCAAAGTCCATACTGTAGTAAAAAAAAATGTTTAATATTGCATAATTTCAAAATCCAGGAATATTAGAGATTGGCACTATTATCAGATATCTAAATACAACGACAATTCAAACTCTCAATTTTTCCAATTTTTTCAAGCTTTGTTAATTTTTTCCCCTTTATTTTTTAATATTCAGGGTGGCTGCTTACATAGAGAGGAATATATAAAAAATTCTCAATGCCGAATACACCACAATTATTTGACCACAAATTTTACAGCCTAAAAATATATATATATACCCTTAGACTTATGATATGACTTTCAATATCCACTACGAAAGAAGCTGTTCTCAAACTGCCTAATAAACAAGCTAAAATTAACAAAATATTTGTGTGGGTGAAAAATGTGGATCTAACAAGAAAGAGGAGTTGAAATAAAGCCCTTAAAATTTTCCCTTGAAAACAACTTGTTGACTGATTATTTCTATCCCACTGAATGGGAAATAGATTGACTTAGAAAGGTTGCATTGAAAATCCTTCTAAACAGCCCTAAATAAAGGTCAATACTTTAAAAAACATAAATCAATGGAGGTACTAAACTCTTCCTCTACAAAGGCCCTAAAAAAGGAAGTAATATTCCTTAAAACAAAGTCTCCTATTTTTACGGCTAATAGTTTGCTGCAATCCTTGCTCAAATATTGAAAGACGTTATCTGAATTTGCCTTTTTCCCCTTGACAACTCAGGTAATGTAACTGCTACAGAAAAACATGAGATCCTCTATGACACTGTATGTTGCTGCCATGGTAGTAACTGTAACTCTGTAAAATCTGTGTCATGACTTTGCTGTCTGTTTCACTTGAAGAAAAAAGAATTCTACGGGAAGAAAATTCAAACTACAATCTTTCAACTTATTTTTATAATACGTCAAAAAGGCATTGTATTTTGTAAAATGGAAAATAAGAAAAAAGTAAAGCATTTTATGTTACATAAATTGAATAAATCCACATTTCAAGATGTCTATCATGTTTTAGAGTCAACTCAAGTTCATCTTTCAAAAATAATATTGTTTGTTACTAATTGCTTACAGAATTGGTCCATGGCAATTGCTTTGGATGTTTTCGAGGACTGATGGTGGTGCTACTTCTTTACAGAGATAATGGTGTGCATCCGCAGTTAATCTGTAATATCCATCAATTAATGATACAAAGGAGAGAGCTTCTCTTAGTGACTGAAATTCAGCCTCCTGGTAAAATTGTTGTGGGAGAAGGGGAGTGGGGGAAGAAAGAGAGAAAAATAATTTAAATTTTTAATAGGCAAAACAAAATTCCTGGATATGGTAATGGCATAAAAGATATAAGTGTATGCATACAGTAAAGATATCCAGACTGTTCGTGGCTACTGCTTGTATGCTTCTATGTTCTTGGTGCCACCAAAAACTTGTTAGTAAATGTTCAATGTTCACATTAACCCAAACCAAACAAATACACTGTAAAAATAACCCCTCTTACTCTAAATACATGAAACAGCAGATGAATGCTGCTGACAAGATGGAAAATTTGAAAGGGAAAAACCAGGTAGATACAACTCAGCATTGCAGACACCGACTGCACTGGCATCACTGTATTACTTTATTTCCTAAAGAAAAGCCTTCACTTAAAGATTTATGCGGTTGTCTTCCAGTAGCAAAAAAAATAACCCTCAAGGAAATTATCTGCCTGAAAATTTAACTAGTTATCAGCAAAATTATTGGCTACACATACAGACTGGGGGCTGAGACACTGGAGGCCAGCCATGCTCAGAGAGATTTGGGGGTCTTGGGTGACAGTGAGTTAAACATGACCCATCAGTGCGCCCAGGCAGCCAGGAGGGACAACTCTATCCTGGGGTGTGTCAACCAGTGTGTCGCCAGCCTGTCCAGGGAGGGGATTGTCCCGCTCTGCACTGCGCTGCTGCGGCCTCACCTTGAGTGCCGTGTGCAGTTTTGGGCGCCACAGCACAGGAGGGACACAGAACTATTGGAGAGCGTCCAGAAGAGGGCAACACGGATGGTGAAGGGTCTGGAGGGGGAGTCTTAGGAGGAGAGGCTGAAGTCCCTTGGCTTGTTCAGCCTGGAGAAGAGGAGGCAGGGGGGCAGACCTCTTGGCGGTCTATGGCTTCCTCACAAGGGGGAGCAAAGGGGCAGGCGCCCAGCCCCTCTCTTTGGTGACCAGAGGTAGAACCCGAGGGAACGTCAAGAAGCTGAGACCGGGCAGGTTTAGGTTGGATGTTAGGAGGAGGTTCTTTACTGACAGGGTGGTCGAGCACTGGAACAGGCACCCCAGGGAAGGGGTCACAGCCCCGAGCTTGACTGAGTTCACCAGGCACCTGGATGGAGCGCTCGGTCACGTGCTCTGACTTGGCTGGCCCTGTGTGGAGACAGGAGTTGGACTCCATGATCCTTATGGGTCCCTTCCACCTCAGGAGATTCCATGACTCCGTGAAAAACTCACTTTCACTCTGTAACACAGCCTAACATAACAGGCTCTAGCACATGCTGCGTAAGTTTGGCCATAACACTGGGGACACACTTAGTGGCTAAACACAGTTCCCTTGGCAAATTCTTCGCTAGACAACAATAAAAACTGGTGCTTTTGATTATGTGCCAAGAATTTGTAGTCCTCAAACTCCTTATTAAAACAGGAACTGTAAACAACTATCTTTCCAGTTGTTTCAACAAGATCAGAACCTCCCCCTCCAAACAGCAGACCTAGAGATCCAGTAATTTTCATCAATCCATGTATCTTAGAACTGTCTAAAGCACATTTCTATCATGAATTCTACCAGCTATGTAAGAAGTTAAAACTAAAACCCAAATTCTAATTTCCACATCAGCTAATTCTGGCATGTAAAGTGTCCACACACAAATCACGCGGAAAGCAGGAGCTACTGGGCTTTTTCCTACTCTGTCTTAATCTTTAGCAGCTTAATTTAGACAAGCTCTTAAACCACCACTTTCACCCTCTGAATCACTTAACGACCGCTGCTGAGAATTTTCTGGGAGAAATGTAATAAGTCAAAACTAAGGAAGCCTCCTCCACCAACATGAAAAACTTATGCTCTCAGCATCATAGATGCATATCACAGATATTCCAGTTATTCTTTTGTTTCAATAAAAAGCCTTTAAAAATTTGCAATTCTTAACAGGTCATTAATTCTGTGCCATTAATGCAGTAAATGAGTGTGAATCACAGTTCTACTATAAAGGAAAGTAAACCACATGCCTCTTTTTAAAAGCACCGTTAGAGACAATAAAACTAGTTAATGTTTATTTAAATTTTTTTTTAATTTTTAAAAATTGCTTTTATAGAGAAGTAGTACACAAGCTGTATGCAGCTTTTTCACACACACACACAGAAGGAAGCTCCCTGGTCACACAAATGTCTGAAATGGGGAGCCCTGAAGGTCCACAGATCAGCCACAGAGGAAGCAACTTGTCTTGGGTTTGTATGGCAAAGCTTTGGTGGCGGTGGGGAAGGCTACAGTGGTGGTTTCTGTGAAAAGCTGCTGGCAGCTTCCCCCATGTCTTGTAGAGACAATACCAGCCAGCTCCAAGACAAACTCACTGCTGGCCATAGCAAAGCACATCAGCAACAGTGGTAGCATATCCAGCTTAACATTTAAGAAGGGGAAAAAGTTGCTGTGGAACAGCAACAGTGACCAGAGAGAGAAGTGAGAATACGAGCCAAACAAGTCTACAGACACCAAGGTTGGTGAAGAATGGGAGGGGAGTAGGTGCTTTAGGTGCAAGGGCAGAGATTCCCCTGCAGCCCATGGAGACCATAGTGATGCAGCTCATGGAGGTTAATGGTGGAGCAGATATCCACCTGCAGCCCATGGAGGACCCCACACCAGAGCAGGAAAATGCCCACACTGGAGCAGGCTCCTGGCAGGATCTGTGGGCTTTTGAAGAGAGAAGCCCATGCTGGAGCAGGTTTGCTGTCAGGACTCGTGACCCTGTGGGGGACTCACACTGAACAGTCTGGTCCTGAAGGTTGCACCCCATGGGAAAGACCCACACTGGGGCAGAGGAAGAATGTGAGGAGGAAGGAGCAGTGGGGTGTCACTTGCAGGGAGGAAGAAAGTTGAGCCTAGGAAGAAGGGAGGGGTGAGGGGAGGTGTTTTAAGATTTTGTTTTATTTATTATTCTAATCTGATTTGAATGGCAATACACCAAAAGAATTTCCCCGAGTTGAGTCTGTTTTGCCTGTGACAGTAACTGGTGAGTGATCTCTCCCTGTCCTCGTCTTGACCCCAGGAGTCTGTCAATACATTTTCTCTTCAGATGAGGAAGGGGGTGATAGAGTGGCTTGGGTGGGCTGGGTCAACCCACCACACAACTAGGTGATAGTTACACCTCCTGGAAAGCCTGACTCAAGTGCAATGCTGGAGTTCACACTGAAACAACCTTTTACATTAATGTATAAAATACTCTCTTAAGATCCACTTCCAGTAATTTTAGACAGTAAAAGAAATGTAAAAGTAAAAGAAATTATTTTGTTCCAGTGCTGATTTTCTGTGTATCATCATTCCTTTGGAGAATTTGGAAACCTTTTTAAATGTGTTGGTCAGTGGCAGACAGCTTGCCATGACAGCATGACAACAGTATGCTTGATAACTAAGAACAGAGACTCAGGTTTAAGACTCCAATAAAGAAAAGAACCAATCTGTGTATCAGAAATTACCTTCAGCTACAAACATCTATTCCTACTTCAGCCTATGCACAGAATTTTGAATACAAAAGACCTCTGGTGTTCTGAAACACTGCTGTTAGTGCTGAAATGTGTTTAGTTTTACGTCATGCTTGTTTAACATGGTAATTGGTTATACAACACTATAAATAACACATCCACCGCAGAGCCTGCTCAAAGCGACATCTACTTGAAAAAACAGCGAGCAAAGCAAACAGACCAGATTCTTGCTGTCTTGTTTGTGAATCGTGACGATTCTTCTCTCACTGGAGCCTTCTTGGCTTGCTTGTTTAATGCTAACATCAATGATATCAGGAAAATCACAGTATGTTTGTAAATCCTGCAATAAATATTGGTTATACAATGTCAATAACAAATAGCAACTAAAAACCCACATCTATTTTCAGCATTAGAATTCCCACAACTCTGAACTTGTAAGCTAGCAACAAAAGGGATCATGAAATCTTAAATATGCCATGAAAAACAAAGGAACTTTGTGTTGTGTTTATGTGACATTCACTAGAAGCCTGAATTAAAAAAAATGCATAAAGATCCAGGAACCATGAATGGAAATACCCACATATGGGTTGGGATTTTTTTATACTGTAGATATTTTTCTTCTCTGTATTATTTTGTGAGGATTAGCAACGGAAGATTTTGGTTAACCTTGTGTGTGGGTGTGTTTGGGTTTGAGGACTTACTATTAGCATCCTGATTAAAAAGGTTTAGAAACTCTGTTAACAGTCAAAAATGCAGAGCTTCGTTCAGAGTGCTACAAGCTGTGAATCTGCTACCGATGACATGGATCTAGTATTAATGAAGAAAGGTTCTAAGAGAAGGTTCACCCATCAGCCATGTTTCATCCCTAGTGAGGTAACCTGAAGCATCACTCTTAATTACACAGGAAATCTAAGACATATTTTTCTTTGATAGGGCATCTTGTTATCAAAGGGAAGTGAATAGATTTTATTAATCTTAAAATACCCCTTTTATATGGCTGCAAGCGTATCCTAATTTATCAGTAAGTGTAATAACCAAGGCTGTAAGATTCAGTGGGTTATCAGTTAGAATAAAGTAGCTCAAATGCACTGAAGTCCCTAAACCTCTGTTTGTTCATCTGGTTGTTGGAAGTGACTTCACAATCTACCCCACATGTGTCATCCTTGCCTTCAAAAATAATCATGTTCAAATTTGGTATCTTCAAAAGATTCATCAAGACAGTTTACTGGAACAAGAGTTATGGTCACATTTATAAGCAGCCTTATTAATTTACTATGCTTTTATAGCCATTTCTTGAAACAGTTTCTCTAGCAGTGAAAATATATGCAATCTATACCATGTCTTTGTCAGTAAGTTGGAGGACACTAATCATGAAAAAATAATTTGCCAATCTTTATAGCAAATATCAGTTTCAATGCTACTTTTTCTAAAGGCTTTGTCATCAGGCTCAAAGAGCCCTGCATCCATAAATTGTACACTCAAAACTAAAAATTGTGAAATCTGCATTTATGTTAGCTTCTGCCAGAGCAGAAGTATTATTACCAAAAATGTACTCCACTTTGCCCTTGATTGTACCTTTCGAAAATTCCCATACTCTCAATGCATACAGCTATGACTTTCCATCAGACTCTCTTAAATTTGACAAAACGGGGAATCACACACATAATACTCATAAGTAAAAATGCAACAGCACATGATTACTGGGAGTTATTGGAACCATATAGCATCTCATTCCTGAACAAAGAGTATATGAACCTTGCAGCCACAGAAATATCACTTTAAATTTGCCAGCTCAGACACTGGTAGGACTCAAGTGCAGCAAGAAAAACATATAAAGAAATTCACCTGGTTTTTTTAGTCCTTAAAACCTTTTCAAAGAGAATCTGAGGATTTGTGTATTTTACCTACACTTGGGGGCAGGATTATGAATTTTCCCAGTTGATTTTTTTAACAGTGATGAAGCGCCAACATCGACTTTTTCATTGGTCAAGCACAGAAGTATGACATGCTCAAGTAGTGAATTTCTTCTAATACTTCCAGAAAAAAATAATTTTGCAAAGCTACATTGTTTAAGTCAATAATACACTTCTGTGAGCTTCAGTCATACAGAAATTATATCATCACTATGAAGCAAGATTTACATAACAAATTTACCTGGGGTAAATCAGAACTTCTCACATAAGCTAATCACTCTGTAGTATAATAAACTGCACAATTATTAAAATGGAAAAAGGAATTACCTGCTCTGCCAGTGCCTCGCAGTCTTTAAGTTTTCCTCTTGAGCACTGAATTCCACCATTTCCAGTTATCACAATAGTTGCAAAGCTTTCCTGTCCAGAAGGATCTCCACCAGGTTCTTTTACTTCAAAAACCTCAGAATAGAAGGCAGACTGAAGGGTTTCCAGATTTATAAGGTACTTAAGTTTCAAGTTTCTGGCAGTAGCTTTGCATTGGCCAAACTGCTGGATAAATTTGCGGAACCTGTATCGTATTCTTTTTCGCGTCAAAATGTGGTAGTCTTGGATTTTTGCTCGTACACATTTAGGCAAAAACATCTTGTAGCTGCAAATACATAACCAGGAAAAAAAAAAAATTAGTGATTTTATTCATTATATCCAGCAAAAGTAATTAGTTCTGTATTAAACAAGTCAATATGAAAAATATCCTTTCCTCTAAATGTAGCCTTATTCTTTAAACTGTAGGATAATAAGGATCCTTTCTTCAATCTGTAGTACATTCGTCCAAACACAGCCCTGTCTTCTCCCTTTTTCCATCTTCCCCCCTCACTCAGTTTCAACATATATTACATCATGCATTTTCCATAAATCCTGACATGTCTGTTCTAGTCATTACTGAAATTCTGAGGTAGGGCAGCAGAAGTTACACAGTTGCTCTGTTTGGTATACGAGTTGGAAAGAGGATACTGCACAGACAGAGGCAATTACACAGACAAAGGACAAATTTCCTGGGTGAAAATACAGGTAGTAAAGTAGCATTGATTGTATCAGCGATTGGTTCTCACTGAAGTTCCTGTATCACAGTTCATAGTCTATCAAAGGCAAAAAGAGCAGTTTGCCTCCTGCAATCAGCTGGCCAATTCATTGTCTCATTGTTTTTCACTCCTGCTCAGTTTCATTAAAAGACGAGCACATCAAGCACTAAGCGGGGATGGAATTAACTCAGCTGGAGTAGAAATCAATTAGGTTGATAAACCAAAACGAATCGGCAAACTCAAAGCAAGTTTAGGAGAGATCTGCCTGAGACTGTTAAGAGCCTGAGGTATGCAACACATGATAGAAGAGGTGTAAGGAAACTTGATTTGTTCAGCCTGAAGAAGAGGTGGCTCAAGTAGGGTGCTCTCCTAGTTGTCTTCAGCTAACAAACAGTTATGGAGATGAGTTCTCAGACATGCACAATGAAAGACAAAAGGCAACAGACACAGTATCACAGAGGACACTAATGATTAGATATAGAGAACATCTTCCTCAGTGAGGGTTATCATATACAGGATGAAGTTGCCCAGAGATGCGGTGAAATATCCATCACTGGACATGTACAGAGAGTCTTTCCCAATTCAAATTATGGTTTATATCCTTTTCCACATGAACAGCTGCTGCCTTACCTCTCACTAAAAGAGCCAAAACCATGTACCCAAAAACATGACTAGCCATTGTGATACAAGGTCTTTATTAATTTCTAGTTTACACTATCAGTAAATTTATGGAATCGTTACGCTAGAACAAATCAAATACCAACAGCTGAACATCTCATCCCAGATGCTAATTTGCAAAAAATCAGGTAAGTTTGACACAGTTATGGACTCACCTGACTGAATTGTAAATAGCCAGGGGGGTTTGGTCCTTTTCTTTGGCTACTCTCATCATATCCAGAACAGCCATTCCAAGGCATTCTTCTTGTGTTTCATGAGTAACAGGCATCTGTATCCATCCATCCAAAAAATCATCTCGCCACTGAGAAAGAAGAATGCAAGAAGGAAAATTGAAACATTAGTACTGCTGTTCATCAAGAAAAGTTTTCTGAGCTTGGGATGGTTTTTTTTGGTTGTTGTCTTGGGTTTGGGTTGTTGTTTTGTTTTTTTACTTTATTTTGTTTTTGAAGATGGCCGACTTCTGAATTAAACCCTTCATCCTCAAAAAGTAGCATGCATTCATAATGAATGCCAGCTGCAATAATTCACACAAATTTCAAAATATTTTGGTTTCAAATCTCAAAAAGGTTCATACGGAGAGTGAGTTGCTCTATACTGTGCCAGTCCAAAATGGAAGACACACTGAAAGATTTCCAATTGGTAGTGGCATGAGAAAGAAGTCACACACTCGGTGTTCTCTCCACAACTGCCATCTGAGCTTCATCTCTCCAAGTACAAAACATGACAAGGAATTTAATTTAAGTGTGCTTCAAGCTGTCAAAAAAGCCTACACAGTTACTACAATAAGATATAAAAGGGAATAAATACTAACAAAGTTTACCAATCTGCATTAAAAATAATCAAGTAAATCATACCTGTGCAAATAGATAAGACATGACAAGATCATCAAGAACAGGGCTTTCTGTACCTCGAATAATGCCATACCGATATGCTCTGCTGGTGCCATTGCAATGCCAGTGGGGAAAATAAAACCTGTTCGGAAGCATTTAAGCAAACATCAGTAAACAGACAAATTCACTTACCAACACCAGACATTATCATTTTCATAGACATGTGATTAGTGCTGGCTAGTTTGGTGGACCAATATGAAGCCACAGTAGTCAGTGGAAGGCTTTGGATCCAGTTCTTGGTGTCTTAGTAGTATTAAAGCATTATGCAATGTAAATAAAATCTTTTACCTAAAGAAACCAGTGACTGTAGCTTTAGATGTCCACATTCCAAAACCAGGTTAGAGAAAAATGGTCCTAATGAAGATATCTGCCTGACTACACAGGATAATTAGTCTGCATTTCAGAACTACCACTAATTAATTCCAAACGGAAGCACAGAGAAGATGAGATCTATCATTATTAAGAGTAATACTATTTTTACTTCCACTGTATTTCTAACTGTTTGCTTCTTCAATCTGACATGACAAACACACAGTATATAGACAGTTGATAAAATACATTATTCAAACCTTCTCCAGTAATTCTGATTCTTTTATCTACCTCTTATCCAGATATCACCAACAAACTGTCCAAAAATTCTTTGTGAAACTGTGGTTCAACTGAGTACTTTTCTGTTTGTTTGGTTTTTAACTCGCAGTTTTATTTTATCTTGAAAAGTGCATAAAATTTGATTTAATTACCTTATCCGGTAAATTAGGATGAGTCTAGTTGTTTCATCTACATGGAAGATGTGATTTGGGGGATACCACATTCTCTCTGTTTCATTCATGAGTGCAAACATGTTATGATACACTGGCATGATACCTAAACAAAGAATAGAGAACCAAACTTATATAGGCTACCGTTTTCACAAAGAATCATCCTTATTAGAAAAAAACTAGCACATCTGGCTCGTTCACTGGCACTATTCCCTGCTCCATCACTGTCAACAGCATTGCAATCATCACCGCACAACCTACAGACTGGCTTCACTGGATCATTTTCTCATTCTTCCTTTATGTTCTCTGGCAGCAGACCGTGTTCACCTGCTACCCTATGCTTTACTGTTAGATTACAAGATTTTTTCTGTATGGTTTTTATGGTTCTTAGCCTCTCAGTTTAGCAGCAGGTTACAAGAGTCTGTTGCCTTTTTCCTTACCTCTCCCAAAAGCAGATACAGGCAAGGATGAACTTCAACCACTGACAAACACATTTTGATGACAGAAAGAGATACAGGTGTAGAGGTCAGAGAATCAGATGCAAATTACAGCTTAAAAATCACAGTAGGTCATAAGGAAAGAAAACCATGTTTACATTAAAGTAGTACACTTTGGGGGACGAAGGCAGTAAGTATTGAGAAAATAACAGATAAAGACAACAAAAGTAAATTAAAATGACATTAAGAGACAGAAGAATTCTAGGAAAAGACAATGTACTCAACTGTCCCCAAAGACAAAATGAAATAATAGAAATTCACAAAAGAAACCATGAGAAAAATATAAAACAATCCTTATTTATTTCTTTCTGTTCTGAAAAACACTAGGTAACTATAGAAGAGAGCAGACTCAAATTTCTGTAATCACATCAAAAGTCCATGTAAGACAATCAACTAGAAGCAACTAATCAAGTCCACATATAAAACTGAGTAAGCTTGTGGAACAAAAAGTAATTCAGTCTTAAATAACAACTAGCTTAAATTTGTTACATTATGAGGTTTTTCTCTGTAGGGAGCCAGTAAGAGGGCTAAGAACAAAAGGTCTATTGTGCAGATGTCATATTAAACTACTGAAATCTACAGGCTAATAATCTGATACTTGTTTAAACTAAAGATCACCAAAATGTAACAGCACTACAGGTCATAACACATGATTTTCTAAGAAAAGGACTCACAGGTTTACAGGAAACTACAGAAATGGAAAGAATTATGTAAAGTAACCAAAGAGAAACCAAAACTAAACAAAACCCCCAAAGAAATAACCCTGAAGGGACTGGTAACTGAAGGATTGGCTGTAAATCTAGATATTGTAAATTTATGGTGCAGCAGACATATTAGATTTGAGAATTATGAAATTGTTTCATTTTATGGAGTAAGTAAGAAATCTAATACATGCAACTGACCATGTGAAGTGGGATTGACTTAATTACATTACAGATCAGTTTTCTGTAAAGCAGTAACAACTGACTTAGACACCACACAGCCTTGAAACTGCTGTATCCCAAGTAATTTCAGATCAATTACAGTGCCATCCATGTGCATCATCACCCAATTTCAGATATTCAAGCCAGATGTTAAAAACCATTCAAGGGAATGCTGAGTATTTACCTAGCCTTATGAATACGTTTTCCCTAACTACTAATAGGCCCATGTAAAGACACTGAACAAGAAAAAAAAATTTCAAGTCATATTCTTAAATTCAAATGTTATTTGTTGTGTTTTACCAAACACACTATAGATACCATCACCACTACACCTCTCAAAACCAAAACACAAAACCCCACAGACATACCAATCCAGAACATGTATCACTACCATTCTGAAAAGAAACTTCAGCTAAGCATGGGACGTGATTTTAGAATCCCCTCCACAGATCAGAAATGTAGAAATGTTGGCATCAGCAAAACAAAAATCCTCTTTGCTGTGTTTCTATGTATGAAAAATGAACTCTACTCATCCATCCCTCAGACTTTAGCTTTTGTAATTCTCAATGTTAACCTGTATGTTCCATTGCTCAGTGACATACAGATCACACGTGCTTCTTAAGAAACGTAGTTAGACTTTTTCCTCTTTTTTTCTCTCCTTTAAGAATTATGTATTTGTGCCAGAACATTGCTACACTTGGAAAAGTTAAATGATTTTTCAAATAGAGAAAATTCCCTCACTAGACTGTTGAAAATTGTCCACAAAAGTCTGACGAAAGCAGAAAGGCCAGAAACATCTCTTTTCATCTAATTCTTACCAGCTCTATTAATTGCAGGGACTTCTCAAGTGAATAACAACTGCAGTATTTAAGTGTTTTCTCCCAAAACAATGAAAACCAAATGACTGGGTGTGGAGGTGGGGAATCAGTCTTCTGGCGAAGTCTAGACTTGTCAACAATAGTGAAAACTTCTAAGAAATGTATTTTCAACACAAGTAAAAATATAATCTGTTCACAACAGGTACGAAAAAACTCCCCTGGATTTCTATAGTGCACTAACCACGCTATCAAATCAATCAATGATTAATTAGGAGAGGAGACAGTGACTCAGACACCATAAAGCAGACTTGTTCTCCACTTCGCTTATCCAGCAAGGGTTATTAAATATATTTTCTGAACCACTGCAAAGACAAAATCATGACTATCTCATGGCAAGTATTTTATTTAGCACATAAAGCTAAAAAAAGATCCTTACCATGCTATGCAGACTGTCAAGTAATACCATGAAAGGCTGTAACACAGCAGAACTTTATTCCTTAATTTTCTACCTCAAGCCTAAAAGAAGTATGATTTGCATAGCAGTTTCTTCCTTTCCTCATTATGGTTTTAGAGCTCCACATCCAGACAAGTCACACTACTTCGTTTACCCTGAAGCAGCTAAGGAAATACAGTTTTTTCACATTTCCTCCTTTATTGGCATTAGGTACTCTTTCACCCAAACAGTATGTATTCATTAGGTAATGACCCTCTGTAAAGAAAAATAAAAATCAGCATCACCAAGAGCTGTGACACTACTATGAAACATGAAAGCCACGCAGCGTCTAAGGTAGAAATAGTGTTTTATGAAGCTGTCAATTTAAGAATATTAATAGAATCACCAGACCCATACAAATAGTTGCACGAAGTTATGGATTAAAAGCAATTTTAAAATCTCAGATTTTCAAACTCCATACAAATATTAGTCGTCATGCTCAGCTATCCAAGTAAACTATGTAAGACTTACAAGGCCTTGCAAATACCAGATGGAAAATCAGTTGACTTTTCTTACAAGAAAATAGTACCTTACCCTGATATTTCATACAAATTGGAGGCTTACCAAATTCTCACGCAACACTCAGTCACTCTTCTGTCAAAAAAACATTTTCTGAGCAGTTAATTAAATCACATTTCCCTTCCTAGCAGAACAGAATTGCCCAGTGTTCTGACTAATCCATTCCACACCTTGGGGTGGGGGGAGGGAAGGGGGTTGTGCACGGATTTTCAGGAAATGCCATCACATAAGAAAAAACCAAACCTCCCCAAAACTCCCAGTAAGCAGTTATAACCAATGACAAGTCTGAGCCACGTGAATTCTGGAAATTCAGTATGTTATGGATAAATCTGCTGAACATTCTCTAGCCACTAATAAGGAATATCCTCTGAACCATACAATCAGAGAGATAATTGAGAATACCACCAGTTTCACATTATGCAACGCAGTCACTTGCTTGAAAACTAATTGGCTGCAGACACTGTCTGCGCTTAGTCCCAGTAAGTGTTTTGAAACAATGCTGCTACTTTGGGATAATAAAAAGTATCTCACAGCTTTCAGAGAGGCACCAGGAGTTTTCAAGGAAAGTACCATGGAACTCCCAATCTATTTGCAAATCAGATGGGCAAGAATTAAAAGGTTCTTGGGTAGAGTTTCAGGACATAAACATTAAAAAAAACCCCAAAACCCCAACAAAAACCCAGAGAAGCCAACAAATTCAAGGTCTTCTGTTAACTGCTAGATGCCTGTAACTCAGTAACCCAGTTAAGATTACCAAAATGGTTCATCTTGGGATTCTGACTCCTTTAGAGAGTTAAACTTTAAGAGTTTAACGCTCTTAACACAAGGGAGAGGGGAAATCAGAACAAAGGTCTATCAGAATGTAGATTAAGAGAGCCAGATCCTAAAGAAATTTAGGGTTCATATACACCAAGGAGACAAGCCATGGCAGAAAACCACAATGCTAAACAAAACTACGCTCCTCAGTTGCCTTTCCCAAAGTATTTTATGGTGTGCTAATTAAATGTTATACTTGCATTTAAAGTCACAAACTGCATACTATATTACTAATTTGTTAAGATTTACACCAACGCAATACTTTGCTTGTAACTGTGATTTACAAACTCTCTTAGCTAGTGCAATATAAAAACATCTTCACTTCGTTAACTTTAATTCAGTAACAATTAGGATTATATGTACAAAAGATGCATATATATTTTTATGCATTATTACTCAGCCAATAGAATAAATCAACAAATTGTTAGTTTAACATGTAAAAGAAATTTTTTCCCATGTAATACTGGTCTTATGTGTAATGTATTCTTCTGGTCAGTTACCCTGTACAGCCCACAGGCTTTTTTTGCTCCATTGGGGTTTTGTTTTAAAATACTTTATTTGATGATAAAGACTTTTAAATCCACTTACAAAGAGTGAGCAGTACCTTAGGGCAAACTGATTACTACAATGAAATTATAGTGACATAGTATAAAAAACTTTTTTTTTTTTTCAGTATGCAAATAAATACATCCAAGATTCAAATTTAAAGCCCTCAGATGTTCCCGGTATTCCTTTTTCTCCCATAATTTACACCTCAAATTAAAAAGTATGAACAAAGATTGTAGATACTCTGCAAACAATTATATTTATTATCCTGTAAAATATCACATAAAGCTTGTGTTATCACTCTCTTACATCAAGCCTGGTGGCTTTCCTGAAACATTACTACAAGTTGTGTTCAAATAGCCTTGACTACTTGATATTTTTTTAAACTGAATATAAACACATTAGTAACAGCTTAGAGAAATTTAATTTAAGATTATTTGAGAGAAAGGAGATCACAATCTTAAAAGGATTTAAGATTGTGATTTGGGAAACCAAGTCTCATACTGAAATCAGAAGACAATGATTCTGTAACCTGTAGAACAATTTCTCCACTATATTTTAATTCCACCATCAGTTAGTTCCTCTAAATACACTTTCTTAGGCTGAGAGCAAAGACTTCCTTCATTTATTGGTGTGAAATTTGTAAATTTTACATGACAATTAATATATTAGTTAACATACAAGAGCTGAACCATAACAATGACTAGTCAATTTAAACTTAATTTCAAGACACTTTATTTATTCTTGCATTTCTGGTTAGAAAACATGGTACTCAGTTTCACATTCAGACAGTTTTCCCATATAAAAAAACGTGCAACTACAAAAAAGTTTCATACTATCTTTTTCCAAAAAATGGTAAGTTGTTTTTTAAATAAACTAAGAAAAGGCTTAGATTCTGCATGCCATGCCTCAGACTGGTATGCAACTACAGAATAATATTTAGATAGATTCATTTATATAGCCAACAGTCTGACATAACAGATATAAAGTCAGGTCAGCAGGGACTGGAAAACCTTCATTTGTTTGAACCATGTAAAAGGTGCATAACATGACTGTCTCTGACTGCTGATGTTTGCCTGGATCTGTCTCTGCTTGACACCAATTACAACCAGTCACACTTTGATGTAACCAGCTCTGCTATCAAGAGATCTAACAATTGCTTGGATCACAGAGAAAGTTCATTAACAATTCCTAACTCTGTTACATTTCAGACGTGCCTATTACCTGAACCGCTCTCTTTAGGAAGCATGCTGATTCATACCTAACTCCTGAAAGACTTAGTCCCGCCAACATAAATATTATCAGACTGTATATGCTTTGCAGACCTATGTGTTCTGACATACAACTATAAAACCAGAAAATACTAGGAATACCTTGTGATTTAAGCACTAATAACTGCTATAAAAGAGATCAAAAATCCACTGCCATTGCCATTTCAGCCTTTCCCACCCATTTAGAAAGAAAGGAAGTTACAAATTCCCTTTGAGAAAAACACTGTAGCCACAGTAGCTGCCAGGGAGAAAGCACTCTTCAGATGACTTTACCTGAGACCTGGATTTATCCTTACCTGGGACCTGTAAGGATAAATACTCAATATGATAGATTTATACAAGTTAAGTATAAATCACTACTGATGCACTTTAGAAACTCTGGTGAAGAATGTCGAAACAATAGAAACTTATAAACCCAACTTGTTAAGGAGTACTATTCATAGAAAACTATTTTTAAAACAGTCAAGTATAAAAGGACACATGTAGGAGCCATACCAGCAAAACACAAAGCAGTACCCCAGAAAAAGCTAGAAAGACTTCAGAAGGATTTGCAAAGTCTGACATAACAAACAACAGAGTAAAACTCTTCAGATGTCATGGAAAACAAGACTAATTCTATTTGTGGATTAGCAGGAGCTGGAATTTTTATGTTGGTGATGTAGGTGACAATATCACAGAAGGCTTTGGGCTGCACATTTTCATGGGGATGTGGAGAGAGTGCAGAAGACAGCTGAACCGTTAAAAAACAGTTACACCACCCAAGTTAAAGAAATCACCAATTTACGTTTAATCAAAAAGAAGTCCTAAAGATAATTTGATTATGGCCCATAAGCATCTCCCCAGGGCTGGGGAATGGGGAAAAAGAGAAGAAAAATCATAATTAGAACAGCCACCTGAAAACTGAAGAAAGGAAAATTTGAACCAGAGAAGACAGAAGTAAAAAGTGGACAGACCAGCAGTAACAGTAGAAACAGCTAACCAAACTACCAGTAGAGTTACTACTCCAGTGAATTAAGACTTTCAAGGTTTTCTGGAAATCCCAGAAAGAATTGTGTCTGGCCAGGGATGTCAGGGAAACAAGGAAAGTTTCTATAGGAATGTCACTGATAAAAGGAAGGTGAGGGAAAATGTGAATTTAGAATTTGTGGATGCCCCCTTTCTGGCAGTGTTCAAGGCCAGGTTAGATGGGGCTTTGGGCACCCTGGTCTAGTGTTGAGTATCTTGGACCATGTCAAGGGGGTTTGCAGCTCAATGATTGATATTTGAAGTCCCTTCCAACCCAAACCATTCTGTGATTCCATGATATATTATTCCCTTGTGATTAAAAAAAAAAAACCCAAAAATCTACTCAGATTGGTAGCAAGGGAAACTTCCTGATTTCATAGTTGATACTGTATATTCCTGAAATAAACCTGATTTCATGGTTGATGATACAGTATATTCTTTCAAATACCACGTTATTTTAATCATATTGAATTTGACTGATAGAAGCACTTATCAGTTTAATATTCTGGAAAGTTGGTACCTATGTATACCTAGAAGCATTTTTTCCCATCACTGTCTAGTAGTTATTCTCCATTTCACACTCAGCAATATGCTCATCAATATCCAGTGGCAATAACAGTATTTATTTCCACAAAAAATATTAACTATTTTCTAATGTAAAAATTGAATACCACTTTAACAAGGAAAGTGAAGAGCCTCTCCTCCCCACTAGCCTTATACATCTCTAGATACTATACCTGAGGGTCTGAACTAAGCTGACAAACAGAAGCAAAACCAAAGCCCAAGATACATAGGTATCTATCCTTATTACAGAAATAAGCATGGATGTATTTCCCAAAGCAGGGAAACAGTTCCATTTTTTTCTTCAACTGGAGTATCTTAATTTGAGTCACCATCAAAAAGATACATTGCGAGCACTCCCAGGTCCATCTGACAAACAGATCTACAGGGTCATTGGAGCAGCAGAATCTCACACAGCTGAAACTGTATAAATCTCCAGATACCACCACCTCCTCCTTGTGTCTCAGAATGCATCCTAGGCAGTGCTTATGCTGAACTCACTGCATGCGCTTATCTGCCTGAAGCTCTCATACTACATGAGGAGCAGCTCTGCAAACTAAGACTCTGCCACGTCTGAAGAACTGCGAGGAAAAACAGGGCTTAAAAGAATCTTTGTGAAACTAGCATCTATACACAGATTACCAACTCACAGCACACCGCTCAGTACAAGACATTCAACAGCACAGGAAAACGCTGACAGACACTGGAAAAGAAAGATTTGGAATCACAAGCCTTTCTTTTAAATACATTTGCAACTGAAATGCATATTTGCACTTGGAAAGCTAAGAGACGAATTCAGTCTTGTATCAGACAACCTAAAAGAAGGCATGGATAGACGTACATGTATGTGTGTGCACATGAGCAGCAAAAAAGACAGTATTTTAAATGTGTGAAGTTGACCAGAATGAGTTATTCACAAGCTCAACCCACTTTTGCAATGAGACACTGGCACAAAATGCATGCTTGAATTAGTTTACTGTGAGTCTCAGTGCCTGCTCATGCTAAACTCTGGGTAAATGTAACAATTTCAAGACATTCTTACATTTAACCAGCATTAACCACACACACAGAGTGGCTGTATCTAATAGAACAGTTTCCATGTAATCGAGTGGTATCCATCTGCAAAGTGGCGAAGCATTTGTAATATACTACATATGCATAACTTCCAGGATCAATCTGTTTTGCTGGGTTCTATCAGAAAGTAATTCAAACTATTTCCAGCTTCTGCTGTGATTCAACTATCTAACAACTGTCTCACAACCATTCTGATAGGAACAGTTTTGTAGCCTGGTTAACAACTACTTCTAAAAGCACAGAAATATTAGCATGTCAGTTTAAATGCCCCAGTTTTCACGGGCTCTGGATTATCAAAACCTGTTGCATTAAGTTGAATTTCACTCATTCGCTAGGAAAACCATTACGTATATACTCACCACAGGCTTTACAGGCAACCGCGCAAATCTCTTCTGCAACGTATTGTCCAGCCGGAAACTGAAGGTAATCTCCTCCTGTCTTCCCAGGAGAGTGATAAAGGTACACTTGAAGCAATGGTTCTGTCTGCTTGGGCGCACTGGTGTTCCCATGGATGTCACCATTCTGGTGGGCAGTAGAAGTTGCTGTGCCATCCATATTTGTCATTGTAAGACAGGCCATTGTTCGTTTTGGTTCTGTTCAGACCATTTGCCTGTAAGAAACGCAAGGAGTACTTCTTGACTAAAGGTGTTTGGGTTTGCTTGTAATGCTCCTATTTAATGACAGTATTGTTCTGACACAAGAAAAACACTAACAGTTAAGGAGAAGAAAATTGCTTAAGAGGTTCACTAAAAGTGTAATTCAGCTCTAGTCTGAAAAATAACAGCCTTTATGACAGGAAAACCAAAACCATTAACTGAGAGTCCAGCTAGAGGATTTATTACTGCTCAGTGTGTGCTCACCTGTCCAACTGAAACATGCTAGTTAAACTTGAAAACAAAAATAATCCCCTTAATGACATGTGGACAACTCATATTCCCGTTTACACACCAAGATTGAACTGAGAATTTGTAACACAAGACAACTAACTAGGTCACAGACTGGCACTGATGAAGAGCAGGGTAAGAGTAGCACCTTTCAACTGAGCTAGTCTTAAGCAGACATTTCAAAGAAAGCGTGTGCTGAGTTGAGACAAAGCGGAGTTGCTTTGTATTTATGAATGGGAGGACTTCCTACACACCTTTTCATACTAATCACTCAAGTCTATTCACGAGGACGAGCTAAAAATCCTTACTAATAAATATATAATTATATTACATTATAATTACTAATAAATAGTTTTAAAAAGGAGACTAATAATTCAATATATAACCACAGATGTGTTTCATAATGTAAAGAAAAAAAGAAAAAAGATTGACAGGATATTCCAAAAGCCAGTCAAAGAATGTCTTTGCTCTTCTGTGACTCCATCATAATTTCAGTCAGTATAATCCATGTTAACAATAAAAGTTTTGATCACAGTCTACTGAGCTTGCTTTTATTAACACTGATTCCAAGTAACTACCACCCAGAAGTCAGCATTTCCTATGCTGAAAATGCAGAACAGTTATAAAGATGACACCAATTATAAAAATATGATTTTTATATATATTTAGAATCGTAGAGTGGTTTGGACTGCAACAAAGTCTCCTCAAGGTTTCCTTTCTTCAGGCTGACCGCGCATAACTCTCTCAGCCTGTCTTCACACAACAAGCTCCTCTGATCATTTTTGTGGTCCTTCTCTGGACTAGCTCCAACAGCTCTAGGTCTCTCTCATGCTGTAGATTAGAGGGATTTTACAGTAGAGAATCACCTCCCTTGACCTGCTGGCTATGTTTCTGAGGCAATGCAGGATACAGTTGGCTTTCTGGGCTACAAGCACGTATTGCAGGCCGATGTCATTCTTCATCCACCAGTAGCCTCCCAGTCCATCTCCTCATGGCTGTTCTCAATCATTTAATCTCCTAGTCTATACTGATACTAGGGACTGCACCACTCAGCCTGGTGTCATCTCCAAACTTGATATGGTTGTCCCACCATGTCATTGATGAAGATATGGAACAGTTAATAAAGAAACTGAGCATGAAAATATTTAACTTTAAAACGTTTACTGTTTTGCATAGGCAGATTGGTGTTACATTCTTAAACTGCAATTTTCCACAGCTTTTGTTTCTATTGAATTATGCATTGTTGGGAGAACAAACGCAATCCATTAATACATGGCTCCATGGCTGGTGTCACTGCCATAACTCTGGGTTTTTTGACAATGGGATGGCCTATACAGCACCAGGCTTCATGAATTCAGATGGGACCTTTCTCAAAGGAGAAAAAGACGCCTTTGCACAGCAGCTAGTGGAACTCATTGAAAGACCTTTAAACTACGCTCCAAGGATGGGAGGAGTATGCTAAAAACAGGCTTGCCTGCAACAAGTTCCAGGATGACATGGAAAGGTTGGAGGGATGAGGGATACGGTGCCAGCAAGGGACCTCAGCCTGTTGCTCAGAGACATGACAGCACACTCGAAGTCTCACAGAGATGAGACAGGGGTCTTGAGATAATAGGAACCAACAGGGAAACACTGGTAAAGTACATCAAAGCAATTCCAACTACTCTAACCAGTAAGTCAGCCTCTCTGGGGGCCAAACTGAAATGCCTCTATGTTCCCCATGTTACGGAGGTTTGCAAACAAGAGGAATGAGACATGCACATGCCTGCAGGGCTATGATCTTACTGGCATTATGGAGAAACTTGCTGAAATGGAAGGGTACACGCTCTTTAGGAAGGACAGGCAGAGAAGATAATGAGGGCGCATGGCTCTTTGTCAGTGACCAGCTGGAATGCATTGAGCTCTGCCTGTAGATAGACAAAGAGCCCACCAAGAGCTTATGTATGAGGACTAAAGGGAACATGGGGACAGGGGACTTTATACTGGGGATCTGCTACAAGCCACACAACCAGGGAGATAAAGTAGATGAGGCCCTCTATAGACAGGTAACAGTAGCTTCATATTCACAAACCCCAGTCCTCATGGGGGACTTCAACCATACTGATATCTGTTGGAGGGACAATACAACAGGTCACAAGCAATCCAAGAGGTTCTTGGAAGGCAGTGATGACAAATTCTTCCTCAGAGTGATAAAGGAGGCAATGAGGAACAGTTTAATGCTGAACCATGTTCTCAGCAACAAGGAGGAGTTGGTAAGGGATGTGAAGCTCAAGGGCAACCTTGGCGGCAGTGACCATAAAATCCTCCAGATCCTCAGGACAGCAAGGAGGGCACATAGGAAGCTCACTACCCTGGACTTCAAGAGAGGAGTCTTTGGTCTCTTCAGGGACCTGCTTGGTAGAGTACCACAGAACAAAACACTGGAGGGAAGAGGCGGTCAGGAAAGCTGATTAGCATTCAAGGATCACCTCCGCCAAGCTCAGGAGTGATGCATTCCAGCACAAAGAAGTCAGTCAAAAACACACACAGAAGCCTGCATGGATGAACAAGGAGCTCCTGAGCAAATTCAAACACAAAAAGGAAGACTAAAGAGAGTGGAAGCAGAAGGCCACCAGCTGGGATAAACCACGACAGGCTGGTAGCCTGTGAGTAATACAAAGACTGTCCAAGCAGCCAGGGATTAGATAGGGAAAGCTAAAGTCTAGAGAGAATTAAATCTGGCCAGGGATGTCAAGAAAGGTTCCTATAGGTCTGTGATAAAAGAAAACAAGGAAAAATTTGGGCTCCCTCCAGAAAGTTATGGGAGATCCGGATACACAGGATATGGAGAATGCTGAGGTAGTTAAGGAATGTTGTGCCTGCGTTTATCAGACAGGGCTCTAACCACACTGCTCACATCATAGAAGGCAAAGACGGGGACTAGAAGAATCAGTGATGAGTGGCATTCCTCAAGGGTCTGTATTGGCACAAGCACTAAGATCTTTGTCGGAGATACAGACAACGGGACTGGGTGCACACTCAGCCAGTTAGCCAACAACACCAAGCTGTGTGGTGCAGTCAACATGTTGGAGGCAAGTGATGTTATCCAGAGGGACCTTGACAGGCTTGAGAGATGGGTCCAGGCAAACCACATGAAGGTCAACAAGGCGGAGTGCAAGGCCCTGCACATGAGTCAGCACAATCCCAAGCACAACTACAGACTGGGTGAAGGAAGGCCTGTGAACTGCCCTGAGGAAAAGGACTTGGGAGTGTTGGCTGATATAAAGCTCAACATGAGCCAGCAAGGGGTGCTTGCATCCCAAAAAGCCAACCATGTTCAAGGCTACTTCAAAAGAAGCATGGACAACAGATTGAGGGAGGTGATTCTGCCCCTCTACCCTGCTCTTGTGAGTACGGCATCCAGCTCTAGGGTATTGTTTATAAAACTAACTGAAAACCTGGCCAATTTTAAAAGTCCTTCATAAAGTCTGTGTATTTACAAACACATAAATATATGCCACTTCAAAAAATTATCATAATTCACTCCTTGTTTCACTCCATAAACTAAGAGGGGAACCTTGCTTAATCATACCCAAGAACATGAAATACTAAAGCACAATACAAAAGGCAAAGCAAATATGGTAACAGAATACTCTGCAGGTTTTGTTGTGCCCATAAGGTCCAATGTGACAACTACTGTGAAAAATCTCCAGAGATGCTATTTGTATAATTGTGTCATCACTTCAATTTACATGCATCTGTCTTTCATGTCAAAGTGCCGATGAAACAATACAGGTGAAAGCAAGAGATGTACCAAAATAGTTTTGTCACTATTGAAAAAGCAGAAACAGTTTATTGGCCTTTTCTTTATGTCGAACTATACCAGTTGTGTGGACAGGGCTTCACATGTGCAGTAATTGAAACACATAATCATCACTCACCAGTGGTGTTAAAGAACTCATCACCTCATTAGGCTCTAAGAGCATGCTAGCAAGATCCTTACTAAGTTCAACAAATACAAGTGTAAGGTCCTGCACCTGGGAAAATGTAATTCGGGAGTGCAGCACAGACTAGGATCCACCTGGCTGGAAAGCAGCTTTGTGGAAATGGACCTGAAGGTCCTAGTGGACAAGCAGCTTAATATGAGTGAACAGTGTACTACAGTGGCAAAGAAAGCCAACAAGATGCATAATTACAGTGACACGGGCATCACCAGCAGAGATGAAGTCATTATCCCACTCTATTTAGCATTGTCAGGCAACACCTGGAATACTTTGTTCACTTTTGGTCCCTATTGTAATAAAACAAAACCATAAAAACGCCAACCCCCCAAAAACCCCACAATGTGGAGAGGGTCCAGAAAAGGGACACAAGAATGATCAAAGGACTGGGAAGCCTGCTGTATGGAGAAAGGGTAAGAGACGGGTTTGTTCAGCCTTGAGAAAAGAAGGCTTAGGGGAGACCTCATCACCATGTTCCAGTACTTAAAGGGTGGCTACAAAGATGACAGAGATTCCATTTTATAAAGAGTAATATGAAAAAGATGAGGGATTATGGGTGAAAGTTATTCCTGGGGAGATTCCAACTGTATAGAAGAGGAAAATTTTTCACAATGAGAACAATCAGCCATTGGAAATATCTCCTCAAGGAAGTGGTGGATTCCCCAACATTGGACACTTCTAAGATTCAGCTGGATGGGGTGCTGGGCCATCTTGTCTCGATGGCGTTTTTGTCTAGATGGAGCTTTTGCCAAAAATGGATGGAGCAGCTGTTCCTTGAGGTCCCTTCCAAGCTGGTGTTTTATGATTAACAAAACTAGTTTCACTCATGTTTCTTAGCAGAGAACTCTCCAGCTGGACTGAATTTTTTTTTTTTTTTTTTTTTGCCTTCTTTGTTCCATCTAGAGACCACTGCATCAGTACAACAGAAAGAAATTTGGCAAAAAGAAAAAAATAGTTTCTGTTCATCCAGAATATTTAAAATATGACTTATTCTTATGACCAACTTCTTCTGAAGTTGAGTAATTTAACACTACGTATAAGGGCTGGAACCCCTACAAAGAGAGGCTGAGGGAGCTGGGCTTGTTCAGCCTGGAGAAGAGAAGGCTGCGGGGGCACCTCATTGCCTTCAGGTACTGGAAGGCTGAGCATACAAACAGGAGGGGAATTAACTTTTTAAAAGGGTAGATAATGGCAGAACAAGGGGGAATGGATTGAAGCTCAAGGAGGGAAGATTTAGATTAGATATTAGGGGGAAGTTTTTTTACAGAGGGAGTGGTGAGGTGCTGGAACAGGCTGCCCAGAGAGGTGGTGGATGCCCCGTCCCTGGAGGTGTTCAAGGCCAGGATGGATGGGGCCCTGGGCAGCCTTGTGTAGATCCAGGCCTGGAGGTTGGTGTCCCTGCCTGTGGCAGGGGTGTTGGAACTCTATGATCCTTGGGGTCCCTTCCAACCCAGACCATTCTATGATTCTGTGATTCTATACTGGCAGACATTAGCTATGAGCAGAACATTTTAGTATAATTTTCTGGGGCATAGAGAACAGATTTGTAATGCTGCATAATGTACAGTACCATGCATGCAAAATTCAAAAGAAATTTTGTGTTTGTGTAAAGAATGTAAGTGTTCATGTAAAAAAATTCCCATAGCTGTATAAAAGGATTTAATACAGCCAGGATGGGACTTCTGTAGGTAAGTTAGAGTATCACAGAGGTATTTGTCTGCCAAAGTGGAGCTATGTATCAGGTCCACACGCATCTGAAAGTGAATGTCTGACATAATCAAGACTCAGTGAAAGTGAAAAATGGCCTATTATTTTTTCACATAACAAGAACATGTTGGTGGATGGGTATTTTAGATGGATTATAAACATCTTGATTTGGAGATCAAAGCTACTAACTGTAAGAAGACCTGATTCTGGTAGTGATGAATGGAGGATTTGATCAAATAGGATTATTTTAATGTTCCAAATCTGGATAATGTTTCAAGTCACAGCTTCTAAAGAATGAGATTAATCATTCCTCACTATCTGCTCTAACCAAAATCACCACCACCTACAATGCAACATGCTTACATGTATTGACTCCAATACACCTGAGGATCAATTTTCCCAGCCACACTGGGTTGCGCCAATTCATATAGTTCTTTATAGACTTGAACAGGAAGAAATTAATGAGACTGAAAACCATTTATGCAAGCAATGGCACTAAAACCTGAAGGACACACAAAACCCTCATGATTTTATAATATGCAGCATTCACAGTTCCATTTGGAATGACTTTTTTTCTTCTTATGGGCAACTTGAGCGATGGGAACTACCAGTTTTGCAAAATCTAAACTTTTACCTTGAAAGTAATCCCACCCCACCCCCTTCAGGTTTTGTTGTTTGGTTGGGAATTTTGCTTGGGTTTTTGTTGGGTTGTTTGGTTTGGGGTTTTTGTGTTGTTTGGTGGGTTTCTAGGGAAACCTCCAGCACTTTGGAAATTAAAAAAATCAGAACATTCTCTCACTTCAGATAAATCCCTGACTACTAATTACCTTTTATCACTTGAGAAATTGTATGAAACATGAAAGTGACGAAGCCCTTTAAATAAGCACATCACAAGTCACCCACTTGCTGCTGGCATCCACAGGAGGTCAGACAATGCAGGCGGCACACAGGCAGTGGCAGAACATAATGTATCTGTAATAAAAACATATGATATTACAAAACCCCTCATCATTATTTAAGAATTCACTTCTTTGTTTAGGTTCAGATAGAGCAATCCAATCTTATCTCATTTGCTCAAATTCCTATTTTCTTTGCCAAGACCTTTTAAAATTACAGAGTTTTTAAATACAAAGTCTGTTGTGGTTTTTTTAAACAGCCACATTGTGTGTATGAAAACAGACACCTGATTTGAAATATAATTACCAAATTATTATTTTTTTGGCACTCAGCGTGTTTTTCTTTTCTGTGGATACAGTGTGGGCTTAAGAAAGGAGCTGATAACACTACATAAAGAGAAATTGAAAAAGGAAAATTAATTACTGAAAGCCACACGGTATGTTCACTTCATATAGTAACACTCCCTTTATCCAGAACAATTAATTCTATATGTAACAGCCACACATTTCAAATTCATGTGGAAGCTGTTAACACTAAGCATCTTGTCACAGGAAGGACAAGGGCACACCCACCCTGGGTCTCTTTGCACAACATTTCTGTGGTTACAAGAAACACCGTTTGAACGCACATTATCACAACAGCAGCTTCTTGCATCAATGAAAAAGTGGTAAATTTCCTGTTGTGACCCTCCCAACATAGGAAAGAGCCTAACAGAGAACCAAAAGTTAATTTTAAAACTGAATAGAGGAGGAAAGACTCAACGATGGAAATTCAAAGGGCACAGACACCAGAATGGGAGAACTCTGCAGGTTTTACATTTGATGACTCTTAAAAAAGAAATCAACAATATCCTCACAAATTACTCTGTGTCTACAGAGTCTACCATCAAATCAACGCCACAAAATAGAGGAACCCATCATCATGAGCAGCAAATTCAGTTTCTCTCCTACAGAAGTCAGACTTCTGGCAATGATGAGTGTTTCTCCCTTTGCAATATTGGCTTTAGAGATAAGCAGTTCTGCACTGCTCGGACAGCTGTGCATTTTGGACCTCCAGGGACTCTCCTTCAAATGCTGCCTAGCCAGCCAGTTAAGATCTGACATGAGGACCAGCACAGTCAATGCAAGTTTTCCAAACCTGCATTAAGGTGCCAGATGGGAACAGGGGGTGAGTATGGGGCAGAGAAGTTTATCACTGACACCTATTACATGCACACTGAAATGAAGGCACTGACTTCAAACGAAGCACAGAATCACTACCTGCTCATGCAGGTTTCAGAGCAAGGAGCACTGCTGTGTATTCTGAATTATTTTCTATTTTAAATGTACTGTTCCATGCTCAGAACCACATCACATTCCTCATTTCCTGGTCAAGCTCTTGACTTTGAGCAAAACTGCATGACAATTTAGCTGATTGTAGCTGATTGTGTGTTTTTTCCATAAACTCCACAGGAATTGCATAACATCATTAGCTATATGAGATAGATGCTGATGAATTGATGGGACAAACCAGGTTAAGCTAATAACACAAGCCATTTCTACTCTCTGCCTAGCAGAGTGCAGTGGAAGAAAGGTTGCAACATTTTGAATAAGCTCAGTAATGTTGCAGCTAGCATTTCAAATGCAAAAATTTGGTAAAGCTGCTTAATAATATCAAGTCTATCCTTCAAATGACAAACAGAAAAATGACTGCTTGCTTATTATGAAAGAGTAGCTCATAGTTCTTGGACAAAAGCAAGGAAATTTGGAGATGAAAAACTCCAAGCTGAACAGGACCGTGGTGGTTATAGTAACATATTTCTCTCTTTTTTGTTTTTAGAGTCAGCCACTTTTTCTGCTGCACACATTTACAGACATACCTATTTATAGGATCTGCATCAAGATCTTATAAAGAAATATTAAGTTTACATACTTTCGAGCTAAGTAGGTCTTATCTGACAGCTTCTTATTTTAGAAGCAAAGCTACAAAGAACAGCCCCTACATTCCTGGCTGCACCAATCTGGCAGTGCACTGTTTTGCCAGCGACCCAGTGTCCCCATTTCCCCTTTCCCTCCCGTTTGTTCAAGCCTACACCAGCTTACACTTCAGTCAGCTTCAAGGATTTACATGCCCAATTCTAAAATGAATTTAGAGTTTAATGAAACTCAGCCAAAATAATTTAGTCCATCAGCTCCAAGTTGCCACTATCTGCACAGAGGATGGCAATACAGTATTCACGATGCAGAGGAGGTTGATAGAATCCGAAACTGCAACTTTTCAGCAACCCTACAGAATTCCTATAAAAAGAATTAGCTTTTATTGTCTCTGTGTCAGAGTGACTTGAATACTCAATTTACTATCAAAGGAGAAGAAAGATCAAAAGCACTTTCCATGGACAACTAAGGCCTTGAAGACATGACTTGTCAGGAGACAACCTAGTATCTATAGCCATCAGACTAGGACATCTTGCATAAACTGAAGATGACAAAAATGCGTGCACTTTCCATCTGCTTGTACACATATCCATCTTTCAAGGAATTTGAATGATCATTGTAAACATCAATCACAAAAGCTTTCCCACCTAATGGCAGGTAGGCAGTTAAGCCTGAAAGCAAGAGGCTAGAGAAGTCTCACAGAACATGCTAACTGGTCTTACATCAGTCAATAGTGAGGAGAGAATATAAGCAAGTTCTCAAGGGTATTACATGCCTTGGAACGAGGCCACCAAAATAGTTTTCTTACTTATAAAACCAAGATGAGACTAAGAAGATTAAAGTCACTTTCCTCCTTCTAATTGTTTTGGTAGTTTGCTTGGTTAATTACACTTAATAAGTATACTTAATATTTATAGCCTTTACAGTTTAGTCTGAGTATACAGACAAATGAAGCACAACTGATCTTTCTCTTAACACACACCCAGCATGGCCTGTCATATTATGAAAACTTTGCAAACTTTCAAAAGACAGCAATAGTATTCATACTCTGTGTGTATGTAGCATTCCTGGCATATCTGGTTGGATTTGCTTCATGTATGCAGGTTTGTTTTGGTGCCTTGGGGTGTTTTGTTTTTTATTTTAAACACAACTATACCAATTCAAGGAACCAAATGCATAGACTAGTCTGAGAGGCAACAAAATACTGTATTTTTAAAAACATCAGCTCCTTAATGGATCAGTGATTCTGACTATATTCTGAAGTTTGGGGGTTTTAATTCAGTCAGAACACACTACATCAGCTAGTACTTCACAAAAAATTCACAGCAACAGATTCAAATCTATCCACCATATATTCATGAGAAAACATTCTTCTAACTTTATCAAAGTACTCAAAAAATCATTTTAAAGCATTAAGCAATCTGGAAAATCTGAGAACATTTTCCACTCTTTAGTTTACACTAAAGCACAGTTTACACTAGAGCACAGTTAATCTGTGCTTCAAATGCATCATCTTCTGTATTAAAAAACTTTGTTGTCTTTTCCCTGGTAGTATTTGCTCTGACTTTAAAAACAGCTTTCACAAAAATTTTACCTATTGTCTTAAAACATATTTAAAGATGTTTCACGGTGAAAGAGCGTGTCTTTGGTTTTCATGATCTAACACGCTCTGCCTGTTAGGGGATGTAAAAGTTGCCCTTCCACAAGGTAACACGAAAAAACAACAGCTCACACAAGAAACGACTGCAAAAAGTGACTCCAAGGGAATTTTGCTGTTTCACCAGCTGTATATTAATATCACACCAGGATTTTTAATACATCAAAGTTTGAATGCCCATGAGAACAAGCAGATACAGAAGGAAGATAACAGACGAGCATATCAATGACAAAACATATGTGACAGAGTGGAGAAGTAAAGATAACATTTGCTTACGGTTTTTACTTGGCAAACCACTGCCTGTATCAGCAATTCAGCAAGAGTCCATGAACTTTTGCACAAGGAAAAAAAGAGTAATGATCCTGGCCTGATCCATTTGCATGGCACACAGCAACTAAGTGGACAGAAGCTGTTAATACGATGATTTTAATCTTTTTCATTCTGATTAGTAATACAAAAATATGAGACTTCTATGTTCTTCACAACAGAATGAAGCCCTCAGTCTAGCTTATCCCAGGAAGCAAGCTACCTGTCAGAAAAGTAGAATAAATACCACATCCTAGAAGCCTCAGCACCACAGTAACCTGCCACGTAGGTGAGTTAGCAGGAAAGGAATCAAATCACAGACCTGCCCATAAGCAAGAGTTCTGCCTAGGTTCCACTGAACTTTGACAAAAGTCAGTCCCTATCTGCAAAACATTTCAATTTCAGCATACTGATAAATTTCAGAAAAAGACTACACCATCAGAAAATTTCCAAGCATTTCAAATTGTTGCCCAATCACTTTGGAAAAGATTATCTCCCGAGCCAGTGGCATCCGAGTATCCTTAGTCTATTCAGAGCACCATTTTCTGCACAGCTTTGTATGCACAGAGGGCACAGGAGAAGTAATCACAATAGGTCAGAAAGAACTTTTACATTAAGCATCTGAAAAACATCACCAACTCCAGATTCCCTTATGCATCTCACTCTTCTAAAGTGATGCAACAGAAGATAACCACCATGAAACTAGGATTGAGAGGGATTTTCACAAGCGTACCATGTCATACTAGACTGTTATGTGAACTGTGCTTAAAACTGACTTCTGTTTAATATCTCAGACCACAAAACAATGGTTAAATAGCAGAGCACAGGACTTCCTTAACTAATCCTTTGATTTCTTTCAGAAAGACGTCTAGTTCTAGCTGCTAGTCTTGTTATGCCTGGTGACTTTTGGTTACAATATAATGGAGAAATACTGTCCTACGTTGAACAATCAAAGCACCATGGAAAAACCCAAACCAAAAAAAAAAAAACCCAACCCAAACATCAGTGAATTACCAGGGAATTAAACGACAATATAACAGGTTATAAAGAGATCACATTTCAAAGTGGAAAAAAATATTCCAACTTCGTCACTGAACAAGAAGTGTTTTTCTATTAAAGGGCATTTTGGTTGAAAACACCATCTGGTTGAAGGGTTTTTCCCCAGCTTCTAGAGAACACATGACAATTTTAGCCACACTCACAGGTAAAAATAAATACTGAAAGTACACACAAAAGCAAAGAGTACAGCAGGAACAGCAACAAAAGTGTATGTCAAATTGCTTTACTCTCTTAAGCATCGCAATATTGAGATAGCAAGGAGGTGATGCTGGAAGACTTTTGAAGAAACAGGTTATCCTCTTCCAAATGCAATTCCCAGTGTCATAATTGAAGAGGCATTTGTCAAAACACGAACCAGCAGCTGTTGCTATAGTAGTATGTTGTCAAAGGATAGCATCAACAGTTACAAAACAGATGCCAGTTTAGCAGATGCTGTCAAGATCCATGCAGGCTGCACTAAGCTGTAAGAAGTCACACACATCTCACGTTGCAGTCAGAGTGCGGCAGAGCGGCACAGCAGAGAGACAACACATCAGGCACACTGCAATGGAAAAGGTTTCAAAACTATTACTGTTTTCTTCGCCTCCAAAGACCTGTCCTTTTTCCTGCGGCAGGCAGGGATTTCTCAGGTGAACTGTGGAAGAAAGAGAACAGCCAAAACCCACCACTTTGCCGTTGTTTGATACTTCTGAAGGGTGTCAGACCTTCAGTAAGGTTCTTTATCCTCTCTACCACAGGAATGCTCTGGAGCTCCGAGTCTATAGAAAAATGTATTTTCTAGGCAAAAATAATGCAGGTTTCATCAAGCGGAGTTACATTCTGGTAGAAAACAGAAGGTTCTCTTCCTTTACAGGGTTTCTCACAGCAGTCGTTTCTATGAGGAAAACCAGTCATAACCCTTCCCACTTGCCACTGGCTGTTAGGATGAACTGCCTGGCTTGCCGTTGTTCAGGAAGGTTCTCCCCAAGACCTGTACTTAAAAAAAGGTAAAACCCTTTTGTTTTTCTGCCTGAATTCTGTCCTCTCCTTTTTTCTTGCTCTCTTATCTCACTTCCCCAGTCTGGCAACTTCCCTCCTTAGAGGTCAGTAAAGCTACTTACTGCCTCTCCAGTAACTGTCATACATGTTTACACTGGGTGCGTGCTGAAACTCAAGAGGGCTGAAAAGCTAGAATTTTCTTCCTCAGAACCAGCAGCAGAAGATTAGGAGGCGGATGGGGGAGGGGGGTTAAGGTCAGTGACGACACTAGTAGGAGGTACACAGAAGGAGGAAGAAGTAAAGACAGAAAGTGTTAAAACAATGTTTAAAAATTCTCTTCCATGGGTTAACTCAGTCGATTTTCTTTCGTGGTTTATTCTCCTCTAACACAGCTTGAATTTAGTAGCTTAAAAAAAAAAAAAAAAAAAGGGCAGGGGGGTGGGTGGGGAATGAGTCAAGTATAGAAAGATCCTGATTACTGACCAAGTATCAGAAGAGTTAAGGAAAAAATTGTTACTCAAATCTCAAAGACAGATTAAAGAAATCTGCAGTCCCCTTACGTATATTGAAAAATAATTACACAGCAAAGTATCACTATGCCTCTTTGCTATATTATTCTTGATGAAAAAGCACCTCCTGTTTCAACAACCAGAACAGGCTACTACTCCATGAAACTTCTAAATCTCTACACTTTACCATACAAGGTAAAGCACCATAGAAAGTATAATAACCACCTCAAAAACCTTTTCCGCCTACAAAAAAAAAAAATCCACTACCCTCTTCACAATATTATGTCTGTTACCCCTGCTGCTCCCACTTTTGTGGGTACTTTGGTTTCTCTCCTCTCCCAGTTTTTACAGCCTGACAAAAGCAAAGGGTAAAGTGGTCTTGGACAAGAACATTGCATAATATGCTGCATGATAAAACGTGCGCAGCCTTGTTTCCTGTAGTGCTTTTTTCAGTGAAAAATGTGGGGGAGGGAAAGACTAGCAAATCTGTGACAGAGTCCTGAAAAATGTGTAAACCTCTGGATGAAGTTATCCCCTTCTATGCCAGTGTTTACACGATCTGAAGAGAATCTGAAAACATGTGCTTTAACAAAATTAGCCCTTCGCAGAAATAACTGTTCAGCATGTAAACAGGATAACATTTAAGTCAGAGTGAATCAGCAATCTCTACCAAACCGCCAAGAGCAATAGATGCCAGTGTCTCCAGAAAGACTCTCTTCATCTTCAGCTCCTCATGATTTTTCAGCTTCAGTCTAGAATAGGCCGGGGCAGATGCAATTTAATGTTACGACTTCCCTCCTCATGGTGTGGAGGTTTCTATAGGATTTTGGTGCCGTTTCACCAGTCCCCAGAGGATTTTGGTGCTGTTTCGCCACCACTACCTTCGGAAGAGTATTCTGGAGGGGAAGCAAAGCTAGCTCCTTACAAGTAACACAGCAGTTACAGAATCATGGAACACTAATGTTATTTTAGAAGTGCTTAACTACAAATTACCTTGGTTTGTAGAAAATGTAATTCCACACAATGCAATTTATAGAACATGTGTTGCATTTTTATTTTCCCTTTGATATTGCAGGAGCAGCCAAAAACCTAGGCAAGATTAGAGCCTGCAGCTCTAAACCAGTAAATTAAAAAAACCTGCCTTAAAACTAAACAAAAACCCCACACCTCCCTCTCCTTGCCTCCCAACTTATATACTATACAGATTCAACAAGGCTACAAATGAGCATT
The DNA here is from genome assembly GCA_027925045.1 of Hypotaenidia okinawae. Taxonomy (NCBI): domain Eukaryota; kingdom Metazoa; phylum Chordata; class Aves; order Gruiformes; family Rallidae; genus Hypotaenidia; species Hypotaenidia okinawae. The sequence goes on along the minus strand of BSDF01000005.1, from coordinate 35,615,635 downwards.
GTGCCCAAAGTCAAATTTACAGAATCAAGGTTTGGTCACATAAAGCAAGTAAAGCAAAATACAAAAAACACTCTCAGACATCCAAACAACAGTCTTGTGAGACAGTGGCACAGAAATGAGAGGCCAAGTGATTTCTGTAAATGGAAGTTTAATTAAATACTAATAATCTAAAAAATAAAATAATATAGAAATAAAATAATATAAATGCATTCACAAGCTTATCCATGATCTAGAGTTCAAATACCGTATATAAATAGTGCAGTTTGCTATTCTTTGAAAAAAGGTTTGAAATATTTAAAAGAGAGGAGCGCGTTCTTTTTTAAACCCTATTTTAATACTTTATATTGCTGAATAATTTATGATAGCAATGTTGACATTTTATCTTTATAATTCAGGAAAATGTACTTGCTTGATAGTTTACTTAATGCTTCCTTCATCAATGGACTGTGAGCTCTCCGCTCACTCCCTATCTTAAATACCAGCCAGCTTTTGCAAAGATACAGCACTACATGCTTTGCCAAGATCACGTTATCTCTATAAACACAGATTGTCAGGGAAAGAAAAAAAAAAAAAAAAAAGGCAAGCCAAAAAAGGCAAGCCAAAAAAACCCAGGGCTCTGAAAATAAACAAAGGTTCATCATAAAATATGCCATCAGCAGAGATTCAGCAAAGCTCTAATGAAAATGACAGGGGAAAAGTTTAGTGAAAACCACCCTATCTTCGCAACGCAACATCTCAGATGTTCTATGTTCCCTTGTATGTTTGGGGGAAAAAAAAAAAAAAAGAAAAGAGAGAGAGAGTGGTGTTCCCCCCTTGCCCCACTGGAGAAGAGTCAAATGACCATTCTGGGTGCCCAATATTTACAGAACTGTTTTTGAGTATGATTATGCAAGTTGATTGTATGTTTTACTTTTAAAGAAAAATATTCCAAATTAAGATATCCTTAAAGAGCTCCCTGGCGTATTTTCCCAAGTTCCGAAATAAGAAAACTTTTATCATGATTCTTTATATTATATCCTGAGAAAGTGTAAGTAAATTGCAGAGTGCAAGAGCGTAAGAATTGTGATCCAACCGATCAAAAACTCAATACCTGACCATGGATTCAAGAAAAAACATAATGTAAAAGTGATTTTAATAGGGGGTACAATGGCTGTAGAATAAATGTGGGTTTGAAACATTTTTTTCCTCTCTCAGAAACAAGACTACATAACTACTGGAGCAGAAAGTCCAGAAAGTACTTCTTGATTTTAAAACATTAAGAGCAGATGCGCTGTCACAAAGCAGGCTGTAGATAAACCTGCGTTACTGAACTTGGTGGAGGAGGAAAGCCAAAATGTAACTGGTCTGTGATATATAGATTAGATAAGAAGATAGAGTGTTCTTTTCTGGATTTCAAAATGTGCTGCTACAGATTGTGCCATTATCAGTTCCTTTACAAGAAGGCATTACAAAAAGAGATGAAACATTTATAGCATGACTGTGTTTTTAAACTGATAAGTTGCTTATAAAGAAGTTACGTCACAAAATTCCCACCAAACAATTATTCATCTATTCTTAAAAGTATCTGATGACAGAAAACTAGAGAAGGAACTTGAAACACTTAAGTTTCTCACTACAGAAGTCAAATTCCCACTCAAGCTTTGTCTCTGAGCCCTTAAGTCTAGGGCTTTTCTCTACATTTCAATCTCAGATGAGCTCTCAGTACTCTAGAGAAAGTTCTGCGGATGTACCCACTCAGTAATGCAAACCAAGACACATCACTTCTTTCTGCTCAACCCCACTCCAAGTCAAAAATCATACTGTTTCACTCTTGCCTACAGCTGGTATTTTCTCAACCATTTTTGGATGGAAAATTCAAATCTACCTACGGCGATCTGATAAAAATTTAGAATACTCTCTAAACACCAGAAGATGATGGTCTTTTTCCTAGATCAAACTCACAAACCATGTCAGTTTTCTACAGAACTTTTCAGCATATTATACATATTTATTTGCAGCCTCACCTCAGCTCTGCCAAACTAAGAATTTCACAGCTTCCTGCCAGTGTTTGGAAGCTGCTGCTGCTGCATGGACTTTGTGGACCTCAAGAACTACTTCCCAACACAAAATAAAACAAACAAAATTGTTTGAGATTCAGTATTCCACACTAAACATGAGACTAACAGAGAGATGCCAAAGACAAGCTGTGACCATGAAGCAATGAAAAAACTCAGCTAGATCCCAAAAAAGTCCTGTTAAAGATACTCTACTCTTTGACACTTTTTATTTCATTGAACATAAGAGTGCTTTAATTAGACAAACTGGAACCAAGTCTAGACGACAAGTGACACACAGTGTATTACAGCCAAGCAACTTGCAAACTACACCAAATAAGATATGTCTTCAGCTGAACTAGGCACTAATTGTTTTTTGCACGTAGACTTCCAGGTATAAGACAAACTGCTGAGGCCCACTGAAATCAACTGTAAGTTTAAACTTGACCATGGTCTCTCCTCTCTTTATGCATGCTTTGAGCTTCTGAAGGTAGACCCTAACAAACTACAAATTACTAAAAATACTACTAATTAGTGGAATTGTTAAATGTATACGCCAAGAAAACTAAATTCAATTAAAAAAAAAACAACTAAGCAGGAACTTAAAAAATGTCTGAAGGGAGTACTTCTGGCCAGGCATTCCAGTATCTATAAATGGATACCCCTCCACTCCCTCCTGCCCTTAAGCAATTGCCACATCTGCTCACCTACCAGTAAATGGTCCTTTAAAGTATTTTTTTTTCTTAATTGATACATAGTAAGGACTTTGGCCACAAGCACATGCAAGAAACAGCTGACCCACACCTAGATCCAAACTAAACATCAGGATATTTGTCTGCCAATTCATCAAATAATTGAGTTTCATTTTGTTAAAACAAATCCCTCTGATGGGCTCGCAGACAAAAAAGAAAACATAAAAAGAGCCCTACCCAAGTGACAGGAGAAGCCAGACCATGGCCTTAATTTTTTTAGATTACTGATAGCATTCTTTATTATCAAATTTATTTAAAAACAAAACTCAACAATGCAGCTTTGCTATAGAAGACAGAGAATGCTTTTGTCACTGATAAACTTATCCTCAGCGCCATAAGATCACTTCCACTATTCTAGCCCATCTTTACCTATTTGCGCAACTCCATAACTATACAAAGTAATCATCAGCTTTCTAGTTTGCATTGCCTCAGCACTACTTTACATGAAACACTGTCACCTTTCCTATTTTCCAGATGTAACAGAAGTACAAGGATCCAAGGTATTTGCGTAAGTTCATGCTGTGAGCCACTGATACAAACACAATCCTTTTTGTCACAAATTAATAGAAGAAATTTCACTGTAAGAAAGAACTACCTCACAATTCATTTCAAGGAAGGTAAATAGTAGAGAAATTAAGTAACATCATAAGCAAAATGCTCTTGAAGACTTCAAATTGCATTAAACAGGGCAAAAGGGAATTAAATTTTAAAACTCAACCCTTACCATAACTCTCCACACACAGTTTCTCAGTTTCATTTTTCAGTTTTAGTACATAGAGGAAACCTCAGGCTGGGGAGAGAAAAGGAAACTCTCCCCAGCACGCAGAGTTCAATACAAAGGGCATGTGTAAGAAAAAAACCCCAAACATACCAAGGGACGGAAAAGCACAAGGAGGTAAGGACATAAATGCAGTATATTTAACATGTCTCAAAGTAACACAACACGATGACTCTCCAAACTGTTTAAGATTTCCATTGTCAGTTATTCTTCAGAGTGCAGTAAAAAGAATTAGGTAGACAACATGACGCACCCACAAACATTTCTATCAAAGCTTGTGGGTGTATTGTTCAGTACCCTATATGCCAGCAAAACATCCCTCCTTGCCTTCAAGAAAAGCAGGATTCTTAGTGGTCCTGTGGTACGCTGATGGAGTCTAAATGCCATTACTATATAGACCTAACACCTCGGCGTTATTCCAAGCAGTAAATAAAACAAGTTCAGAAATGTGCTTTTGTTATTCTTACATCCCCATTCAGAACTGATGGGTTCCAAAAGCAAAGTTTCTCTCATTTAGCAGATGCTTCCCCCCGACCCTCCTGAAAACTGTTCCTAGACAATATCATTCAATACTTGACCTCATCAACCTACGGGCATAAGCAGCATACGTCACCATGGATAGCACAAGCTGGGACAGATCCTGCGAATCACTTCAGATGCAGTCAGAACTGTAGAGGGCACAGAAGGTTTCTGATGACTTTCATAATGGATGTTATACACTCCCTAAAACCAAAACAATCCAAGTGGTACAGCACAAGACAGTCTTGCCTTGCGCTTCCTTTTACCAGTCACACGCTTTCGTGGAGAGCAAGACAGCATAAGGAAAGGATTCATTTGATGTGAAACTTTAAGCCAAATTACCCTTCTCAGACTACGTCCTACTAAGCAATATATGCAGAGCAGCTGAGTCACACCTGAAGACTTCAGCCCATTTTATGTTTTGCCTACAGTCTCCACCAGAAAGAAAAAGAGTGGGAAACAGGAAAAACAAGCAAATCCGTAGGGGCTAAAAAGGAAAAAGATAGAATTGAGAGAGAAAAGAGGGCAGGGTAGCACATATCAAACTGACAGCTACTGCAGAACACAGTATCTTCCACAAAGTTGTGAGAATTCTTTTCTCTAAAACCTGACTGTCCCTGGAACAATCCTCACTAAATTTGGAATGCATTATTAGGGCAAAAGCACAGATTAATATGCCAAACTTGAGCCCAAATGTCTCAAAAGACAGCTGCTTTCTCTCTTTCTCCACCCCCATTCCTCCTACCTGCTAACCTTCTCCAATAGTGAGAAATTATCTTTTTTCTCTCACATGCCACCCACAACAAGGTACAGAACCAAGTTCAAACTTTACATTAAATAACCTCAGTGACTTAGCATTTACACTGCCTTCTTTAAAAGTAATTTAAAACTAATTAAAATTGTTTAAAACTAATAAAAAGTAAGTGGATTGCTAGGAAGGCACAATATACATTCAAGGTAAAACAGGTGACTGTGTGTAGGCAAATGAAAAAAACAGCAGGTTGAAACCTGTCTGATCTCAGTAGGTACAGGAAAATGCATAGTAGCTACTGAACATGACCTGAAGTCTGGACTCCAGTCGATTCCTAGAAAAATTAAAAAAAAAAAAAAAAAAGGGAAAGAAATGAAGGCATTTTGCAACAATTTCTGCCAAAGCATTCTATTTAGTTTTAACCTTTGGAAACAGAATTGCATACAAATGAAAACTTGGAAAGAAGTTCAAGCTACTATTGAGAAGAAAATCCCTTCTACAGACATTACTTGCTGAGAGGCAGTGACAGACACCAGAGGGACAAGACACTCCAGAACAGGAAAGGAGTGAAGTAAAAGCCTCAGTTCAAGTCGAAGAAGGCTGAGACAACAGAGTCACATGGGAGACAGAAATCAAGAAAAGCAGGAAAAGGGTAGACATTTGTCCTACTTTTACATCCTGCACCTCTACATTCTTGTCTTACAAGAAAGAGTCATTCCCCTCACATCTCTTGCAGGTATGATCCCTCAGGTCCCAAACTCACCTGTATAAAACAATTCTATGTGATGCCTCACCAAGGACTCTACTTTTCCAGTTACCTTTAGTTATGTGAGTCTGTCCAGCATTCCCAGGCTATCAAATGTGACACAGCAGAGCATACCCTAAGGATCACATCCCATACCACATGTTAATGAACTACAGAGTCCACATCATAGCTACGTCTCAGCAGAAATAAGAAGCAGGAAGAGTTACTGTTAAAAAAATACACTGCCAGTTGTTGAGCAGAGGTTTTCCCTTGTGCCATTTCAGTAGGGAAAGAGAAATTATTATTATTTGAATCCTTACTGAATATTTCCTTGATTCTTCAAGCACTCGACAAGCAACATTTACTGATCACCTTAGAGTGCTGGAAAAAGGTGATGGAGGAGGATTTAATCACACTGACAAGAACCAAGGGGTGGTGATCAGGATCACAAAAGCCATGGATTTTGTGTCTCTAAATTGGAGAAACATCTATTTAATGAAGGGATGGTCTCACTCAAAGAGTTGTGGCCAATGACTCAATGTCCAAATGGGTATCAGTGACAAGTGGCATTCCTCTGGGGTCAGTCAGACCACCACTGTCTAACAACTTTGACAGAGACATGGACAGTGGGACTGGATGCACCCTCAGCAAGTTTGCCAACAACACCAAGCTGTGTGGTGTGGCTGACACATGGAAAGGAAGTCTTAAGATCCAGATGGGCCCATGCAAACCATATGAAGTTCCACAAGGCCAAGTACCAGGGCCTGCACACAGGTCTCTCGGCACAATCCCAAGCACAGCTACAGGCTGGGTGAAGGAGGGCCTGTGAACTGCCCTACAGCAGGACTTACCAGAATCACAGATTCATAGGAGTTGAAAGGGAGATTGAGTCCAACCCCCCTGCCAAAGCAGGTTCCTTAGGACATATCACACAGGTAGGTGTCCAGATGGGTCTTGAATACCTCCAGAGAAGGAGACTCCACAACCCCCCTGGGCAGCCTGTCCCAGGGCTCTCTCACCCTCACTGGGAAAAAGTTCTTCTGCATGTTGGTGCAGAACTTCCAATGCTCTAACTTGCAGCCATTGCCCCTTGTCCTGTCTCCACAGACCATTGAAAAGGGGCAGGCCATCTCCCCTGGTCTCTCACACTTGAGATATTTATAAACATTAGTAAGATCCCCTCTTGGCCTTCTTTTCTCAAGGCTGAACAGCCCCAGTTCTTTCAGCCTGTCCTCACAGGGGAGATGCTCCAGTCCTTTAATCACCTTCGTAGCCCTTCTTTGGACTCTCTCCAGGACATCCCTGTCCCTTTTATACCAGGGAGCCCAGAACTGGACACAATACTCCAGGTGGGGCCTGACCAGGGCAGAGTAGAGGGGAGGATCACCCCCTTTGACCTGCTGGCCACACTCCTCCTGATGCACCCCAGGATCCCATTGGCTCTCTTAGCCACCAGGGCACACTGCTGGCTCATGGCCAACCTGTCATCTACCAGGACCCCCAGGTCCTTCTCTGCAGAGCTCCTCTCCAGTAGGTCATCCCCCAGCCTGTACTGATAGGAAGGGTTGTTCCTTCCCAGGTGCAAGACTCTGCACTTGCTTTTATTAAACCTCATCTGGTTTCTTACTGCCCAGCTCTCCACTCTATAAACCGACAGACTTGGGGGTTCTGGATGATGTAAAGCTCAACATGAGCCAGCAAGGGGTGCTTGCATCCTAAAAAGCTAACCATGTCCATAGCTGCATCAAAAGAAGCATGGACAACAGGTCAAGGGAGATGATTCTGCCCCTCTACCCTGCTCTCGTGAGTACGGCATCCAGCTCTAGGGTCTCCAGAAGAAGAAAAATACGGAGCTATTGAAGGGAGTCCAGACAAGGGGGACAAAGACGATCAGAGGGCTGGAGCACCTCTCCTATGAAGACAGGCTGAGACAGTTGGGCTTGCTCAGCCTGGAGAAGAGAAGGCTCTGGGGAGATCTTACTGCAGCATTTCAGTACCTGAATGGAGGCCTACAGGAATGCTGGAATGGGATTGTTTATTGAGGACTGTAGTCATAGGACAAGGGATAAAGAACTTAAGGTGAAGGAGGTCAGATTTAGATTAGATATTAAGAATAAATTCTTTACTGGGACGTTGTTGAGGGAAGTGTTCAAGGCCAGGTGGGATGGGGCTTTGGGCAACCTGGTCTAAGTGGAGGGTGTCCCTGCCCATGGCAAGGGGGTTGCAACTAGATGATCTTTGAGGTCCCTTCCAACCCAAACTGTGATTTATAATCACAGTTGAATTATAATTCCGTGATTTCAGTAATTTCTACCTCTTTAAACATGGGAAGTGAATGGGCGACACCTCAAAGGCAGCTAATGCCTTTGAGCAATAAATTATAAATGCCACTCTCCTGTTGCTGACACTTACAAACCTTTTTTCTTACTAAGATAGAATAAATGAAACCTTTAAAATCATATTTTAAATGAGACAGAAAGTGAGTATAAGTGGGAGAAAAGATGTTTATGTGAAAATGACTACTGGGGTGATTTGTGGGAGGAAAGGGGAAAAAAAAGGTGGCTTATGAGTCTTAGTAGAGCACTTAAGCAAGAGAGATCCAAATCACCTTTTGAACCTCTCCCAAGGGAGACAGCAGAAGAAGCACCTTAGACTTCAGTAGGGCTGACTTTGGACTGTTCCAAAAGCGGCTCGGTAAGATTCCATGGGAGGCAGCCCTTGAGGGCAAAGGAGCCCAAGAGGGTTGGTTGCTCCTCAAGAAGGAAATCTTGGTGGTCTAAGAACTGGCTGTCCCAGTCTGTCGGAAGAGGAGTTGGCAAGGAAGGAAGCCAGCTTTGCTGAGTAGAGAGATCTGAGAGGATATTTGGGAAAAGAGGGGAAAATATGAGGTTTGGAAGAAGGGTGAGGGGTCTTGGGACGACTATAGGATTGTAGTGAGAAAGTCCGAAGGGCTAAAGCTGAACTGGACCTCAGATTGGCCAGTTCTGTAAAAGATAATAAAAAGTCCTTCTGTAGGTACATTAACAGTAAAAGGAGGGTCAAGGAGAATCTCCAGCTCTCGTGGGATGCAGGGGGAACATTAGTGACAAGGGATGAGGACAAGGCTGAGGTCCTTAATTCCTTCTTTACCTCAGTCTTTAATAGTAAAGATGGATATTCCCTGAGTACTCGTCCTCAGGAATTGGCTGACAGGGAGGGGAAGAAAAACAAAGCTCCCATGGTTCAGGTGGAAATGATTAGTGACCTACTTGGCCAGTTAGATACCCACAAGTCAATGGGGCCAGATGGGATCCACTCCAGGGTACTTGCCAAACCCCTTTCCATCACCTATCAGCAATCCTGGCAGACTGGGGAAGCTCCACTCGACTGGAGGCTGGCAGATGTTACACCCGTATATAAGAAGGGCTGGAAGGAGGATCCAGGGAACTACACGCCTGTCAGTCTGACCTCAGTCCCGGGAAAGATCATGCAGAGGGTCATCTTGGTGTGATGGCCGGGGGATCAGGCCTAGTCAACATGGGTTTACAAAAGGCAGGTCCTGTCAAACCTGATCACCTTCTATGACAAGGTGACACACTTAATGGACAAGGGGAAGGCTGTGGATGTGGTCTACCTGGACTTCTTCAGTAAAGCCATTGACAGGTATGGTTCCTCACAGCATTCTGATTGAGAAACTGGCTGCCACTGGCCTGGACAGGTGGACCCTCAGCTGGGTTAAAAACTGGCTGGATGGCCAGGCCCAAAGGGTGATGGTAAATGGAACAAAATCCAGCTGGAGGCCGGTCACGAGTGGCGTCCCCCAGGGCTCAGTCCTGGGTCCAGTTTTGTTCATCATCTTTATCAATGACCTTGATGAAGGGATTGAATGCTCCCTCAGTACGTTTGCAGATGACACTAAGCTGGGAGGAAGCGTTGATCTGCCTGAGGGTAGGGAGGCTCTTCAGAGGGATCTGAACAGACTGGACTGATGGGCTGAGACCAATGGGATGAAGTTTAACAAGGCCAAGTGTAGAGTGCTGCTCATGGAATATAACAACCCCATGCAGCGCTACAGACTTGGGGGAGACTGGTTGGGAGAGCTGTCAGGCAGAGAAGGACCTGGGGGTGTTGGTTGACTGCAGGCTGAATATGAATCAGCAGTGTGCCCAGAGGGCCAAGAAGGCCAATGTCATCCTGGCTTGTATCAAAAATAGTGCGGCCAGTAGGTCCAGGGAGGTGATTGTGCACCTGTACTCAGCATTGGTGAGGCTGCACCTCGAATGCTGTGTCCAGTTCCTCACCATAAGAAGGACACTGAGGTCCTTGAGCGAGTCCAGAGAAGGGCAACCAGGCTGGTGAAGGGGCTGGAGGGCAAATCATATGAGGAGCGGCTGAGGGATCTGGGGCTGTTTAGCCTGGAGAAGAGGAGGCTGAGGGGAGACCTTATCACTCCCTACAGCTACCTGAAGGGAGGTTGTAGAGAGGTGGGCAATGGTCTCTTCAGCCAGGTGACAGGTGATAGGACAAGGGGAAGTGGCACAAAGCTGTGCCAGGGCAGGGTCAGATTAGACATTAGGAAAAAAATTTTACTGAAAGAGTTGTCAGGGCCTGGAACAGGCTGCCCAGGGAGGAGGTTGAGTCACCATCCCTGGAGGTGTTTAAAAAAAAGGGCAGATTAAGTACTTAGGGATATGGTTTAGCTTAGGATGAGATTGGTTGGACTTGATGATCTTCAAAGGTCTTTTCCAATCTTGTGATTCTGTGAACCTTCTCATTGTTCGTGCAGTGTGCAAAAATACCAGTAAAAGTCACTGTTATTCTGTAATAAAATTGAATCAACATGGCTTAAGAGGACATGCTATGCATATTCTGAATTACACAATAAAGAACCCTGGTAGTCTCAACTACTGACAAGTGTTACCTGCCTTACTGAAAGCTACTAGAATGGTTGCAACTTGTAGCAACATGGTCCTCCAGAAAAACAAGGCAGCTCTAATCCCTGTGCTTCCAGAAAGGCACTCTTAAGCAGAGTGAGAGAGCAGCTAGAATGTACTGAACTCCACCTGGGGGAGGATGATCCATCAGTTGAGAGCTTGTGGGTAAGAATCAAGGGGCAGGCTAGTGTGAGTGACACTGTTGTGGGTGTGTACTACAGGCCCCCTGATCAGGAGGAGAGAGTTGATAATGCATTCTACAAGCAGCTAGAAGTAGCCTCGAGATCCCAGGTGCTGGTCCTTACGGGGGACTTCAATTACCCAAGTATTTGTTGGGCAAGCAACACAGCCAGTCGTATGCAGTCCAGACAATTCCTGCAATGTGTAGAAGAATTTCCTACTACAGATGGTACAGGAACCTACAAGGGGAAGGCAGGTACTGGACCTTGTTTTAACCAACAAGGATGAGCTCGTTAGGGAAGTGAAGGTCAGGGGCAGCTTGGGACAAAGTGACCATGAAATGGTAGAGTTCAAGATCCTGAGTGGAAGAAAGAAGCCAAAAAGTAGGATAGCTACCCTGAATTTTAGAAGAGCTAACTTTGATCTCCTCCACAACCTAATAGGAGCTATCCCATGGACTGTTAGAAGGAATGGGAACCTGTGAGAGCTGGCTAGCATTTAAACAGCGCTTCTTCCAAGCACAGGATCGGTGCATCCCTCTGAGCAAGAAATCAGTGGCAGGAGACCTGTGTGGATGAGGAGGAAGCTCATGGGTAAACTCAAAGGGAAGTGGAAGGTCTATGAATTGTGGAAAGAGGGTCTGAGCACCTGGGAAGGGCCTGTAGGGACGCAACTAGGAAGGCTAAAGCCCACCTGGAAATGAAACTGGCAAGGGACATGAAGGATAATAAAAAGGGGTTTTTTAGGTATATGAATAGTAAGAGGATGAACAGGGATAATATGGGTCCCCCGCTGAACAAGACAGGTGTCCTGGTGACAGGGAATGCTGAGAAGGTGGAGATACTGAATGCCTTCTTTGCTTTGGTCTTCACTTCAAAGACCCCTCGGGACCCCTGGACACTGGAAGAAAGTAAGAGAGTTTGGGAAATGAAGAGCTTCCCTCTGGTTGAGGTGGGCGTAGTCCAGGAGCATCTCAAAGGGATTAATGCACATAAATCCATGGGCCCAGATGGGATGCATCCACATGTGCTGAGGGAGCTGGAGGAAGTGATTGCTGAGCCGCTCTCTATCATCTTTGACAGGTCTTGGAGAACAGGAGAAGTGCCTGAGGACTGGAGGATAGCCAGTGTCACTCTGGTCTTTAAAAAGGGCAAGAAGGAGGATCCTAGCAACTATAGACCAGTCAGCCTCACCTCTGTCCCTGGAAAGGTGATGGAACGGCTTGTTCTGGATGCCATCTCCAAGCAATTGGAAGAGAAGAAGGTCATGAGGAGTAGTCAGCATGGATTCACCAAGGGGAGATCGTGCTCGACGAATCTCATAGCCGTCTATGATCTTATCACCAGCTGGGTAGATGGAGGGAGAGCAGTGGATGTCATCTACCTTGACTTCAGCAAGGCTTTTGATACTGTCTCCCATGACATCCTGATAGCAAAGCTGAGAGAGCATGTGATAGATGAGAGGACAGTGAGGTGGGTTGAGAACTGGCTGTTGGGCTGAGCTCAGAGGGTGGTGATCAGTGGAGCAGAGTCTGGCTGGAGGCCTGTGACTAGCAGTGTTCCCCAGGGCTCGGTGTTGGGTCCAGTCCTGTTTAATATCTTCATTGACGACCTTGATGAGGGAACAGCATCCACCCTCAGCAAGTACCCAATGATACAAAGCTGGGAGGAGTGGCGAGGAGTGGCTGACAAACCCTGCACTGCCATCCAGCGAGACCTGGACAGGCTGGAGAGCTGGGCAGGGAGAAACCGAATGAGGTTCAACAAAAGCAAGTGCAAAGTCTTGCACCTGGGAAGGAATAACTGCTCAAATCAGTACAGGCTGGGAGATAACCTATTGGAGAGGAGCTCTGCAGAGAAGGACCTGGGGGTCCTGGTAGATGACAGGTTGGCCATGAGCCAGCAGTGTGCCCTGGTGGCTAAGAGAGCCAATAGGATCCTGGGGTGCATCAGGAGGAGTGTGGCCAGCAGGTCAAAGGAGGTGATCCTCCCCCTCTACTCTGCCCTGGTCAGGCCCCACCTGGGCTCCCTGGTATAAAAGGGACAGGGATGTCCTGGAAAGAGTCCAAAGAAGGGCTACAAAGATGATTAAAGGACTGAAGCATCTCCCCTATGAGGAAAGGCTGAATGAGCTGGGACTGTTCATCCTGGAGAAGAGAAGACTAAGGCGGGACCTAACTGATGTTTATTAATAACTTAAGTATGAGATACCTGGGGAAATGGCCAGCCCCTTTTCAGTGGTCTGTGGAGACAGGACAAGGGGCAATGGCTGCAAGTTGGAGCATAGAAAGTTCTGCACCAACATGTGGAAAAACTTTTTCCCAGTGGGGGTGACAGAGCCCTGGGACAGGCTGCCCAGGGAGGTGGTGGAGTCTCCTTCTCTGCAGATATTCAAGACCCATCTGGACGCCTACCTGTGCAGTATGATCCAGGGAGCCTGCTTTGGCAGAGGGGTTGGACCCGATGATCTCTGGAGGTCCCTTCCAACCCCTATGGTTCTATGTTAGAGAAGTAGCTGGGTTATCTTCTTATTACATGGAACATACAATGAGGCAAGGCAGAAATGCCGTCTCCCAGGTGCATACAGAAGACGACATGGTTCTGTATAGTCTGCCAGTTCATGTGTAGATTTCATAGAACTTACATTTTTTCCTGGGCAGTCTGTGCTCAGAGAGATCAGTTTTGCTTCTTCCTAGACAGAGGAAATTACCTGGGTTTCCACAGAGCTTTTAAGCGACTCCAACCTAAATATGAACACACTTCAGCATGATGTGCCAACTATTTCAGAGATTACATGTAAACTGGTGGCCTTGAAGCAGCTTGTTACTTTCTGGTCTTGCCACAAGACAAGTCTTCCCCACACCAACAACCGTGCTTTGTAATTTGAGTCTGAAGGCTTTAAAACCATACAGAAGTTGAAGAGGTCCAAGCACTGTCTGAGGAGAAAGAAATCTGGATGTTCAGAAGCAATAAAAACAAGGGCAACACAATTAGTTCATCCTCACTTGATGATGCTAAGCTAACATTTAGTCTTTCTATTGCCTGATACCTCAGCAGCTCTTCTCATGTGAGGGGTTTGTGTGATATCCAGACCACAGCAAACCTTCCTGCAACGGATAGTGTATATTTTATCTATTCACTGAAGCAACTGTCAAAATTAATGGTGGTACACCACCTTCCCTCAGCTGCTTTACGTACCATTATCATAATATATATGATGGATTTATGGAAAATCAGAGATAGGTAACTGACTTACAAGTAGTTCTCTTTTTCAGCCTTTGGAAATAATTAAAGATTGTAACTGTTTTTACTTCAAGTGCTTGCCTACTTTGCAAGACTATTGCAATGGTTCTTAATTAATAGTATACAGATTTTAAGATCAGAAGGTATCACCAGCAGGAGATAACCACCACAAAATCATTCATGATAAACTAACAGTTTCCCTAAACTACCAATGTGATGAGCTTCGAAAATTTCATTTCCCTTCCACCACCAGTACATGATGTAAACTTCTTACTGACTACTGCCCAGAGTCAACTGCCTACTGTATAGGAAAAGAAACTGGTAGAGCGATGCCTGGCAAGATCCTAATTAATCTTTTATATTTAATACTTCTTTGGATACTGCTCACAGTGGTTGCTTGAAGCCCAGTGGCTGCTGCAGATATACCAGACAATACAACCATTTTTGATAAAACCTGTAACAGTCTGATACCTCTACAAGCATAGACATAAAAAACCCCATTAATTAGTGCTCAGGGCTATGCAATTTTCAAGTACGTGAACTTGCCAGCAAAGATGACAAACACAGGTCGTATTTTTTAGACAGACACGTAATCAAAAAGCTATTCTGCTGCGTGCATTTTGCACTACAGCCATTGCCTAACTGCGTTCCTTTCATTCTTCTTCAGTGAAGACTCAGAACAGGTCTTGATCTTGATTCAAAAGCTGAACTGCTAAATACTGCTTCCTTTCAAATGAGACCCTTTTTCTGATCTTTAGTGTCTCTTGATCCTGGTAGTCTGAGGTGCTACTTTTACTCCTACAGTGATGATGAGAAGTATCTGTAAATAGTTCTGCAAGACCTACACTCCATGATAACTAAGCAGCAACGAAGGAAAGGCTGAATTCTTCACACAAGTTATAAGTGTTCTACATTAGCCTATCACTTTCATTTCTTTCAGCTACATAAAGCTTTCATCTATCCTTTTACTCAAACCGCTGTAAAACCACCATTCTGACACCTGCAAATCCAATCCATTTTGAAATATCTCTAGGGACTTCAGCTACAGCAACTAAGGTTCTTTTATTTCTTTATGAGCATACATTTATAGAAGTTTTGAAGTGGTTTTGACCTAATACACAAAAAAATTATTCCATATACCTAGTCAACTCTGCTTTTCTCAGTGTTCTACTCTAAATGTGCTTTTTGCTTACTGGCAGAGATCAGCAAGCATGTTTCAGTGCCATCCATAAGATCAAAACACAGAGGTCTTTCCTCAGCTGGTGTCAATGCTTAACACATTCTGTGATTTTAGACTAGCTTTGCTTTTTAACTGCCTGGTGAACAATTCTATTGCTTGTATTTATTCCTCACCTAAACTACAACAGAACATGATTTTGAGATGGTTCTCAAATTCTTTCCCAGTACAGTTTGTTCAAGCCATTTGCTTCTTTGGTTGATTAAGAACTTCCATACAGGATTAGACTAAAGGCTAGTCTTCTAACAGTGTCCAAGAATGAGAGCCCAGAAAAGAGCTTAGGGATAGCACAAGCCCACAACAGCACTTCCCAGTGTAGTCTCATATTGATTTGTGATTCAAAAAGTCTTACACCTGCACATATACATCATCATCTTTATGTTCTTTTCAAACCACACCTGAAAAACAAAGGTAGAACAAACATTTGTTGATCAGACTCTTTACAGTACACCTATTGTAGTCTCGTTAAAACTACATTCAAGACTTACTCATATCCCTGTATCCTCTGAAAATCTCTTACGTCTGATTAAGACAAAATGGTATTTAATAATTTGCAGGCATTGCCTTCACACGCTCCTTTCCTTCTTTCCTGACTTTAAAACAGTCATACTTTCTACATCAAAGGTGCTTTATGTGAAGGTTTCACTCATTCTTTCTTTGTTTCACTCTAATACCATGCTACCTCAGACCTGTAATCCTTTTCCCAGCATCATACCCATGTCACTGCCAAAAGCCTACAGCAACGTTTTGGGCACTGATCAAGACAAGCAACATATAACAAGGAAAGCGCTTTAACAGCTTGGTAAAGGAAAGATACTGGCAGAACTGGCATACTGCACAAGAAAAGAAAACCATCACTGCACACTGCATTTCATTTAAGTCAGTGCTCAGTGAAAAGTGACTGACTGGCACAAAATCGACACATTATACATTATCTGTTTGTAACAAAAAATCTTTTCAAACAGTTAAATCATATTTTTGAAACAAAGCCAAATAAGTTAATCCATTTTCATGCTGTCAGATGACGGATTAATTTGTACTGCACAATCATACCATGACTACAGTGAATATCTAAATATTCCCAGTTCCAAATTTTATGCAAAACTTAATATAATAATTCCTAACTAGAATGTTAATAGAAAAACACCAAAGTAACATTGCTGGGCTCATTACTGCAGAGAGAAGAAATCTGTATGCTTCTGCATAATGCCCTATGTCCTACTCTCAGCACCTACTGTAACACAGATCCTTCCTCCTCCTTAGCTTCTGCTCATTTCCACTCCTTATGGTAATACCCTCACATGATGAAACAAACAGGTCTCAAGGTCTCCTCACAGCCCAGCAAACTTCAACTTAGGACCCTTGGCTAGGTTTTGGTGTGTTCCTGTCTTTGATCTCACAAGCCAAAGGAGGTATTAGTTCTCCCACTGAGCCAAAGGACCTCAATCAAACAGCATTCTGCTCTTAGATAAAGCATGTCCCCTCTACAATGCTCAGACCCACAGTTCTACCTACTGCTAATTCCACAACTTCTCTCCACAAGCACATGTCTCCATAAAACATCATACCAGTGATGCACTTATACTCAATATACTCCATCTTAAGAGCCTGACATCTGCCTCAGTAAAAAGTAAAAGAAAAAACCTAAAAAGATGTTGAAATGCTGCCTGCCAGCTTGACTACTATGGTACTTCGCCCTTCCTCCTCATCTGGCTGTATCTGCTGTAAACTGTCTTGCATGTAGAGTCTAGGCCAGTTAATTCTTTTCCACATTTGTACACAGCACATGCAGCAAAGTCCTCAGCCAAGTTTAGAGCAACTTGCAAGTTGAACAAACATTGATCTTACTTAGGAAAATATTGCACAGTTAAAGCTACATAAGAGGCTCAGGGAAATCCTGTAGAACAGATAAAACTGCTTGAGAGCAGTAACTTGAGAGTTACTGTTTTCTCCAAGGCAAGTATATTTGTTAAGTCTTAGGTTTCTGTGCCACAACAGATTGATGGATTAATCACATATAAACTGATCCATTCTCTTAATTATTTGACTTTTCAATGATGCTTTCTTGCTGAGAGATGAACACTAACAGCAAGACAAACTGGACATTTAAGATGACCAAAAACTTGCTTCTCCCAAACACATATGAATTGCCACACATCATTTAGCTCTATAGAACCTTGACAATATTTTTCTACCATATCCTTTGCTTTTTTCTTTCATGCTTTTGAAGCAACAGACTTTCAACTGCATGAAACATTCAGTTCTAATTTCTAAGGCAGATGACAATTATTGGCCTTTTGAGACATGTAATACAAATGTGAGCACTACTAAGTTTCCAAAATGTAGTTGTTTTACTGCTTACAAAGAAGACAGAGAAAAATAAGATCTAAGACACTCTTAATTGGATGCTTGTAATTTACAAAGTAGATTCAACTTCTTCATTAATGTTCCTGATACAGAACAAGTATACTATTTGGCAAATGAAGTTAACAACTCAAAAGTAAGCTAAAGTATACAAAACGTAAGCATCTGATTTTGGCTGGGATACAACTAATTTTCTTCCTAGCAGCTGTGTTTTGGATCTGGGATGAGAATAATGCTGATAACACACTAATGTTTTAAGTTGTTGCCATGCAAAGACTTCAGCTCCACACACTGCCCTGCTAACGAGGGGGCACACCCAGGAAGCTGGGAGAAGACACAGCCAGGGCAGGTGACAAACTGGCCAAAGGGATATTCCATACCATGCAATGTTCACATGTAACTGTCAGGTTGGCTGGGAGTCAGCACAGCTCAGGAAGTAGCTGAGCATCAGCTTCAGGTAGTGAGCAACTGTGCTGCACGTAATTTGCTTTGTGTATTTTTAATTATTAGTATTACTTCATTTCCTTTTCTGTCCTACTGTCTTATCTCAACCCAAGAGTTTTACCATTTTTCTTTTTCTTTTCTGATTTTCTCCCTCATCCCACTGCCAGGGGTGGGGGGAATCAGAGTGAGCAAACAGCTCTGTGATTGTTCTAGTTGCCTGTTGGGATCAAGTACAATGAACAATGAAGTAAGTGGAAACAGGACTGGCCTGATTTTGATCATCTGCCTTTATTGTAATGATGAGGGGTTTTATACCTGCAAGATTCTAGGCTTCTGTCACCACTATCAGATTAATTCTGTGTTCATTTCTCATCCAAAACTAGTATTAGACACAGGATAAAGACAAGATGGTATTGAAATCATC
Source organism: Hypotaenidia okinawae (assembly GCA_027925045.1). Taxonomy (NCBI): domain Eukaryota; kingdom Metazoa; phylum Chordata; class Aves; order Gruiformes; family Rallidae; genus Hypotaenidia; species Hypotaenidia okinawae. Next base: position 35,597,253 of record BSDF01000005.1, on the reverse strand, counting down.
ACTGGGGTAGGTTGGTGGGAACAAAAAATATAACATATTTTGTGGGAGTATACAAAGAGGAGATGTTATCTGCTAGATTAATAGTCCAGATGGATATTAATTTATGTTAATTGTATGGCACAAATTTGGGCTGCTTGATGTTCTAGACAACTCCTACCACATTTTCAGAGGTTTACAAGATATTTTTCTCTTCTTAACCTTCTCCTGCTCTCCCCCCCAAAACAACGCACCAAACAACACAACTTTAAGATCTCACATCATTCCTAATTTCCATATAATTTCCTCTTTCTCTTCTAATGTTTCTTCTCTAACATCTTTTCCGGTCACTTTCACCAGGTTTTTTTCTGCCATCCTACTGATCAGGCAATCTGCTTTTTCTGTGACCCAAAGGTGAAGGAGAATCATAGTAACTTGGCTAACTTAGAAGACAGAATCATTATCAGTCACTCGACAAGTCAACTTTCAAGTAACAAACCAAACTCAAGGCAGTAAAATCTGAGATTTTTCAGACATGGCGAAAATAATAACCATTGTCCTTGCATCACATTAGACAGAGAAGACATTATAAAATAACAACTCCATACTAAAATAACTAGGTAAACAGAGGAAGAAAGGGAAAGAAAGCAGGCAGGCCATTTTTCTCCCTCAGGAAGACACAGAACATGCCAGCAAGACTAGGCAGGACTGCAATTCTTTTTGGCAAGGAGAATGACTCACGACATTATACAACTTAAGTATTCAGACATCTTGAAAGGGCTTGGAGAGTAAAGCAATTGATTTTCTCCAGTGACACCTTCTGACCCTTAAGTAGGAAGAGGCAAGCATATACTGAAGAAAAAACCCTGGCTGTGCTTTTATTAAGGCACGTCTGATTATACAGGTTGACCAGCAGAGAGAGCTGCATGAACTGGAAAGCCTGCATCTCAAATAGGGCACTAGTCGACACAGACTATCTGGAACAGCAGTAGGGGCAGTGTTTAATTAATAATGTAAGATAAGGGTATTAGGTATGCATTTGTGGTACACACACAAATCGACAGACCACTAGAGAACTAAACCCTCAAAACCACATTCATTCACTTCACATACAAAAATGCTAGGCATCTTGCTAACATAACAGAAGGAGGAAGCAGGCAGTTCTGAAGAGCTGGAGATCTGAAAAAGTGCTTGTATAAAAGTGGTGTTCTTGAAATCATCAACACAATTTACAGTATTGATGCGAGTTGTTAGCAAAGCCATGGAAGGAGGAGGGATGAATGTTGCCATTACTGCAACTTCAAACAAAATCTTTTGAATGTAGGAGGAAATCACCATGTAATTTATGAAATCCAAAAGGAACCTCACATTCCATTGTCTCCTTTTCAGGGTGTGTTGCTGCTTAACTCTTCTATGTGCTAGTTTGTCAGACCATAAACAAATTCATTTAACCATTCAAACCCCAGGTGAAAAAGAGAGATTTTTTAAAAATAAAAAGAAAGCATACTTAAGTTTAAGGATTTTATCACCAAAAGAATTGTGTACATTGACTTTGGATATCCATGATTTCCATCTCAAATTATATTATCTAAAACAGCAACAGTCAAAAGTTTACATTAATCACAGATTAACACAAAATTACTCATGGCAGTAAGACCCATACAAGCCTGCTTTCCCTTCCAGTGTAATAAAGCCACATATTTCGTTAGGAGGCACCTTCTGTATAAACATGCCACAGAAATAAAAAAAGCAGGAAACCATTTACTTACAAATTTACCTGCCAAGAGACAGCTATATTTTACACTAAACAAGCAGGCTGATGAATTTTGAACACCAATAAAACCAGCCACAGTCCTATTTTATATCATCACCAAAATTTAAGATTATTCTATATTACTTAACCTTCTACTAACTCTAATAGCTTCAAGTATGAGGGTAAATGCTTCATTTCTTTTTGGAGGAAAGTGGTTTCATAACAGCTTAAACCTGTGAAAATCTGGAATGCTGAAGTCCCAGTCCCATTTTCACCTGCTATCCCTACGTGTCCTTAAGTCAGCACATGTATTTGTACTGTGACAACATTCAGCAAACCAATTTCAGTTAGAACTGTTTTAAAGTTTTGAGCAGGATCCATCCTCTGCATTTTCTCACTCCACAGGCACAGGATTCCTCTAGCCCAGGTGCAGAGAAGCAAACATAGGGGAACATGCCCAGTGCAACACTGACATACACTGATACAGAACTGTATTCCCAGTCAATGCACCACTGGAAAAAAGTTTCCCTAAAGCTACAGGAAAACCAGCAGAGAGTGAAGAAAAAGCTGGTTCATGGCTGGAAACCTATATTCTCTTTGAAAGAAACTCAAGGAAAAATCTCAAATAACAATTTTCATTCAGGAAAAAGGCCATGAGCATACTTCTTTAATAGCAAGATACTTCAGCTAACCAAAAATACCTGTACAGGTCCAACAGGCTTTTCCAAGGACTTCATATACTATTACATTCCACTTGAAGAAACAAGTGAAAGACATACTTCAGAGAGGCTGTCATACAAACTAATTCTAGTCTCAAAGCAATTATCAACAGGGAATCAAAACCAAGAAGGGTTGTTTACTCTTGGATTGTGATTATTCGTACACAAATGTCATTCAAGCAAACATTTTTGGTGGTGTGAGAAATTACAGTCTTTTCACACAGCAATGAAACCAAAACTCACAACTATTTGATGTGAAAATGGCAACGTCTGACAAATAATAATTCCTAACAAGAAGTTATGGACCAATATAGTTGCAAGGGACCTATAGCGATTATTTTTTCCCGTAGGCTTTGAGCCTGGCATACTTTGAGCAGGGCTGTCTAGTGATGTTTTTACCATCTTTCCCTCTGAACAGCTTGTCCCAGTGTTTGACCACCCTCCTGCTGAAAACGTTTTCCTCAATACCAAACAAAATTTTCCCATGTTTTCACTCGTGTCTGCTGTGTCTCATCCAAACATCACATACTTTTCAAAAAGCCCACCTCTACATTCTTTAGTCTTCCATCAAGTAGCTGAAGAAAACAAAACAGACATCCCCTCAGTCTTCTCCAAAAGGAAGCATAGAGTTGAGTTCTCAGCCCCTCTTGTACATCATGTACTCCACCCTACTCATCTTTTGCAGTCCTTCACTGGACTCATTCCAGAATGCCAATGTTACTCTAGTATTACAAAGCTGTGGACTGGAATAGCACAATCCGACAAAATGACTGTCCTTTCAAGCAAAATGTTATTTCAAAAGAAATATATTTTAGTGATATTTTAAACACAGCTAGATATCCAAGACTAATGCAGGCTATGCCTAAGAAACAACTGAGTATGCCTGGAATAGTAGTAGTTGTAACAACTGCTTGGCATAGCGAGAATGAATTGAGTAGAAGTTTTCAACGTAATTCGGCAGCAGACATAACCTGTAAGCACAGCCATAGCTACAGATCAGATTATGCCTTCTTTATGCATACATGCATATAACATGCACACATGCATAAAACATGCACATTCAATTTTACTTATATAACTTATATAAAAATGTGTTTTCATGTGTGCATATACATAAAAAGGGTGGAGGCAAATGCACCTTTACATACCACCCATCTGAGATCCCAAACAGAAACAGTTCTATAGAGTCTGTAGGAGCGACATTTATTTAAGTTTATTCTAGTTTGAAGACTATCTAGACAATATATTACAAATATTTAAATGCTTATGAATTATAAACATTCAAGACAAAATTTAAAAAAATAAACCTGTCATTTACAAGCATTTGTTCTCACTGTTGAAGTTGGACATATTTGACATGATCACTGAATTTGCTGGAGCAGCTTCCAACTCTTGTACAAAAGTTTGTGAAACAACAGTAAGACCTGCAGGAGAAAGAAGGAACAGTAACCCAAAATTCTACTCTTACGTAGAAACTTAGCTACACAACAAAAACAAAGTGTCTGGTTCAATCTTAAAATTTCTTTGGGCTAACATGATTGATTATTTTTTTTCCAAGCACTGCAAACCAAACTTTGCAATGTCAAAAAACCCCTTTCCTCAAACCTGAAGGATTTTTCATAGTACTTGGATTTTTCATAATACTTTACCAGACTACAGGAGAGAAACTCATAGTTTACACCACATAGCACCAATGACCAGCAAATTCAACCAGTACATGGAAAAAAAGTTAATGCAGAGATGCAGACTGAATATTGGAAATACACAGTACCTTTCTGGATTCCACATAAAGGTAGAAGAGGACTCAAAACCCACTATTTCACTGTTTTTGCCAGGACAGGTCATAGGATGGTTACATCTGCCAGCAAAGAAGTATTCTCAATTTGAACACGAAATAATTTCAGAGAAGAGCAGTTTCAGTGAGGAAGATAAGTTTCCTAATCTTAATGTTTGAGGTTGAAAGGATTTTCTTCCCTTAGGTACATACTTTATTATAGTTGCAATCCCCACAATTTGGTCTGTCAATAAATACAAGGAAAGAGGATAATCTGCTTCATGCTCTGCCTTCCTGTCCCTAAACCTCTGTTACCCTTAGAAGGTTCAAGTGAAGTGGAAATTAGAATGGGAATTTTTCCATACCTCTTCTCAATGCTTAACTTAGATTGCAGAAAGATCTGGGACATGGGTGCTTGTTAACACTACACTAGCAACTTGAAGTCTTTAATAATAAAGAATAGGACCAAACACACAGAAGTGCTGTCAAAGTAACAAGTACAGAGGGTGCTAGAAGCACTGGTGTTTGCACCCAAAAGAATGTATCTTCTGTTCTATCTAGAGCCATCACCTTTTAATTATCTCAGCAATAACTCCGAAATCAAGCTAAATTAAAAAATAAACTGTTGCTACATAAAACCTGCTTTCATTTATTCAGCTATCAGCTGAATCACATATTACTCAAATATTTTTATCATGTCCACATAGCTGAAAATTAAAATGGAGAAGCATTCAAATTAATTTTGTTGATTTCATAAGACTTTGACTGAAAGCCCAAGCAGTGAAAGAGTATTTGAATCCTGACAGAAAAAAGAAAAAAAAAAATCAGAAACCAAATTAAACAAGCTGCAGCAAAATCAGATTAAGGAGTCATAAGTTTGATTGTTGACTTGTTTCCTGAATATTAATCTAACGCATTTTTCAATGTTAGTCCCAAAAAAGCTCGGTACTTTAAACTAGGGAAATACCAGAATCAGATTTCTAGTGATAATACTGAATCTTTTCAATATGGGCGTTTGGTTATTCCTAAATATACAAGAACAAAAAATATGAAGTGGCTGCAGATCTTCTTAAAGAGGCACTTGAAATTTTTTTCCTGCTTCAAGGGCTGTAATCATACATGCAGTTATGATTGTTCTTTTGTTCTTAACATTGTAAGAACCTTACTTTATACTGAATGCAATCAAATAACAGAATCAGTGCTTTGATGAAGCCACCTGCATCTATCTCTACAACAGCATTTATTTTAATTCCTTCAACTACTGTAACAACACTGTATATCTAGGTGCAAGGATTTTGTCATCCTAATGCCCACCCCTTATCATTGCAGCAGCAGCACTAGGAATAAAACAATGACGAATACAAACCTACTAGCTTTCTCCATCTAGGTAACCCAACTCCATTTAATTCAGCTGTCCTTTGTCTCATTCAACACAGGATCCTCACAGCACTGAAAACCCCATCTTGTGGAGCCCTTCCGAAACAGCTGCGGTAACATGGCCGTACCTGTCTGCCAGGCCTCCTGACACCTAAGAAAGCGTCAGCACTCAAAACTTTTAACCCTTTCTCCTTCTTTCTGCTCAAAGACCTCGCTCCTTGTTTGTCGGACTTGTTTGTAGGAAGTGTGGATAACAGTGACACTAAGCTTCCACATACCTTCTTGAGCTAGCCTTGCCAAATCTCTTCCCTTAGTGCTGTATACCTCACCTTATTAGCAATTCTGCTCTGTAAGCAAAACCAGTACAAACTTGCGCTGTTATTCTCCCCTGCACTCTGCTTTTACGTGTTTGTGAGCAACTGACACGTTGGATGAGAACCTTCTGTCACATCACTAACAGAGGAGGCACTGCTAGACAGTCAGAGGGTTCACATGCCAGTTCCCAGATCCTGGTGGACTGACAACATGCTCATTGAAACAAGCGTATTTTCCCCTACGGTCAAAACAGCTGAAATATCATTACCTCTTTTCCTGTTCACAAATCCAATGCTGTCTCATAGGCAGTGTAACTGTCTTCCAAGAGCTGCAGTTGCTCCCAAATCACTCCTTTCTGTACTGCCTTCACTCAGCTGCCAAGGATCCCCTTTACTGACCCTTCATTTCATGAGATTTTCCAATACAGTAGCATTTCTCAGCGAAATGACTAGGTATTTCTCCCTTTACCACACAAATGCAAATATATTGCCTATCCTGGGCCCGTAAAATCTCAAAATAATTCTGAAGCTGAGCCTCCAGTCCAGCAGTACTATAATCAGGCTGGCAACTAAATCCCCTTCAAGTATTCCCTCTGGTTTTATATTCTTCCCTTCTCTTTTATACATCATAATCCTCTCCCCACCCTCAAAAAGACAAAAGGAATAAAAAAAAAAGGGAGGAGGGAGGGGGGAAGCAGGGGGATGAACCCCACACCCTCTTCTGCTCTTTCCATTTTAATCTATACCCCTGCCCTAGTCTGTATTTTGTAAAAGTTCCTTTCCCCTTGTTTACTTTGGGTGTTCTCCATTTCCCATTTCCTCCTTCCTTTCTGAGCAGCAGGACTCCTCAGAAAGCTCATTCTGCCTCTTTGAGAGGTTTGGGGTTTTTTTTCCTTTCTGTAGAAGACAAAAAAGCCGGCACCCCCTAGTATTTCGTTTCCTTATCACTCAAGAGCATACAAGTTGCTTTTGGAGTTGATAATCTGCAGTGTCTTCTTGTATAACGGCTGGCAAGTCTCCAATTAGAAATAATCCATTAAAAGTATAAATTATTGATCAGCCTAATTACCTGACCACTAAACTTTACAAAACAGGATTATCTGCTAACAGGCTGCACTCAGAGAATGACTTCTAACAGGGAAATAAGTTAACTCAAAAAATTATACAAATCCTATATATATATATTTGTTTTCTAGAACCTACATATATTTTTCATATATATATAAAGGTTCTAGAAAAATCACTTTTATGCTATCATTAAGGGTGGTACTGCCAATTTTTTCTTGCTCCTGAGCTGCAAATTACTTCATTTCTACCAAACCAGGACCAAGTGTACTTCCAAAGTTACTTCCATAGGTTCCATCACTAATAGTGAGCTATAAACCCACGGTTTTTTCCTTCATCGTCTCCTTTTTGTGTAAAAGAAACACACAATTCCAGGTGCCAAATGATGCATTACTGTTATTGAATCTAGATAATATGTATTTGTTCCAAATATATAGTCTAATCATCATAGCAGTCTTGCCACTAAAAATTATGTTCTTTACTCAACCATGATTTCTAGGTTACAAGGGCAAAACCAAAAAGACAGACAAATTAGCAAACCGTTGCTGCCACATACAGTCTGCGTAATCCACGGCTGACCTGCCATTTCTTCCATTACTTGTACACACCATTTAACACTAAGTATGGCTGTAATCATATAATGGGATTTGTTAAAGCCAGACTTTGTATGAACTAGACCAACAGTAGCATTTTGATGACCATTTTAATGATCTCCTTGCTAAACAGTCAAACATTTTTTAAACTAGCAGAAACAGCAGCATTAGTAATAACACATTTGCAATGCTCCAATTGCGTTTTGAAAGCATGTGAAATTTTCTAGTCATGACCTAGATTAACCTCCATGTTCCATAAAACAGACACATGTTATAATTCTAACTAGAGTGATAAATGTGTATTTATGCATACAATGATACTCTACTAAAGATCCCTTCTAAAAAAACATCAGAATTGTACATTTTACTGTAACATTGCATGTACAATTATGTACATGTATAAATGGTTTCATTAACTTTAACAGTTCTAGTGCTATATAGCAATTCACTACCTGTCATTAGTACTGTGATCTGATACATTAATTATGCCTTCAAAAGGACCTCATCCATTACACAGATAAATGGAAATAAAAGTATGCGGGAACAAACTGGAAAGGAGAGATCACATATTACAACTGCGGAATTAATCCTGTAGACCATCTACAACAGTAAAACAGAGATGTAATAAAATATAAAAAATGCTACTTTATTCCAACACACAGTTTAAATAAGGAAAAGACTACATCCAAAATACATCTTTCTGCTCAGCCCACTGTTAAGAAACTAAAAAGCTACTAGTGCCAAGGGAGGAATGTGTGAATGCATGTGCGTTAGATACAGCATTTGCTAGAGAAACAAGTGCTAGTTTATTTTAGAGAATTTTTATTATGAATTCTTTAATGCTCACATGTAGACAGTGTCTGGCCTTCAACAACGGTGAATCAGAAGTGAGCAGACACTCAAAAGCAGCATGAACAGCAGCCCCAAAAGCCTATGCTGAGGTTACAAAGGAAAATTTCCAAATACCTGCCACAAGGCTGATTCTCAACAAATTTGAAATTACATGGTACTTTTAAACAGCTGTAACTGCTAGAATAATAAAATATGTACATTAACAGTTAAGGTTAAAAGAGACATACACAAGGACTTGCCCTGCCCTGCTAGACACTTTCTTGTACCTTCTCACCCATCTCTGTCACCTGCTTACCCCTGCCTCCATTCATAGTATCTTTACTTTCTCCCATTATCTCTGTATTTCAGACTAAACATGAATTTTCACCCAGTTCACTACCAAGAAACCTGTCAGTCTCTTTTCTTTCCAGACAAATTCAATTCTCATTCCCCACACCTGAAAATAAATTCTAATCACAATCCTAGACCCTTCCCCACTGAGGCCAACAGAACTGAGTGAGTCTTCTCACAATCTATTTTTCACACATAATTTGTTTCTTCCACTAACAAATCAAAGCTGATTTCCTCTTCAAAACCAGCAACAGTTATTCAATTGACAATCAATTTTCCCACCTCCCTGACAACTTCAATATAGTTTAGCCCAGCTTGTAAATATATTTGTCATAAAGTTTCTGACCTTACTATCTCTTTTATGTAATGTAGTTTGGCACACCAAACAATAGGTAAGTATTCCAAATGCATTGTAATGGGTTATAGTGAATTATCGATTAGATGAGAATTTATATTTGCTTTTGACCAGAACTAAGCAAAGATTGCTTTCAGCTAATAACACCACAGAGGTAACGCATGCATGCTTACAGCTTCAAAGCAGATAATTCTTTTCTTCTACTTGAGAAATACAAGACAAACATATCTGGCTTATCAACTTGGGATTTCTTAAAATTTCTTCTTTCCTCTTTTGAGCTAATCTTAAATAATCAAGAAAATCACACAGTATTTTGGCTCACCTTAATTTTGTAATAGAGGCAACAGCATGACATTTTAAAAGCAATAAAAAGTGAAAAGGAAACAGGCAAATTTTCTAGTATTACATACATAATTGTCTTAAGTACAAGAGTAAATCTCAGTAAGTAATAAAATAATTTTAGGAATATCAATAATACAGGTTCTTATTAAACAAATTTAGATAGTATTAAATGATGCAAAAAATGACATACTGACTCATGATTCTTTTATGTTCCTCAAGGGAAGAAACTTATATTTCACAATTAACTTTATTAGTAAGCAAAGAGGTTATAAGCAACTGTTAATAAAGGCAAATGTTAGAGCTAACTAAACTTGCAAATTCATACTCAAAGAATCCAGCCTGATAAAAGAACCAAATCCCACCAGCATACCCTTTTAACCAGCTCAGGAAGGCATTCCAGCAAAACAGAACCCATTCGTCTCAACTGGCTGAAGTTTCATGACTTGACGAAAATAAAAGGCTGCAATTCTCCAAAAGTTCTTAGCAATCCATGAATCTTACAGAACCAAAACAAACAAACAAAAGACTATCACATTTATATAAACTATATATAATCAAGTACTCAGCAACCTGAGGGCAAGACTGATTTATTCAAATTATTTAAAATAGCTTAAGTTACGATTTAAATTGACAAGAATTTTTAATATAAACCCCACTTTTTGCACATTTGTATTTTTTAAGATGTTGTTCCACACATTTAATCAGTGAAGCTTCAAAAGTTCTTTGAACTATTGTTTTTTTAATTAAACAAGGCACATTATATTGCATTTTCATGTAGCAAGTAATAGGACTTACTGTATTCTGTCTTTTAATTATGCATACAAGCATATTGGCTATGGTTTTAAAGACAGTAATTTTAAACTTATTTCTGGCACACTGCATTTAGAAAATTGAAATATAACAAATCTGGATGAAACACTAAAGAAAAAATCTGCAGTTAATGTTATTAAATACACTTCTAAAGAACCACTACATAACCAAATACATTTTACATTTCAAACTGAGCAATTCATTAAAGAAGGAAAACACTATTAATTGTATGAACTGAAGAGATTGCATCAGTCACAATGTCGTTCAAGGATTTAAAACCACTCTATCTCATCATCTTATGGTTACTTTTATACATAAATTGGGAGAGGAATATGCTCCCAGTTTGGCTGTTGAAAAGTCTCTGATCACCTACTGTCCTGGATTTTCTTTAGAACTTTGCCAATATTCCGATCTTATTTGAATTAAAAATTCTGCGTCCATTCCTCCAATACAGAAAAAATACTGACAAACAGGGACGAGTTCACAGCAGAGGCCACCAACACGGCTGGGGCCTGTAGGGCAGACCATGTGAGGACAGGCTGGGGAGGTAAGCCTGCAGAAGAGAAAGGAGCCTTCTGGAACACCTAACAACAGCCTCACCTACCAACAAGGAAGCTTCAGAAGACAGAGCCAGGCTCTCAAAGAACAAGAGACAACAGGCCTTGTGTTGAAACATGAGAGTTTCAGAGAGGACATGAGGAGAAAGTCTGTCATCCCGAGGACAGCCCAGCAGCAGATATGCTGTCTCCATCCTTCGAGGTTTTTATCACCTGACAGGATACAGCCTCGAAACCCTCTCTGGCAGGAGTTTGGAACAGAAACCCACTGAGGTCCCCTCTGCAGTAAATTATGCTGTGATTCTATGAATACAATGTCTCAATTTAATCAAAAGTGAAATTATTTGGCTAAACTTAGGCCTTAGCAGGATTGCAATAATAACCACCTCCAAAAGGTTTTCTTTAAACACTAATTTAGAGAAAACCTTTTCATCTGTGTTAACCCCCTTTCTGCCCAACATCAGAGACAGTATGCTCCTGCTTTTCTTCTGCACGTTCCCTGAGCAGTAAGAGAGACCATCCCTTTTCCTGGGATCACACATATTTAACCCACTGTTTTACAGAACGATAAAGGGCACTCAAGGTCACTTCTCCTTAGGCATTCTTGGTCAGAAATACTTCAACTACATTGTGGCAAGTCAAAACAATACTGGGTTTCTTAGCCAAGACAGACTTCAGATGTACCAGAAGGCAAAAAGTAGTTTGACAGATAGACACAAAGTACCAAGCGGCCTGCATGCTGTTTAAAAGTAGAGCTTTTCCCTATTTCCAAAAATGTCTTCAAGCAATCTAAATGTAAGGCTCCCAAAGATGCTTGGGAGAACTTGGCAGGTCAGTCCGCAAGGCTGACCTACCACAGGAAGGGGAAACCAGGCAGACAATTCCTTCCAGAATATTATGGCATATGGTAAACTTGCTGTAATATCAGGTAGTGACAAACTTCAAATTTTCTTCAGAAAAGTCTGACTGTAAGACATGCTATTTCACACCCTGCACAGTCTTCTAATCACAGCATATGTTGAACAATGAAGAGAGACAACGTGTATTATCAGCTTGGCAAAAAAAATTTGCCCCAACTTCAAGAGTTCTAAAAATCATGTCAAAACTCACCATAAAATTGACAAATACTACAATTGTTTTTACAAAACGAACTAAAAACATTTTAAAGTTAGTTTAAAACTCAGTTTTGTGAGTTCACAGGCAAAAATATTGATAAGCTATCAGTCTGAGCAAGTGGCAGAGCTCCTAGAAAACAGACTTGGAAGAGTACCAAAGCCTAAGAAAATTATGCTATGGCTCAAGTCTGCTGCAGTCAAAAGATATCCCTCTAAGCACTGTTAACATACCTGAATCAGCTTGGGTTGCAAAAACAACAAGAAATTTGCAGCGTCCTGTGCAATTCATGCACTCTGGCTTCCAGCTGCTGAAATATGAGCTACTTCAGGTACCTCCATGTGTGACAGAGTCACGCATGCAACTGCATTGCAGAAATAGCTTCAAATATACTTGGTTCTGACTTAAACTGGTGTAATCTCATTGGCCTCAGCCAAGTAAAGTTCCTGGTTTACTTACTCTCCACGTTGGCCTGAGCACCTATTTCATCACATTGCTTTTAGGTTTGCCAATGTGCCAACAATGAAAGATTCCAGCTTTCTACATCCACCTCGCATAGGGTCTGTAAGTCCTACATTCTCATTACCACAAACTAAAGTCTAACTTGTTTCTCCAACTTCCGCAAGCATGTTTCCAAAACGGTGGAATGCAGTGCAATGCTATCACACCTCCAGTGCCCAAAACACCATTTTAGGGTGTTAGGCTCCAGTTTTAGGAATCAAGATTTGTGGGAATGTCCTAATGTAAACCAGCTATCTTGAAATCACCTTTAGCTAAAGCCAGGTTAAGATGAATGCAACCAGAAGTATTTATTCACAGACCCCCTAATAGCACAGTTAAAGGTTTGTGAAGACCTAGGTATAGAGCAATTAAAAGATAACCATGCACCTATTTACACAGTTGTTAGAATAGTTCCAAAGTCTCAATCTTTTGGAAGCCAGTTGTTGGACTGACACATGCTTTATTGCCCACAGCTGAGGATCTGAGTCTTGTGCAATCCTATGTCCTCAGATTCCACAGGGAACCCAAAATTTCTTTTGTAGCTCAGCCCATCATTGGGGTTATCCAGGATGTGGTTACACAACATTTCTCTGGCATTGCAAACCAGCTTAAGTAGTTATCCTGTCCATTCCCCTTCCCTCATGGCACTTGTTCCAAAAGAAGGGGAAAAAATAGTAATAACCTAGGTCACCGTTGTGATACAGTTTACAGCACAGCCCTACAAAGAGCTGTTGTGATTACAAAGCCAATGGAGCAGCAAATACCACTGTTAGTTACAGGCTGAGGAAAGAAACATCTTGTGCACCAGAGAGTTTAAGATGACACTTAAAACACATAATAAAACTACAACATCTACCTTACTCATAGATCTCTGCAACGTTCAAAATTCCTGACAGAAAGGACAAACCTCTTTCTCTGTTTGTATTCTCATACATTTTCTCTGGCATTAGGAATTCTCCTGTCCCTTGGCTATCAGCTGCTAAACACGTAAAGTCTGCTTTCTAATGCTCCAAAGAGCAAAACCCCAAGGTAACAAAATATTAAAAAAAAAGAAACCAAGAGAGTGTCACTAGTTTACTCAGTACAGAAATCAAAAATATTCATGGCAGACATTTTGTCACTACAATAAAACCAAACCTTTCACTTAAAAACTGCATATTAACACTGATAATATACAGAAGTGGGCAGTCAAATTTCACACAACTAATCTGAAACTCTAAAGAACACAATCTTGTAGAACTGGCTTATATCTAATTTTACAAGACAGTAAAAATTGAAGATATTTCTATGTACACACTATTACATGACTATAACATACTTCATATTAAAATAAAACATCTAGTATTTAAAAAAAAATCCAAATACAGAACCTTTACTGCCAGTGCTGCAAGGTATGGCAAAATAGTGTCACGAGTAACATCAGAAATGCCAGTTATAATTTCCAAAATCATATTGTATGAGAAGCAGTTCTCTCCATGTGAGGTACATTTCACAGTGAGATGACACGTCTTTAGTAGTTTGATGATGAAGTTGAAAAACATGCAACCTTTCAGGTTTACCAGTTGTCTTGGCAGTCTTCACACAACCTATAAAATGGAAATAATTTGGCTTTGTGTCCACTTCTGATTCCTTCAACTGTAAGCAAAGTGTTGTAAAGGTTTCACCTAATTTGACTCCTTTTATTCCCTGTTCCCCGAGTACAACATTTGCTGCCTTTACCTTTGTAGCCTACAGGACAGGAATAAGAGTGGTTTGGATTCTGCTTTTCCCTGAGTGAATGCCACCTCAGAGAGACCCGTTGCTACTTGGCCCCAGCTACTGACTGGCCAGCACAACAGAGCACTCCTTCAGGGAACAAGCACCTAAGCAACTTTATGTTCCTTTGGCATTTTGGCAACTTTTTGCTCCTTTGCTTCTGAGACAGGGAGAGCGCTGGGGATGCTCTCCCTTGCAACTGTAAGATAGGTAACTTACCAAAGACAATACAGTGTTGCTAAATTTTGGGGAACAGGCACCAAACAGGTCAGAATCCTCTTTTGCAGCATTTCCCAGTCACGGAGAAGACTCCTGATGGCTCATATTGCCTGCTGCAGTATGGAGTGTACCAACTACACCACACCTCACCGACTTAATTTTTCTTTTTCTGAACACCATACTCCAACATGAACCCCCACTTCAAAGCTGTATTTTTCATCACATGAAGAAACATCTTTAATGCTTAATTATATACGCAAATAAATTTAATCACATCACTTTGAACTTATATAATATATTCATTTGTTTTAAGAGACTTACAAAAGACCTCCTTCAACCCTGACATCTGCTGCAACTGTTTGAGAGCACGAGCAAAATGATAAAGTGGTATCAGCTACGGTAACTCCACTAGGCCATCAGTAACACATCTTGCGTCATGAACAGCGCACAGTGCAAGAGCTGAGGTAAATATGAGAAAGAGTTCTACCTGTGGATGTCACAGAGCAAGAGATACCATGCTACACAAATGTACGCAAGCATATAAGGGCTGTCAATGTCTTGTAACCAATCTTCAGCTTAAAAAGTCCATAAAAATGCTTCAACTCTACCTCCTGGGCCTGGCACCAAGTATCTTTTTTGGCTTTCTAGTACATACTGAACAACTACCTAAAGACAATCTTGGTGATAAGCAGTGAACATGACATTTGAGCAGGATCAAAACTGAGGGCTAGCTGAGCAGAAAAACAGAAGATAGGTAACATGCCATGTCAACACACACACAAAAACTCCTGAAGGAATAATTTGCTGCTATTCCCACGTGGCTTTGAGTTTTATGACAAACATAAGCAGATAAACAAAATAGCCATGCAACAGGACATGCAGCTCAACAGAATCCCCGCTTAATACAGGCACATACAAGAACCAAACTGTTCCCATGAAGAAAGAACAGGATTGAAAACTCTTTCATTTCACCTGGAATACTGTATTGTGTGATGTCACAGAAATTCATAGATTTGTATAGACAAATGATCATGATACTAGGAAGAAAAAAACCCACCAAACCCCTGAACCAAACGAAAAACAGAAGAAAGGCCAGAAGAAGAGACAGCTGTAGAGAAAATCAAAACATCAAGAGCCTGTGCCTCTCCTCCCAAGAGAAAGAAGTGTTCAACCTGGATTGAGAAAAAGCAATCCACTAGCAACAAAATGAACTGTGTGATCCTACTGTGGAGTCACTGTCGAAGACACAGGTGCAGAGATAGCTCACATCATAAAAGAACAATGCCTGCACTGATTTAAAATCAATAGTTCACTGCACCACATTGGATTTTTTTTTCCTACAAGTCGGATTTAAATAATCATATTTGACTGTGTGATGCAGTGACTGCATAACCAAAATTAGATAGACGATTATCTTCCGGGCAAGCTATTCTACTCGTCTACTCCAGAAGTACTTAGATTTTCCTCCACAGAAAATTGCTTTCTAGTACAGATCAACAGGAGACAAAGATAGGAATTGCTTTCAAAGATCAAATCAGCTGTACCTCAATACCCATGATAACACAAGAGGATTGAATCACTGTCCTTATGACTCAGATCTCTCTGCTTTCAGAACTGCATAACTCAAGACAGCTTAACAGTGGAATGAGGCATCAGCTTTATTTCTTCCAGCATCTCACAGGCTGCAACTGACAGCAAGAAAATACCTTACACTTGTACCTTGTAGCTGTCACCATATCATTAGGCATATAAACTATTTAAGTGAGAGATATACACTCTAGACCAACACAGCATGCAGCAAGAAGTGCCTATTTACATGTGGCAAATAAAACTGATTACAGTTTTTCCAGCAGAACTCCTACAAATAAGCTTAATTCAATACATACATTTTGTTTTGTTTTTCAAGTCCCCATAAAGACAAATTTACCTTATGGAATAATCTGCAAAGGCTCATACCCAGAAATTCAAGAAAGATCCTCATTTACCTCCTGGATAAAGAAATTACACCTGAAGCAACTGAGATAGATACAAATGTAAGCCTGAGTTCAAATGTTGACTCAGATCTTGCTAGTCTTACTCAAATTAGTCATCTTACTGGGCTCATGCTAAGAGCCCTGTGGGTGGACGTACGAATTCACATGGAACCCACTGAATCCAGTGCACAGTCAGGGCCAGAGGCTTTGAAACAGCAGCCCTGTCAAGTGGAAAAAAGTGTAACTGTATATTGCCTAATAACAGTGTTGGTATTTACATAAAAGCCTAAGTAAAAGGGAAGGTGGTGTTGTAACAGAAATGCTAGTCTATAATAGCATAGTAGCAGCAGGATAGGATAATTTGGATTGAAAAGCACCTCAGGAGATCATCTAGTTCATTCTCTTGACTCAAAGCTCCAGTTACTCTTAGCAAAAAAAGCCACGAGGTTTTTGTTGCCTTCTGATACATGAGGTTTATTCCAAACGTCATTAAAAACAAATGTTTTTAAAGTTACTGCATGTTTAATTATGTTTATCTGCTTTTTAATTAAAGTGTTCTAACTTTTGATAGTAGTTGCCTTTTATCTGTAACTAATGCCATTTAATCCATGTATTTGTTTAATGTCAGTGTATTTCTGAATCTTGGGTATTTCCCTCAAATTTCTTTCAGCTGAGATGCCAGATTATTTCCTGTAACTGCAAACATCATCACTTTTGTTTACATAAGGTCACGCTGTAAAAACACCCCAGAGCAGAGATAGAGAACAACAGCAAAAATGACAATCCAATTCAGTAACTGCTTGTCTTACAGCATCAGCAAGACGATGCCGTTGCTAGCACAAGATGATGGTGATGTTCACTTTAGTAGTATTCTGTGATCATGCATAACATTAAAATCACATAGTTTGGAAATGCTTATTCTACAGAGATTTAAACTTTGTTTCTTGTTAGGCCAACCACCACTCTTAGCAGCTACATGTGGGAAGCACCAACAGTCTCCTTTCATTTTCCATTCTGCAGTTCCAGCCAATCATTCTGTAAACTCCCTGCTCATTAAACTTCCCCTCCCAGCAGTAAACACTACTTCCTATGTTGCTGTCCTTGGCACTTAGGAAAACGAGAAACTGTAAATAGCACAGATTTAAGGCTTCTCTGGAAAGCACACTACTGCTTAAAATCCCCACCAGTTCACACTGTAATACTTCAGGTTTTTACTACAAAATTTTCCACTTACACCACTGAGGTCACTTGGGACTCATTCTCATCAAGCAAAAGAGGGTGATGGCTGCTGTATTCCTACTCAATGCTCAAATGACTGTCACCAACCCGAACAAGAAAAAGTGGTATGCCCAAGGAACATCACTACAATATCACTCCCGTATCAATTACTAGGAAGACTAGGCAGAGGGGGATAGGAAAAGAGTTAACCCATGCACCTACTCCCTTGTTTCACAGGGCACATAATTTTTCTACCACCTCTTCTCAATACTGATTTTTCCATAAAATACCACAGAAATATTTCTCTCTCACCTGAACAATATATGTATGTATATATATTAAATGCGACTAACCATAGAACCAATAAGGAAGCAGGTAACAAACAGGAAACCTGTACAGGGATAGGATGTTATGAACACTGATCGTTGAGCATCTATCTCAAGTACAAAATCACACCTAAAACCAAAAGTAGCCATCACCGCCTTCCCAGTTACATTTCTCTCTGCTCAACAACTAAAAAATAATGCAGCCTGTGTATCTCCAGCAACAAATAATTCACGAATAACCAAAGCAAGGTGTGATTTTCTCACCTGTCAGAGGCTGCAGAGGTGAGAAGGGGAAATCTGAGGACGGGGCCAGTCAGGTTCTAATTACACTTCAGTTGCACGAAGGGGAAAAAAAAATTCAAATAAAAATCTGGAGAAGTTTTATCCAAAATTACTTTCCAAAACAACATCAAAAGACCCCAAAAAAGCGCGTTGCAGACACAAACGAAATCCCCTAACGCACAACCCACATCTAAGGGGCCGTTTCCCCACCCAGGACCAAATTCAATGCAGACGTATAAAGAGAAACCACAGATGCTTCTGTGACTGCTCGCCCGCCTTCTGCGACGAGAGGTTTTCTAACGGCACAAGTGAGCGTTCTCGAGGAAGTTCTCCCACAAAACGACCACCTCCACCCGGGTAGGGCAGCCAGGAGAAGGAGAGCGGGCTTCGGGTGCGCGACGGCCAGGTCAGACCCGCGCCCGTCCAGCCTCCCGGGAGCGCTGTTTACGCGGGGGGGGGGGGGGGGGAGCCACACGCGCGCACACACACACACACACGCAACAGCGACCTGTACACACGCTGCCAGACACGGGGCTTCCGCACCGGCCGAAAGCCTTCTGCCGCCCGTCCTCCCCTTCCCTCCCCTCCCAGGTACAGCCTGCAGAGAGACAGCTGGCCCGCCGAGCGCCGGCCCCGCCGCTCCCCGCCCCCCCGCCCGGCGCGGGACCCCGCCGCGCACCCCTGCCTTCTGGGACCCCGCACCCGCAGGATCCGGGAAGAAGCGACCGCCCGGCCGAGCTCCCTGCCAGCGGGACGGTACGGGACGCGGGGCACGCCGAGGTATAACCGCCCCCACCCCCGCACGCCTACTCACCCCCCACCCCCCCCGGCCTCTACGGCCAGCGGGCTACGGCCGCCGGGCGGCGCTGGCCCCACTCACCGCTGCGGCGGCTGGGCAGACCGGCGCGCAGGCAACTTCCCCCTCGGCGCCCGCTCTCTCTCCATGCACAGCGCCGGGGGACGCGGCGGCGGCGGCGTGCCGAGCCGCTCTCTGCCCACTGCCTCGGCACGGCCGCCCCTCCCTCCCGCGCGGGGGAGAGGAGGGGGAGGGGCGAGGCTGCCCCGCCCCTGCCGGGCGGGACGCGAGCAGTGCGGCTGCGTCATCACGCAGCTACTAGGCGATGCGCGGGGCGTGGCGCGGGTAGCGGCCGTTACTCTGTGGCGCCTCCCCATGGCATCCCCTAACCGACCCGTGGAAAGGCGCGGCGGCTCTGAGGAGGGAGGCCCTGTCCCCCGCGGTGGGGTGTCGCTGGCTGCGGAGCAGACCCTCGCCGGAGCCTGTTGTCAGCCCCACGGCTGCGGGCGGAGCAGTGAGCGTTGGGCAGGGAGGCGGCCGCCTCCACCGCAGGCGCTAGCGAGGGCGGCGGGGACGCGTAAGCGCGGGAAACCTCTCCGGTGCAAGCGACTGCTGCTCCTCTGCCCGGGCTCCTCGTCCCCGTGGCGAACAAGGGTTTCTTTGTCTCTCACAGGTTCCCGTCTGCCCTCGCCAGTGGGAGCCGCTGTGAGGTGAACGCTGAACTGAGGCAAAGGGCTTTGGACCAGCCAGCGCGCGTTTGAGGGACAGACCTCGCCTTGTTCAGCCCCGGTAAACAGAAGCAGTGCATCTCTGCCGCGGCCTGGCTTCACAGCAGCGTGCGGGTTACTCGGGCCAAGGGCAAAAACGCACGCGTTGGGGTTTTTTAAGGAATGCGTGCGCGTGCTAGTTCTGTCCCGGCTCCAGCATTTATATCACGGTTCTTAACGTTGCAAATATTTGCTCTCCTGCAGCTTCTTTATGTGATGACTCCGTTCCTTATTTTCTGGTCCGTACCAAGTAGACATGCTTTGTTTGAGAGCTCTGGAACTGGGTTGCCTGTTACGGGCTTCTGTTGCGGACAAGCAAAAAAGGCTTGAAGAGATGACAAGTTAAGGGAAGAACACCGGAGCCAGAGGACTCGACCTAAAAATAGATACTGTGAAGTCTTTATCCAGGAGGCAAAGAAAGTAGGGACAGGGCTGATCTAAAAAGCCATGTAGAAGTTTGATAGATGATGAGTTTCAAAACTACCAGACTGACTTATGCAAGCTGTTAACTGTCAGCTAACAATCTGGTACTATCAAAGAAAATGTTCTTTAAGTACCAGCTTATCCCTGTCATTTCTACAGTGTCATCTGAATTTTCTACCTCTTTGAGCAGAAGAAAAGAGCATGCCCATGTCATATCATCTTACAGAAAATGAAATCTAGGCAAATTCAGATCTAAAATTTAATTTGCTGTGTACATTGATTTACACACTTGGTTCCTTGAACACTCAGTGCAAAGGATACCTGGTAATTTTGAAATAAAGTCAATGGAAGCATATTCTGTGCTAGGATATCTGGTCCCTGATCTCACTGCGAGTTTCTGTGGTATTATATCCTCAAATAATTTGCTTTCCATTTTTAATGTCTCTTTCCAGGTTGCAGTGTGGGAAATACACACAAACTGCAGCGATACTGAACACTTCTTACAAGTAGGGAAGGGAAACACTGCAAACTAAAAATTACCTGGTGCCTTACAAGTTTAATCACCTAATATGCCACTGGTATCCAGCTGACTTAAAAGGCTGGGGGAGTAGTGTACTGTGGTGTTTGCGCTCGCTGGGTATCCATGACTGCTGATCAAGATCTCTCTGGGCAGAACCCTGTAAATGCAAAGAAGCCTACTGAAATAGATGGGAATTCCTTGTATTACCAATTTTCAACATTTTATCTGAACAGTTTTGAAGGTCCAACTAAATCTGCCTCTAACTCTTGACTGGTAAAGCATCCATCATTTGATGAGATTGTGAAAGTCCATCCAATCTACGTCAGGACTTCAAACATTGCACCTTATCTAATGATACCAGGTATTTACTTCTGTTTGTCTCATACGGTCATTAGTTTAAACACATTTTAGTGTAGCATAGCAAGAAACATTACTGTCCTTCAAAATAACTCGCCAACCTGTTCAGGGTTGTTTGCTACTCTCAACAGTGTTCTTGCTACTCTTAATTTTTATCAAGCTCTTTCAAAACAGTCTGCACCCAGAAACTGCCAGTGTCTACGATTTGCATCTTGCTAACAGGTAAGCATCCCTCTTTTCTTTGTTCAACGACTGTACACAGTCTCCACAGATTTGCATGTTGAAGCACTTGGATGTCAGCCCCATGACAGGTGGGAACGGACAAGTACTGAAGTGTTGTTATATATACATCCTGTTTACACATTTCACTTCACTTTTTCACACCGTGTCAAACGCAGATATGTGTGGGGTGTAGTAGCAGGCTTAACCACAGAACCCTGAATTGAACAGGAATATAAAATACCAAACGTAGCAAACACACCTCCAAATGATGGATAAAAATACCACTAGCTATACCCAAAATGTGATTTTTACAACTGTTGTAACAACTAACAACTCCCCTTCAGAGCTAGTTTGCTTTTCAAAGCAAGTTACAAAAGTTGCCATCTGTGCAAAAGGCTGAGTTTTCCTTTCCTGGCTGGGTTTGATAATAGCTCAAGTTATTCTGTGCTCTGGATTCTGAGATAAGCATACACACCAGGAAATAGATTTTGTTTCATTTTCATATTTGAACAGCTAAAAATGACAGAAGCAGCAGCTCATGTTGTAGTTCAGAAATTCTCACAGTTGGATTTAGAGTTGTCATTTTCAGCTGAAATGAAAATCAAAGCACATTCTGTATTCAGGATGGGGAGGGATTATTTGCAGAACCTTCACAAAGTAGAACAAGGTGAAAGAAATTACTAATTTACGTCAAACCTATGAAGTCTGTCTGCATGTGTTTCACTTTCCTTCTCCTTTGGAGTAAGACAGAACGTTATTAATGGTGTAATAGTTCTTCCCTTTACATAGGGCCAGCCTTAGAGAAAAATGTTTTTTGGTTGGAAATGTATTTTGCTTCTTATGCCGTAAAGAGCTCTCCTGAAAGAAACCAGCAATATGAGCAAACACTCCTTCCCAGAGGAGAGGACCTGTAAATACAAGTTTGCGTATGACTCAGCTCCCTAAAGGAGCTGAACTAGGAAAAAAGCCACCTCGTGGCTTTGAGGGTCCCAGCAGTCAGTGCAAGTTTGTCCCAGTTTAGACATTGAGTTGATAACTTGCTCTGAGGGACAGCAGAGAGCATCTGAAGTACCACTGTGATGCACTTCTTCAGAGTGCTTTGGGATCACATACCTAGGACTGCAAAATTTACCTCCTGCGGTGCCAATTTCTACTCAGAATGCCGCTCCTCATGGAAGATGTGCTGCTTGGACACCGCTTTCTCTAACTGCCCCCCTGCGTTCTTGATCAGGCACAAAATGTTGCACCATACAACTGTCCCAGAGGAGAGAGAAAATTTAAAGGGAAAAATCAAACAAAAAACAACCACCGCAACAAAACCCCAAACACAGACAACCCCACCCCCCAAAAAACTCACAGGAAAAACCCCAACCTGCAAGAACGGGCATCAGTTCAGCCGCTGAGCAACCAAAACGCACTCAGGCGGTGCAGTGCACACAGTGCAGTGCAGCGGCTTCCAAAACCAGCGCGGAATCAAGTCAGATCCTCTCCCCTTCCACACAGCCCACAGTGACCAGGAACAGCGCTCCGCCTGACAGGTTCTCCATTCATGTGATGGGACTGTGCGTCTGCTGGGCGTGCAGTGCCAATACAAATTTGGTTATTTTGGCTTTGTTGGTTTCAGTAGCTTCTGATAGCTTTTCTGCAAAGACAGGAAGATAAGTCATTTATTTTTTTCACTCTGTAGTGGAGCTGATTGCCTCATGCCATCAGCCCACACCGGTGTCCATGCTGCCCTTGTCTCCGTTAAATGTTCCAAGCTTCAGAAGCCTCTCATCCATGCAGCTCAGCACAGGTTGGTGTGGATCCGATCTGCAGATGAAGTATATTCATTTCTTGCCAAGTTAGTTGAGTCACAACTGAGCAGCAGCATGGGACTTCCTTTTAAGGAACACGTGCCTTTCTCCTATTAGAGGATAACCCAGCATGCAGCCAAGCGTTGTGTAGCTGGAAGAAGCAGGCAGGCAAGTAAGTGCAAGCAACTGTCTTAACTATAGAACTTCTTAACAATAAATCTTGAAATACAGCCCACTGATGGGAAAAGGCTTGGTATAAATGTCATTACAAGAAACCACAAATGTAGTATGACTCTAAAAGAGTCATTTTCTTAGTGTCAGAATAAACAGATAAACATGCTAGCACCATCCACCGAGGAAAAGTGTCAGTAGGAAAAGTCTGAGGTTCTCTGTCCTCATCAAAATCTGCTAACAGAATTGGACAAAACAAGATTAATAAAACTGGAAAATGCATTGAAGAACCTTGAAGTGTACATGCTGCAAAATTTAGCTTGCATTTTTCTTGCCAGTGGCTCTGTGGCCAAACAGTCCATCAGTATAGGTATATATTTTCCTCCAAGACTACCTCATCTTTAACTGGTGCCTAAACACAATGATATACAATATTTAATACGTGTTTTGGTTATACTGTTATACATATTCAATGTATTTACGTTCATAAGAAAGAGGAGCTGAAGTTGTGCCTTTCCAGGTCCACCTATCACCAGGAAAATGATAACACTCCCAAAAAATGTATTTGAAAATCCCTTGTGATTAGGGAAGTCTACTAACTTGAGAATCTCTTGTAACACATTTTGGAGGGGGCAGGGGTTTGTTTTTTTCTTTTGAAAAATGTAAGGCAAAACACCTCACGCTTTCTTAACATCAGTCAAACATGGGAAATAGCCCACTTCCCCACACAGACAAATATTTCTGCTCTCAATCTTGGAGTTTCTAAACATTTATGAGGACTTAGAAATTGTCCAGAAGTAAGTTTCCAGCCCAGGTTCATGTAAATACCTTCTCCAGCACTGCATCCTGTTCAGTGTTCAGGAATGCTTAATGACTTGGGTGGACCTGGCCTGTTTGTGGAAAGTAAGTTTGTTACTTGAAATAAGTATTTCCACACTTGTGCAAATTATTAGGAGTTTTTCTTATGTTTCAAGGTACCTGTGGACATTTAGATGGCAACCTCTGTTAAGGATTTTTCAAATTAGGGTTTCTGCAGGTTAAATATTTACTGATTAATGACACCTGATTTTAAATGCAATGAACTGCAGCTCTGTTGAGGTGCTTTTGCTTTGCATTATTATGGGAAGTTAACCTTCCTGAACTTGTTTGGCAGCACTTACCTATCTGTAAATGTCAGGAAGCTTCAAAAATTAATGTTTACATAAATTCATTTCAGTTGGTAGTTTCTTATCCTGTTGAGTTTTTTTTATTATTATTATTTAATCTGTTCATGTAATTTAATCTGCCTTAACCAGCATGACAGGATGTGAGTGTGATACAGCTAGAAACTAAAAGGACATAAGACAATAGAACAGGGCAACTGAATCCTTTTAAGGTCAACTGTTGAAATTTTGGAATTTCCTCACTGGACAACTCAACCTTAATGCTATTTTTGAATCATGTTTTGTTTGCATTTTTTTATATGATTAAGATAAAATTACAAGGCTACTTGAATGCAATATGGAAATAAATGTCATAAAGCTGAACCGGGTTTATCTTGTACATTTTCCAAACTGCCTACTGGGTTCACATCAACCACCAGAGACCTTAAAGAGCAAGAACCTTTTGTAAGCACACAAATATTTGAACAAGAACCTTTTATGAACTGCTTCTAAGAACTCCTTAAATCCATTACAGTAAATACAAAGTGAAACATCTAATTTGTTTGTAGTTATTTTTTTCCACTTTAGTCTTGTCTTAGTGAAGCAAAGACACAGAGTTTCACTTTAGCTTCTACTCAGTCTTACTTCTGGTTGATGGTATGAAGTAATAGCATGCTGTGTTTGGATTCACAGTCCTGGGAAAGGATGAGCAGAGTTTAATTAAAGTCAGAAATGTGTCAATTTGAGGTAAATTTATAAAAATACGTATTGTTCTGATTTTCAGAAGCAGTAAGTAATTATTGCCCAAATGACAGTCACCATGACATGCTTTGCTTTATCAGTATTTTGGAAAAAGTAAGGTACTTCAGGAAGCATCCAGACACCAAGTTGGTATCACATGTGCACAGGAGCAAAACTGCAACACTGAAACACTTTTTGCATCAAAAATAATTTATTAGAGTAGAATAGCAGTTTTGCTTGCAAATCTTTTGCCTGGTTTCAGTTAAAACTAGCAGAAGCAGGGTGGTTTGATCTCCCTGCCTGGAGTCAGGAAGCTGCTCTGCTGGGTACCTGTGAGAGCCACCTGAGAAGCACATACTGTAAAGGGAGAGGCCTGTCCCACAGGCCACTGCTTGGGCAACAGTGCCTCAGTTAATTAATTCTTGGGTCAGGCTCTACATCATTTTAATGAATTAGTACCTTTCATTGTTGCTTTCATTGTACTTTGGTACAAACAACATCAAACCAGTGCCACTTACAATTCTTTTTCCCCTTCATTTTTGAATTCCAGTCACATCGGTTAGGTCTTTTCTTTGTAATTAAAACAACAAATCAAGTCCAGCTGTTTTCATTGCTATTTAAAAACAGCGGCACCCAGCAACTATTGCATTTGAAAACACTGGTTCCTCATTCCATTTTTCGTAAAAGAAATAAGCCACGTATTTGAGCTCTCAGGGAGAGCATTTAAGGATCTAAAAAATGCTTCCACAAACTCCTCTTCTTGGAGGAGGAAGTTTTTTAGATAAGCAGTTCCAGTAAGTGTTTCCTCAAACCGAGACAAAACATGCAAAATAAAGCACGAAAGTTCTCCCTGAGGCAAAGGAATATGTATCAGTAGCTCCTGAGCTTCCTAACCTGCCTTCTGTGGGGTTGTAAGACGCCGCTGGGGTAGTTGCATACAAGGCAGAAACTGAATAGAAATTCGGTTTGGTCCTCGCAGGGAGCAGCTTCATAGTATGTCATTCCCAAGGTAAATTTCATGTGAAGGACCGAACCAATCAGAAGTGTTTACCTAACTGCTTGAAAGAGTACAACTAGTTCCCATGCACAGAAATGAAGGAAAGCTATTTTTCATGGTTGTTGCTAAACACCCTATCCAGTGCTGAGCATTTACCTAATTGCTTGAGAGAGTACAACTAGTTCTCATCCGCAGAAATGAAAGAAACCTATTTTTCACATCCAGCGCTGAGCACTGTTGCCTCTGGCATTCCCGGGGCCAGAGAAGCGACAGGAATGCCCTGCAGCCCCCTTTGACGCAACAAGAGCTGGGGGGGAACTTGGTGCTCAGAGGTGGGTCACATGAGTCCATACCTGCCGTTTTTTAATGTCCTCTGCTTCCTCTGCCCTTACACAACCGAGTCAGGTATAGGTTGAGAGCCCAGAGCTACCAGCCAACCCAGCTGGAGGTATTTTTTGTCAGCAGAAATTGTGAAAACGAGACAAGTTGGTTAGTGTGGGAGAAACGCTGCAGCAAGCGACAGAGGAATACTCTCTGATCTGCAGATGGACTACTGCTGGTAAATGGCAGAGGAAGCAAGCTGCAAAGATTGCAAAGGAGGCTGCTTTTACTCTGAACTGCCACTTCTCTGCTTCCCCTCCAAAAGTGAAACTAACGTATTACGCCACACACAGAGCTTGCTAAGTTTAGTATTTGGCTAGCAGCTGCAGTAACCCAGCAGATTGTCCTGAAAATGGTGGGTGAGATACAGCTACTGAAATCCTTAGCATCTGCATTTCTTGTTTTGATACGTGAGCTAGTGCTGCAAAAATATTCTGGCAAGGGTTGTGATTTTGTTGCTGTTGTTTTGTTTTTTACTATTCCCTCTAAGATGTTGGTCGGATTAAAAGTAGTATTTTAAAATAGTTTTAGATATTTTAAATATAAGAAGATAATTGAAACACTAGTGCAGTCACACTCATTTCTTCCATTGTGTGGTTTCTATCTCTGTGACCTTTTCCCCCACTTTTTTTTGCTAATTTGTATTCCCTGCCTTGCTTCTTTGAAAAGCAAGCAGCTAAAACGTAGTCCCCAGAACTTCTACCCTTAAACCAATGCTGTCTTTGTTTTGGAAGTAGTCTTTGTAGTAGCAGCAGAAGGCACCTTATATAATGAAATCCAGTCCCTCTTTCACCAGTGGAAGGTTAATGAGAGAAACAACTCAATATTGCTAAGTAAACACCACACTAGGTCTGCGTCATGCTTTAACTGTGGCCGGCAACTGAGCAGCACACAGCCACTTGCCAACACCCCCTCGGTGCCAGGAGGGAGAGAATCAGAAGGGTAAAAGCGATAAAACTCGTGGGCTGAGATAAAGACAGCTTAACAGTTAAAGCAAAAGCCCTGTGAACAAGCAAAGCAAAACAAGGAATTAATTCACCACTTCCCATGGGCAGGTGGGTGTTCAGCCATTTCCAAGAAAGCAGGGGATTACCTGGTTACCTGGGAAGACAAGCACCATCACTCCAAATGTCCCATCCCTATCTTCTTCCCCCAGCTGTATATGCTGAGCATGACATCATATGGTATGGAATATCCCTTGGGTCACTCAGGGTCAGCTGTCCCGGCTGTGTCCCCTCCCAACTCCCTGTGCACCCCCAGCCATCCTGCTGCTGCGATGGGGTGCAAAACAGAAATGGCCCTGGCTGTGTGTAAGCACTGCTCAGCAGTAATGAAAGCACCCCTGTGTTACCAACACGTTTTAGCACAAATACAAACCAAAGCCCCCTACTAATTGCTATCAAGAAAATTAACTCTATCCCAACCAAAATCAGTACTTAGTGAATCCTTATTCCATACCACTTATGTCATGCTCAGGTCCCACACTATCCACAGACTTTGAGGTGCTCCAGCATGACCTCATGCATGGACACTGATGCTTCAAGGTGTACCTTCAGCGTGGAGTTATCACTGGCCCATGATCTCTTCAGAGGTATACATGGTGGGGCGCAGACATAACCACAGCCACAGATGCCTTGTGCCAGCCATGACGCGGATTTATTCATGGCCACAGATGCTACAGGGTGTCCTGCTCCTTCACGGACTCATCCACAGGTCACAGTCCCATCCACTCGAGCTCACACAGGAGTTCCAGCCTGTCCAGTACAGCAGCACAGGAACAGCAGTGGATCTCTGGCCATCTGCCAGCCCGGGCGCATCGCCATTGCTGTTATCAGAATGTTCCCAGGCACAGCACAGGAAGATGATAAGCTGTACATCATGAAACTGTACAGCAGTAACGAAAGCAAAAATCATCCACTAATGAGCATGAGACTGTATTATACAGTGAGGCAAGCCCCGTGGCAAGCACAGAAGCCTGACAATTACTAGCTAAACGGCAGTAAAAGCTATAAATTCAGTCTGTCACATTCCGAACAAGTCTGTTCTCTTTAATCCTTTGAGCCACACGGAGTGTCAAAAAAGACTATCCTGGTTTTGCCCCAGCTGGCAGCTGAGAACCACACAGCCACTGACTTTGCCCTGGTGGAATGGTGGAAAGATGGGTACAAGTGGGAACATGTGTCATTTGAGATCAAGACAATCTAACAAGCAAAAGCCGTGCGCACAAGCAAAGCAAAACAAGGAATTAATTCACCACTTCCCATGGGCAGGTGGGTGTTCAGCCATTTCCAAGAAAGCAGGGGATTACCTGGTTACCTGGGAAGACAAGCACCATCACTCCAAATGTCCCATCCCTATCTTCTTCCCCCAGCTGTATATGCTGAGCATGACATCATATGGTATGGAATATCCCTTGGGTCACTCAGGGTCAGCTGTCCCGGCTGTGTCCCCTCCCAACTCCCTGTGCACCCCCAGCCATCCTGCTGCTGCGATGGGGTGCAAAACAGAAATGGCCCTGGCTGTGTGTAAGCACTGCTCAGCAGTAATGAAAGCACCCCTGTGTTACCAACACTTTTTAGCATGAACACAAACCAAAGCCCCCTACTAATTTCATGAAGAAAATGAGCTCTACCCCAGACAAACTCTGCACATTTTGCTTCCTTAACATCAGGTCCTAATAGAGCAGAATCTTACAGCTTTGTAAGCATGGAGCTGTATGTCAACATTTTCTCTTGTGCAACCCATGGCCACAGGCCTCTACACAATCACGCCCATTGTCTGTTTAGTACCATGTTGTGGCACTGTTTTTTAAAGCAGCCCATACTTTTTAAAGCAAATTATCAAGAAATTTTGATTCTGAGTATTAGTAAATAGTATGCTTTCTTGCTACACTTCAAAACTCAGAGGATTCAGCTGGAAAATTTTACCTCTGTGCATCAGTTATGGCTGATTCCAAAGCAGAAATCTTTTTCCTTTGAGGTATTTCACATGTTCATGGGATGGAAACGTGCTGGATCCCACAGGGCTCTCTAGCTCTGTAAGAACCACGAACTGAATGCTGACCAAGTAAAATAAGTACTTGTTTTTAGACAGCAAGTGATTAAATGCTAGAACAAATTCAAACTCTGTAATGGAAATGACGTGTCTCAGTTTTCCTTGTGAAGACTGGAGGCCCCTCTGAAAATTGTTGTTTCCCTTGAAGGAGGAAGAATGTAATAAAATACAGGATTTCAGACTCTGTCTAATTAGCAACCCTGCTTGGTCCTAAACGTTCAGACTTCAAGATGGCATGCCTTCAAGGAGACCGCTGAGACGGAAGAGGAGAGTATGATGATTTGTTTCCACAGCAGGGCCTGCTAGGGTACGTTTTGTTAGAAGAACTGCCGTGTACCTGTTTGCTTTTCCATTTCATGGATGAAGGTTCCTGCAGTGAGGCAGAGCGGTGACTGCTGGACGAAAGAGAGAGAAGTCATTTGGGTGAGTGGCCAGGGAGACAGCCTGCAGAGAGATCCCTGTACATGCCAGGAAACAGAGGAGGGAAACCATCCACCAAGTGAGAACTTCAAAGTAGCATGGTGGGGTCTGTTCTTCCAGCTTCTATGATGGGACAAGAGGCCATGGAGCTAACAGGAGGATGGAGAACAGATCAGCATAGATCAGTACCACAGAGAAAATCCCTCTCAAGTAAAAATGGCAGGATTTAGTCTTTACAAGAATCTTATGTAGACAAAATAACCCAAACAAATCCTATCAACAAAAGAAAAAGGAAAACAAACCAAAACAACCCAGAAAAAGAGCAGAAATATGCCAGGAAGGTTTGGGCTTATAAAGCTACAACATGCTTATAGCCCTCATAAGGTGAGGGGAATGGCAGGGACACAGTTTAGTGGTGGATTTGGCAGTTTTACGTTAATAGTTGGACTTGATGATCTTAAGCATCTTTTCCAACCTAAGTGATCCTATGAGTCTACGGTTCTATGAGTCCATGATTCTATGAAATGCTTGCACAGACCTGTGAAACCGTGGGTCTTGGTATTTTCTAGTCTAGCTCCCTGTGGGATACAAATGAGTCACTCCATTCTTCCATCCCACAGGCACAAAGGCAGCTCTCCAAAATAAAGACTTTGGAACAGAGGATAAAAATCCATAAAGCCAAGAATCTCACTACATGAATGCAAACAATGCACCTTTTTATATTCAGATGCCTGTGACTTGGCAAAAACAATTCAAATAGTTCACTAATTCATAGCATTGATCTTCTCTGGGGAAGACATAAGGGGGAGGAAATCAAGGAGGGATTTCACTGAAATCTGCAAGGGTGCGAAAACAGAAGTTTCGGTCAGGTGATTCACAGCAGCTCTTTCTTCGAAAGCTGGGTCACTGAAGAAAATGCCATGAATGTAAGCATGGTTCAGTTTTTAGTCAGTGTTTTAGTGAGGCAAGTGAGGACTCCGGTAAGTTTTTGTATTTTCCTTAAAATGTTTCCACATCTTTTCAGCTATTTCAGACTGAATGGCTATTTTCTCTGTAAACTTGTGGGGATGGAGATGAAAAAGAAGGGCAGCAGAGTTCTGTAATATCCATCTCCTTGGCTACTAGCTACACCTTCTTTTCATTAAGTTCTTACCATAAATTTCAGGTCTTGAAAACCATCTGCTTACATTGCTTATTTAACACTGCGAGACAAAACAGATGTTCGTTCTTTATTTGTACTTCAAAACTGAAAATTAACAAGAAAAACTATTTAGGCAGCTGCCACATTCTTCCTGTGACTAAGCCAGCCCCAGATGGTGCAGCTTCAGATTAGCACCCCCACCCCCATCATCCTCTTCTTGAATAAGAAGCTGTTAAGGACCTGTGAGTTGTGTAATAGCTTGGCCTTCTAAGATGTTCTACATATTGTGGAAAAAAACCAGATCTGTTCAAATCAACTCCTCTTCCTTTTGAATCCATACACCATTACCTAGAAAAGACTAGAACAAGATCTTGACACCATTTTGAGGGAAAACTTGATACTGATGTTCTGAAGTGTGAGGAAACAGTACTTTTATAATAGAATAACCTAACACATTGCCAAAACGGATGGGAATGACATTTTACAGGCTGGCTTATTTAACCCTGATTTACCGTGGATGTTTTCTTTGAAAGCCCATTACATATGTTATGCAAGTCCCAAAGAACAAGTGAAATGAAGTGGATAATACAATTGCAGTACGAATTATGAAGCTGATTTTTACCTTCGATGCCCCAAAACATTCTGCAGCAGAAAACCTTTCCTGCAGTCATGTTCTGAATCTGCAGAAGTGTCTCTAAACACACATACCAAAGCAAGTCTCTAAGGAAGCCTCACTGAAGCCTTTCTGAATGCTGCCGCACAAACAAGCCATAAGGGTTTATGTTCTTCTCTTTTCGCTTTGGTGATGTTAAAAAAAGAGAATAGTTAGAAATCACACATCCTGTGATCCAGACCCAGCTTGTGGTGCATAGTATTTTATACCTAATCAAATACGCGTTTCCAGACGTGTGGAAGGGAATTGTCTGTGCTGGGTGCCGAGGGATGACCACTCAAGAGAATGCATCTACATTCATCACAGGCTAAAGCAACTTTTTTTCGTATCCATGGAGATGGTTTAGGATTGGAAAAGGTGCAAGTAATTTTCAAGGAGCAGCGTGGTTGCAGGTTAGCAAAGCGGTAAGGAGGAGTAAGGCATTTTGTTTTCAACTGGTGCGACTTCCAATGCAACCAGCAAACACGGGTGCCCTACTGAGCCCGTCACATTTTGCGTAACAGGATGTGTCACTGACAAGTAGTGATGATTACTGGAATCAAGCCTTTAATCCTACTAGCTCGTCCACAGTTAAGCACCAGGTACCTCCTATGGATCAGTCTCCACAAGGTCCCTGCAGACTTCTACCCTGGGCTCACTGTTGTGTGAGCACCACAGTGGAGGCTGCCTGGCAAGTGTGGCCCAGCCAATACAGAGAAGCGGGGGCATATGTGGGTAATCGGGCAGACACACAGCATGAGGGCGGGTGTACAAAGGCAACAGTCCACCCCTGGCGTGCACAAAGCCCCCTCACCCCCAACAGCCATGCAGGTGTACATAGGGTTGGCCAGCAGTTGCTGGCTCCTGACCACTTCTGTGGGGCTCCCAGCCACCATTCACCCTCATGTGAAAAGCTCCTTTGGGCCATTGTTCACATGGGGTTACATCCTTGATCAATACCAGTTTATAAAAAAAAAACTTGTGGATCTCCTTACTGATACCTCCACAATCACAGTTCTTTCTGTACTCTCGTTTCTGTACACAGGGAATAAGGGTCTGGGTACCCTTCTTGGTGTGTCCAAAAAATCTGTTCCAGGAGCCAGGGTACCATTCACACATAACCTCTATTGCTCTACATATAAATGTACTACAAATCATGCTAACAAATCTGTCTTAGAAGAATGTCATGACTTAATTTTATCTAGAAAAAGTGCCACTGGGATATTGTGATGCTGTGACACAAGGCATGACTTGCTGTCATTACACATACACTGCTGTCACTGCACAGCTCAACCCACACTCTCTTCCCTGTAGGACCTTATGATATTTTACCTGTGCTACGGGCAACAGGTAATTCGTGTTCTTCAGAGCTCATCAGACACAAGCAAAACTATACATATCACACAAGAATGCTCTTTTAAGACAGACCTTACCATGACCTAAGCAGCAGCTGTAGAAGACGCCCTTCCCCCCTTTTTCTGTTACTCGGTTGCACTGCTGCAGTTGAGTCTCTTGCTTGGTACCACCTTAGGATCTAGACTTAAATAGAAATGCTTTTACCAGACATATAAAACAGAAATGTGGAGATGGCTATACAATACCAAAAAAGAAGAAAAAAACTCATAGGCAAAATCATGCCTCCTGAAAGCCGGCACTTTTTGTCTTTTTTCCTCCTGTTGCTGTCTCAAGAGCACGATTGAAACACAGGGAAATGAGTATCAGAGCTTGCAAGCAGCAGAATTATAGCTCAGTGACTTGAAACAAAATCCATCTGACTCGTAATATCACCTGTAGAGAAGAAGAGTAAGTGAGAGCATATCTATGCTCTGGCAGTAACATAATCACCATTTTGAAAGCATTACCCAAGATGGCCATGTACTTACTGTTTGGGCCAGGCTAACTTACCTGCTGTGTACTTTCCCAGACAGTTATTGGCGCTGGCTTCTAGCCATACGCCTTCAGTGAAGCACACTGGCTTGGACTGAGGCAATTTCACCATCAGCATGATCAGTATTAATTCAGAACCTGTCCCACAGCAAGTTAACATGACCACATAAGGTGCAGTCAAGTTACCACCACAGCTTAGACGTGGAAGAGGGTTTGAAAACAAGTATTACAAAAGTAGAGGTAGGTGCAGGGTAAAGGCACATTTTGCAAATACTTTTCACACCTTCACCACTGTAGCAACCTTTCCTGTTAGGCAAGTTTAAAGGAAGATAAATTCTCCATTTAGTGAGGTGATCTGGTTAGTTCTCCCCTAAACTATTTCTCTGTGAATGCTTCACCCTATACCTGTATGTTAAAATAATTGCAATTAAAATGCACATCACAAAATACTTCTGTTAATTAGCCTCATCGCACACCTGTACCTCCTTATGTTCCAGCCTTAAAGCTTTCTGTAAGGAGAAAAGTTTCCGGTCACAGCAGCAGGGTGTTTATCAGAGTGGTTCGCCAAAGGGATTAACTGAATTGCTGATGGGAAACTCAAAGGGGAACAGGAATGTTCACAGAATCACAGAATGACAAGGTTGGAAAAGACCTTTGAGATGATCAAGTCCAACCATACTTGTCCTTTACTAAACCATATCCCTAAGCATCTCATCTACCTGTCTTTTAAACACATCCAGGGTTGGTGACTCAACCACCTCCCTGGGCAGCCTGTTCCAGTGCCTGATAACCCTTTCAGTGAAGAACTTTTTCCTAATGTCTAATCTGAACCTGCCCTGGTGCAGCTTGAGGCCATTTCCCCTTGTCCTATCACCTGTCACTTGGCTGAAGAGACCATTGCCCACCTCTCTACAACTTTCTTTCAGGTAATTGTAGGTGGTGATAAGGTCTCCCATCAGCCTCTTCTTCTCCAGGCTAAACAATCCCACTTTCCTCAGCCACTCCTTCTAAGGTTTGCCCTCCAGCACCTTCACCAGCCTGGTTGCCCTTCTCTGGACATGCTCCAGGACCTCAATGTCTTTCTTGTAGTGAGGGGCCCAAAACTGGACACAGGCGCAGCCTCACCAATGGCAAGTACAGGGGCACAGTCGCTTCCAGGGACCTGCTGGCCACACAGTTAATCAGTTCAAATTCAGGTCATCTGAGTACTAAATCTGGCATCATGGGCTGAGATGAAAGATGCTTCTCCTAGTAACTAGCATCCTTACTATGTCTAGGGCTACAAAGAGTATGAATTGTCTTCACCAGGAATAATGTCTCCTGTCCAGCTCTAAAATGGAACTAACTTCTTGTGCAATCAGTCCACTAAAACAGATGCTAATCGCCACTCTGCTTTTGTCTGCAGGACTTCCTAGTAAGTACTTTTCACAGAATCTGAAGGTCAAGCAATTTTAAGAAATCTCTTACTTAAAACCTCCTCTGGAATAGTTCCTGTTTCTCCAGAGACTGGCTGTTCTGGAGCACGTATTCCTTTCATGTAAGTACCTTTTTTTTCCTGTAAAGCAACAAGCAATTCTGAGTCATAGCATGCGCTGCAAAGCTATGCGATTTGTAGCAGGGCTGAGGGCTAGCAGTCTAACTTTAACACTGAGGTTTAGCCAAGCACGGATAATTTTGTGACATAATTACTCTATTGCTAAAGAATCTGATACCTGGGCAACACACTGCCCTTTCTATCTTTGGTGCAACGAGAACATTTGGAGAAGCTGTCATAGCTTCAAAGTTAAGAGCTTTAAAGATGATAAAGATTTGGATTGCTGAAGTTCTGACAATGCTTCCAAATATTTTGCCTCGGACAATTTTTGAAATCTGAGCTGTGCTACAAGCTTGTATCTTTAATTAGTGTAAGCTTTATATTTTTGTTCTACTGGCTATTAATCTCAGTTTGTACATTTCACCCCTTGGGTCACTGGCCACCTATATTCAGGGTAATTTTGCTTTGGACACTTTTTTAGCTTTTTCATTGCACAGGTGACAGACAGGAGCAAGGTAAGAAATTCTTTCTTGCCCAGGTACTTCTTCCTGATATAGTTTGAAATTTTAAAATTATGGTCTACTTTTTTACATTCTATTCTTTTGTTTAGGGTTTCCTTAGCTGCACATGGTACTTTGGAAAGCTAGAAAATAATGCCAAGCCTTGCCCTCTCCCTTCCTCCCACCCTGGCAATTCCCAAAACTGCTCTTTTGATGTATCCACTCAAAATAGCCATTCATCTTCTGAAATGCCATCTTACATGGCAGGGGCAAACAAATACAATTGGGGTTCTCTGTTTTGTTTTTAAGGGAAATAAAACCTTATTTAGGAAAAAAACATACTTTATTTTTCCAAAACATGTTTAGACAGATTGCAACAAGAACAAAGTACAGTACAGACATGACTCACACAGCCTGCAATAGTTAATAACACTAATCAAATACCTAACTTTTTGTCCAAGTCCTTTTGGGTCCAATCTACAGTTTTCATATTACAGAGGTAATGCCCACTATACAGTGGCATCAGATAAAATTTTCAAGACCATTATAACACAGTCACTAGTACTTGTTTTTTTATATATATATATATATTTATATATATATATATATATAGACACACACACACCAGCTTTTGACATGGTGTTATTTTACTCCAGACACACTGATTATAGTCTGAAGTATAATTTTTTTTTTCATTGTGTAGTCCAGCATTAACCTCAGCAGGTTTGCGAGAAATTTAGTAAAAGTCTTTCTTGGATAAATACTTACAATCCCAGGAGAAACATTCTGTATCTGTCAATGCAAGCAGTACCCATACACCATTATCCCCTTTTTCAAAAGTGAGCAGCTGCACAAAGGGTGACGGCATAAACTGAGTATATTTTTCTCCCTCAAAGCCTACACAGGGTTTTTTGCCACCTTTCACAATTAATTGTGAACTGCAGCATGTGGCCTGCCAAACAAACCTAAAAATAATACATGTGGTAAGTCAAAAGCTGTCATGGATGTTTTCTCCTCCCATGCCCATTGTTGCAGCCGAGGCAAAAATGCCGGTATAGGCTGTGATCTCTTCTACAGCATCCTAACATCATGGAAAATTAGAAGACAGATACTTATTTCTTCCTGTGAAACTGTAATTTAGCCATCGTAAGCAGGAGTGCAGCATTTGACAAATTCTATACACATGCAATGTATAAAGAAAGAATTATTGCCACACCTTTACACTTATTTCCACGCTAATATTGTCTCCGCAATTACCTCAGTAACCTAACGATTCTGTTGTGATCATTTGTTTTGCACTGCAAAGCTTGTTTTGGTCAACCTTGTTTTCTTTCTCCATCTAAACCTTTCAGAAAAAGCTAAGGGTGAAGTCAGTCTGTAGACAGACAAAATTAGAGCACCCACTGCATTAAGGCTTGAGGGCACAGGGATGTAAGAGGCACTTGTCTCCCATACAGTGGAATACAGTGCAAAGAGCCCCAAGCCAGCTGCGACTCCAGCCAGCCATTCCATGCAGCACAGAATACTGGCATTGCCTTTATAAACAGCACAGCTCTAGACAGGCTAAAGTCAGCTTTATTGTTTACGTGCAGCAAGCTTGGGTACCTCTGCACTGGAATCGTCATTGGTTTCCCTGTGCTGGAGTAAGCGTGGGGAAAGGCAGGTTTTATCAGATCTCTGCAGCGCTCTCTGTCATTGGTGTTTCTTATCTTATAGTTTTGCTGAGGTTAGAAAATCCAATGCCAACACATGTCATTAAGACCTTCTCCCCGCCCATGTGCTCTTCCTCAGGGATCTTTGTTTCAATTTTAAACATGATCTGGAAGAAGCTTCTCAGGTGTCGCAGAAACTCAATTCTGAAGAGAGAAAACAACAGAGTTTAAGAAACAAATCAGAAAGCTCATTCGCAGTATGCACTAATGCTGATTCCAGTAACAAACACAGTGAAGAGAATATGAAAATACTGCTTAGCAGAGAGAAACAAGCATACAGGCTAAAAGCTTTGTTCTGACTTGTGTTGTAGAAGCGGCTAGTGACCCCTACAGAAACCATTGCGCTCTGTATGAGCAGAGACGGAAGGCGTACCTGGTAACACAGCAAAACAAAAGCCTGAGAGAAAAAGAAAGGAGATGTAGCCAGGCAAGGTCACTTTCTCATGATGCTGACTCTCCATTAGGGCCATACGAACCTCATACCAACCTGCGGTACTCCTCTCCCTTCCCAGTGTTTACAGCAGAAATTAAAGACAGACTGGAAGAGACAAAAGGTCAGCATTGGGCATGTACATTAAGAAGGTACAGCAGAACCTGAAGCATGTGTCCAATTTTTAGTACTAACTTCTCCACTTCTTAGTTGAATGTTTCATTAGAATCACATTCAGACTCAGAATTCTTCCTGTTTTCTTTCCTCATTTTCAGAAAAAAAAAGGAGCAATTTTCCTTTCACCATTTCAGAATAAGAAGCACAAAGAGACTAAGCAGGCACAATGCTCCTAAATGCACGCTGTTTGGAGGGTGAGTGGCAGGTGAAACTACTGAAAAGTATAAAAAAAGAACAAAAATTAAAACAGCCAAGAAAACATTCCTGCTGGCTTGTCCAAAACACGGAACAAACAATTACATGAAAAGGTTACAAACATAAAATTGGTAACTGCTCCTGGTAGAAGTCTGTTCTTTTCTAGTTACAGCCGCAACCAAGTCTGCAGTCTTGAACAAAGGTTTAATCTCCTGCAGCAATTGGTATGTGCCCTTCTTAGGTTAAGTTTAACCTTTAATGAAAGGGAATGTGCATAGCCAGTCCACACATTTGTTTGGCTGGCTATCTGGAAAAAGCCTCTGCTCTGCATGCTGAGAACATAATCACACATGCACCAAATGAGGAAAAAGTGCCCATGGAAACAGGACGTGGTAGACCAGGAGGACACGACTGTCCCCACTGCAACATCATGAGGCCTCTGAAAGCCTCCTTGCAGCTCCTACATGCAGAAACTGTGAATAAGCACAACAGAAATTGCAGGAGCAAAACTGCCCTACCCACTGCAATTGGGAACGCTGCTGCTCCTGTGCTTGGTAACGTGCACAGGGAAAGGAGAGAAACAGCAGGAGCCAAATGAAGGCTGCTGTTACCTATTCCAGTCCGTGCTTGGCAAGATCTGAGTGTTACCTCTGGGGCAGTCAGCCAGAGTGTGGGCACATGGGTCTTCATGCTATGTACACCTTTCTACCGCACCTTCCTGGGCTGGTAACTGGCCTCAGCGCAGACAACAGCTCTCTCATCTCTCAAATACGTTAACGGTTGACAGAAAGAACTGAAAGTGCCTTGTCGTCCACGCCTCCCCAGCTGCAAGGTTTCTGGTTGTTGCTATAATAGGCAAATGGGCATACACTGGCACAAATGCTTCAGTAAAGCTGACAGGCAACAAGCTCTGTACCAGCCTCCTCCTTAGCTGGGTCCTTTCCCAGAGCTCTGGCAGTGTGACAGGAAACCAGCCAACCCCAAAACAGTAGGAGCAGCATGCTGGACTGCAAGGAAGGCACAAAATAAACTGTATAAATGCCGAGGCAGCATGGAGCCAAAGGCCCAGGGAAAAATCCTAAAAGCGAATCAGCAAATCTGCAGCATGTTGAAGGGATCAGTTCAGCCCATACTTCTCTTTGCACATATGTGGACTACCGCACTTCTCTACCTCCTTTTTGAGTAAAGACAAAGTGACAAAAAGCAAGAGGGCTTTACCACAGCTCCTGGACCCACGGGAGAGGCTAACAGGAGTGGGAGCAAAGGGGAGGCTCCCTGGGGATGTTGGGGGAGGTTTTGGCCAGATCTGTCTTGCAGCACTAGAAGCACAAGTGGTAAAAGCATTGGAAATGGGAGAAAGGGATGAGGGGCAGTGGGGGGAAAGGCAGGAATATGTGACAGAACTGCAGCAGTAACCAGGTTTGCATTAGCTTCAGGCTGATACAGGTTGTGTGAGGGAAGGTTTTCACCTCAAATAGTATTGGAGGCTGCAGCAAACATACACATAGAGCCTGGAAGACTAAAGGTGGGGGTGAGGAGTACAGAGAAGTTTTATTTTCCTCAAAGTTGAGATGATGTGTTCAGGCAAGGACAAGGCAGAGCTGAACACCCTTCTTTAGGCCCCGGTACAGCTACATGAGCCACACTGGATGTTTTCCTAAAAAAAAAAAAAGGAAAAAAAAAAAGAAAAGGGGGTGGGGGGAAGGAGAAACAAGGAGGTTAGAGAGAAAAGGGGGAGAAAGGGGAAAAGAAAAAGCAGAGTGAAAAGAAGGAAGAAAAAGGGGAAAAAGAAAAAAAAAACCAGGGAAGTGTGTTTAAGTGCTCTCTTTCCGCAGAAGCCTGCAGCCTGCGAAGCCACTCCAAAAGGCACACAACCACTCCACACATCATTGCTCGCTCTCAGGGCAAAGCCACCACCAAGTCGTGGATCACTGCGGAAGAAGGGCCGTGCACTCGCAACGCCGCCATGGTTCGACTGCCCCGCAAACAACATTGCGCGGCACGGCCTGGCAGCGCCGGCGGCCTAGGTGCTGCCTCCCAGCGCCCCGCCGGGGCCCTTCCCCGGCCGCTGCCCGGGTCGAGCGGCGGGGAGCCAGGGGAGACCCGCAGCTGCTGGGCGCGGCCTGCGGACAGGGTGCGGACCGCCAGGGGGCGCCACGTCGCAGACATCGTGCTGAGGTAAAGCGGGGAGCCGGGCCGAGAGGCGGGTGCGGGAAGGTACAGACACCGCCGGGGCCGGGGAACAACCGAAAGCGGCGGCCAGGTCGAGCAGGGGCGAGGTTCCCGAGGCAGCCCCGCCTTAGGCAGCGGCCGGCCCAGCCCCGGCCCTGTCACCTGTGCCTGAAGCCCCAAGACCCTTGCAAAACCAAGGGAAACCAAGGGCACTCCAGCTCTCCCCTTGCTCTGGCTCATGTTGCTTCACCTGCATGCACCTACCCCATCCTGCAAGACTGATCTCTACGAGGTGGCAACACAGCTGGCACCCTGCATTTGACTTTAAGCTCAGCTTGACAGAGGTGCGAGCACACACTTCTGCAAAATCTGGAGCATTAGCAGGGGCAACACATGTCTCCTGTGGAAATATGGAAATACACAGGTTTGGGAGTCACTTCCTCATTCTGACGGCTCTACTCCAAAGCACCATGTCCCCACACGATGCTCTCATCTGCCAGCTGAGCTGTCTCAGTTGTGCTACACTGTACTAGATGAGGAAGCCAATCGACTGTAAAAGGACTTAGAAATAACTTCAGATTCTGTAGGGTCAAAGTGTTAAATGCAGGGATGTCACAGGCCCATAAGAGACAAGAAAGGACATACGACAGTACTGCAATTTACTTCAATAGCCTGTCCATCCGGTGAGCTGCGTGGGAGCCAAATTTCCCAGCCCTTTAGGAGCTGCCTTAGGGAGGGCACAGGGGTGCTGCAGAGAGAGTTGTGTGGTCGCTGAATAGATCCTCACAGAATTGATGAGTCACAGATTCTCACATAATCACAGATTTTACCATCTCTTTTCATGCCTGCTGCCTCAGGATGTATTCTCTCGACCTTCACCCCTGCCACACACTCCTAGCTTGGATGAAGTGACAACCCACTCATGTGAGATCAGTCTGCTTACAAAATAAACTAGTCGCCCGTGTGATTTTCATAGTGTAGAAGACGACAAAATGCTGGGCAATGACAAGTGACTGGTATGTTTCACATGCTTATCTTGTGCACTTCAAAC
Source organism: Hypotaenidia okinawae (assembly GCA_027925045.1). NCBI lineage: Eukaryota > Metazoa > Chordata > Aves > Gruiformes > Rallidae > Hypotaenidia > Hypotaenidia okinawae. The sequence goes on along the minus strand of BSDF01000005.1, from coordinate 35,555,811 downwards.
ACTGATGCTAGTCTTTATAAGCCTTTCACACGGATTCTTAGTTTACAGGGGATTAACTTCACCCATGTGCACTGGGAGGCTTGCCTGTTTCCCCCTCAAAAATCTGATGAATGCCGTTTACAAGATATCGTGTATTGAGAATAATAGACAATTTCTAGCTCTCACGTGGTGGCACCACCATTCTTCAGTTATCACAGTACTGTACCTTTCACATATACAGCACCGGTACTATGATAACCGAAAAAGGACAGTTCACAGTCTTACTAGTTGACCCTACTGTCCAATAAACAACCCTCCCCTCCGTTCAACTGAAGGAAAACTGCTCAGTCTCTAGCAGTAACTGTGACCTAGTCAATCACACGTCAGGCTGACAGAAGAAATTAATTTTTTTGTACTGGATGCCCTTCCTCTAACTTCCATGTTCCTAAGGAATCCAATCTTCTTCCATCCTCTTAACTACTACCAGTTGCAGACAAAGCTTTAAAAAACTGAGACTGAAGGACTGATACAGAAGTCTGCTGCCCCATAAAGGGTTGCACATAGCTCCACGATTTGCACTTGAGCTGCTTCCTACAGACAACCAGAGTGTTAGCATCTGGCTAGCCATTTGAAACGTGCTGCGTAATGCCACTGCTACAAGACATTGCTAGGAAAACCCGTTACTGTACACTAGGCAACAAAAGGCAAACTAACGTACAAACACAATCCAAGACCAAGATCCAGCAATAAACCCCGTCTCTGCAACTCTCATAACCAGGAGTAACAGAGCAGTAAGGGAATCACCTTCTAATGTGTAGAAATGAACACTAGGCAACTTACTCTTCCTGTCTGATTTGAAGACGGGAACAAGTTGTTTTATTCATAGCCACAGGCAAGGTCTTCCATACGTAACAGGTAGCTATGCAAGGAAACCAGTGAATTAAAGAAGACTGGGTAATTAAACTGAACAAAACAACTTACGTGTATGGAGACAGAGGTCCTAAGAGGACTTTGGAAACATCCCGTTGTCCAAGGGTCATGAGGAGTAGAGCAAGGCTCTGATTTGTTGAATCTACACAGCCTCCCTGCAGAACAAAATGTTTTAATAATTAATCTCCATACAAAACAGAAATTGGGATAGGAGGAGAGTAATGAAGGAGAAAGATACACTTAAAATGCTCAATTACTGGTCCAAATTTTCAAGGCCCAAAAAGATACAAATCTCGATTTTGTAACAATGACAAATTAATTTCTCATGACAGGGTGAGAAAGGAACAGAACTAAACCAAAACTCAAAAGGTCACATTGAAGAACCCTCCCATCCCTCCCAACCTGCTCTCTGCAAACATCACAGAATGTAAGCACTGAAGAATTTATTGCAGTAAATTGAAACGAAACATTAATTATAGTTCATGTACATTTGAAGATCATAAAGTTACATTCAGACAAACAGTTCAGCGTTAGCAGGCAGAAAACAACAGATTAAAAGCTGCTTCACACACATTCATCTAAGTTGTAGCTGCTAACTTACGTGGTTCTTTTACCCATGTAAAAAATTTTCCCCCCCACACACTTATTTGGAAGATTTTGTTGTTGGTTTTGTTCCTATGTGAAAGAGCCATGCATAAAATTGCATAAAACTACACCTACACTTGCACCAGTTTGACTATAGTTAAAGTCATACATGCATGGTAAACTGTTTGGTACATGGAAGGTGTTAACTATGATGTATATGTAAATTAGACTTGAAAGACTTTCTTTGTTTACAAAGCAAGAACAGAAACTAGTGGGGATACTTTTAGTCAAGACTGCTGTAGAGAGAATTTACCAACTATTACTACGCAAACAGTGAAAATGACATAACGTTATTTTGGATCATCCGTGTATTCATCTTGATCTACAGCCAACAGTTTTCCTGCTGAATCAGGCCTAATGCTAAAGCTTTCTGAACAGAGAGCATAACTAAAAAACCATCCTTTTAAAACTGAATTCTTTAATGAGGTAAACGGACCTAACCTAGCAAAACGCTCTTACAGGGGCCCTTGCCCCTTTAATTGCATGGACCTGTCACTCTGAAGTGAAGTCCATGCACTCAACCTAATGCCCTCCGTAGGACTGATAAAAAATTGTGCTTTATCTTGAGTGAACAGGGTACCTGTAGAATTTGCCAGTGTGATCTACAGCCACAGCTCTCACCAGCTGCATTGTCAATTTGAAATACATACCAGAAGGAGATGTGTAGGGAGTATTCCTGACATGGGACTTTGCATATTTGTAGTTTGGTTAGTAATTCAAAATGCTTTTTATCCCTTGGATGAAAAATTCACATTTTCTGAGCTTGCCTGTATTTTTCTAAAGCTAAAAGCATTAAAAACCTTCAATTTTTACAGCCAAATTTATGCAAAAGCTTCAATCAGCATGGAGACAAACACATCCTCATGTGTTGTGCCAAATGAAGGACATGCTGCTCCTAAGGAGGCCAACTTTTTTTCTCTCAATCCACCTGCCATTTAGTCAAAAGTTTAACATCAAGAATAACCCTCCCAAGAGAAATGTGATGGGCAGAGTCAAAGTACTGACATTTGTTCCAAAATAATTGGCACTTGTTACCAACCTAGGGTGCAGCTTCTAGTCCATATTAATTGAGTTTATAGCAGTTTCTCCATTATTGTCTCAATTGACAACAGAGCCAGATCCAGTTGGATGTGATGGTTAGAGACACAGATCACTTAAAATCCCATCCATTTTGAAATGTTGTTATACAAATACCACAGTTGACATGCACATACAAATAATACAACTCCAGGAATTGGACAACACTGGTTTGAAGAGGATTATTCTTCTGAGCTGGACCCCCAGCTTTGGTCTGGTCTTTGTTATATTTTGGCATACACACAATTTCCTCACCTGTACCTGTGTGGTACATGCTTGTATGCCTCAGTAATTTATTCTGTGAAATGCAGAGGTTTTTGCTTGTTTGTTTGTTTTCCCCAAAAAGAAAGGAACAGAGCATTGCCACACTGAAGTAAGGCCATCTTGAATATCAAGCATTCAGTGAAATGATTCTCTCACTTTAGCTGTAGCTAAATGAAATGGCGTTACCCACCCAAGCCCCCTATCAACTCTTCTTCATTAAAGAACTCAGCCTTACACAGGTATTGTATCAGTGCCTATTTTTCATAATCACAAGAAAGATACACATTCAACCCTTTTCCAGTTCTTCCCAGCCTTTCAGTTCTGCCAGTCACCTGCCATGCCTAACACCTTCAAAGAGAGGGGGAAAATCCTTAGTGGCTTTCTACAGTTTAGCTTAGGTAAGAACTGCCTATGGATTTGTAAATACAATGCTAGTCAAGTCACTCCATGCCCCTTTTTTCACTGTAATTAGCACCATGTCACTTATTACGAGTCGATTAGCTCCAACATCTTTCCCTCAACAAGTGTACAGCTTCAGCGCTTCCGAGAATCATACAATCCCTTTTCTTTTAGAGGGTTCAGTAAAAGGGACCATTTAGCACTTAACACAGCAAGACTGAAACCCTTTTATTTCCTAGGTGGTAAAGCCCACAAAATAGCGAGCATTAAGCAAGCACCTTAAGAGATGTCCCTGGGCCCCTTTAAACAGTCATGAACTACAACAGATTTGTAAGTGACCCTGACAACTAAAACCCTTGTACAGAGAATGATCTCCAGAGCTCCCAGCATGCCCTTTTCTGGTCAACCCTTGCTGGCTCCTTCAACATGGGACCTACAGGCAAAGACACAGATGAAGAAATGACCTCATGAAGAGAGAATCTAAACACAAGGGGAGAAGTTCTCCCTTGAGCACTGCATTCAGTGAGCAGGTGGTGCAAAGACAGTGGGACTTTAAGAGCACCCGTTTAGAGCAACCTGTTACTTCTCCGTGCACAGCTTTCCCAAATTTTTACTGTTTCAATAGATGTCTTATTTAATCAAAGAAACTTTATTAAAAAAAAAAAAAGTATCTTCAAACTGAACAAGCACTGCATGCTTTGTAACATGTTTTTACATCCTCTCTGTGGTTAACACTAGATCAAACTGACCTAATCTCAAAAGGGAGCAAGAATAAAAAAGTCGTTGTTAAAGCCCACCTTCCCAAATTCCTGGCTAGCACCGTGTCAGCATGCACATCACACACAAATTCAAGCATGCATTCTGAAGACTACAGAAAACTCACCATATTGCCCATGAGTGGCTAGCGAGGGCGCTGAACTTACCAATGGTGAACAAGGGTTGACCACCAGTGAATAAGCGGAACAAGAGTCAAAAACGCTCACAAACAACTTGTCCAACATAAGCTGCTGCAGTCTGTACACTGCTCAGCATTCATCAGTCACTCTAGGACTGAAGCAGCTCAACCATAAAGGAGCCTTCCAGGAGCACCAGCAATATCATAGCAAGCCACAGCTATCAACCTCACTCAGAATCCTGTCTTCAAAGCTACTGAAACCTCATGGCCTATCATTTTATCATTCAAACACTTGCCTGACCCTGTTTCTTGCTGAAACACCTTTTATTCTGTTGTCCCAAGAGCCTTGCTGTCCTGGTGCTTGATAGAATTTGACTCCCATCACATCCAAATGGGTGCAGTACACTAAAGCAAAAGTTACCTGGTGTGGTGGTTTTGGCCCTGGCCAGAGGCCAAATGCCCACCAAGCCGCTCGCTCACTCTCCCCTTCAGCCGAAAAGGGGAGAAAATATGTTTTTGGAGGCTTAGGCTCTGAGATAAGGACAGAGGGATCACTCTCCAATTAGTGCAATGGGCAAAACAGACTCGGCACAGAATAAAGGGAAGTGATTTATTACAACTACGACTAACACACCCAGTGAACCGGAACGAGATAAGAGTAAGAAGCAGCCAGGTCTTAAAGCGCCTTCCCCCCACCCCTCCCCTTCTTAGCAAACTCAAACTTCATCACGATTTTACTCCCTTCTTACCCCCCAACATGGCGCGGGGGGGATGGCGAAGGGACAGGGAATGGGGAGTGAGGTTCCGGCGGTACCAGTTGCTTTCCTTCCCCAGATCTTAACACTTCCACTTCCCCCCCACCCCTCGCCTCTTCGCACCCTTAGCTTTAATCATCAATTTCTCTCCCTTCTTCCCTCCCATCGCAGCACCAGGAGGGGCAGGGAATGGGGAGTGGGGTATTTTCAGTCCGCTCCGCCTAAGCTGTCTTCTGTCTCAGCTGGGGGTGGGGGGCATTACACACACACACACACTCTTCCCTTACAGCGCCATGGGGTCCCACCCACGCCAGAGTCATATCCATGAACTTCTGCAGCGTGAGTCCTCTTCATCAGGGAGTCATCTCCTCACCACAGGCCTCTCAGCAGGACTTCCCTCCATAGGGTTCCAACATTCAGGCCCGAGCTCCCCCGGCCTGGCTCCCCGCAAAAGTCACAAGTCCCCTGGCAAACCTGCTGAGGCGTGGATCAATCTCTTCACAGGGCGTAGATGTCTCTGCTCCCCGTCCTCATCCATGGGCTGCGAGGGGACATCCTGCTTCACCACGGTCTTCTCCACGAGCTGCAGGGGAAACTTTCTTTCCACATTCCTTTCCCCCCCTCTCCTCCTGGGCCTGGCCTTGGCTATCGGTGCAGCTGGTCACATCTTCCCACTCTGCGTTCCGGTGGCAAAGTGCGCCAGCCAGGAGTTTTTTTCTCGTATGTGTGATTCACAGAGGCACTATGAATCCATCTGGGATTGGTCAGAGATAACTTTGGCCTTGAATTGGCCGAAGTTTACTGTCTGGAACTTGCAACAAACTGTAACCGCTGCTTTGCAAAAGCCATCTCAGCAGCACAGCTACAGCAAACTGCAACACCTGGTTCAGGCCTTTCTAGCCCTCATATTTCACAAGTTCTCTGACATCTGCCTCTGAGAGAAGGCATAATAGCTGGACAAATTCCCTTGCTAGTTTTATACTGCAAGTGCCAGATGGTTTCCAAAAGAAAGTATGCCTATGGCTGCTGATAAAAATAAGTGCAAATTGAATTTTTATACCTCAAATCATCTGACTACCTGAAGATGTTTTTTCAAGAGGCTTACACAAAGCAACAAATGCACTAAATTTTAGGCTGGGGTTTGTTGGTGAGTAGGTTTTCTTTTTTTTGGGGGTGGGATGTGGAGTGAGGTGTGCTTTGAGGCTGGAGAGGGGAGCTGAAAGATGCTACAATTCACTCCTCAGATAAAAATAGCTACCCGTCACTATGTAATTGTAGCAACAGTCAGATGTTTCAGTCACTAGTTGTGACTACATGCTCCATGAATGCTGGATTTTCAATTACAAGGAGTCTGGACTATACCCAGAAAGAGTATTCTTTTGTGGTGTTTCTCTAAGAACCCTGGGCTAGAATCCTTTGTCAACATGGGGCATATACCAAATAAGCAAACACAAAATATTAGTGGAAGACTGGAACAAGCAGATCAAGGGTTCACAGCACAGAAAAGATAACATGGGCACAGGTGAACAACATATCATAGGCATGGATGTGATTTATGAAGTTAAGGGATGTTTTTATAGTTGACCATTAGCTAATTCAGAATCTCATTAATGGCATTTTTAATACTTTGCAAAGTCCTTTCAGGTTACTCCAGTTAAGAGCAATTAAAAGAGTGCATAGGATTTGTAGATGACTGCCACCTAAAGGCCAAATATCTTTGGTCAGTACTAACAGCTACCTATTTTCATCAGCTGCTTATTTTGTAGAGATACACAACAATAGGGGGTAAGTTCTTCAGTAAATCAGAAACTCACTGTGATGCTAATTGCAAGTAATTTGTAAGGCTGAAAGCTGGTTATCCCCTAGAAGTCTCACCACAAATTAAAAACATTTTAAAACAAAGAAAACCCCACACATGGAGCAGAAGGCTGTGATGCGCTTAAGATTCCTGTGCAAACACTGTCCTAGCTCCTTTCCAACACATCATTCAGGCAACTTCTCACACAACCAACAGATCTAAGCACATTTGACTGTCATCTTCACCATGAAGCAGCCAGCAGCAAGTCTAGCTGCCTAGCCCCCAGACCCGTTCTTCCTTCTATGTCCTCCAACTCCTAATGTCCTATTCCAACCACTACTTTAAGAGCACTGACTCTATGACCCCTCCCCAACCTACTATTAAAGAAAGTAACAACCCATGTAAAGCCACCTGAACTCCGCCACAGAAAGCAAGCAGTGAAAGAAAAATTTGCCACTACTGCTGTGATTCATAACAGCATCTCCTGGACATGTGAAATAACACATACAGCTCGGTAAGGTATTACACAGTTCATGGAACCCTTCAAGTCTATTCCTTACCTGGCTGAGGTAAGGAATCTGGCAGCATCGCATCATTTCTCTGTTTGGATCTCAGCCTGTCTGAGGGTGCCTGCAAACCACCTCTTCCTTTACCAACTATACCCACAAAACATACTGTCCACTTACCCTGTAGACCTCCTCAAGCAACAGCTTAGCGCAATTCTGTCCGAGTTCCTCAGGAAGCACAGCTGCTCCCTGGCCCTGAGGGTTTGAGGCTAGCTCAGCACTGAGAACAGTGCCATTGATGGTTTCTGCAGTCAGGCACATGCCAAAACCTGGTGATCTGAAGGAAAGGGAAAAGCGCATTTTATTTAAGGACAAAAGAATCAAGTAATGAGCCAAGAACCACTCCCAGCATATCTCCGCCCCAAGTCACAACAGCTCCTCTCATAGGACAATTCTGGGATCTGGACTTGCTGACAAATAGCCGGCTCTATACATTCAATTCATCCTGGAAAAAACAACATTTAACAGTATTTAAGAGCTAAACCCACTTGCCCCAAACCCACTGTACTGGCAACTCCTGGCAGAAATGATTCTCAAAGAACAAAAGGAAAGGAAGAAAAAGAACAAAAATAAAAAAAAAACCACAAACCACCATCTAAAACTAAGAAATCCCTATTCTATTAAAAAAACCAAACAGTTATTTTGCATTTATTTTTTCCATATTTGGTAAACATTTCACAGGTATCTGGTATCTTGGTTTTGAGTGTTGAAGAGATTAACTTTCTTTTGGGACTGAGCCCTTTCCCTGGGAAGCTTCGGTATTTAGCAAGATTAGACCACAGCTATAGCACCAAGCAGAATTTAAAAAAAAAAAAAAAACAGTTTCATTGACATTACTTGCACTTCCAATTGCATTTTTTCACTTTCAGTTCTGTACCATCCAAATCATTAAAACCATGTAAGAATTCTATTCATATGATTTGAGGAAACACCCCTTCACCCCCCAGTTTCTTAGAGCTCTGGACCCTACAAAATGCTTTTGTGAGAGTTAAGAAACACTTTTGCTATTAAGAAAGTCAAAGATGGCTCATGATGTCTCAGCTTGCTGAGAAATCAGAAAGTTCCAAGGAAGGGAAAAAAAACCAGGAATCATACGATTCTCTTATTTATAGGCTCTGGAAGATTACCAGTATCTAGCCATTCAAAATAAGGTTAACTTAACTTTACTCCATGTTCAGGATTTACTGTACTCCTGCTGCCTCTACCACCCAAACTTTTAAATTAAAATAGTCACACTGACCCAACACTGCAAGCAATGTCACCAACATCAGTGCATGACAAAAAAACAAACCCAAGCACCAGAACATAGAAACTCTCCCAGTGCCAGAAAACAATTCTTCCAGAGGCATTTCAGAAAGATATCAGTGGTTCCCACCCATATTTAACTGCCTGTACTTGCTGAGCAACACAGGAGGTATGCTAAAGATGTTTCTCTTCTCCTTCCCTTCCTCTGAAAGAGACAGATCTAGACAACAAGACAAGAATAATGTCGTAGATGTAATTTTTTGGCCAAGCATCCTTTGATAACTATACCCCCTTCCAGATTTTGTTAGTGTCCAGTAACATCTGGCATCTGCCTAAACAGAGATTTAAATCAACTGGTGCCTCATGTATGTGCAGGCCATATTAGGAATCATCTGCATGGACAAGCTTTTTGCTGTAAGTGCTCAAAACAATACTGAGGATTTGTTCAGAATTAAATTATAGGTGGCAGAAGATGCCCAGATAATGTATTTCCTGAAGCTTTTGGCACTGTGGAAGTCCAACACTTTACATTCTGAAATCAGGGCTTGGTTTGGGCTGGGCACAGATGGATTGAACTTGTCCTTGCCAGTCTAACTTGTCACCAGAGGCAGCAACAGGGCACACAGCAGGACAAGGAAGCAAAGCAAAGAGATGCACTCAGGATCACTGGGAGTCAGGTAATAAAAAAAGAAAGGTTAGCATCAGGTATACAGCAATTGTACTGGCATCACACTGCCATGGGATGTGACAGCACAACAGCGTCACAACACCACAGGCACCAGTAAGGTGGGATGGGGCCTCTGTTCCTCTCTCATGCTGTTATTTATCCCCCCGTGTGGGCTACCCATGCAAGTAGTGGATGAAATGCCGCTGCCCCAATTCTTCTGACTTTTCCACTTTTTAAACAGATAAAAAACAAACCAGGGCCCCAAAACCAGGCAGGTCCCAGAAACATTCCTGCAATTCTCATCGCTGTTAACAGCCTGGAACCCCAAGATTCACCAACCTGGGATGTTAAATAAGATGAAAGATTGGAATAGAGGAAAAATACTTAAAGTGAGTCAACAATTTTTAGATGTGTATACCTGCAGACCTAACAGGTTTTCTTTCAGGTAGTATTTCAGAAAGGAGAAACAGTGAATGAAAACACACATGCTTGGATCTGAGCATACAGACAGAAGACGAATTAATTACCCAGAACTCCTTCAACTTTCAAAGAAAGGTGACAAGAGGACAACAAAGTAAAATTGTCTGAATCACATCCATCACAAAATCTGTGGAAGTACACCAAATTCCTGTTTCAATTTTCCAGTCCTTGTGGGTGAAACAACATTCCATCAACTGTTTATGTAACTGTAAAGCAGAAGACAACACATACTGCTCACTTTCCAAAACAGTTTGGTTTCATCCATAATACCACCATCTCCATCAGAAGGTGTACAATCAAATCTGAATATTAGTTTTCACAACATACCATGGCAACTCTGAATTTAATCTTACTTAAAAGCAACATGTTAAAACTGCAGAGCTCATGTTGCTTTTAGTGGCAGTACCGTTGAATCACATTCCTTGTTTAAGAAAACACACAGCTTCTATCCCTCTACCACAAGGAAAGGAAGTATGTCCAGTGAATCATACCATTCCCCTCTTCCCCCTTCCCCATGAGGAGTATTTATTTCAAGTCAGCAAAACAGAAGATTGTGGTCTAAAACTCAATAAAATTAAAGATCAGAACACCCTAGCAGAAGAACAAATGCAGAATTACATTTCTGTTCCCTGTATATAATGGATACTCACTTTCCAGAGCTGACCCCCTTCATGTGATCTGTATAGATGTAAATGTCCGGGAGGAACTTATTCAGGATGCTCCTTGCAGATTCCACCATTCTGTTTGCTATCTGTGGCGACACTCTGACAGAGTATCTACATTTCCAAGCTAAGGCACTGTGGTCACAAAAGGAATTTAAACCAGAGACTGACAGAAGTGGCCAAAAGGTCCCAGTGCATTATTTCAGAAAATGTGGGTTTGTCCTGTACACCCATTCATAAGCACTAATCTATTCTTCCTTGACTTAGAGAAGCATATGTGTGTAAGTGCTTTCTACAGTCTTCTCCCTGGTAGACCTTGAAGTGAGGTACGGAGAACATTTGCAGAACAGCTTATGAATCTTAAAAATGCCCTTCAGTAATTTTAATTTGTGGTTCGATCATCCTGTGCTTTCTTATGATGGAGAAAAGCATAGAATCACAGACTGGTTTGTGTTGGAAGGGGCCTCAAAGATCAGCAAGCTGCGACCTCCCTGCTGTGGGTAGGAACACCCTTCACTAGCCCAGGTTGCCCAAAGCCCCATCCAACCTGGCCTTGAACACTGACGGGATGAGGCAGCCACAGCTTCTCTGGGCAACCTGTGCCAGGGACTCACCAGCCTCACAGGGAAGAATTTCTTCCTAGTATCTGATTATCCTAAATCTACACTTTTCTAGTTTAAATCCATTACCCCTTGTCCTATCACTACACTCCCTGATAAACAGCCCCTTTCCAGCTTTCCTGTAAGTCCCCTTCAGGTACTGGAAGGCTGCCATAAGGTCTCCCTAGAGCCTTCTCCTCACCAGGCTGAACAAAATCCCAACTCTCTCAGCCTGTCTTCATAGGACATGCATGCTCTGCACACTCTGTTCTTCATGTATTATTAAAAGATGGTGATGGGAGAAGCTCCACAGAATTACCAGCAAGAAATACTGTCTATCAGGGAGAAATTGTGTATATGAAACCAAAGGCTGGTGTTTTAACACAAAAACCCTCAAATTTTGAAAGGCTAAAACCCACTACCTTCACTCTCCCCAGCTGTTTTCCAGTGATGTAAAGCTATCAAACTCACTGGCCCTCTTAGCATCTGAAGGGAACGGTTCCAGGAAAGAAGAAATTACCAACTTCCTGCTCATCCCAACCCACCTCCTCACAGCACACAAGAGATGAACTGTCTTTGTGCCCTTCTACTGAGGAGCTACTTCAGTGATATTCCCAACAGGTCCTCAAATGTACAAAAGACACTATGCTCCAAATTCCATCCCAACTATATGACAGACTCGTGCTCTGCACTTCTCACCACCCATCTGCACCTACATGGACACTGCAATGCAGAGAAACACACTCTCAATCCTCTCAGCTGTCAGAAGGGAATTTCCTTTTCTACAAATTTCTATTGCACTCTCTTGTGGAGTATGTAAACCAAAAGCTTAAAGATCTTCAGGGCAAAAACAGTAAATAATAATGGCAAAACAGATTGTCCTGCACAGTTGATGCAGTCAGTACTTTGGATGACTCTAAAAGGTTGTTGCAACGCAAGCTCCCCGGCTGTGAGGAAGCAGATTTGCTCAGCTGAATCTTGAAGGAACAAAAACGCATGCATAGAAGACATAAGCACTTATCCTTCCAGATTGTTTTATTTTCTATGGGCTTAAAGGACCACTAAATGGCTAAACTGAGAATGCCTCTCACCAGGCTAAGTAAAGCCAAATCCTCAGCCCTGAGAAAAACCCCAGGAACACTTACAGGAAGGCTGAAGTTTAAAAACTTGCAGTTCATCAGCCGTACCCATGCAAAGCGTCCCAGAATGGCACTGTGCACTGATGTCAATTTAGGAAGATGGCACTGAAGCCTGATCACCATTTCCTCCTTCACACAGTAAGAAACAGATACAACTACTTGCTACAGGGGCCTAAGGAAATTACCTCCTTCATGGAAAGACCAATGTAAACACCACCAAAAGCACAATGAGCTGCCTCCTTTTTATTTCAAAGCATATGGACCCAGAACAATTGCTCTCACTTGGCAATGCTGCACTCATCCAAATGCCGCAGCTGGAAACGCAGAGGTCAACGCGTCCTGTTCTCACAGACAAGTATGACGGTATGCCATAAAGTAAAAGGAGGAACAGCTGCAAGTCTGCACCTCTGGCAAGAAACCTGCCCCAATTCGTGCTTTGCTTTTGAGTAATCAAAGCCAGATCATGTTTGGGACTCTCATAATCACAAATTAAACTACAAGTTGGCCAATGCTCAAGAGAGAGCAGGAGCTCATGAAATACAGCCCTTAACCTACCTTGCCTCTAATAGGTTTCTGCCTTTTTTCTATGGTGACAACAGATTCATGACAGACAGCATACAAAAACACAGGAGAAAAATAAAGAAAACCCAGTACCCTAACTAGCTGTGGAAGCCGTTCTGTTTGCAAAGAGTATTCCACAGCAGTACCTTGTGCCCTATTTTTGTGCAGAAGTAAAGCCTGTTCCACTTTCATCTCAAATCATATTACAGAAGGTGAAGAAGAAACAAACTTCTCATAACACAACAAAAATCTCAGTTTACATGTGTGCAGTGAGGTGTAACTGAACCAAGATTTAAGTTCCCATCTAACAGTCTGCTAGTCTCATTAAAAGCAAAGATGCTACCTATTTAGTGCATAACAAAACTACCTTTGTTACTACTAGATTTACATACGAGGCAAAAGTCCTTTTAGAGCTGCTGTTATGTTATGGAAAGTATTTAAACTTTTTCTTTCTGATGAAAAGATTTTAAATAGTGCTCTTCAGTTTAAAATTTATTTGCCTGTTTACTAATGGTTTTTGAACACCAACGTTCTGAAACCAGCAGTTTTGAGACACGCTCTTGAAATCTAGTTGTGTGACCCCTCTGTCATGTCACCCTCCACTATCTGGAAACATGATCAGCAACTTCAGTGTACCTCTGCAACTTCAAGTTGGGAGACTTATCTTCTTTTAAGGCAAACTTGTTTAAACAAAGCAAAACAAGCAAAAGGATACGCAGTTCCTCTGATGCGCTTGATTTTGCCAGGGTCTGTGAACTGAATAGGCTGCAAGACCTTTCTCACTGGGCAAGAAAACAGTATCTCTCCACCTGCTTTGGGAGGCATTCCTCTACGGTTGATCTAGAAACAGTAACAGAGTAAAAAAAGCTGGTTAGTAATGAGCGTAAAGAACGTATTTACACACTCCAAAATGACAGCTTTCACTTCACATGTAGCAAAATTTTATCAGTAGCAGTACTGTGTGTACTTAAGGTAATCCTGAAGGCAGAAATGGATTTTGCACCAAAACTGTAAGCAAAAATTAATTTCTCACCCCCTCTCTCGAGTACAGCAGAGAATCACTTCTCAATGGTAAACAAAACAAAACCAACCAAAAAAAACCCCAACATCTTTACCAAGAAGGCAACCTTGGCTTGAGAGAGATCTCCAATAGCAAATTTGTACTTCACTTCAGAAGAAAGACTAGAAGTGTTTGATGCTTGGTATCTATCTACACACATACCTTTTATATACAAACAGGCCTGGCCAGCCTAACCCTGTCCCACTGCACCAGTCAGAGTCAGCAAGGATGGGGACGGGGCATGGGTCAGGGGGTGGGTCTGGCTCAGGCAGCCCATTGCTGGACTGTGGGGAGCTGGACGCTAGCCCTGCTGCTGGGTCTTTGGAGCAAGGGCTGACAGTCCCAGTGCGATGACACTGGGTCCTGGGACTTGGGCAGGGTTGGGGGAGGCACCCAGCAGGGGTTTGGCAAAGCAAGCAAAGACTAGAAGAGCAGCTAGGGGCTTTCATACATTCTATGTGAATGTTTACTGAAAGGCTGTAGTTTCTTCCTTTGACTTAAAAAAAAAAATACTCTACATCCAGACTTATCAGGCCTGTGGAGAGTCTTTAAAGTTTCTTTCCCGTATTTTTTAAAATGGAGGCAAAAGATTCTGTTACTCAATAGCCAGAAGCACAGGGCAGCACAAACAAGAGGAAGGAGAAAACAATTAAATGAACTGAAGAGCAACAAGAAAGTAAAAGGTTTCTTAGCCTTCCTAATTCAAGAATGTAGGAGGCTAAGGAAAGTCCCTACTTTCTCCCTACTCTCTCCACTCACAGCCTTTGCAGCTCTCTCCTACTACATCTTCAATCATTATGTGGCTGGTAGGTCATTTAAAATACGTCAAGAGGCAGTTTTAGAAATCAGTGTAGCTACAACTAGATATTTGCTAGAGACAGGCACCAGCAGGAAACACAGAGCCCTGTAAAGCAGCACAAAAGTATCATTTCAACATGTGGTAGGAAAAAAAAAAAAAAAGGAACAAATTGTCTTACCTTGATTTCCAGATTTTCCCCATCAATTCCAAACTTCTTCAGTAAGGGTAGAGCTGTTGCCTTAAGGACATCAACCTATGGAACACAGAATTTAAAAAGGAGACCCTTTACTGGAAGTTACATCAGTAATTTAAAAATCATTTTGTTATGAGGTGCCTAACAAAGACAAGGCTTCCCCACACCAGTTATTCCATGGGAAGACATGGGAATGCAGCACAGAGAGCTTCAGCTACTCTTAGACTACCACAGCATCTCATTACTCAAAACATTCGCTAGAATGAATTACTGAAAGATGGAATGAATTTCATATTCAGGATTTCTTCCTCTGCCTGATTTTTACTTCTATTACAGTTCAGCTAAATCAGCTCATTTGTTTCTTTGAACACAGTAATTAAAAAAAAAAAAATTATTCTGTGGTTGCTAAAAATTCCTACAGCTAAATAAACTATGAATGCACTAACCTCTGCATTTTGGAGCAGGCCCTTGACTTGGCAGGAAGAACCTTACCCTTCTGTCAAGAACTTCTCATCTGTTTCTGAGAAACAGAAGCTTCTAGGTAACCTTCTGTTAAATACTCAGAATAGGAAGTGAGTGAGACATCATCCATGCACACCCTTTGAGACAGATGCTCACCAGACCCAGGTCTAAGCAAGGCTTTTCTTGCCATTGCTCCTCCTAATTGTGGACTGAAGACACCAGCGACTGCGGTCATCTTCTCTCTGCTGAGGCTTCAGCAGCATTGCCCAAGGTGACAGAAAGGAGGTAGCAGTGCAACAGCTGAGTTATGCAAGACAAGAAGCTTGTGAGAAACACGACCCAGACAACACGACCAGAGAACTAACTTCAGGTGAAGGAAACAGGCATGCAGGAGACAGCAGTTGAGGAGGCAGAAAAATAGCATCCTTGTGGATTCTGGCTGAAGGCATGGGACAACTCCTCTGTTTCATTTTCTCTGCTTTGCACAGTGCAAGCCACTGACAAAGTAGCAGCACACACTTCACCTACAAAGCTGTGAACAACCTGCTAGAGCCATCCGAGTAGATGCTACAAATGTACACTGTGATTCTCATTCTTCAATTCCTCCTGGCCAACATATTTCCTTTCTTACAGAGTGGCACTTGGTGTTGTTTTAATGCTAGCATTGGCACTTGAATTTCTTCATTAAAAAAACCCCAACAAAAAACTAAGCCGATGGGGTTTTTTTGTATTTGTGTATTTTATATTTTTTACAGCCAGGCTACCTCAATTTGACTCCTTAGCAGGATTCACTAATCACACAAATCCGATTTTTAGAACAAAACTTCACAAACATCCATGTGCACAGACGCAGGCACTTGTGCCTAACACCAGCATAAGTTTCAACAAACAGATCTGGTTCAAGTTAAAGTTGAAAATTATTTGTCCCTCTTCTGTATGAAATACACTGTTATCAGTGGGGGAAAAAAAAGGGGGGAAAGATAATTTTGGTTTAGAAACTCCATTTATCTCCTCCTTTTCCACTTTTGCACTTCTTTGGAGCGAAGTCTGTATCTCTGGAGAAATCAGGTTGTGCCAGCATTAGAAGCTGGATCATTTTTGAGTCTGGTTTATTTGTTTCCAAAGACTTCAAGACTTGTCATGGTTTTTAGTCCTCAGACAATTTCCAGGCATGATACTTATCAGGCACCAGACAGACACATAGCAAGAGACTGTCTCTATTCAAGATTTGTGGCATAAATAAGAGAAGATAATTGGCAGTATCTGAAGAATTAGAAAACACTGTTCTGTTAGCAGACGAGTGGGAGTTCAGGCAGGACAAGTACTTCAACATAAATCACAAGATGTTAGCAGAACTGAGACCTAAACCTGTATTTTCTAGTCTCTTGCTACACTCAAGGGCAGTTATTCCATCTCCAGAACAGACAACACAACACCAAGTTGCACTAAATCACATGCATCATCCTACTGAGGAGATACCTCACCACAAATTCAACTTGTTAAGTTCCACAGACATTGCTTGGATACTAAATAGTATAAACACCTTTTTCTTTGAAAAAAATCTGCAATAACAAAAAAGAAGGAAAAAAACCCCAAAACAAAAAAGGAAAAAAATAATATAAAAGAAGAAACATAACTTCTAGCGTTTTGCAAGCATGAGCTGACCTGCACAGCCATTATCACAGCACTGAACAACTTTTATCCCTGCCATACAGTTTTGCTTTGGGGATTAGGACCTTGGCTTGGGGGGAAAACCTAACATTACGAATGATTGTTTTAAAACCAGGTTAGTACAGAGCAGAAACATGTTAGTTAGAACAGCAACACAGACAGAGGGAAAGGAAAGTATGATTTGTGTGCCATCTCTACAGACTTCACAGAGGGCTTTACAAAGACGTCCCCCTTGCATACATATCTATAGAGAGAAACTTGGAACTAACGCAACTCCGCACCCCAGTTCCACATGGCCGGTTCCACAGCTATCCGTGGTCAGGTCTCCACAGTGCTCATGAAGAAAAACATCACACAGAAGTAGGCTACCAGTGAACAGTTGAGGCTGGTACTCCAAATCCCCATCTCTTCCCAAAAAGTGCAAGCAAACGTTACCCCTCTCACTCATGTAAGATGCCTCACTCACGCACTTACCACTGCAGCCCAACTTGGGGCAGGGCACATTGCCCTGCACTTCAGTGGACACAGTACTCTTACAGACTGGCACGAGCTGTCTCAAGTTTTCCACTGCACCCCACTGAAGGACAATTAGTGTATATAAACACAAGCTAACCAACACACACTGAATTTATACTCCAGAAACTCAGTCTGACCTGTGCCTCACTGAAGTCAGCTGACGCCTCTCCTTCCACATGCCATTTTTCAGGTACAGACACCCTTCCTTTTGCCTTCCTCACTTGCACTCCCCTGCAGACGTGCAGACGGAGACCTGCCATGCCCTTTTGTCCTCCTGACAAGGGGCTCTCTAGCAAAAAAGGAAACCTCAAAGCCAAAACACAGCAAGGACACCCAACAGGTATCTTTGAGGCTGTGCAAAAGCTGAATGCTCAGTGCTGATAGTGGACTTCAGGAAGACCAGTGTGTGAACCGACCTGCTCCCTGTTACCATGAGGGAAAGCTCCCACTTCTGTGGCTGCACACACATTGCTGCTCCTTACCTCATGGATGCCTCCATAAGAACATGCAGGAGGGGTACAGCTCTCTGCCATTTTGAGAGTTAGCTGAACTGTCTTAGGGAAGACTCTGGAAAGTGTATACGGTACCAGAGTACACGGGACTGTGTGGCAGAAAGCAGAAGATATGGAGGGAGAACCAGCAGGACCACCTTCTCCTTTCAAGCACGAAGGGAGCGCTACAGCATCGCATGTGTGTCTACGTACATCTTGATATATGTTTTCTCACACAAGTATGTGGATTTGTGCATTTCTTCAGATGACAGATGTTGAATACACTCAAGTAAGGATGTATCTGAGTTCATCTAGTTCCAAAATAAAGACACGTGTTTACAAAACATGACATCCCTTTTACAAAATAATAAAAATTCCTCAAAGCAGATAAGTGTGTATCTCTCCTGGTTTTGACAGGGATAAAGTTTATTTTCTTCCCAGCAGCTGGTGCAGTGCTGTGTTTTGGATTTAGGATGAGAATAATATTGATAACACACTGATGGTTTTAGTTGTTGCCAAGCAGTCAAGGACCTTCTCATACTGTCCTGCCAACAAGAAGGTGGGGGCCACCCAAGAAATTGGAAATGGACACAACCAGGACAGTTCACCCAAACTGGCCAAAGGGATATTTCATACCATATGATGTCATGCTCTGCATGTAACTGGGGGGTGGGCTGAGAAGGGTAGCTCAGGGTCTTGTGGAGCATCGTCTTTGGGTGGTGAGAAAAGGTGCTGTTCATCACTTGTTTATTATCATTATCTTCCTTTTCTATCCTATTAAACTGTACCTAGCTCAACCCACAAGTTGGGGTTTTTTTTGAGGGGGAGGTTCATTTTCAATTCTCTCCCCTACCCCACTAGGGTGGGGACAGGGGGAGTGAGCGACCAGCTGTGTGGTTGTTTTAGCTGCCTGCCAGGTTAAGTCACAACACTACTGTACCAACTACACTGAGATAGAAAGACTCTTACATGAAAAGCAGCAGGGAAAACTCCTTCCCCATTTTAAGCTACTCATGATATATTTACATTGATTTCCCTTTCCCACTTCTCCTTGGAATGCCAGAAAATATACAGATGGAGAGACAAATTTAAAAGCATCCCTTTCTGGGCAAACATAGATGTTCATCCAGTTTCTAAACACCTTCTGCTCACTGAAAAAATAAAAGCCCAAATCAATCAATCAGCTGAGTCACAGTAACAACAGTTGTGCAGAATTCTACAGCATGGTGAACTGAAGACACAGCTCCTCAGCATTTTATTTACAGGTGTGTCAGGTACCATGGTTAAGCTGATGTATGCCAACACCCACATGTGTCTGAGCTCTGGACAGTGTATGTCCCCTCCAAGCACAAATTAACTGGCTCTGATTCTCACACCCATTAAAATAGTTTACCATCTACTGGCCCATGCAGCCCATGCCTAAAAGGCAGTAACTTCCAGAATCAGTGGTAATAGAAACCAGGGCAAGCATTTCCCAGCCCTGTGAACTACTACACCTTCTAGCAACTCTCTGAAGAACCAGAGACTTACTGCGTATTTTTGCTACTCTAATTTCATGATTTTCACCTACTTCTGTTTTCAACAGAAAGAAGGCCTCATGGCAGCACTGGTATAACTACGTTCAGTATCCAACAGAAGAGAAAGATTCTTTCCTTGTTGCATTCAAATTTTAACGATAATTTCCTCTTTTTACAGTAAATATTGGTGTGGAGTGGGAGAAACAACCTATCTAATTTCTAAGAGAAGAGGAGAAGCAACCCAGTGGCAGAGCCTCATCTCACATTTAAGGGGAGTTTCCAGGCAAGAAGACAGAAGCAGCACAGAATTTAAAGTTAAATGTGGATCACAAACTACAGTTTGGAGTGTGAGGCCGGAAGGGAACAGTTTAGCAGATGCCTGTTTGATCCAAAGAATTTCCTGGTAGATATTTCTTGATGAGAGGGATGATGAAACCGCAGCATGTTCCAGACACTTCTTACTAACCTTTTTCACGGGGAAAAAAATCCTCTAGTGTTGAGATTTTATTACTTACCGAGGGATCTACTTGATCATTTGTGACTCCCCTCAGGACAATCTTCAGTGGATGTTTCATGAAAGGTGCCAAGCAAAGCAGACCTTCCAAATAGTAGCCAATACTGCGACTGGGGCTGCAGTCATGTTCCAATGAGCCTCCGTAAAGAAGACCGGGCTGATAATACAAGGTGGTACCTGGGGAAGATGCCAGGGGAGCAGACCAAAGGACACTGCAGTTAGCACAATGGCCGTTGCCACAGCATGAAGGCACTTTGCAACGATGCACACAGGCAAACCAGAGACAAAAGAATGTATGAAAGATGGTACGCTATTTCTGTGTCTGCAGCTAATAAACAAGCCAAAACATTTTAGTGGCTGTCTGTCTTACACATCATTTCTCCTCTTTTCCCCTTCTCCTTAAAAATAAAGGATGTCTTGGCAATCCTCAAAATGCCGATATGAGCAATTATTATCGTCCACAGCAGTTAAATCTTCACTGGACCATCAGGTCATCACCGTCTCGGCACATCTGATGCTAGTTCATCTGTTCTGCTGACGAACACAATCCTTAAAATCTATTTTTTTTTTTTTTAAAAAAAAGGACAAGAACCAGATGCAGTTTTTATGTGGAATGCTTCTTCAAACCAACCCCTTTTCTGAGCATCAACCAACAGGCTCAGACTAGGCAAGACTGAATTTTAATTCTTAAGCAATAGTTACCTTAACTCTGCATTACAGTGGAACACTGACCTTCTTGCGTGCAATCAACTACTACACAAATTCTTAGCTTGATTATTTCTCATCTTCTCAGTTAACGGTACCTGAACAACTACCTCTGTCATGCCAAAACTTGGATTTTACTGCCACAAGTGACAGAGGCCAGAAGACCAGAACAGGGGAAGAAGAGAAAACCAACCTCACCTGTTTGGTTAATCTCAATCCGAGAGCCATTGGTCACTTTGTCAATCAGGCGAATGAAACTTGCTTCAAAATCTAAGGAGTAGAAGAAAGACAGAATATTAAAGTTCCTTAAACTTATCCATGAAAAAAAAAAGTAAGAAACTATGACACCATACTTGTACTTCCAGCCTTTCATGACAGTAAGGCTACCCTCACTCTTGAATTTGTTGGAGCCTAAGTCCCATGAGGAGGTGCTGAGGGAACTGGGGCTTTTTAGTCTTAAGAAAATGAGGCTGAGGGGAGACCTTATTGCTCTCTACAACCACCCACAAGGAGGGTGTAGAGAGGTGGGGGTTGGTCTCTTCTCTCAGGTAACATGAGGAAAGACACATCACTCTAAAAAGAAAGATGTCAATTGGAGCCACCATGCTTACAGGCATCTCAGATCCATGGAGATGCTTGCAGATGTGCTGTCAGCCTGGCCATACTCCTCTCCCTGGCACACAGGGAGTTAGACAAGTTGACACATCTGATGACAGTGGCCAGACTCATGCCCAAGATAAAAACTTTGAGAATTTACTTTTTGTTCAGCACAAAGCAAAACATACAAGTTCTAGCAAATGGGACCCTATCTATTTAAGCTGGGCAAATTAATAATAGCTTCCTATTATTCAAAAGCCTTAGTTTAAAAGAAGGGGATATTCAGATGTGAAGTGCTGTTGGACATAAGGAGGACACTGACATAAGGAGACCAGAGAAACACTAGCTTCCCTGTTGCCTATTTTGTTTGCTTACTGTGTGCACTCGGGTTATTTGTGTGGGACTAGTTTCTCAGTTTCTGCTGTTTGTCAGGGTCCTTCTCAGAGGCACAGGAAAAGACGAATATATTTAACAAAAAGGGGGAGAAAAAAAAGGAATATTCTAGTATTTAGGCATCTCTGGCTGGTACAGACTCAGTACCGAGGAGATACATGGAACACATGCAGAGCTATCAACCCAGGTAGTCTACCAACTGCACCCGTATTGCAGAACTTTCTTAGCAATAACCTTGTGTTACTTTTCAAACAGCCATCAGTTTTACTCCTATGTGGGCTTCTAGGATTCAATAAACATCAGGGCCACTAAACTACCTGTCGAAGTTATAGCTCAGGACCATCTGCATAACGCGGCCGATGACCCAGCCAGGCACAGTGAGTCCTGCTCTCGGTGACGGTAATTTCTCAAGTTGAGACGAGCGGGTCAGAGCCGCGCTCAGCATCTCATCCCGCTCCCCAACCCGCGGCGCCTCACGCCAGGCGCGGAGCCAGCCGAGCTGCCCGGCGAGGGGCAGGGCCAGAGCCCCGTCCCACCGGGGCTGCTATGGACAGCACGACCGCGGGTCACCCGGTGCGGTGCGTTCCGGACGGGCCCGCGCTAGAGAACGAGCGTGACCTCGCAGAACGGCACCGCGGCCAGAGCAAAGCCTCTCCGCGCTCCCACCGTAGCAAGAAGGCTGGTAGGCGACAGCATCCTTGCTCCGGCCCTTTTCGCCGCCCCGCGCCGCTCCCACGCCTCCCCCTCACAAGCCGCGCCACCCACGTGTCCCAGCCCCACCCGAGACGGCGCCGGCGACCAGCCGCTCGAACCGGGCGTGCGGGCCACGCGCGGGAGGCAGCGGCACGCAGCCGGGACCCGACCCTTCGTTGCGACCGGCCGGGAAGGAGCCGGGGTCGCCCCAGCTCCCGCTGCGGCGCTGCCCCTACCCGGCAGCAAGCCCCCAGCGCCGCGGCACAGCCGCCCCCCGCCTCTTCCCCCGGCGGCCGCCGGTGCCCCCGCTCACCGCGGAGGCCTGGGTCCTCCTCCTTGCCGCGGATCTTGCGGATTTTCAGCGGCCGCCCGCTGAGCGTGGACAGCACCAGCCGCTGCCGCAGGAAGTTGCACCCTGCGTAGCTGAGGCACTGCGCCTCGCCCGCCATGCCGCTGCCCCGCCGCGCCCACGTGGTGGGGAACAGGAAGCGCTGGGGCAGCGGCGGGTCAAAGGGCAAGGGGCGGAACGGCGGCGGGCAGGAACGAGCGCCGCTGGAGGCGTTTGGGGGTGCTCGGCTCCGCATCCGGCCGGGGCCGCGGGGCGCCGTGAGCCGCCGTGCAGGCTGCGGGGCTGCGTGGCTCTGTCGGCAGGCCGAGTCTGTCGCGACAACGAGCTGTAGAGGCAGGTGAGAGCTGAGTGATAATTCCTGCCCGGGCTGCTGCTCTCCCTGCCCGCGGGTTTGTAGCCGCAGTTTAGAAGGGCCTCGGAAGCTCGGTGCCGGTCCGGCTGCCGCGGGCCCTCGCAGCCCCGCTCCTCCGGGAGGTGCCGGTGCACCCGTTGCTGGCAGGGCCCGGTTGAAACGTGGTACCTGCACCAGGGCACAGACCCCGTGTCAGAACCGGGTAGCTTCTGGGACCACGTTCCTTCAGACAGCCTTCTTCAGTGATTTATCCCTGTTTTAAGGAAAACTGAGGAGAGGAATGAATGCGATTTCCAGCCCTCAGGCCAGAATGCAGCATCTGGATGTGTGACATTTCATCGCATTAACCCTATGGCTGAGGTGCTGTTGTCCCTCAAAAGAGTTAAAAGCACGTCACAGGTTGGCATCATCAGCCATAAACAGAAGGCATCACATAATTTTCCTTGCTAATAATAACACTGGTTTTCCAGAGACTGAAACATTAATTTCACCATGATAGGAAGTTAGGAGTTGAGCTAAGGCCAGGGAGAGATCATTCCACAATAGCGTCATGGACAGAACAGACAACACAGAATAAAGGGAAGGAACTCTCTCATTTATTACCCTACACTGCACACCCAGTGACACCAGAGTTGGGTAATGAGAAGTGTGACCAGATCTTAAAGCACTTCCCTCCATGCCTCCCTTCCTAGCAGACTCCACTAGTCATTTCATTCCCTTCTTCCCCCCACCCTGCATCATGGCACAGGGAGGGGCAGGGAATAGGGGAATGGGGGTTTCAGTCAGTTCCTCATGAGTTGTCTTGATTCTTGGCTGGGGGGCGCATTCATTCCACGCACCCTCCCATGCTGCACCGTGGGATCCCACCCACAGGAGACAGTCTATCAACTTCTTCAAGTTGAGTCTTTTCTCACAGGGCTTCAGCTCTTCACCAGCTGCCCCAGCATGGGTCACTCTGGTGCAGTCATAAATCACAGAATGTCTCTCAGTCTCTCAGGCCCAGACTGCTCCAGCCTGGTCCCCCATGGGGTCACAAGCTCCCCCAGCAAACCTGCTCTGGCATGGGCCTCTCTGTATCTCTCTCTACAGGCTGTAAATCTGCTGCCCGGAGCTTGCTCCCACGTGGGTCACAGTGTCTTCCTTATCTCTCCACTCACTCCAGCATGGGGTCTCTCTATAGGCTGCGGGTGAGGTCTCTGCTCCCCATCATCTTCCATGGGCTGCAGGAGGACAACCTGCTCCACCATGGGTTTCTCCATGGGCTGCGGGGGAATAGCTCTCTGGCATCTGGAGTGCGTCCTCCCCAACCACCCCCTTCACTGACCTTGGTGTCTGCAGAGTTTCTTACATCATCTCACTCCCTTCTTAGGTAGCAAAAGGCATACAGTTTTGATTTTTTTCTCCTAAATCATAGAATCATAGAATGCTTTGGGTTGGAAAGGACCTCAGAGATCATCTAGTTCCAACCCCCTTGCCATGGTAGGGGCACTTTCACTGGACCAGGTTGCCCACATGCTTCCAGGGATGGGGCTTACACAACCTCTCTGGGCAACCTGTTCCAGTGCCTCAACACCCTCATAGTAAAGAATTTCTTTCTAACCTAAACCTACCCTCTTTCATCTTAAAGATATTGCCTGTAGTCTTATCACTTACTGGTGAACAGTCCTTCTCCCACTTTCCTGTAGGACCCCTTGAAGTATTGGTAGGCCACAATTAGGTCACCCCTGAGCCTTCTCTTCTCCAGACTGAACAAGCCTAACTCTCACTGCTTGTTTTCACAGGAGAGGTGCTCCAGCCCCTTGATCATCTTCATGGCCTCCTCTGGACTGCATCCAGCAGTTCTATGTCTTTCCTGTACTGGGGACCCCAGAGCTGCACACAGTACTCCAGGTGGAGTCTCATGAGAGCAGAGTAGAGGGGCAGAATCACCTCCCTCAACCTGCTGGCCATGCTGTTCTTGATGCAGCCTAGGACAAGGCTGGCCTTCTGAGCTGCTCATGCATACTGCCAGTTCATGTTGAGCTTGTCATCGATCAGCACCCCCAAGTCCTTCTCCTCAGGGCTGCTCTCAATCCATTCTCTGCTCAGCCTGTAGCTGTGCTTGGGATTGCACCAACCCACATGCAGGACCTTGCACTTGGCTTTGTTGGTGATGTCCATCATCCTTCCCTTGTCCACCATCTCTGTTACTCCATCATAAAAGGCCACCAGATTTGTCAGGCATGATTTGCCCCTAGTGAAGCCATGCTGGCTGTCACAAATCACCTCTTTATCTTCATGTTCCTAAGCATAATCTCCAGGAGGATCTGCTCCATGATCTTACCAGCTACAGAGGTGAGACTGACAAATCTGTAGTTCCCTGGGTCCTTCTTTTCCCCCTTTTTAAAAATGGGGGTTACATGTCCCTTTTTCCAGTCAGTGCGGACTTCACCAGATTGCCAGCACCTTGTCAAATATGATGAAGAGTGACTTTGCCATTTCAGCTACCACTTCCTTCAGGATACACCAATGTACTCCATCCGGTCCCATGAACTTGGGCACCTTTAGGTTCCTTAGGTATTCTCAAAGCTGATCTTCTCCTACGGTGGATGGTTCATCATACTCCCAGTCCCTGCCTTTGCCCTCCGTGACTTGGATGGTGTGGCTGGAGCTCTTGCCAGTGAAGACTGAGGCCAAAAAGTCATTAAGTCTTTAGGCTGGGCCCCCCAGTGAGGCTGACTTACTAGCTGGAGTTCCTTTGAAGTATTTTTCCAGGGGTTCCTTGTTGGTTCCCACTGCCTCAGGAGTCTCTGGCTCACCACACTGTGGTGGTTGAGACCTGGCCAAAGGCCAGACGCCCACCAAAATCAGTCTGTTACTCCCCTTCTTAGTTGGACAGGGGAGAAGTAATATAATTGGGCAGCTCAAGAGGCAAACTCGTTAATGACACGGGCAAAACTGACTCAACACAGAGAGCAGAAGAGAAAAGTTATCTCATTTATTACACTACACTAAAGAGAAAACAGTGAAAAGGAACCTGAGTCTGGAGTGCAACCAACAATCTTGAAACAAATGCAAACCAGGCAAACACTTTTCCCCCCACCACTCCCTCCTTAGCAGGCTTTAGTTAGAAGTTTGCTCCCTTCTTCCCTCCCCGTCGCAGCCCAGGAGGAGCAGGGACTAGGAGAAAATGGGGGTCTTGGTAACACCTTCCCCCCACCCCTCCATTCTAAAGCAGACTTCCCTTTCAGCCATGATTTTGCTCCCTTCTTCCCCTCTCCTGCTCGCAGCACAGGACAGGGGGGCAGGGACTAGGAGATGGGGGCTTTGGTCAGTCCCTTCCAAGATGGTTTCCTTCTCGGCCGGGATGGGGGCATCCATCCCACACACCCTCCCCCTGCTGCACCGTAGGATCTCACCCACGAGAGCCAGTCCTCCACAAACTTTCAACAAGGCAAATCTCTTCCCACCAGGCTTCATCTCTGCTATGGCTGGCAGCAATAAATCACAGTGTCTCTCAGTCCCAGTCCTCCATGGGGCTATGATGCCTCCTCCAGCAAACCTGTTTGGCTCATCTCTGTAGGTCGCTTGTGCTGGCAGGGGCTCATCCCAACGTAAGTCACGGCATCTTCTCTATGTCTCCACTGGCTCCACCCAGCGTGGAGCCTCTCCACCAGGCAGGTCGGGTCTCTGCCTCCTCCATGGGTCCTTTCCTCCAGCTACTCCATGTGCTTCAGCTGGGGCTGCAGGGGCAATTTCTCCCCCAGGTACCTGGGCGCCTCCTCCCCAGCCTTCCCGGCCTTTTGTGTCTGTCAACTGCTTACATTTATATGCAAATAAGTATCCCAATGCCCTTAACGGGCCAAACTTTGCAGCCTTCCTGGCACTCCGTGTTCTGGTGGAGTTTTTGTCTCCTATATGTGATTCTCAGAGGCGCTATAAGCAGGCTTGCAGAAGATTCCAGCAGCCATTTTCTGCCAGACCTGGCCCTCTCTCTGTAGCCAACTATGCAAAACTGTGACACACACGTAGGCTTCTGACATGCCACTGTGTCCGGCATGTTCTGGAGCAACAGGCTGAGGACCCTCTCCAGCACCCTCAACTTGTGCACATCCCTCCATCTTGGGCACATCCCACTGCCTGCCACAGGCAAGGCTGATGTTATCCTCCTCCCTCTGCAAGCCTAGTTTAAAGTTCTGTCAATAAGCCCTGCAAGCTCCTGGGTAAAGACCCTTTTTTCTCTTTGAGAGGTGACTCCCATCAGGGGTCATCAAACCTGATCCTGTCTAGCCCATCCCATTCTCAAAGAAGCCAAAGTTTTGGCAGTGACACCAGCCACTTGGCCAGGTGTTAATGGACTACATCTGCCTGTGCCTTTCAACACCACTGCCCACAACCAGAAGGAGGGATGAAAAGATAACCTGCACTCTGGTTCCCTTCAAAGACCATCCCCAAACTCTGAAGTTCCTTTTGATCTGGCTCTGACATTGCTCATTGTGGCCTCATCCCCACTTGTGGATAAGGAGTAGCAGTTACAAGGGCCACACCAGGCTAGGGGGTTCCTGGTGACATCTTTAACACAGGCCCTGGGCAGGCAGCAGACCTCTTGAAGGGGAGGGTCTGCCCTGAATATTGGGCCTTCCATTCCCCTCAGATGGGGTCCCCTACAACTATAACACACCTATTTTTTTCTTGGTACAGTTGGTCACAAGACAGGGGGCAGTCCTTTCTGACCTCGGTGCTACCTTCAGTGTAGCTTGATGATGACCTGTGTCCCTCTGCTGAATAGCCTTCCATATCCAGAGCCTCATACCCTGTGGGAAATGGAAGAATGGCCCTGGAAAGGAGACAAGTTGTGCTTGTTGGAGGGAAGTCTTGAAAGCAAGAGAAAAAGCTCTAAAGCCCGAGATGGAGGGGCTTGTAGAGATGTAAACTTGTGTGTAGTTCAGCAGAGAGGTGGTGTAGTGTGCTCTGTAATGTTAAGGAAGGTGCAGACAGACACTCCTGCACAGCGGGAGGTGGTTCGCCAGGGTGGGACAACCTTTTGTAATAGAAAGTTGTGGTTCTTGTGTTGATGAAAAGTACTGGAACCGGACTACAGGCTGCTGCCTCAGCCATCGAGAGGGGACCCCAAGAAGAGAGCCCAGCCCAGCCCAGCCTGCCTTGTGCTCTGTGGCCTCCCCAGTGTTAGCAAGCCTTTTTCTGTACAGCTGTCAACTTGCAGCTACGTAGGTGCAGAGACAGGCCCAAGTCTGTGCCCTGAACTACTGCTTTTTCTAGGAAATCTTACTGCAAGTTAGCTAATAACTACAAGACTTTTCTGTAAGTCCCAGCAGTATGGTGAAGCCTCGTGTTCCTGGCCTGGGAGAGCATGAATGAGCCAACTGAGGCTGTAAGCGCTTGTCCTCAGGGGCTGTACCCCCAGCCCTGCTCACAGCAGAAAGCTAATGGTCCTGTGCAGCCACAGCAGGTCACCAAGCAACTCTCCGATGGGCTGCTGCTTGTATGGGGGGCAGGCTGTTGTCCTGTTCGTGTGACTGTTCTACCTCGCAGCTCATGTACTTGTGGTGCCTGGAGGGCTGAGGTAGGCTGCCTATCCCACTTCCTCATGTCCTCTCCATGGGCATGCAGGTAGAACCACAGTATGCCTTGTGTTGTACATCCTCTATATTTTCTCTCTTGAGAAGAGGGATGCTATCTCCCAATAGCTGCAACACTTCTCTGTAAAGGTTGGGAGTTGAACGTGTTGTCTTTGAGGTAATAAACCAGATTCTCTATTGCTGAGGGAAAAGGAAATATTGTCTTGATAGTGTCGGGGTCGGATGGCCAGTATATATACTGTTGGTGCATCTACATCACCCCAGTCTGTCATTTCCTGCAACCTTACACCACGTGACTGGGGTGCATCGGACTTCATCAGGATGAATGGGTAACCATGCGTTGTCCAGATCATAATAAATTATCTCCCATACTGCTGATTCTCTCAGGTACTGGACAGCTGTCTCTATGGTGTTCTACTTGGGTATCTGACATGCAACTCCTTTCCATGTATTCCTTTATGGGATACCTTTCCTTGACACTTGACAGTAGCTGCCTCCAGAGGCTGAGAATTTCTGACCTTTTTTCAACTGCCTTTTCCAATGCCTCCTTCCCTAGCAAGGGATCCAAACTGCTTGGCCTCCCTGCTTTCTAATTCCAGGCTATTGCCCTCATTATAGGTGATAATGTGCTCCCTTGAACGGTGACTAATCTTTTCGAATGCCTTGAAGCTCACTCAGGGTCAGGGATCTGGTGATGACCTCTAGTTCTGCCTCTTCCTCCTGTTCCTGGAATGGGTGGGACAGCAAAACCTCATGCACATACTGGCTTGAGCTCATGATTGTTGATGTTACATATCATAGGACATTGAGCAGCTGGACAAAGTGTGTCCAGAGAAGGGCAACAAAGTTGATAAAGCGTCTGGGGCACAAGCCTTATGAGGAGTAGCAGAGGGAACTGGGCATGTTTAGTCTGGAGGAGGCAGAGGGGAGAATTTATCGCTCTCTACAACCACCTGAAAGAGGCTCTACTGAGGTGGGTGTTGGTCTCTTCTCCCAAGTAACTAGCAAAAGGACAAGGGGGTTATGGGCTGAAGTTGCATTAGGGGAGGTTTAGATTGGATATTAGGAAAAATTTCTTCACCAAAAGACTGATCAGGCATTGCAATAGTCACCCAGAAATACTCACCCAGAAAGGTGGTTGAGTCAACATCCGTGGAGGTGGTGTGGCACTTTGGGATATAGTTTAGTAGACATGGTAGTGTTAGGTTGACAGTTGGACTTGAATGGTTTTAGAGGCTCTTTCAAATCTTAAATATCCTATGAATCTATGAAGTGAGTATCAGGGTCTCTACCTGTCCTCTGTCCCCCTCCCCCTGTAGCTCCCTCTGTGATGTCACAATCCCCTGGCAGGCCTTATCCCAGCAACTGCTTTGGGTCTCCTGCTCAAGTGGCCTGCTCTGGGCAGGGAATACTCCTGTAGTGTCACGAGGACACCTGAGCTTGCAAGGAAACTTAATTTCTCCCTGAGATGAGGAGAAAGGCTCGTGGAAGAGCACAGAGTGCTGCCCAGCCAAGGACAAGGGCAGGCTGCAGCACAGACAGAGGTGCAGCTGAGCCCACACAGGCTCAAGAGAACAGGTAGGAAGGCTTGCTCCTCCTGGGGATGTCAGCTGGTGGGTAGGACCCACAGAGTCTAAAGGGGGTTTGGGAGACATGATGGAGAAGCTGGTGAGCGCTATGGGCAGGTTGGCACTATGGGGACTGTGGGCAGGGGAGTCAGGTAAGAAGGGGTCTGTCCCACCCTGCTCTGATACTGCTTCTGTCCTGTCATGGTTGTGGTGGTTTAGCCCCGGCTGGAGGCCAGATGCCCACCAAAGTTGTTCTATCACTCCTCCCGCCCCTCACTGGCCTTGGTGTCTGTAGAGTTTCTTACATCTTCTCACTCCCTTCTCTGGTGGCAAACTGCCTTTGTTGGTTTTTTTTTCTCCTAAATGTGATTACCAGAGGTGCTGTGACCATCGCCAATTGGCTTGGCCTTTGTCAGCAATGATTCTGGCTTTGAATCTGCTGACATTTACTTGCTTGCAGAGAGCTTCTGGCTGCTTCTTGCAGCAGCCACCCCTGCAGCCCCCCTTCTCTACCAGTACCCAGCTACACAAAACTGCAGCAATGGTGCAGAGGACACCTGAGAGGCTTCCCAAAGCCTTGGCTCGTGTGGGATGGAGATGCAGCAAGGCAGTGCTCTCTCTTTCCACCCCCACAGATGCACTGTCCCTCAGAAAGACCAGGCTGTCTGCTGGAAAGGGCCAGAGTACAACTGCGGTGCTGGAGAAAATGAGCGTAAGTTCAGTGTTGCCTTGTCACCCTGTCTTTGCATCGGGCCTGCCTGGCTTGGCCAGGACCCACAGCCCTGCAGAACCAGTGCTGTCCTGCCCTGATGGAGGCCTGGGGCCACCTTGCGTATGTGACCATGGTTGAGCTGGCTACCATGCCCATGTCATTGTGAGAGTCCTCAAGTCTTTCTCCGGTTTCTTTGCCCAGGGTTGGTCTTCAGCATTGCTTGCAGCCTAGCCATGGCCATGGTCTCCTTCCAGAGATGCCTCAACACAGTCATCTCCAGCTTGTGAGTACAACATGTGTCTGGTATGGACACAGAGGATGACGGTTCCACTGGCTAAGGGCAAGCAGCAGGAAGCTGGAGGTGCTCCCTGCCAGGAGACCCTCTGGCTCCCCCATAAAGTGCTGCTCCTCAGATTTGAAGAGAAACCCCAGCCCCCACCCGCAATTTTGCTCTGTCCTTTAGCACTGCAAATGTCAAGACTTGCTCTTTTTCAGGAAGGACATCATCACCCTGAAAAAGGGGAGGCTCACCCCAGTCCTTGTCTGTATGAGCCTTGCTGCTCTCGGTAAGCATTTGCATACTGTCAGCAGAGGCAGAGAGATGCAGGGTGCAAGCTTCCATGTGAGGGAAAGGCAGTGAGACACTGTGGGGCTCTTGTGACTGACCTCACAGACCTGCATGGTGGGAGGCTGCAAGATGCTCGCCACTTGTGGGGGAAATGGGGTGTAGCTGTGGGGTGCAAAGCATGCTCAGGAGCCAGGGATGTGTAGAGCGCTGAGGCCCAAGAGAGTCCTTGCTTGGAGCCGCAACCCCTCTCTGCTCCTCTCCCCCTCAGAGACAGACCGTGTGACTAGGGGCATGTTTAGAAACTCCAGTCAAGTAACTCTGTCTTGATGATGTGAATTATAGTTGGTGCTTCCTGCGGGACCTTCCTGATGTTGTGGAAGCTGAGGGCGAAGAACGGGTCACAGGTCAGTGGGACACGAAAGTCCTGCAGAGGAGCACTGCTGGCAGGGACTGGGTAAATCACCCAGTCCTCAGGTTCCAGGCAGTGACCCACAGAAGTGGCAGCAGCTTCTGCTCTGCCTTCCTAGAGTGGCTGGTGGTTGAAAGCTCCTGTGGCTCTGGGACTCAGATAGTGAGCCTTTCCGTTTCAGGTGCCGTTGGGACAGCCTGCAGCGGAGTTGAGGTCTTTGCGGTAAGAGCCCTCTCCTCTCTCCAGCCTTGTAGCACATTTGGAGGTGTAGTGGCAGGCATGCCCATGCTCATGTCACTCCCTTGCACCGCACCCGGGCCTTGTGCCTTTCCTCTCCTGCCTGAGCCTTTTGCTAAACCTGGAGGGGGAGGGAAGAACTGGCAAGCCAAGGGAAGCAAAGAGGTCTCAAGCACCTCTGTCTCTGCTCCTCCTGAGCTTGGAGGCTCTGGAGTGGCTGCGCAGCTCTGTGCAAGGTCTGCTTTCCCTGTGTCTGCAGGCTCACTGAAGTGTGGGACCAATCCCAAGAGATACAACAACTGAGGGATGAGGTGGTGCACCTGGCTGCCGAGATCAGCACTATGATGAAGGTGATTGTCCATGCTGGGAAGCTGGGCACAAGGCCCTTCATGGGCCAGCTGGCCTTTTCGGCTAAGCCCACACAGCCACCCCTTGCCAGGGGCTGCTGGCAGAGCTGCTCTTCTGTAGAACCCCTTCTCCTGGCCAGGTCTGACGTGGTCATTTCCCCAGTTCCTTTGTGCCTTTCCCAGGAAATTCGGCAAATGAGAAGGGCGATGTCGGCAACCACACAGATACCTAACTGGGCTCTGAAGAGTGCAGGTACGGATAGACCTCAGCTCCAGGCAGGCAGGTCTTGTCACACCGGGCTTGTGCGTGGCATTGCCAAAAGCAGACCATGCTGCAGACTGTGATCTCAGAGGGAGAGGGAGGTGAGAAGAAATCACAAAGCCTGAGAATATGATTGTGGCCAAGTAGCTCCCTTGGGCTCACCCAAGCCCTGCTGTCAGACCCCTCACTGGTACTCTGGCCAAGCCCCTGACACCATTTTGGCCTTCTCCCTCTCAGCTGAGCTTCTCAGGTGAAGTAGAGCAAGCATCCAGATCACCCTTCCTTTGCTGTCCATGCAGACAGGCCTTGCCTTGTGTCTGCAGGCTCCCTTCAAGTGGGCACGTGATGTCTCCCAGCACCCACAGGCCTCTGTACAGCTGGGAGAGAGCGGTCATCAGCGGGCTGGGGCATGCCCTCCTTTCCTGGAGCAACTCCAAGGATGTGGCACTGTGTGCGGAGCTGGCAGGCAGTCTTAGGGGTCGCCTGCAGGCACCAGGTCCTCCAAGCCTTGGGCCTCTTGTAGTCAGCTGCTCTCTTCTACCCTCAGGGGCTTCCGTTGACCTTCAGAGATCATCCAGCAGCCCTTCATGGCTCTGCAGAGTGTTTTCGTTCCTGTGTGCTTCACCCCATGTGGATACCTTTGTGCAGGTATGGTAGAAGAAACCATTGCTGCTGCTTCTCTTGCCTCTTATAAAGTCAGGGGCAAGTCCTGGGGTGTCTCCTCTCAGGGCTGTGGTATTGCTCAAGGCCATGGCCCTGTTCCCGTGCCTGATGCCTGAGGACTCACACAGGGCTTGGCTCCCTAAGAAGCAGCAGTCGCCCTCAGAAATGGGCTGGGCTGAGCTGAGCTAGGCTTCCTGCCCACCATCCCTGGTCACTGTTGAGTGTAGGGGCTTCTCCTTCAGCATCCCATTTCCCTGCCACAGCTCTGACTGTCCCTCTCCCAGTGGGGCAGTGGAGGGTGGGGGGAGGCTCCAGAGCTGCTGACCAAAAGCAGAGGTTTCCTGAAAGCCCTGACAGCAGTGTGGGGCATCAGGTGTTTCCTACTGGCTGTTTTCCTCTTTCAAAGGCCAGGAAGGCAGCTGGGCTACACCTCCCACTTGCCAGTATAGGACTCATTCTGAATCCTCAGCCCACAGGCATGGTGCTGCCTGTGTTTCTGGCTGCACAGGAGTGCAGTGTGCCCTATCATGCCCACGTGTTCATTGCTCTTGCCCTCTGCTTTCAGCCGGATGCTTCCCCAGGATACTGCTGGCCTTTCCAAGGGTCTCAGAGCGAGGTGCTGATCCGATTGCCCACACAAATAGAACCAACAGCCATCACCATACTGCACCCCTCAAAGATTTCCTCCCAGCTGGGGACTGCCAGTAGCGCCCCCGAGATTTCACTGTCTCTGTAAGTCTCTGCTGGGAACTGGGGGCTGGAACTTGGCTGTGGTGGGGGGAAAGCTGTGATGGGGGTTTGCTACTCTCTGCACATCTGCTGAGTACACCCAAGCAGAGGACACACTTGAGAGTACACCCTTCCTTGAGAGGACATTTCAAGGGACAAGTGGGGTGGCCTCACCCCTCCAAAGACTCACTCAGCATGTTTTGGCCCAGCAGCTGTGGGCCCCTGAGCAACACACAGGGAGGAGGCTCAGCCTCACGGCATCCTGCACCAGACCCTGCTGGAACCACAAGAGTGGGGTGCAGAGCACAGGCCGGAATCTGGCAAGGGCGTTTTCTCGTGGTTGGGTCAAGCCTGACCTGCTCCCCTGTGCTTTACCTCCAAGGGACTGGATGAGAAAGGCAATGGCTGGACACTGCTGGGGA
Source organism: Hypotaenidia okinawae (assembly GCA_027925045.1). NCBI lineage: Eukaryota > Metazoa > Chordata > Aves > Gruiformes > Rallidae > Hypotaenidia > Hypotaenidia okinawae. The sequence continues at coordinate 35,521,342 of BSDF01000005.1, read as the reverse complement.
CATTCACATATGTCATGCAGAAGGAGCCGACTCAGACCTTCCTGCTGGAGGTACAGTATGCAGGCAAAAGGCCAGGGCAGAAACACTGTTTTTCCCCCAGCTGGCTTGCAGGAGGAATGTGGATGGTTCCTGCAGAGGTGGAGGCTTGCCCCTGGCCAAGAGCAATATTGGTGGGATCAGGAGGGAGAGGCATCTGGCAGGGTGGCCAAGGCAGAACCTAGGTGGTGTTGGCCCCACAGCCACCTGGGAACTGCTTGGCTGTACCCTCTGGCCAGGCAGTAGCAGGGACAGTGCCCGGCACCTGACCCCCACATTAGGGCTTTCCCTAGGCCCCAGTTCCCTGGCACCAGGCAGCCTCATGTTTCCACAGTTGCCCACCACACTCTCTGAGGCTGTGCATTTTCTCTGCATGGGCACAGGGGTCCTTTGGAGCCTGGGTGGGAGGAGGGAAAGAGAGAGAAGCTGCCACCTCAGCCAGGGCAGGAGCTGGTCCAAGAGCAGGGGCGGAGAAAGACACACAGAGCCTAGTGACAGCCTAGGAGTGACACTGCTTTTTGCCTTGGTTTCTTTGCAGAACGGGATCCCCAGAGCCTTTCGGTTCTTGAAGCTTGACATTCAGAGCAACTGGGGAAAACCAGGATACACCTGCATTTATCGCGTGCAGGTGTACGGGAGGGCCGCAGGAACGAATGCCCCTACCGAGACAGGTGTGGACACCTCCCCTAGGAAGAATTAAAGAGGCAAATGGAGAAGCAGACCAGAGAGGTGTGGCTGTTAGGGTGGCTTTTCCGAGGCCCTCACAAAGCTGCCAAGGCCTGCCTTTCTCAGGCTGAGGCCTTTCTCAGGCTTTCTGCTTTCTCTCCCTCGTGGGGAAGTTTCCTAACAGAGAAAAGGAAACAGTGCTTTGGTAGCCTTTCCTTGCCTCAGTCAAAGAATCACAAGGTTGGAAAAGACCTTTAGGATCATTGATTCCAAACACTCCTGTCCTATGCTAAACTATATCTCTAAGTACATGATCTACGCCGTATTACACACATCCAGGGATGGTGACTCAACCTCCTCCCTGGGCAGCCTGTTCCAGGCCCCAATAACTCTTTCAGTGAAAATTTCTTTCCGAATATCTAATCTGACCCTGCCCTGGCACAGCTTTGTGCCATTTCCCCTTGTCCTATCTCCTGTCACTTGGCTGAAGAGACCATCTCCCACATCTCTACAACCTCCCTTCAGGTAGCTGTAGGCAGTGATAAGGTCTCCCCTCAGCCTCCTCTTCTCCAGGCTAAACAGCCCCAGCTCCCTCAGCCACTCCTCACATATTTGCCCTCCAGCCCCTTCACCAGCCTGGTTGCCCTTCTCTGGACTTGCTCAAGGACATCAACACCCTTCTTATGGTGAGGAACTCAGAACTGGACACAGTACTTGAGGTGCAGCCTCACCAATGCCAAGTACAGGGGCACAATCACCTCCCTAGATCTACTGGCCACACTATTTTGATACAAGCCAGGATGCCGTTGGCCTTCCTGGACGCCTGGGCACCCTGCTGGTTCATATACAGTCGGCTGTCAACCAATACCCCCAGGTTTTTCTCTGCCTGACAGCTCTCTGGCCAGTCTCTCCCAGCCCATAGTGCTGTATTGTTATGTCCCAATATTTCCCTTGACGAAATCCTTTGGCATGAGGGCCACCCCTCCATCCTGCCTCAGCAAGGAGCATCAGAGCTTGGCAGCAATTTGGGGTCATGATCCCTCAAGCATGGGCCCATTCAATCCCATTCCACCATTATGGGGGCACCTTGACTCTGGGGATGTGGTCTGATGGGGGCCCATGTGGGGTGCAGCTACATCAGGGAGTCATGAGGGGTGCCTGAGGTGTGTGAGGAGGCCTGAGCAGCCTGATTGCAGGGGAGAGGGCGGCTCCCAGCTAAGTTCCCTGTGCCCATGTATGCTCCCACGCACAGCCATCTGCCCTGTCAGAGGCCTGGCACCCCAGACCCTGGAGTCCATGCCACAGCACACCTGTGCAACAGCACACATGTGGGAGGGCCTGTGCAGTGTGTAATGGGCTGCGGGTGGCCTTTGAGGCATGTACACGCTTGGGAACAGGGCATCAGCTTTCCAGGGGAAGGAGAGCAAGCAGGAGCCAACTGTCCTCATGTGCCATAAGACAAACTGTTGGGGAGGACAACTGGCCTGCAGGGAACATTTTCTGGGACTCAGGAAAAAAGGTGAGTTAACCCCTCTTGGAAGAAGGGGCCAGCAACTCAAGAGCAACACAGGGATCTCATTAGGTCACGCAGAGATAAAATTAGGGTGGCCAAAGCCCACCTAGTACTTAATCCCAGCAAGGAATCATTGGAGCCTGGCAGAATTTGGGGTTGGGATTCCCTGGGGTCTAGAACCCTACTACCTGTCTAAGATCACCTAGAACAGGCTGCACAGGACAGCATCTGTGTGGGCTTTAATGTCTTCAGAGATGGAGACAGTCTCTGGGCAGCCTGTTCCAGTGCTCTACCCCCATCTAGCACAGTAAAGAAGTTTCTCCTCATGTTTAGGTGGAACTTCCTATATCCAAGTTAGTGCTCTTTGCCTCTCATCCTGTCACTGGGCACCACTGAAAAGACTGACCCCATCCTCCTGACACCCATCCCACCAGTATTTCTAAGCATTGCTACAATCCCCCCTCAGTCTTCTCTAGGCTAAAAAGTTCCAAGTCCCTCAGCCTCTCTTCATTAGAGAGATGTTGTTGTCCTCTAATTATCTTCATATCCCTTTTTTGTACCCTCTCCAGTAGCTTCCTGTCTTCCTTGAACTAGGGAACCTGGATCTGCACACAATATTCCAGATAAGGCCTCACCACAGTAGAGGGGGAGGAGAACACCCTTTGGCCTGCCGACCACATTCTTCTTGATACACCCCAAGATGCCACTGGCCTTCTTGGCCATGAAGGCACACTGCTGGCTCGTGGCTAACCAGGTATCCACCAGGACTGACAGGGCTTTTTCCACAGAGCTGCTTTCCAGCAGGTCAGCTGCTAAACTGTACTGGTGCATGGGGTGATTCCTCCCTACAAGCAGGACCCTACACCTGCCCTTGTTGAATTTCATACATTTCCTCTCTGCTCAGCTCTCCGGCCTGCCCAGATCTTGCTGGATGGCAGCACAGCCTTCGGGCATGTGATGGTTTGAGCCCTGGCCAAAATCAGCCTGTTACTCCCCTTCTTAGTTGGACAGGGGAGAAAAAAACATAATTGGGCGGCTCAAGAGGCACACTCGTTAATGACGCGGGCAAAACAGACTCAACATAGAGAGCAGAAAAGAAAAGTTATCTCATTTATTACACCACCCTAAAGAGAAAACAGTGAAAAAGAACCAGAGTCAGGAGTGCAACCAACAATCTTGAAACAAATGCAAACCAGGCAAACACTTTCCCCCACCACTCCCTCCTTAGCAGGCTTGAGTTAGAAGTTTGCTCCCTTCTTCCCTCCCCGTCGCAGCCCAGGAGGGGCAGGGACTAGGAGAAAATGGGGGTCTTGGTAACACCTTCCCCCACCCCTCCATTCTAAAGCAGACTTCCCTTTCAGCCATGATTTTGCTCCCTTCTTCCCCTCTCCTGCTCGCAGCACAGGACAGGGGGGAAGGGACTAGGAGATGGGGGCTTTGGTCAGTCCCTTGCAAGATGGTTCCCTTCTCGGCCGGGATGGGGCATCCATCCCACACACCCTCCCCCTGCTGCACCGTAGGATCTCACCCACGAGAGCCAGTCCTCCACAAACTTTCAACAAGGCAAATCTCTTCCCACCAGGCTTCATCTCTGCTCTGGCAGGCAGCAATAAATCACAGTGTCTCTCAGTCCCAGTCCTCCATGGGGCTATGATGCCTCCTCCAGCAAACCTGTTTGGCTCATCTCTGTAGGTCGCTTGTGCTGGCAGGGGCTCATCCCAACGTAAGTCACGGCATCTTCTCTATGTCTCCACCGGCTCCATCCAGCGTTGAGCCTCTCCACCGGGCAGGTCGGGTTTCTGCCTCTTCCATGGGTCCTTTCCTCCGGCTACTCCATGTGCTTCTGCTCGGGCTGCAGGGGCAATCTCTCCCTCACCTGGGCGCCTCCTCCCCCAGCCTTCCCGGCCTTTTGTGTCTGTCAACTGCTTACATTTATATGCAAATAGACATCCCAATGCCCTTAACGGGCCAAAACTGCAGCCTTCCTGGCACTCCGTGTTCTGGTGGAGTCTTTGTCTCCTATCTGTGATTCTCAGAGGCGCTATAAGCAGGCTTGCAGAGGATTCCAGCAGCCATTTTCTGCCAGACCTGGCCCTCTCTCAGTAGCCAACTATGCAAAACTGCAACAGGGCATGTCGGCCACTGCTGCCAGTTCTGTATCACCTGCAAACGAGCTGAGGGTACACTCTGTCCCTTCATCCAAGTTGTTGATGACTATATTGAACAGGGCTTGTCCCAGCACTGACCCCTGAGGAACACCACTTCTTACAGGTCTCCAACTAGACTCTGCGCCACCCTCTGGGTTCTGTCTCTCAGCCAATTTTCAACCCACCCCACTATCCATTTGTTGTAGTTTTGTGTAGCTGGGTTCTGGTGGAGAAGGGGGTCTGCAGGGGTGGCTTCTGCAAGAAGCAGATAAAAGCTTTCTGCAGGTCCAAGAGAGCGAACCCCAGCCGTTGACCAAGGCCAAGCCCATCAGTGACAGTCACAGGGCCTCTGGGAATCACATTTAAGAGGAAAAAAAAATGCAAGCAGCTGCATTTTGCCACCAGAGAAGGGAGTGAGAAGATGCAAGAAACTCTGCAGGCACCAAGGCCAGGGAAGGGGGAGGAGGAGGCACCCCAGGCATGGGAGAGAATGATGCACCTGCAGTCTGTGGAGAAACCCATGGTGGAGCAGGTGTCCCCCCGCAGCCTATGGAAAAGAACAGACCCCACCTGCAACCTGTGGAGAGGCCCCACACTGGAGCAGGTGGAGACATACAGAAGATTCTGTGACCCGTGTTGGAGCAAGCCTCAGCCAGCACTTGCAGCCCATGGAGAGAGACAGAGACACAGAGATGAGCAAGAGAGGGATATCTGCACTGGAGCAGGTTTTCTTGGAGGGGGGAGTGGGGCTTGTGACTCCATGGGGGATCAGGCTGGAGCAGTCATTCCAGGATTCTATGACTGCCTGCCATAGCAGTGACCCACGCTGGGGCAGCTGGTGAAGAGCTGAAGCCCTGTGGGAAAGGACTCACGTTGGAGAAGTTCGTGGAGGACTGCCTCCCGTGTGTGGGACCCCGTGCTGGAGCAGGGGAAAGGTGCGAGACATGAATGCCCCCCCAGCCAAGAAGGAAAACAACTTGTGAGGAACTGACTGAAACCCCCATTCCCTCATTCCCTGCCCCTCCCCGTGCCACAATGTGGGGGAGAGAAGGGAGTGAAGTCACGATGTGGTGGTTTAGCTCTGGCTGGAGGCCGGACTCTCACCAGAGTCTATCACTCCTAAATGTGATTCCCAGAAGCACTATGACTATTGCCGATTGGCTCAGCCTTGGTCAGCAACGACTCTCGCTTTGGTCATTGGTCATTTGTTTTCCTGCATCCAAACAAATAAATTCAGCCAAATCACTGCACTGTTTCTTTGGGTTTCAGAATTTGGAGGGTATATTGGAATTAATATTTGATGAAAAAGAAGTCTGTCATTTACTGATCCCTATTTTCAGGGCACAATTTTGTCTCCTTTAATTTCCTTCATTTACAGGCCTTTTAGATATAATTACAGGATACTGATGTACAGGTATAGGAGCAGGTATAGCATAGAGCTTGAAATTTAGTTAGATGATCATGTAGAATGGTCTCAGGGGGCAGGGGGCAAGACAAGTCTGTTTTTCTCTCCTAGCAGAGGGCCTGTGATAACTTCATGCTAACTCGAGGAAAAGGTAAAAGGCAAGAATTCAAGGACAGAATGGTATCACCCCACGGCTGCTCCCTCGGGCGAGCAGAGCCGAGGCGCATCGCGTATCTCTTCGACAAAGAAAAACAGAGGGCTGAAATATGTCCATGGGCCCCTCACAAGGACATCAATTAGCACAGACTGATAGAGGCACTGCAAGCTTGCAAGATCCTTGCATTCCAGGTGAGAGGTGAAAATACATCATGAGGAAGACATACGGCCTTCCTCCCAGAGACCCCTGTCTGCGACCCTTACAAGGATCTGCGCAAGCGCCAAGGACTGATAAGCTAATTAGCATGAGAAGCGAGAGTAGGCAGGTTCAGGTACTTAATATGTATAGGTGTTGATAGAATATTCATTGTTTTATTGTATAAATGTAAGATTGGTCTGCTGCTTCGGGGTGCACGCTTGTGGAGGAAAGATCCCCCGTGCATCTGCGCGCAATAAACATACCTACTGTATAACTTTCCAGTTACAGAGTCTATTTCCGTACGTCAATACTAGTTAAATAAAAGTTCACTATGAAATCAAGAGGGTTTTATTCTGTGAAGGCAACTATGTAAAATGCTCACAGGTGCTGCAATTTGAGCTATGGAAGTTTTCCACTGCATTGTCTGAAGTCTGTATCAGTGCACCCTTTAATTTGCACAGAAAATGTCCAGTCCAATAGGTCTAGTTCAAGTAGGCGTTCTGCTTTGGTGCATTTATCTTCCTTAGTATATTCCCCTGCTCTCCCATACGTGCATTTCAGTTCTGGCTGTCTCACCCTTCTGCTGTAACTTCTGATGACATGTTATCATCTGTTAACAATTTGCAGGTATCCGATTCATGTCAAGGCATGTGAAATCAAAATCGGGAAAACAGTCTTTCTCAAAACTGACTCCACTGGCAGCCAGAATGTCTTCTTGTAATTTCTTGATATTTCTGAAAACAATCACTGGCAGGTAGACTGAAAAACACTGATCAGGTGATATAATGTAAATATACCGGTATTGAGAGCTGTTCTGCCATAGAAGTATCTAATTACATAGAAGAGGGATTTACTTCCCTTGGGAATAGTGGTAAGCTGTCCTAGGAGTTCAAGGATTTCTGGAGTCAGGACAAAGATTTTTATAAACTGCTCAGAGGTGTTACAGAGAGCCTGAATGGCAGGTGGTAGATGTGTAAATGTGATCTGGACAGTCACTACAATTTAATCTCAGAATGTAAAGTTCTCACTGGTTTGCATTTAATCCTTGGGACAGATGTTTATTTTCAGGAACATAATGGTTAAGAACATGACAGTGTCCTGATATTTTAATTGCTTGTTGAGATAAATAATACAGAAATGGTCTTCAGAGAAATTTCTGAGAGGGCTCTGCTCTCTGCCAGTGTATGAGGCCTCTAAGTGTCCTAACACATAATGCTGCTTTCTAAGTTTGTGTTAGTTCACATATCTCCCAAGTGTTTTCACAGAGCCTCAGAAACACAGCTATAGTAACTTCTGTTTAATTTACAGTCTCTTCCTATTAGCTGTATTTTGATGGATGTCTAAACAATCTGCAAGGAATGCTTTTTGTAATATGAAAGCAAGACTCCTTCATTACACATGTGGTGGTTTGACCTTGGCTGGAGGCCAGACACCCACCAAAGTCACTCTATCACTCTGCTTTTCAGCTGGACAATAGAGAAAATATCTATAGAGAGTTTAGGAGTCAAGATAAGGCCAGGGAGAGATCATTCTGCAATCAGCATCACGGGCAAAACAGACTCAACACTGACCTCGGGGTCTAGGGAAGATGGAGAGGAGAGTAAATAGTAGAAACAAAGAAGTGTGTGCAAAAATTTTAACAATTATCATTATTATAATTATGGTGGTGTTGACACTTTTCAACATAAAGATATCCTGTCTCAATCTGTAATAATTACATTGATAACAAATCTGGAAGCAGGATGTTAAGATTTCAATTATGCTAACAAATTTTTTACTTTATAATCAAGGCGTGTTTCATCTTTGTTGTAAATAAAGTTTTGAGTCTAGCAAGTGTGATATACAGACAGTAAATTTCTGTCTCAAGAAGATCCATTTGGTTTTTAACAAGTTTTGGGACAATACTTGTTATGGGTGTTAATTTGTAATATTCAGCATCTAGGAGGAATGCTGCATTAGACTTTAATAAAGATAAGAATGACACCACAAAAGCAATACTGTTATACCCCTCTTTTCAAAGCATAAAACAGAATTTAAATCAAAATAAATAATCTCAGATGTACATGTTTGTTTTGCAAAAAGTCATGCATCTGCTACTTGAAGGCAAACAAATAAAGTTAACAACATTTCATAGAATGGCACAAAGGTTTGGGCTGAAAAAGACCTCAAAGATCATGTACTTGCTACCCCCTGCCATGGGCAGGGACACACTCACTACATCAGGTTCTCAAAGCTCCTTCCAACGCGTCCTTGAACACTGCCAGGGAGGGGGCAGTCACAGCTGCTCTGGGCAGCCTGTTCCAGTGCCTTACCACCCTCATAGAGAAGAAATTATTCCTAATATTTAACCTAAACCCACCTTCCTTCAGCCTAAGGTCATTCCTCCTTGTCTGGTTACTCTTTGCCCTTGTCCTCCTCTAGCTTTCCTGTAGGCCCTGTTCAGATGCTGGAAGGCTGCTGAAAGGTGTCCTCACAGTGTTCTCTTCATGAAGCTGAATAACCCCAAATCTCTGTCCTGGTTCTGGCCAGGACAGTTAACTTCCCCAAGCAGCCAGCACAGGTGACCTGGGGCTGTTTTCCATGCCCCCATAAAAGGGGCTGGCTGGAGAGGGGTGCTCTTGCTCAGCTCTGGGGCTGGCCGAGTGCAGCTGGAGGTAAATAGATGGAGAAATAGCCAGCCTTTTTTCAGTTGTCTGTGGAGACAGGACAAGGGGCAATGACCTCAAGTTGGGAGCACAGGAAGTTCCCCTCCAATATGGGGAAGAACTTTCTCACAGTGAGGGTTCCAGAGCCCTGGGACAGACTGCCCAGGGGGAGGTGTGGAGTCTCCTTCTCTGGAGATATTCAAGACCCGTCTGGACGCCTATCTGTGCGACCTGTCCTAGGGAGCTGCTTTGGCAGGGGAGTTGGACTCTGGATGTCCCTTCCAACCCCTATGATTCTGTGATTCTGTGATTCTGTGAATTTGGGGCATTGGGTCAGTCCTTGGATCGGTGCAGTGCTCATTGTTATTGTCCCATTGGGTCAGTAAAACACTCAGTGTTATCACCAAGTGAATTCTGCCACAGGGCTCAGCTGTTGTTCCCCTTTTGTGGTGTTTTCAGTAAACTGTCCTTATCCCAACCCACGGGGGCACTGCCTGTTTTCTCTTGGAGTAGAAGAGTGAGAGAGTGGCACATTGTGCTCAGCTGCTGCCTGGGTCCGAACCACCACACTCAGCCTCTCCTCGTAGGGGAGGTGTTCCAGCCCCCTGATCATCTTTGTGGCCCCCTCTGGACCCACTTCAACAGCTCCATGTCCTTCTTATGTTGGGGACCCCAGAGCTGGACACTGTATACCAGGTAGGATCTCATGAGAGCAGAGTAGAGGGGGAGAATCACCTCCCTCGACGTGATGGCCACACTTTTGATGCAGCCCAAGATATGATTGGCTTTTTGGCCTGCAAGTGAACATTGCTGGCTCATACTGAATTTCTCATCAACAGACACCCCCAAAATCCTTCTCTTCAGGGCGGCTTACTTTAATGTCAGGGCATGTGCTGGGCTGTGCTTTCTGTGCTGATTACCAGTGCCCCCAGATTTTTTCAGCAGAGCTCCTACCTCACTGGTCAGTTCCCAGCCTGTACTCTTGCAAGTAGTTAGAGCACTGTGGGTGCAGGCCTTCCCACCTGACTTTGTCAGGTTTTGTCAGATTCCTGCTTTGTCCCAGTCATGCTTACCCTGGCTCTCCTGATCCTGCTGAACTGCTGTCCTGCTCTTGGGCCTGCCCTCTAAGGTGCCATGGCTTCCTGTTACCCACAAAGAGTCTGAAGGTGGACTCTGTCTCCTCCCTGTGTTACTTACAGATACTAAACAGGACAAGATCCCAGGGTAGACTCTGACAAACTGCACTCCTTAGCAGCTTCTTGGTAGGGTACAAAACTTTAACTGCCACACCTTGACCTTGATTCCAGCTAATTTTTCATGTTCCATTTTCATCCACTGAGATGAAGTACAAAAAACACATGGAAGACCATGTCAAAAGCCCTACCAAAGTCAGTGCACTACTATAGCTTAGTTCTTACATAAGAAACCATTTTGACATAAAATATGCTTTGGAAGTAGTTATGTGACAGTACTAAAGGAATTCCATATCAAAATCAGAAGGAAGGATTTAGATCTCTAACGAGAAGACATGAGAGGAACTCTTTTGACAATTTAAGTCTTACCAAGCCCCTTCAATGAATTTACATTTGAAAAAAATGCTGATAGATCTGAAACTCTCTATTTGAAAGAACAGTTAGGCTTGTTTGAAACAAGATTTTGATAACTCTTCAGCCACTGTGAGGGCAACTTAAATAAGCTTTCTGAGAAGATCAGGATTTTTAACCTGTACCACTATGAACACGTGTAAGGCATCTGGCTGTAAGGAGAAAAATGTTAAATCAGGATATAGTGCAAGTTATATCAATTAAACGTTAGTTACTGTTATAAGATATGAATAATGAATGACTATAAGCCTGAATGAAGGTAATCAAATGTCATCTTCCAAACATCAAAATGACAGCTGCCAAACAAATCACATGCATGCTTTTAAATACAGAATAGGTAGGTCAAACATTGTATACGATTGACTGAACCAATGACCTATTTCAGTACTACAAATCCTCCCAAGACATCCTTTTACACTTGAATATGCAACAGCTGTTGTGCAAAACCACCAGGACAAGGTTGGGACTCCAGAAAAGGTAGGCAAGCTTATTTATTTTACCACATAATTTTAATAATGTAAATGGCCACTTTTTTTCCTGCAAAGGGTATGTTACCAAGAGTATGTACATGAGAAATGCTTTTCTATCAAGTTCTGCCCCTTCTTTGCATATCCTTTGTGAAGTTCAGACAAGTTTCTAAGTGGTCTTCAACAGTGCAGTTATTTTAGCAGTTGTTTGTGGAGTTTGTCTGAGTTGCTTGATAATGCCTGTAGAGAGGCTGATCCTTAGGGTCCCTCTTTAACAGGGTGTTAAAGCTTTGTGTGGCAGGGTTCTGGTGGAGAAGGGGGGCTGCAGGGGTGGCTTCTTCAAGAAGCAGCCAGAAGCTCTCTGCAGACCCCACAGAGCAAACACCAGCCAGCTCAAGGCCGGAGTCCTTGCTGACCAAGGCTGAGCCCATCAGTGACGGTCACAGCACCTCTGGGAATCACATTTAGGAGAAAAAAAACGCAAGCAGCTGCTTTTTGGAGGGAGTGAGAAGATGTAAGGAACTGTGCAGACACCAAGGTCAGGGATGAAAAGGCAGGGTGGGATGAGGCACCCCAGGTGCTGGAGAGAAAGATTCCCCTGCAGCCCATGGAGAAGACTATGGTGAGGCAGGCTTCAGCCTATGGATGATGGGGAGCAGAGATCCAATCTACAGTCCATGGATGACCCCACACCAGAGCAGGTAGAGACACCTGAAGGACACTGTGACCCTGTGGGAAGCCCACATTGGAGCAAGCTCCTAGGAGTGTAACTTTCAGCCTGTTGAGAGATCTACTCACGCTGGAGCAGGTTGCTGGGGGATTTGTGGCTCTGTGGGGGTCCAGTTGGGGAGAGCAGTTTGAGCCTGAAGGTTGGCATCCCATAGAAGTGACCCACATTGGGGCAGCTGGTGAAGAGCTGAAGCCCTGTGGGAAAGGACTCACGTTGGAGAAGTTCGTGGAGGACTTTCTCCTGTCACTGGGACCCCACAGTGCAGCAGGGGAAGGGTGTGAGGAATGTCCCCCCAGCCAAGAAGGAAAACAACTCATGAGGAACTGACTGAAACCCCCATTCCCTGCCCCTCCTGTGCCACAGTGGTGGAGAAGAAGGGAGCGAAATCATGACTAAAGTGAAATCTGCTAAGAAGGGAGGGGTGGGGGGAAGTGCTTTAAGATCTGGTCACACTTCTCATTACCCGACTCTGCTGTCACTGGGTGTGCAGTATGGTGTAATAAATGAGTTTCTTTCCTTTGTTCTGTGTTGAGTCTGTTTTGTCCCTAATCATTTGCAGAATGATCTCTCCCTCTCCTTATCTCGACTCCTAAACTTCCAATATCTTCTGCCTTGTCCAGCTGAAGAGGGGAGTGATAGAGTGGCTTTGGTGGGCATCTGGCCTCCAGCCAGGGTCTTACCACCACACAGGAAGATAAGTTACTTCTGGTTTTTATACACGGAGACTTCAGAGATAAGGATTAACGATCTGACAAATACAGTTATTTGTTGCATATTTATTTGATATAAAACCTTCCATTTTCCCACAGATTTCCTTTATGAACACTCAGATGTTGCCTACCCATTTTGTGGACTTCCACCTTCCAGAAGTCTGTGAAGTGTGGAGTTTAAAACAATCAGCATGGCTTCAAACATTTAAATGGCTTTTCATTGCCAAATTTTGTCTAAGGCTCTGGTGCTTTGGCAGACAGAGATGTTTTCCTGGGAACATCCATACAGGCTTGAAAGTTTCACTCCTTCCTACTGTATTCCAGAATAAAAATATTACTAGGTTCAGTTCTGGAGGTTCACATTGTTCAATGTAATAGAATCATAGAAGGGTTGAAAGGGACCTTAAAGATCATCTAGTTCCAACCCCCCTGCCATGGGAAGGGAGACCTCTAACGGGACCAGGCTGCCTAAGCCCCCATCCAACCTGGCCCTGAACACCTCCAGGGAGGGGGCATCCACCACCTCCCTGGGCAACCTGTTCCAGTGCCTCATCACCCTTTTAGTGAAGAATCTTTTCCTAATATCCAATCTAAATCTACCCCCTTCCAATTTAAAACCATTCCCCCTCATCCTATCACTACATGCCCTTCTAAAAAGTCTCTCCCCAGCTTTCTTGTAGGCCCCTTTAGGTACTGGAAGGCCACCATAAGATCTCCCCACAGCATTCTCTTCTCCAGGCTGAACAAGCCCAATTCTCTCAGCCTGTCTTCATAGGAGATGTGCTCCAGGGCTCTAATGATCTTCCTGGCCTTCCTTTAGACTCATTCCAACAGTTCCATGTTTTTCTTATGCTGAGGAACCCAGAACTGAACACAGGTCTTGAGGTGGGGTCTCATGAGAGCAGAGTGGAGGGGCAGAATCACCTCCCTTGACCTGCTGGTCACGCTCCTTTCGATGCAGCCCAGGATATGGTTGGCCTTCTGGGCTGTGAGCATGCATTGTTGGCTCATGTTGAGCTTCTCATCCACCAGATTTATGCTCATACTAAGTGTTTGGTGCTAGGCTATTTAACTGCTAACACAATTATTTTTGTCAACTGGGCAGGTTTTGGGCTATATACCCATTTTCATATTGTTGTTGAGTACCACATGTCCATTTCAATGTTTTCTTCTTCCTGTTGCAAATCTCATTTGAAATTAAACACGTTTTTAAAATGGAAGGCTGAATTTCAGTAATGTTTTGGCTTTAGTTCTGCTTTCTATGAGATCACTTTTCACTTTGGCTCTGTTAGCTCACAGCGGTTGAGACCTATAAGCATCTCCAGAACCCTTAGCAGGAAGGGTCGCTCCTGCTGTGGACATGGCAGTGAACACTCAGTAAGTGGTACAATCTTCTGTTTTGGGGAAACACTGTGTTCTGCTGTAGCTGAGAACCACTGAATTGTATCAGTGGAAAGGGACGTCTGAATGTCGTTTGTAAGAACATTGCTCAAAACAAGGCCAACCTGCAGCAGTTCACATTCAAGAATCTTAAACAAAGCTTAGACATGGATTTTTAAAAATGCAGTTGCCTGCTACTGTGTAGTTGGAAATTACTTGTGGGGACCTGCAAGAGCAGGGCAGCTGCATGCGGGTGGATGAGCTGGGGCTGTTCAGCCTTGAGAAAAGAAGACTTAGAGGGGATCTCATTAATGTTTAGAAATGTCTTAAGTATGGGAGACAGGGGGAAATAGCCAGCCTCTTTTCAGTGGTCTGTGGAGACAGGACAAGGGGCAATGGCCTCAAGCTGGAGTATAGGATGTTCTATACCAGTTTGAGGAAGAACTTTTTCACGGTGAGGGTGACAGAGCACTGGGACAGGCTGCCCAGGGGGTTGTGGAGTCTCCTCTGGAGATATTCAAGACCCGTCTGGACACCTACCTGTGCGATCTGCCCTAGGGAACCTGCTTTATCAGGGCGGTTGGACCCAATGATCTATGGAGATCTCTTCCAACCCCGACAACACGTGTGAATCTGTGGGAGCTGGGAGCTGATCACAGTAGAGTCAGCACCTTCACCTGACAGCCACAGCTTCATCGCACCTGAGCGGGGCAAGATGTGTCAACAGCCCAGCAGCCAGGAAACTGAAATATGTCCCAAGTCAGTCTGGGAAATCTTCACTACAGTTCAGGATTGAGAATAGAAACAGGCTGAGGCAGTGACTGAGGGCTCTGGGGGCAGCTGAAATGGGGCTCCTGGGCAGAGGGGCATGGGAGGTTGCTCAGGGCCAGTTAGGGCTGTGATGCCTTAATGCTCTCTGATGCTGTCTTAGTTCTGACCAGGCCAGAGTTAACCTCCCCAAGCAGTCAGCACAGGTGAGCTGAGTGAGCCCTGACTGTTTCCACACCACTTGACATCACTCCTCCATAAGGGGGGCTGGCTGGGGAGTGATGCTCAGGGGTGCCTCCAGGGCAGTCTGAGTGTGGCTGGGGCAGTGGGTCCTTGCTTGTGCAGTACTTGGAGTTATCACCAGGTGTGATTTGCCACGGGCTGTTACTGTTCCCCTTTCAAGGTGCTTTTGTCTGTAACCTGTCCTTACCCCAACCCATGGAGGCTCTGTCTGTTTCTCCTCCGGGAGTGAGTAATGGGTGTGTGGTGCTCAGCCGCTGCTTGGGGCTGAACCACCACAGATGCTCTACTTACTAAAATTCAATTTTCTTAGCTTTGGGCTTTGTTTTGTTTTTTATATCTATCTACCCCCCCCCCTTTCCTCCCCCCCCCCCTTTTTTTTTTTTTTTTGTAACCTTCCCATTGCTTTTAGGCAGAACACATCTTTCGGTCCTGCCTCTGACTGACAGCCAGGAAAGCTGCTGCTGTTTTTCTCTGGGAGGGCTGTCCTCAGCTTCCCACCTCCCTCCCCTAATCCTCCCTCCGTCCCTCCCCGGTCCTACGGAGGTCGGCCGAGGCGGCGCTCCCCGGGAAGGCGGTGCTCCTCCCGAGCCGCGCTCCGCCCGGCGCTCAGCGGCGCGCAAGCCCTTACCCCGCCGCAGCATGGTGGTGCCGCCGCTGCTACGAGCCGTCATCATGGGGCCCCCGGGCTCCGGGAAAGGCACCGTGTCCGCTCGGATTATCAAACACTTCGGGATGAAGCACCTCTCCAGCGGCGACCTGCTGAGGGACAACATGCAGAAGAAGACAGGTGGGAACGGGGGATGATGGGGGGCGGGGGAAGGGCGGCCGGGACGATCCGGTTGCCGGCCCCGGATCGCCCCGGCCGCCCTCCCCCCGCGCCCCCGGGAATCGTCCCCACGCAGCCTGACAGGAAACTCCCGCATGACATAGCTTCGTTCCGCCGGGAGGGTGAAGGTCTTTCCCCGCCCCACTCCTTCCCCCTTCTCCCACCCACCCCCTGGGCCCGTGCGAGAAGCGCCGGGGGTGGGAGGGCTTCTTGAAGGGGGTTTGCCGGGCCCTAGTCGTCGTCACCCGTACCCCTATCCCCCCTCCCCCCACCCGAGGCTGGGCGTCTTCATGCAGCTCTTCCTGGAGGCCAGAGGTCACCGAAATGGGCCTCTAAGCTCAGGCAGACCATCCTCCCTCTCAGAGCTGTCACTTGGCATCCTCCTTGTGAGTGCGGATGGGGCATTTTATCCGGGGTTTATCCCGATCTCCTTGTTTTGTAACGCCCGGTGGTTTCCTCGTCTTGGTGCTTTTCCTAAGGTCGGGTTTATTTTTGTTTTATTCGGTGGTTTTGTTTGGTGGGGTTTTTTTGTGTGTGTGTTTGTGTCTGTATCGGTGTTTCTGATAGTCTTCGAGCTGGAACACCTTCAAAGGGAAAAAAATACTTGTTTTTAACAGGTGAGCGCCTGGGTGATCAGACTTTCTCAGATCCCTGTTAAATGGCTAGGGGTAGAGGCACCTAGAATTACCAGAACATTAGAAGGCCTTGTCCCAGACTGGCTGGCAGAACCATAGTGGTGCTTCCAAAAACAGCAGACAGCGTTTTCAAGCCACTTACCTCGTGTATTTTAAATCATTATTATTACTGTATCATGCTTAGGGTTCAGACAGTCTGTGTTTGTGTGCAGAGTTGCTTGTATTAGGTAATGGTGGTAATTACACTTGCTATGTAGGCCTAGCTCGAGCTCTGGCTCTCAGCTGAGGTGCCACAATCCCCTTCTCCCACGGATTCCTGCAATGATGAAAGGTCCCCTCCTGACTTCAGCATCTGCTTTTCTTCACGGTGGGTTTAAAACCTTGTAAGAACCGTGTCAGGTTGCATGTAATAAAGTGAGAGTGTGGTTATTTCCAGCACTCTGAAGCTGCAGAGAACGACATTCACTTGTAAATACCGCTGCAATATTGTGGTGAGGTAACTGGCAGTCTTGGGTTTTGAAAGCTTATAAGCATGCTTGAAGGTGAAAAATTATCTCCATTATGAAATCAATTGTGATGTGATCACCACATCTCTCTTTCACACAAATTCTGTTTGCTCTGTAAGAAAATGACTTTGGCTGAGTTGACCGACTTTACTACAGCTGATATCTACAAGTTAAACATTTGCTCGGAGCAATGAGCACCACCTGTACAGGCATATCTGATCACATTTCTGCTTTTTCTGTCTGTCTGGTTGCACCAGTGTAAGTTTTTATTTACAGAGGGTGACAAAACCAAAATTGTTGCTGTTACGGACTTTCAGTGTAAGTGAGACCTAGTGAGAAAGGAAGATGTTCCAGAAGATGAAGGAAATATATTATTTACTAAATACTTGAGGTTTTGTGCTCTTTCAATATGTCTTGGAAGAAGATCAAAGAGCACCAGAATCAAGCTGGAGGGTGTGTGAGAAGTGGAAGTACTGCATTGCTTGGTTTGACGATGGAGCCATGAAGTAGTGGAAAGAAAAGCGATTCGTCAAAACATTCTAGGTGGGTTGGAGAGATGAATGAGTGTGAAGGAGAACCAAGGTGTGAAATTGAAGTGTAGCAGACATGTTAAAGCCCTGAGTGTCAGGAGAGAAACCAGTGGAAGGTGTAAGAGATGGTGAAGTTTGCTCTGAATTAGCTAGCATAGAACTTTACAGGAATCTGCTGCAGAGGTTTTCATTCCCTAATTAACCCAGATGATGCTGTCTTTTAACTTTATTGAAAGTGAGTCACTTATTGCCGAAATGGTTTCCAAAGGATTAAGGTCAACACCAAACAGGTAGTACACTGGAGGAGGGAGGGCCGAGGAAATGAGTTCATCGGTTTTGGTTATAATAGAAATATCCTGCAGTTCCCTGTTTGGGAAGTGTGTTAGATCAAGGTGGGCAGTTAAAGTACTTGGAAAATTAAATGTAAATAACAATAGTTATAGGGTGCCATTTCTGGCACTTGCTGTCTTATGAAAATCAGTATGTCTGAGAAGTCCTGTTGAATATGTGAGCATCCTTAGCAATACAGAGTTATTACCATGCTCTTCTGCTCTGTGACCACCTATCTAGGGCTAAGCAACCTGTCGTCTGAATATGGCTAAGAGTTTGATTGCTGTGATGTGGTTAGGACATGACAGACTTTTGCAAAACCATGGGGCATGGATACCTGCTATTACCTAAACAGGAAAGAAACCTGTGTTGCCTTTAATTCCAAATATTGCCATGCCTGTGATGTTTTCAGACCCAAGATTAAAAACCAGAACAAAAATCCAGCAAAACTTCACAAAATCCCACAACAGGGGACATGGACACATGCACACAAAGCAACTAAGGTCTAGTGCACAAACTTTTTCTCCTAACATACAATTACTCAGATACAGTTATACATATTTTTTACTTCTGTAATAATGACTTTCTAAACAACCTGAGGTTTGTGGAGAGAGGCAGCGTGTTTTCAGCTCTGTTGGTCTAATAATAGGACCTTGCAGCTTGCAGTACTCTAAACATCTCTGGACCCAAAAGCTCACCTGTCTTTTCCAAGTATGTTGGTACTGCTCTCTATCAAGCTTGCCTCGTGCTTATTCGTAGGTCACTGTGGCTAGGGCAGCGCTGCGGTGTAAATCAGTAACAGACCCAAGCATCAAGAACAAGCTGTCTTGGTAGATGTAATTTATTCCTCCTCCCAGCCTACTTTTGCACAGTACACAGTTCAAAGTGCACCAGAATAATAAGAGGTGTGACTTGCGGACTGTGAAGAAAAGAGGTAGGGAAAATCATAGACACTTGGTACCCAGGCATACTGTCACCCAGTCTCTCGTTTGTGATGTGACAGAAGAATCAAGCACCCGAGTGTGACTATTTTCCCTGCTGTGAGCATTATTTAAAGTCTGGCTAAACTGCCTATTTGTAAATATTCTTAAAGCTTTTCAAAGCATGACTATAGTCAGGAACACTCTATAGGGGGAAATTGTCCTTTTATTACTTCCCCCCCCCACCCTCGCCCCTCCCAAAACACCAAAGCTACTGTTTGCATTACTTGAGGGCGTCTATGGCTTTTCTGTTGCCTTGTCTGACAAACGGCCTCTGTTCTTTTGCACGTTCCAAGTGATAGGACTGGCATTTGTCATTGCTTTCTGCTCTTAAGTGGTTATAACTTGTGTTGGTACGTCAGTCCATCCCATTTTCTCTTCTGTTTAGTTTACTGTAACTAGATCTGAGTTGGCTGCAAGTAAAGGCTTCTGCAGATCCACAATAAAACCCATCCAGCTGCTATTCTCTGTGGCTTACACAAGGACTTTGTAACTGGGACACAGTCTGAGCAAATTAATTTTCTTCCTAGCTATACCGATGATTTGGGTAAACTACAGCATGCTACTGCTTGTCATGTAGGACCGTGGTGTGATTTCCAGAACTGTGATGCATGGATGGCATTTTAGTGAGCCAGTGGGCTGAATGACTGGCATTAAAGATTAGTTGGTTCCATGGGAAAATACTAGTGTCTCTGTGCTCCCATAAATAGTTTAGAGCCGCTATAAACATCCTCTTGTAACTCTAGTAAATCATAAAAATACATATCTGGCAAGTGTATCCCACTGCATATGGCTCTCCTAAATGCCAAAGGCATTTCTGTTTGTACTGAAGTCATAAGTTATTAACCAGCCACTAAACTGAGAAAATAACTTTCTTGACAGGAAACATGAGGGCTGGTGTCTTAATGAACTGGAGTCCTTTACATTTCTTCTTTTGAAGACACTTTTACCTTCTGGTTTTTAGAACCTAGTGTGGACTAGTGACATTACTCAGGAGCTGTGCAGATAGATGTATGCTGAGTGCCCTGTTGCCAACCATGGAACTACAGACTGATCAAATTAATCTGAAACATATTTGCCTGATCAGATCCTAGCTGATCATCTGTTTTCTAATTTCAACAAGCATATTGTCAGTCTTGTTTACAGTTTTACTGGTCCATGCCATCCTGGTCAAAACACATTTATTGCAGGCTTGTGGGCTGCTTTTTTACCACTTGCTGGAGGTCAGAGATGGTGTAATGCAACTTCTCTTACTTTCACAGAAGTTGGAATCCTTGCCAAGTCCTACATTGATCAAGGACGTCTTATTCCAGATGACATCATGACACAGCTAATGCTGGATGAGCTAAAATGTCTAAATCAGTGCAACTGGCTATTGGATGGTAAGTTAGCAAATTGGCTATCACTATATATGGAAAGAAAACCTGCACTTGAAAGCTTGGAATGCTTTGTCCACTTTATGGGTAGCGTCTCTGGTACCCATCCTTGAGTTGTAGTAACTGGACAGGCTTTGTTGCCAATTTGTGGTAAGACCTTCTGCAGTCAGTCTGCCCCAGTTTCATTGGCTATAAAATGCTTTGGGCATCCGTCTTCCAGAGCGTTACAGGGATGTTTAGTTCATGCTGAAAAGGGTAGTTCAACACTCCAGTAACATTTCAAAGGTGGTAATTCCTACGCTTTGTTTACCTTTAAAAATATGCATTGAGAAGTTTCTGGTTTTAAAGCCTTTACTTGTTAAAGTCTTTGGGGAACAGATCGCTTCTGAAGAGTGGGCTTGTTGAGCTATTAAATAGAAAAATAGGTGTGTGATGCAGCAGCAAGGTAAGTATGGAAAGCACGTACTGCAGCAGTGCACAGTGTAATAAATCACTAACAAAAGCACTGCTTAAGTGCTCTAAAAGGTCTCTTTCATTTGCTCTTTGGCCCTGTTCTCTACAGTAAATAGTTCTGCAGTTCTGCAGCATAAGCTCATTGCCTCAGTTCACAGCAGAGGGAAAATGCATTTGCCCTGTCTTCGTGAACTGAATGGCCCTTGTTAGCCCAGCCCATGGGAGCACCGTTGGATGCACAGAGCAGAGATAATTCTGGATGTGTGTGTTTCCAGGTTCTAGTCACAACCTGTCTCAGTAGATAAGACTGAAAAGTTGTTCATTTGACTTTTTATTTAGAGGGACTGAAAAATCCACGGTGCTCTGTGTTCCTTAGTGCTTTATTTTAATTGGTTCTTGTACAGTGATCTGGTCTGGTGGCATTTTCACACTTAGAGTCCTCCTTAGTGAAGACAAAGAGTGAGTTCCCATGGTGAACAGCACAATCACAGAATCATAGAATCATTAAGGTTGGAAAAGACTTCCAAGTTCATCTAGTCCAGCTGCCTCCCTGCCACCTGTGTTACTAACCAAACCCTGTCTCCAAGTGCCTCATCCAGCCTTTCCTTGAACACCCTGAGGGACAGTGACTCCACCACCTCCCTGAGCAACCCATTCCAATGAAACATAATCTGTAAAGGAAAGATCTCCAGATGTTTTTTTTTCTTTAGCTCCAGGTCCTGTGTGCACACAGCTCCAGCCTGGTGGATCTGGATGTGTAGCCGTATAGGTGGACAACTCTTAACAGCAGGGTGGTGTGGAGACTGTACAAGAATAAACCAGTTTCTGTCGCAAGTTAACATGCTGCCTTCATAAACTTTTGGAGCAGAAGTTTTGTCTGCATCAGCATTTGTAGTGAGACTCAGTGAATTACAGTAGGGAGAGCTCTGGCATAATTGGCTCTGTAGGAACAATACTGTTCAGTAGAAATACATTAGCTGTGAAGTCTTTAATTTGGAGGCTGCAACTCAGAATGAACAGCTGAGATCAGCGAGGTCACACTGAATGGAGTTGCCAAGCTGCTTGTGTGTGTGTTTTGCCAAGTAACCATGTCCACTGCTTTACGATAGGTTGGTGGCTCCCAGAGTCGTAGCAGATGCAGCAGTATGAGTTGTGTGTGTGTGGTTATGATCTGCTTAGATCTATGTGCTTTATAATTAGGGCACTTTGTGCTCCTGGATTCTTCGTAATTCATCTCATCTCGTAGAGTATTTTTTTCTGCATTGAGAGAACAGTGTATTTGGCAAGTGCTGGCTCAATTTCAAAGAAATGCTTTAGTAAAGGCACTTTAATTTGTTGAAGCTTCTCATTACTGAGTCCCAAAGCAAACTCCTTTTCCAGCTGCACCACTGAGATGGGGCTGACTCACTTGTCAATAGTAAGGAAGAAGAGCAGTGCTGGAGCCCTGGCTATCCCTCTGCTCTTAACATTCAGAAGGATTTCCATGAGATAATGCAAATGTGAGAGGAATAGGATGAGGGCAGTTGGTGACTGTGATGCAAACCAGGTGCACCAGACTTAATGCATAAGGAAGAGCTTGTTCTGTGTTAATGAACTCTTTCTGTTTGTGATGTGCTAGGCAAGCCACAGTAGCTTTAAGACCATAAAGTTTGGGGTTTTTTCCTGTTGTAAGGCTAGTTTTTGCTGGTTCCCTATTCAGGCAGTGGACTCATCAACCAATGTTACACAATCTCAAATTTGTACCTATCAGTGCTTGCCTTTATGGAGAAGTCTGCTTGTACAGTATGATGAAAACTACACATTATGGAAGAACATGAGACTGTGTAAGAGCTTTGTGGGTTGAGGTATTATTCCATTGAATCTATGGTGCAATACTGTGTTCTGCAGTAGCTTTGACTGCTGATGTGGTCAATTTTTCATTTTAAATTCTTTGTGGACACCTTGGTTTTCTTGTTCTCTGTTTCATCCCATGCCCCCTTTCCCCCTTCCTTAAGTTCCACTAGATTTCTCTAGTAATAACACGTGCCTGTGGAGGCATGCTACTGGAGCTGTAGAGTTTTTGGGGCAAAATGCAGTGCCTTTTAAGTGAAGAGAGAGATTCCTGTTCAGCCTGAGTGTTCTCACAGTCGTCACTCCCAAGGACAGTTTGATGCACTAGACTTGCCAGAGCTCTTTCTAAAGCTCCTCTTTGATGTAACATTAACCCTGGACCGCTTCTGGTAGATACATTTGAATTACTGCAGCTGAGGAAAACAGGTTTGTAATGGTCACCTCCTTGAGCCAGAGTTAAGCAAATGTGGAAGTAGGAGTCGTTGTAAATGCTTCTGGGTTGTTCCAGACCTCTGAGTGAACTGTCTGTAGCTTTTGTTGTTCAAAATGTGTATACAATGTTTTTATTTAATATAATCCCTTTTTTTTTTTTGCATTTATTTGTAACACTGTTGGGAATATGATTAACTGAAATGAGGAAATGGAAGGTGGGAGGCATTTAACAAATTAAAATGCCGTAACACAATGAAAAATACTCAGAAAATCTGACACCTCTTTAGTCTTTAGTTTGACAATGCTTCCCCCCTGCCCGGTTTCTCAATTATTTTCTGTAATGACTGAATCCAGGTAATTCCTGCATTTGGATTTTTATGGAGTTGTTTCCTTTTAAAAGGTTTCCCCAGAACAGTCGCTCAGGCAGAAGCCCTGGATAAAGAATGTCAGATAGACACTGTGATTGACCTAGATGTGCCATTTGAGACCATAAAATGTCGGCTCACAGCACGCTGGATCCACCCTGCTAGTGGCAGAGTCTACAATCTTGAATTCAGCCCTCCCAAAGTGCAGGTAAGCAATGCACGTCGGTGTTGGCACTAAAGAAATGTTGCACTGTGTTTGGTAATTACAGAACAATATTATTTGCCTGTGTAGTTGCAAAACACAGTAGCTCAGAAGAAAAAGACTCATTTCACCACTTAGGAGCACAGAACTTTTCTGGTAATGTCCTGCCTCAGTTAGTGACCTGGTGGAAGTTCAGGCTGATGAACAGTGTGTGTGTTCCCTGCAGAATGAGACACCGTGGTGTTTTGTAAGCTCTTGTTAAAGCTGTTCACTGATCTGGGATGCTCTCTGTCTCGCGCACTGTCACAGGAGTTGGGCATGCTCTTAGCCTGTTCTGCAAGTCTGCAACCCGTGCAGTCCAAAATGTAGTTTCTTTTTGCTTCCTCCAGCAGACTAATTCTTTGTGTCTAGGAAGTACGCAGCATCATAGGCCAGAGGAATCCACCCAGCACTTTCCCCATGTTGAACCAGGACAGGTACCTCAAAGGGAACTGTTGCCATATTGCAAAATCAGAGTTGCCAGTTGGGGAAGCGCCTCAGCAGATCAAAGGAGTTATATCCTGAGATATCCTAAAAATAGTAACCTTGCAGATGTTTGTATGCTGTTACCTTAAGATTTTTAAGGAACTCAGGTTAGCCTTAGTGCAACTCAGCTTAAGCTGTATCTCATCCTTAACTAACTAAATTAGCTGTTGTGGCATCACACATTTCACCTGGACGCTCTGTTAAGTTACACCAGAAGGATAGCAGGCATTACAGTTTTTGGGTTTCAGTGCTGCAGGAAGAGGTCAGCTGAAGCAGCAGGTGAGCACTGGAAGGGAGCAACTGAAAACTCTGTTTAAAATGCGGTGATTTGAGTCACGGTTATTTTTAATTGCAGAAGAGCGTAGGCCAGCTGCCACAGAGAGCTAGCAGACCTACCCAAGAGCGTGTTTCAGCTGCAACAGCTTTGCTTTTGGGAGCACTCCACTGTGCCTTCCAGTAACTAGCAGGCATGTCACAATGTAGTCAAGCAGATTGCACTATTTAAGTGAAACCATCTGTGGTGGGTTCACCTGGCTGGATTTGGGCAACCAAAACCCTTCTGTCACTTCTCAGCTGGACAGGGGAAAGACGTAATAAAAGGCTCAGGGGTAGAGATGAGGATGGGGAGAGATCATTTAGCAATTACTGTCATTGGCAAAATAGACAAAAATAGAAAAAATGAATCTCATTTATTGCCCAATCAGAGCAATGACAAAAATTGCTTAGGGATATAGTTTAGTACAGGGCAGGTATGGGTGGACCCAATGATCTCAAAGGTCTTTTCCAACCTAGTGATTCTGAGAAATAAAACCAAATCTTAAAATGTTCCCTCCAGCCCTCCCTTCTTCCTGGGTTCAACTTTACTCCTAGTTCTCTGCCTCCTCTCCCCAAGTGGCACAGGGGGATGGTGAATGGGGGTGGGGATCAGTTTGTCATGAGTTGTCTCTGCCACTCCTTCTTCCTCAGGGGGAGGACTCCTCACGCTCTTCTCTGCACCAGTGTGGGGTCCCTCTTACAGGAGACAGTCCAACATGAGTCCTTCCCATGGGCTTCAGTTCCTCATGAACTGCCCTGGTGTGGGTCTCCTCCTTGGGGTGCAGACCTTCTGGAACATGACTGCTCCAGTGTGGGTCTCTCACAGGGTCACAAGTCCCACCAACAAACCTGCTCTCTCCATGGAGCCACAGGTCCTGCCAGGAGCTTCCTCCAGCACAGGCTTCTCATGGGGTCAAGAGCCTCCTCCATGTGTCTCCACCTGTTTCACCATGGTCTTGACCTTCCACAGGCTGCAGGTGGAATCTCTGCTCTGGTGCCTGGAGCACCTCCTCCTTCCTTTTCTTCACTAATCTGTGTGTCTACAGTTTCTCACATCTTTTCACTCCTTTTTCTGCCCCCAGAAAGATGGTGCTCAGGTTTTATTTTCTGTTTTGTTTTTCTTTCCCCTCTTAAATGTTATCTCAGAGGTGCTACCACTGTCACAGATGGGCTCAGGTTTGGTCAGTGGTGGGTCTAACCTTGAGCTGGCTGGTGTTGGCTCTGTGAGACACAGGGGAAGCTTCTAACTGCTGCTTGCAGAAGCCACCCCTGCAGCCACCCCCTACTATGAAAACCTTGCCATGCAAACCCAAAACACTATGGAGTGGAGCTGAACAGCTAAAAGACAGTTGCCTATTATCTAATAGACCTAAATGTTTACTTACTCAACAGATCCAAAAGATCATGGCTTTATAGGTAATAGGAGGTGGAAGGCTCAATGTTTGGTAGGTACTTATATTTGATAGGCACTATTACAGCTGCCTGCTCAGATGCTAGAAACACTGGAATGTTTAAAATGATTGTATTATGCACACAAGGTAAGTTTGACCCTATAAATCCATCTCTTAATATGACACAGATGTTCTGGCGTAGATTTTCTTCATGAACAGAGCAGCTTACTGAACACCAACAGTTACTGATTTTTCTGAAACTGACTGCCAGCATGCAAACAGGAAGGGCAAACATTTTTGTGATCTGATTTGCAGTGTGCTTGCAAGATTACTCGTTTCCCCTCCAAATGTCAGCTTAAACTTAACTTTTATTAAAATAAAAATTCCCAAGGATTTAATTAATATGGACGAAAGAACAAAGAGTCCCTTTCATCTGTGGTGGGCCATATCCTGTCCTTAGATGCACAATGAGTGGATGCACTGAAGGAGCCAACTTCTATACTACCTCCTAGTCTCTCGTAAGACACACCAGTGGTCAGTAATTTCTTCAGTTGTTGCTGGTTTTGAGGCTTAAAAGCTCCGGCATCACTTAGAGCACTTCTGTAAATTGAGGTGAAATGTGCAGTGAAGTAGGAACCATCATAGTTCACACATTATGTTCCTACCTCTCTTTACTGAATCCTAGTAAAACGTGAGCTGGCTTTTATACCATTTTCTGTACAGCTGTTGCTCTTCATTTTTGTGCCATCAAATCAAAGGGCTATTAACTTACTCCCCCATTTCAGTATTGTCAAACAGTGCCTCAGTTAGTCTCTTGCTTGTTTCCTCTTACGCAGGAACGTATTACCAAGGATGCTGGTTTCCCTCATATATGTATGCTTTGTCTGTATTTCCCATACTCAGTGGATGTTCCAGATGACAAATTAGTCAAGCTACTGTGACCTGATGTTCATTGGCAATACGGAGAAAATATTTTTAACTGGTGAACTCTTACTGGAAAGTCAACATCTTATATTCCAGATAAGATATGGGCAGTAACCTTTATAAGCAGAAGGCTAACTGGAAACTGATAATATTTCAAATAGAAAAATCACACAAAACATACTTAAACAGAAATAAATGCACACCAGTGTTTGCTTTTAACCACAATTAGGGCGTTGATGACATTACCGGAGAGCCACTTGTTCAGCGCGATGATGATAAGCCAGAGACAGTCACCAAGAGGCTGCAGGCTTATGATGCTCAAACAAAGCCTGTTCTAGAATATTACCGGTAAGTAGTATAAATCTGTTCTTCCACATTCTGAAATCTTCTTCCCCGTTAGCATAGTGGGGGAGTTTCAGTTACAGAGGTGCTGCAGCAGTGAATGCAGTATCAAGAGTAGCGGATCTTTCACCAGCTCACGAAGAAACCTGCCCGACAAAGCAAGTGTGTTTTCCACTGTTGGATGAAACCTCTTCAGAAGCCTGGTTAGCAGAAGAGCCTTTCATTGCAGCCATGTCTAGCTTTACAAAGACTGTTGTTCTTCATTCAGTACATTGTAGTACTATTCTGAGGAACAGCTCTGGTTAGTAGGGTAGCAGAAACATCTAATTTTGGGGGAGATTAAGCAGTATTTTCTGGATGTGTAAGCAGAAGCCCCCCAGTGAGGGCAAGTGGTCAGGAAGTGATACAGAAATAGAAAAGCTGTAAATCAGGATTTATGTATGGCTTTTCTAAGGACAGGACTATGATGGGCACTGCTAGCAAGACTTTGGGAATACTGACATTTGCATTGTGGAACGATAAACGATTAATTCTTTTAAAAGCCAAAATTGCACACAAAGTTTCTCTCAATGTAAAGCTGCAAATAGCACGTTGCGAATATACAGATATAGTAGGTCACTGTGCAGAGCTTTGTAGTCATATCTTGCTTAGACAAAGAAATCAGACTCTGTTTGGCAATATTCTGAAGTGATTGTCCACCCGCTAGCTCCATATTCACCACCCTTATGGTCTACCAGAACTGCTGAGCGGAAGACTAGAAGCTCCATCTTTGGGGTGGTTAATTTTTAAAGGAGGAGTTCTTCTGGATTGACAGTGATTCTCTTGACTCTGGTAGCTTTCTGAAGTGAAAACTCCTCAGGGCACCCCAGTAAGACACAGGGCTAAGCCTTGATTATAATTACCAATCACATAATACTTTACAGGTAGAACTAGCCACTAGAATTAATTCAGAATAACTTGGTTGTGCCGGGGTCACTTAGTTATTCTGAAGCACCTTCTTTGATCCTTGATCCTTTGATCCTTGAGGTCTACACACCATCCTTGAGGTTACAGCACCTGGGTTTGTCACAGCTGTTTGGGAGACTGCTGTGTACCATGTGCTGTGTGACTGCATTGGTGCTTAGTTTTACCCTTCATCACTCATTATTAAGTACTCTCTGGACAGCTTTGTGTTTTACGAACTGATGTGGCCAGCAGGTCACTGAGGAAGAGAGTAATGCATGCCCAGCTTGCGCTGCCAGAGATAGGGCTCTCCTTGGTGTTAAATCACATGATACTGACACGCTCTTGCCAGGGCAATCTTAGGGTGAGCTGGAAGTCTTGGAACATATATGCAATTTGACATCTGTAATGTTTTCTTCTTTTTCTTTCTTAGGGAAAGAGGGTTATTGAAATCATTCTCTGGAACAGAAACCAATAAGATCTGGCCACATATCTATGCTTTCCTCCAAACCAAGTTGCCAGATGTGAGCCAGAAAGGTGCTGCCACTCCCAGGTGAAAATAGGTCTAACTTTGCTCATCTGTCATAGTTTGCACTTGATTACATGAGATTCAGCAAAGATTTCTCTAAGTAGTCTGCCACACTGATCAGTAATTGAAGTCTAACATTGTCCTTAACTTACATTATGATAAAACTTTGTTGCCTGTGGTTGTCACTTTAATGCTGTATTATTTTTTTGTATTAAATATCTAATTTTTATAATACAGTAACTGGCTTTAACAAAAGCAGCTACTCTTGTCTCTTACTCAGAATATATTTGTTTCCAAGTATTGACTGGTGACAGAAACACATTTCAGAATACAGCTTAATTACAAAGTACATGGATTGATGTACTCACTCATGAAACACACTGTGAAGCAGTGATTAGAGGATGAAAGCATGTTCCTCAAATGTGTGTTTAGTTGGGGCTGGGTAGAAGCTATAAGGACCCATGACCACCAGCAAGAAGCTGTTCCAGACCAGAATACAGGCATACATACAGGTTGATATGGTGGAAGGCAGTCACTTTCTTTCAGTGTTGCTTGCACAGGAGTTAGTTCGCATGCAGACCCTGAGCAGCTGATTTTTTCAGTTACCCTTAACACTTGCTTGGTTGATGTGCCTTATGTTTATGTTTCTGCCATTAGAGCAGCTCTCTTCAGGCATGGGAAATGGGTTTCACTAATGTAAATGCACTTGTTAGAGCCTTTGTGCAGCTGTGAAATACTTTATTAGTAACAAGATCGCAGATACTGAACAGATTAAATGTAATCTGCTAAACCTGTAGTTAGAGGACCTTGACCATCTTTGAAAAACCAACTGCTCACTGATTCCCATGGTAGGATTTACAGTGGTCAAGTTATTAACTTTGTATTACCATAAAAAGTTTTAGTGCAGCAACTGGACTGGTTTTCATGAGTTCATTTCAAGAAGAGTTTGCAGAACTCGAGGAACGAAGAGCTCTGTCTAGGCAATGTCTGAAATAGCTGTGCCCTACTGATGCTGTCCCCACTTGCCTTTTGCAATGTGTAAACTACTACAGAGCTGTGGTGTTGGCATATCTTGGATTACATTTGCACATCTAACTTTAGTATTATTAATAATTAGGGCACATTTGGGTCTGTAATATGGTCACTGCAGAATTTCCAGTTTTCCTGTTACTCTGAATTAACGGTATGGGCAGCAGCTGTCACTGCAAGCAGCTTTGGTTACCTTGTAAATAAAGTTTGCTCAAGGCCAACAACTCATCCCTTCATCTTGAGAAATGTCTATATGGAAGCTGTAGGTGGAGTGAGGTTAGAGATGCACCTCCTCCAAAAAGCCATGGTTACAAAATAGCAGCAGCTACCACATCACAGTGAGAAACCCTGGTACCTGCTGCTTTTGTTTATGCATTTTGATTTTAATAAAAAGACACTATGGGGTTTTTTTTTGCCAACCTACACAAGTTGCAGTTAGCCCTAAGAGGGAAGGAATCTCCTTATGATTTGACACTTACTCGTACATGATGCAATTTTAGACCCTTAAAAACTTAATAACTCAGTATATCACAGGTTACTAGATGAATGTGGCTCTACTGCTAATAGTAATAATTGCAAGTCACTGCTACACCACCCTTACTACCCTTGTACATAATATTCAGTTAAAAGCCAACCTGAAGTTTCAATTTCCCTTAGCTTATTATTAAGGAAGTGGCAGTGTAAATAAATTGCTATCAAAGCATCTGGGACAGAGCTGCTGCTCACCCCTTTATCCTGTATCTGTGCGGAATAACTGCTCAAGAACAGGAGGTACATAAAAAGCTACTTCTGTAAGTGAATCTGGAGTTCCTATTTCTGCTATGGCATGCTAATACTCTCTCCAGTATACACTGCCAGCTTAGACCTTTCCCTGTCTTTACCAGAGCTGAAAATACTGAATCTCAGTGTGTTTGTCTATATTAGCAGCTGCAGGTTGACCGTGTTCATCAAACTATTGAAATGTGGATAGCTTCTAGGCCTTACGTACATACAATGAGGCCCATGGCTGTGTACTGATACCAGTAGTTGAGATATGATCTTCACTGGAGTCTTCTAATTACAGCATACCTTTCTAGAAACACAACTGCTATAATAGCAGTAGTATAGTAGAATTTTGTGTTGCAAGGGTTTGGTCTAGAAATGGTGTTTGGATTTCCATCCCATCAAAGAAGCAGCTTCCAGTGGTTTTCCACTTGAATTCTTTGAGTTGGCAATGGCAGAAACTTTCAAACTCTCCCTAACACCTTACTCTATATGAACTGCACCAAAGCTCTTCTCTGAAACCGAGTTACCCTAACCCTTGTACCTCAAGTTCCCTGTGTCACATACTTCTCCCCATAATGAGACTTTAAGAAAACCCAAGCAAACTGAAGTTAGGGTTATGAGCAAGAAGAGTCGGATGCAGAAATCATACAACCCAGCACTCAAATGTAGACAAGCACCACTTACATTTTTGGACAAAACCAAGTTACGTTTAATGAAAGCACAATGTAACATTTATATCCCCTTAGTAGAGGTAGAAAGCCAGTGTCTTAATCTAATCCATTCAGATCTGAAATACTGATACCAGACAGCGATTTATTGCTATTAGTGATAACTAAATTTGAGAGCTTATAATGTCAGCAAGGTAGCATGAATACAGTTGTGATCTCCAATATTCCTAGAGTAAAACACGTCCACATCTTTAGTAAGACAATAGCAGATTCTACCAAGAACCTACTGCTCCTTGTAAACATCGTATTTGTGCAGATTTATTTCTTCTTATACTTTAATTTCTAAAGTCATGAAAGGCAAGATTAGTAGCAGAAAACACATCCAGTTTCACATTCGGCAATATAAGAACCCTGCTCTTTAAGGACAGCCAAAAACCTAGCAGCACGTTTTCAAACAATATTACAAGGTTTGCTGAATTATCCACCCTTCAAACTCCCTTCCCCTTCAAACAAAACAACAAAAATCTGACACCAAAAATAAAGTGCAGTACCCAGAAAAAAGTGTCAAGAAAATAGCCATGTTTGTTTCCTTGAAAAAAACCCAACAAAACCAACAAAAAAACCCCACAAAAAACACCAAAAAACACAAACCAAAGAGAATAATTGGCCTCAGTCTTAACAGTATTATACTATGTCCATCATTTTAGAGTCGTCTTCATCTCTTTGTATCACAGAGTTCAAACTGCAGACATCTGTGTTTGTGGAACCTTGTAGATTGCCTGTATTCTGCAACAGAAAAGAGTGACAGCTGAATTCTCCATAACCGTATATATGGAGTGGGAGAGCGAAAGTAACAGACTTTAGCTTAGGTTGGACTTAATGTTATCCATCTTAAGATAAAACAGATTTGCTATAGTCAGGAAATAAGCTCTGGAAAAAAAAAAATCATCATCAACTCATGTTACTTTACTGTGCAAGAATTTAATTTGCTGACAGAGCTTGTATTTGGTTTCAGTATTTCTAGCAATTGTCCACACATTTTCTTAATCTGTTGGACCTTGAGAGGTACTTCAATCAAATTATTTCAAGTAATTAATTTCAACTATATGTCTTTACAAAATACCTAATTTTTGACCACCTCTCAAGTTGCTTCTTCATTCCAGAATGTGGCCTTCACTAGTACTGTAACAAAAAAACTAAGTACCCTCAGTTTCCCTTGTACCACAAGATACTTCCTTCAGGCTTGACTCACCTGAATGATCCTATGGATAGGATCACTCATGTTAAGCTCGTTTCACTGCCTGTGATTTCACTTCTAGCATCTGATCAGTTTAGTGATGCAGTGTTCATTTTTAGCATGAAAATGTGAAGGTACGGAACTAACATGCACTTTTGACCTTATGCTGATGCTTGCTGAACTCCAGCAAGCAAAAAAGAAAGCCCATATACACCTCACACTAATAACATGCATGTTATATCCTGAGCATTAGGAATAATCTTCTTTATATTTCAGAAAGGCAGGACCTGTATTTCTCAAGGCAGGAGCTAATCCTACTTCAGTTAAATTAGTTTCTAGAAGTAATGAACCTACCTGTGAAAAAGATGCCACCTCTCCTGCAAGAGCAGAATTGACACTGAAATCATGTAGTAACATAGTTTGAAAGCCATGTGATTGCAACCAGATTCTCACTCTTGTCTTGAAGGCCTCAAGTTCACTTTTAAAAGCCTCAAAATAGCCTTCTCCTGTCTGCAAAGAGGAAAATGAAATATTTGCACTTCAGTGTTCCCACATTTCTCCTGCATCGCTCTGGATTACTTTATTTCAGTAATGAGAACGGGACATTATTTTTGGCCCCACTGTGAACTACTTGTGAAAATACCCAGGTACACTGCAAAAATACAGGTGTAATTAGCCAAAGTCAGTCCCTAAACTGGCCTGTGTTTGCTGCTGTTAGTTATTACTTGTCTGTAACACCCCTGTTGTCCAGCTGCTATACCTTGCCCTCCCTCTGGGAAAAGCAAAATCTACTAAACTTTCATTTTGGGAATTAGAATTACACCGAAGTAGTCTGTCTAGAAAGGAATTGCTGACAGAACACCTACCCGTGAGCCTAAGTCAGTCAGTGAAATATGCAGGCTCTGATGGTTAGCAAGAAACCTTCTCTAAAACAGCAGGTCTATTGTACAGCATCAAGAGTTTCTCCCATCATTACCTAAGTTGACTTACTTTGGCTTTTTGGAAAAAGAGACGAAAACAGCCTCTTGGATCCACATTGCAGTTTCTGGCAATTTCTATAATAAACTGCATTACAACTGCTTGGTGTGCTACTTGCTCCATCAGAGCTCTTTTCTGGTGAGGAAAAAAAAAAGGGAAGTTACAAATTAAAAAATTTTTCCTGTAATTACACTTCTAGAATTCAGCATCATTTCTCTTTGATCTAGTTCTTAAGCAAAGGAGAACTGATGCTTAGAGAAGTGAGGGGACTGATCATTAGCTATGACTAGACAGGTATGTGACAATGCTCTGTAGAGCTTTTCTTGAGTAAAGCAAGAAAGGTGGGTAAGACAGTTAAACAGCTCATCAAGTTGGTCAGCTTTTCTGTACAGCAAGTGGGAAACTGTATCAGACAATTTAAACATCTTCATACCTGTTCAGCCTCCAGATGAAAACACCACAACATGAGATACCTGGATGTTTCTTCACATACAAGATATGGGTGATCAGACAAAAATCTTTGACTATCATCCCATCTGCTCAGCATACCTAATAAGAGAAGCATAGTTTAGATACTCTAAATGGGTAAATGATTTAATGCAGCAAAGAAATAGCTTGCATTGATTCCCCAGTGTATGTAACACCTTTGCAATTCACTAGCCACAGATCACAGAATGACAGGGTTGGAAGATAAGCCCTTCCCAAGTATTACTGTCAGGCCTGGTGTCTTATCAAACCAGCCATGATCAAAAAGCCCAAAGCCCTGCCTGTAACACCAGTCTGAGCCATGTATTTACAGACTGGATCCTTCTATTCCATCCCATGCCATTGCCTGCAACTGGAAGGAAGGGAACATAACTTGCACCCCAGACTTTCAGCAACTGTCCTGTGGCCTTGAAGCGTCTTTTCATTCCCCTCAGACTACACAATGCAGTTTCCTTACCACCCACCTGGAAGATCAGTAGTGGCTAATAGTCTGACAGCCACACCAGGCTGGGGAGTTGCCTAGTAATATCCCTGCCTTGGGCTCCATGAGTACTACAGACATCCCTGTGATGAGGGTCAACCTAGTACATTGGTCCCCCCTGTTCCCTTCAGGAGCAAGTCTCCCACAACTACAACTCTTTTTCTTCCTTGTTGGAGAGGTTGCTATATGGCTGGAAGGCCTATCTGGCCATGGTGGGACCTCTGGTGTAGTTTGCCTATCATCCACCTTAGAGTGGACATCTTCCAGCAGGGCCTCAGATCTATTGCTCAGAGGCACCTGGGGAGGCGAGGCAGGCAAGGAGAGCGTTCACCTTCTGCCACTGCCATGAACTTGTCTCCACTCACCCCCTTCATTTAGGCTTCTATCTTCCACCTGGCAGGGGCAGGACACAGGGACCCTCAATCCTGGGTGCTATCTGGCAGGTGCTCCCATGTCCATTGCCAGGAGGGCAGAGCCTGGCTCCACCAGTCTATCCCCATTTCAGCCTCCCTGATGCTCCCAAGCCTTTCATCTTTCAGCGTTTCAGCCTGTCTTGCAGCTGTGCCACTTGGCATCTGCCTGCTCCCACCACACAGAGCCGTTCTTACAGCTGCCCCTGCTAGGGGTGAGAGGCTGTGGCATCCCCTACAGCCTGTGACCTGCCCAGCCACGTCCATCGGTGGGAGCTGAGTTCCCACATCCATTTTGGTTGGTGTCAGGAGCGTGCTCTTCTGCTGGCATGCAGCTAAATTTGGGGGTTTTATTTATACATCTAACCAACACTGAAAGCATTATCAGATGGTATAATTCGATTTAAAGACAGTAAAAGTAGATTCTAGCAGTCACCTTTTCCTGTATTTTAGTGCACATCTAGCATCATAGTTTATGGATAGAGATTTACACTCAGGGATTGTGCAAACACATATCCTCTAAATGTTTGCAAGTAAGAAAACAAAGAAAAGAACATGCAACCTGACAAAATCAAAACTGCTTCTATCACATGAATTGCCTTTTTTTAAAGGAAATTTAAATCTGATTACAGAAACAGCTTGATCTCAAAAAGCAAAGCCACATCAGTCGTAGAAGCTAACTAGAAGACTGAATTGTGATAGCATGAAGCTACCTTCATGTAAAGAGCCGAGTTTAAAAATCAGAACTCAGTATCACTGACAGTCAACACTTCTGGCAACAGGTACCAGATGCACAGCTTCACCCCATCTATCAGTATAATTATAACTGGGCTAAAGATAATTCAGTGGTAATGACCTAAGCTAGTCTTAATTCTACCAAACTAGTAACTAAAGACATTTCTTTTGGCTGTTGAGAGTGCTATTCCAATGAAGTTCTTTATTGCTTGGAAGGCAGAGCAGGATCCAGAAACAGGACTCATACAATATGGCCAATGACATCCACTCTACCCCTTGGTAGGATCTAGCACAAAATAGGAGACTTAAAAGACCATTAATGTACTATCCTGTTTTACAGAGGACTTAAGTATTTTTAATTGAAACAGAAATACGACTTTGAATTTAGGAGGCAAGAAAACAATTTATGACATTCTGTAATAAGGTGTTTTTTGTAACAGCGTAATCTGAATTCAGACAGAGTAATTCTGCCCAACTTTCAGCCAGGAAGCCCGCAAGGAAGCCGGTTTCCTTCCACTGAAATGTAGAACAGTGGGGATGGGTTCTGATCCTGCTACCTTTACCAGTTAAGATATTTGAGAGAACCTACGCCTGTCACTGCTATTTGTATACTCTGATTGTGTGGTGCCTCAACTTGGTACTCGCAAGGACTGCTAAGGCTACCAGGGCTAGAAACACTTTCTTTAAAACTGTTTAAGATCCTCAGATGCCAAGTAGCTTCGTAAAAAATGAGTTCATACAAAGAATTTAATACTTCCAACTCGGCCCCAGTTTTGATTATTCTGGAATTCCAAATATGGCTATACTATACCATGGTCTGAAAACAGCCTTTAACTAAGAATGGAAAGCACTTCAGAGAACCATCAGAATTTCAGATTATAAAATCAGCTTTGAGCTTAATTGGGTTCAACAGCTGTAACAGTGCTAAAGTGACACCTAGTGGATAATTAAATACTCTTAAGAAACACAATTCCATGCACATACTCTCAGTGGGCATTTACTGACATTTCCCTTTAATCAGTCATTACACTTGTAGCTTAATAGCCACCACAAAAACGTGTATTAGGAGGAGACAGCTAGACAATCACATGCACTTTTATACATATGATATACTTTCATGGATGGTCCTGCCTTTTCCCACTGAAAGCAGAAAAAGGTGCTAGGCCCTGAGTTTTTAGGGCTTAAGCTCATTTAAGTATTACTTTTTCTATTAAATTCTTAATTCAAGTTCTTACTGGTCACAGGAACTAAACAAGCTCCTAGAGCTTACACCTTATTTTGTTTTTAAATTATTGCTTAACCTGATAAAATAAAGCCATTCAGTCTGTTAGCCAGGTCTTTAATTTGTTACCGTTTATTCTGTACAGTAAGGAGCAAATCCACACAGATTCTGTAGAAGTTTACACTGCACAATGTTGGCAAAAGCACACTCACCAAAGTGTCTAATCTTTTGTTCATGTTTTTGCATAAGTGGTTCAGACATGTCATCTTCAATTTCTTTTCTTTTTCGATTAATCAAACTCTAAGGAAGAGAAAATTTGTATTGTCACAGAAACACCTTTTTGTGAGATACAGGAATGTATTTATGTATGCTACTACTTAAAATGCTATGTTCTAATCTTATAGTCATGAAATACTTCTTTCAAAACAGTGCATTACCAAATAGTAGAGCTTAAAAGCAGTACTATAATCTACTGACCAAAGAACTCAAGCTTCTCTCCTCAGGTAGGAGCTTACATGATCAGCAGTGACAAACTACATTGCAACCAGGTTGTGGCTGAATCAGTGAAATGACAAGATGTGGTAGCTGCTCAAATAAATTGTGAAATCAAAGGTTTTTACTACAAACAAGTTCGTGCTAAGTAATCTGTATTACAGTAGTCGTTACTAGAAACAAACTAACAGCTTCACATTTTAATACTTTGGCACAGAGAAACATACTCTTCAAGTGAGGAAACTTGTTCAGCCCAGTTGGCAATACTTGCACTACACAGAATCTTAACACCATTCTGGATTGGAAGGGACATTTAAACACCCCCCACCATGGGCAGGGACACCTTCCATTAGATTACTTTGCTCAAAACGCCATCCAACCTGGCCTATATTACTACCAGTGCTGGGTCGTCCACAATTCCTCTGGACAGCCTGTTCTAGTATTTCAGTACCCTCATCATAAAAAATTTATTCCTTATATCCAAACTAAAGTTACCCTCTTTCAGTTTAAAACCTTGTCCTGTCACTGCACACCATGATAAAAAAATGTAAGCCACAAAAAGGTTAGTACAGTCTTCCTGGAACGATCTCTTCTCTCAGCCTGTCTCCATATGATGTTCCAGCCCTCTGATCATCTTTGGGGCCCTCCTCTGTACTCAGTCCAGCAGTTCCATGGCCTTCTTATGCTGGGGACCCCAGAGCTGGAGACAGTACTTCAGGTGGGGTGTCATGAGAGCACAGCAGAGGGGCAGAATCAGCTTCCTCGACCTGTTGATCACAGTTCTTTTGATGTTGCCCAGGATATGGGCTGCTTTCTGGGCAGCAAGTATATATTGCTAGCTCATTACTAATACCTAGATGACCCACACAAGTTTCAATCTGCACTTCTGGTAGCAAAAAGTCATCCAGATTTGTACTATGCATGCAGCTTGGTCCTTTTCATGAGACAAACTAAGAAAATAAAAGGCAACACATTTGTGCTATACTGAAGACAGAAGACAAGACTAGAAAAAGCAGAATTAAAAGAGGCTAATATTTTCATCCACACTGGTATAGGTCATACCTTATTAAATACCTCCTTGCTCACAGGATCGGTGTTCCACAGATTCTGTCTTTCCCTCTGGTTTAGTGCTTCTTCTTTTCTTCTCCACTCTTCCTCTCTCCATCTCAACTCCGCAGCTTCAGTCTTCGCTTGAGCAAATTCCTGATCGTAGGATTCGGAATTATGCAGTGCTAAGCTACCAAGTTTTTGGTGGGCTTCTGCTAGGTTCCATGTGCATTCCACAGAGTGCTTCACAAACTCTCTTTCTTTTTGACATGCCAATTCAATCCCCTGGCTGTATGTCTGTGAGGAAAGTCAGACATGCTATTTATGGAGGGAAAAATTGACAGTTTGCAGTTTGTATGCATGCAGACAGGCAAAAATCCCAAAGATAATATAATACTGTGTATCCAAGGTACCTTCCAGTGCATTCACAGGACTAAGGAAGCACGGTATTGTTCAGCTAGATGTTTCTTAGAGAGATTTTTAGCTGAAGCTGTGCTAAGTGAATTTGCAACTCCCGGCTTGCATACTGCTCTCAGTGACACTCTCCAGACAGCAAAAATACTTTTGACACAGCTGAAACCCCGCTGGCTGTCTTTGGGCTGCAATATTAGCAACAGCCAAGGATGAGAACACTCTGGATATCTACTTCTAAGAAAGTATCAGTTTTGTGATGTCAGATCACAACAGTAAAGTAACTGCTGCTGCCTATATTCGGATATGGGTTAGTATCTAACAGGTAGCCAACACCTTCCCTTGAACTGACAGTGAAAGTAGAATCTAAGTTAAGAAGCTGTGGCTCAGCACTAGCATCAGCCTCTTTTAGGTATAATCTATTGAGGTGGTCACCCACATATCTAGGAAAGTGACCTCTTAAGCAGCAACACTTGTATTATTTCCAGGTAAGCACTGGGAATTCACACTCAGGAACTTAAAGATCATCCTCTAAAACATGTTGTGCTTTCCCACCAAGCATGGGG
The DNA here is from genome assembly GCA_027925045.1 of Hypotaenidia okinawae. NCBI lineage: Eukaryota > Metazoa > Chordata > Aves > Gruiformes > Rallidae > Hypotaenidia > Hypotaenidia okinawae. The sequence goes on along the minus strand of BSDF01000005.1, from coordinate 35,482,713 downwards.
AATAAGCATGCATACAGACTAGTTCCTGAGCCTTCCAGTGCTCTATTACAAAATTGTAGTGCTAATAATGTCTGGCAGAGTGCTGTCACAGTTTAGCCCCAGCCAGCAGCTGAGCACCATGTGGCTGTTCACTCACCATCTACTGCCACAGCAGGATGGAGAGGAGAGTGAAAGGCAAACCTCATGGGTTGGGATAAGGGCAGTTTGCTGGGACAGCACAGGGAGAGGGGAAATAACAGGGCTTTAATATTACAGAATATACAAACCTGGTGAGACATGATGCAGTTTTCCACCAAACCACACAATTCTGACTGTATGGCTCAGACTCATCCCAAAGCTGGAGTGTCCCCGAGCCACATATCCTGGAGCTGCACCTCCCTAACTAGCCCCCTTTTATACCAAGCACAATGTCATGGTATGGAATATCCCCTCTGGCCAGTTTGGGTCTCTTGTCCCGGCTGTGTCCCCTTCCAGCCTCCTGGATGCCCCCCACCCTCTCACTAGCAGGGCACTGCAAGGAGCTTTAAGGAAGCTGCTGTGCAACAACTAAACCATCAGTGTGTTATCACCAGTATTCCCATCCTAAACCCCAAACACAGCACTGTTCCAGCTACTAGAATGAAAGTTAAACTCTATCCTAGACAAACCCAGAGCACACTCCACTCCTTATTCTACACCACTCAGATCACACCCATACCCAGTAGCTCCCTCAAGCACCACAGTCTTTAAACTGAGAACACAGAGGGACATGAAGGACAACACGGGCTGTGGAAGAATATTTGAAGGAAACTTTAAAGTAGGTACATCAAAGTTCTGGGGCCAACCTTACCTGCAAATGGCCGCGTTTTTAGTGCTTTTTAATGGGAAGCTGAAAGCGTCGCTGTGTGGAAGACACGCACAGCTCGATGCGAGCAGGCACAGAAGCCGCGACAGCGCAGCCATCAACCGCCAAGCTGCCCCAGCCCACAGGGAAACACACCGCCTATAAATCTGCTTTTTAGACCTAAGGATGCTGGGATAACTTCAGCCCAGCGCCTTCCACGCCGTTCGCCAGGCGTGGAATTATTACTCACGGTCGGTGTCAGGCGTCAGATCCTCCCCCGCGGCGACAGCGCACCTGCCCCTCCTGGAGCGCTCCGCGGCGGCGGAGCGGCCCCACCGAGGAGCGGGCACTTCCGCGTAGCCCCGACCCGACCCGGACATCGTGGCGACACCGCGTCCCGCCGCGTCCCCCGCCGGCGGGGACGGGCCGCAGCCGCGGGGCAGCCGAAGCGCCGGCGGGCACTGACCCGCTTCGCTCCGCGCCCGCCGGGACGGGGGAAGCTGCGCCAGCGGGGGCGGACTGCGGCGCCAGGAGCCGGCCGGCGGGGGTATACCTGTACTTCCGGCGGGCGCTGGCGGGAGCTAGGAGAGAGCCCCCGCTCCTTGTCCTCTTCCTCCGAAGAGCCGCCGTCCAGAGAGCGAGGGAGCCACAGTGCCATCTCTGCCGCCGAGCTGCCACTGATGACCGACTGCAGCCGCCCGCGGCGCTTATACACCTCACCGGAAATGAGGCGGTCACCACTTCCGGCAATCTAAGCGTGCCGCCGCGCTCCCGCCCCCGGCGCCGTTGGGCGGAGCCTGCGCTGGGGGTTCCGAGCTAGTTAGTGCTGGGCTGGCGGGGCTAGAGCCGGGGTAGAGGCTGGATGGCGGGCTGTGTGCCTGTGAGGAAGTGTAGCCTCTGTGGGTCATGGTCTGAGACTAGCGGTCACGGTGCTGAGAAGCTCCGGCGCGTCCCTGCTCCGAGTGCTGTGTGCCGGGCACCTGGCAGGCGGTGCCGGGAAGGACGGGGTCGGGGGGGATGCGGGTCGGGCCGGGCCGGGCCGGTGCCGGCTGTCGCGGCACGCCGCCCGCCTTGGCCCCGCGGCTCAGGGGCTGCAGACGGTGATCGTCGAGCTGCAGGCCCGCGCGGTGAGGCTGCGGGCAGCGCCGGGAGCCCGGGGCGGGAGGGAGGGAGGGAGTGAGTAGCGGGTCGCCACAGACAGCCGGTGCGGGAGGGCGGCGGGGCGCAGGGGGGTGGAAACTTGTCACCGCGGTTATTCGGGACCCTGAGGTGCCACACTGTACAACAAAGCTACTCACTCACTGGTGCGTGAACAGGTGTGCACCTGTATGCAGACTTCACGTGTGTCTGTGTGTATACGTATACCATGTGTGTACAGCTGTGAACACACCTTAAATTGTAAGAGCTCCTGGGCAGCTGTCAGGTTTTAAGAGCTTGGTTCTCGCCTGGGAATGGAAGCTAATGTAAAGTGAGGCCATACGTTTCCACTGCTAATACCCCTGTGAAGGTTAGGATGTGCCCTTGTTGTAGCCATAGTTTTTCATCCTAGGGTTGAAAAACTCAAGGCTCTTCCTCCAAGCAGGAGCCAGTTGCTGGTTCTTTGGGGTTGCAGGTATAAAGTCTGCTAGAAATAGGGTAAAAGGAAAAAGTTAAATTAAACCTAGAGGTTTTCTTGCTGTGAGACTTTTATGCATTGAAGGGGATTGCTGGTGGTGTGCAATTGGATCATACTGATACGTTGCTCATAGCAGGTCTTCTCATCAGATGCAAGAAAAAAGCGTTGGGGTTTCAGTCATTTGTTTCCTTGTAGGTATCAAATGTTTCTCTCGTGTGCTGAGGTCTGTGAAGTCAGTCCCCATTTCATAAGAGAAAAGTCAAAAGTACAAAATCAGCGATCTCCCAATGATGTATCTTAATCTGGCACCCTTTTGAGATTGACAGTAATAAAGCCGAGGCCCTGGTGAGTCTCTGTCTGAGATAGAGTCTCGCAGACTTGGACTGATGCCGGTATCTAAGACTGGACTAAGAAGTCTCATGTGAAACTTTGTTTTTTATTTCCCTAAGGTTACACTTCCTCCTGTGGTTCTGCCCCAGAAACATGACATCTTTTTCAGTGTGTGCGTGTTGGGTCAATGCAAAGGCGGGATGACTTCCTCCTGTTTTCCCTCTTGTTTCATGAGACAATGTCCTTTGAAAAGGTGACTTTCACTTGCCAGGTGCCTTAGGTTAGAAAGTCTAATGTCTGAAGCCTTGTACAGGCTGTAATTCATGAATAGTCTTATTTTGCTATAATAACTGGTAGGTTATTATTGTTTCACATGTACTGCGATGTAAGGTGGAGTATTAGGCCCTTTCCTGGAATTCTGGGATTTCTGTAAGACTTCATGGTCTGGAGCTTTGACAGCAGTGGTTACGAAATGTCATCTCCACACGGACAGTCCTTACCTAATCTCAGTGATGCCAACAATGGATATGTGGTATGTTCTATTCCAGATGATTGGTCTGTAAGCAATATGATACCTCAATTCTAATACAGCTATCATCTATTCAAGACTTCTGTCATTACAGCAGGCACGTGACATAAATGAAGATCCAAATAAATAATACTCAAATGGTTTTGCTGCCATTTTACTTGCCATACTAACAGCTGAAACGATGAGAACAGGAGTCGTCAGCATGTTTTTCCTGTGCTTATTGGTTATGGTTCTGGTGAATGGTACTTTTTGTTTAAATATTGTTTTTTAAAAAACGGTATAAGACAGAATGGCTATGTCTGTTGACAAGAAAACCATTCTGAAGTCATTTAAAAACAAGAATAGACAACGTTCAGAGGAACAATTATCTTTCTTACCTATTTCTTTCAGACTCTTCTCTGTTCTTTTCCAAACCTGTCTGTTTCTCTAACATTCTTTGCATCTGGTTCAGGGACATGATTACTTTGGCTTTCTGAATGTGGTTATTATTGACACAAGTGAAAACTACATAGTTGATACATCTGAAAATCTCCAAAGTATAATTTTCATTAATGCCTTTACCTGATCTGAAGGCAAACACAGCTCTGAACACAGGACTCTCTAGTTGCTGCAATAAAAGCCCATAGCCAAGTTCTGACGAGAAATGGGTAATAAAAGACTTCTCTGGAAGAACAGTTTCTTGTACATTTACCTGGTCTTAAAAGGAGCATCAACATAATGGCATGAAATAGTTATTATAAAATGAGTTTGGTTTTCTGTCTTACAGTAACGTGTTTCTGTGTCTGTGACCTTGCATGTTAACTTTACAGGTGTTAACTAGCATGAAGCAATGTATTTTCTTAGGGAAAACATGACCTTGCCCAGCCCTCCTAAAAAAGACTATTGCTAAAATACTGTCCGAAACCACTGATATTATTTGAAGAAAGACACTGGCACATTTGAAAGAAACAAAAAAGCAGCAAGGTGCAGCTGAGGGCATTTCTTTAGGCAGATGAAATCCTCATCATGAATGCCCAAGTAAAATCAGTGGTAAAGTTCCCATTTACTTCAAACAGGTCAGAATTTCAGTCCAAGGCAAGGCATGAGTAGGGTTATAAGACATAATTTGTTGTAGTAAAGCAGACAAGAGTAGGCAAGTGCATTTGAATATGTTTCTTAGAAGACATGTCATAGAAGATATCTTAATTATCTAAAAATTTTAAAGGTGTTAGGCTGATCTTCACATAATACATGAAGCATACAGGAAAACGTCTTCAAACTTTCTCATTTGTCTATAATCCCTGTGGAGGATTAGCTGTGTTTTAAGATGCTTACAGTTAAGACTTTGTTTTACTTTGTTCTAGTTTGTTTTGGGTTTTGTTGTGATGTGTCCCATAGTCAAGATACGTCAAGAATTCAAGTGTTTTCCAAACTTCCTAACTGGACTTGTGGTTCTGCGGTTTCACAGTTCATAAAATTGCATGCATGGTACTGTAAACATGATAATTCTTCCTACCAAGTACAGAGTGTTCTCAAGTCAGTGCAGACCTGGATGAATATGCAGTTTCAGCTTTCAACTGTTTTTTTCTGAAATGTGTATGCTTTCGAAACATGTATGTTCCAAAAGAATGTAAAAGACATCTTAAAGTACACAAGCATATATATATATATATAATCAGTTAAGTTTGATTTTGCTTACTGTCAGCTTGACAAAGAATAGGGGAATTATTTTGAATAGGTCCTCCTGTGAATGCTAGATTATTAAATTAATTGGTGTTAAAATTAATTTGTTTACTTTGTACTGTTTTCTTAAAGGTGTTTGAAAGTACCATAGATCCTGCTGCAGTCAATTACATGCTTTAAAGAAAGTATGATTTTTAAAATGTGTGTATAGTTGAACATCTAGAAATGATGAAGTAGGTCCATGTGTTCACAATGTCTGTCCATCTGCTTGCCCTTCTACAGTGTATGACCTGGTACACCTTGGTTCCTTTATACATTGCTGTTAATTGAGCCATTTGAGTGTCAACTTCTGCCTCCTCTTGATTATCTGAGTTTTCTATTCTGAAGCTGGTCTCTGTTCTGACACCTAGTGTGACACAGGGCTGACCTGACAGGTCTGCTTTTTATTTCTTCCATCGGCAATTCTTTATTTTGAAGTCTGTGAGAAGTCATTAATTTAATGACTAGGCAGTCTTTTAAAGGCCAGAATCTTAACTTATAGTTTGTAGAGGGTGTGGGGAGAAGGGGGTGGGGGGGAAAGTAACTTGTCTACACTCTGTTTCATCAGTGCAGGTCACCTTTGGCCAGACTTCTTCAGTCATACATACAGGAGGGGTGTTGTATTAATTTAAAAGTTTTCTCTTTCTCTTTCTCTTCTGTCTTTTCTCCACTCTTCTATTTCCTTTGCTGTCCTTCCAGCAACCCTTCCTGTATATATTGAATTAACTCAGCTTTTGTCTTCAGGTAATAGACAAGTAAATATTTTTCCACATGCTAGTTAATTTGAGACTGGAAAGGATATTAGTGGGTGTTGGGTTTATGTCATGTCCTCTAGCTTTATCTCCCTTGGAAATCTCAGGACCTCCTCCAATGCTATTTCCTTCTCCTCCATCATTTCCCATATATTCCTGGGTGTGCATGAGGAGAAAAAAACCCACAACCTTTCTTCTGATTAGAATTGTTGAATAATTTGTTAGGATCAGTCAGGTTGCTTTGGTTTCTTTACCCTGATTTTCTTTTTTCTAATAGTATTCTAGTTTAGTAGTCTAGTTTGCTAGTAACATTCAAATAGAGAACAAATTAATAGAGTTCATCTTGGCAGATAGTACTGTTGGTCTTCTGCAGACGATGTTTTTTTTTAAGACAGGGAAAAGGCAAATGGACACCAGGTGACAGATGAGCACTGTTGATAAGGTCACTCATTACAGAGCATTCTAAAACTGCCAGTAATTTGTTAAAATTGTTTGTGTTTTTGTAATGGAAGATTCAAAGTATGCTTTATGTTCCCTGTGTAATAAACATTGCTTGTACATTTTGTATTTGTTTTTCAAAATGTTTTGCTTCAGATATTCATCTTTCCCTTTCTTCCCTTTGCTTTTAAGGGTTGCTGATACAATAAAGGGTTATTTGTGATGTCATCACTGGTTCAAAAACATTGATACTGGAAAAAAGAGTTGCAGACACTCCAACGAGAAAATCTACTGTTATCTCTACATAAAAGCTTAAACAAGGCCCAGATCTCTGGTAGTCCAGAGAGTGCTTATTTTCTCATATGATTACTTCCATGCACACTGTCAGGTAGCTAGGTGTAGCGTATAATTGTTTGTCCCTTGGGCGTAGCAGATTTTCTCTCTGTGTGTTAGGACAGAAAAGACTCTTCAGTGATAACTTTAAAAGGAATGAGGCTGTTTTAAAAAGTGCTAAAGGATTTAATAGTCTCAGCACATTCAGGCCCTGTAGAACACCTGCTCATTATGCTGTATAGTACCTACAGTCCTTTCATGACTCAAGCTTCCAAGTGTTTTCCCTTTTATGTGCGCCTTCGAGATTTTGCTTGCTTTTTGTGCAGTGGGGTATGCTGTCCTCTTTCAACTTTCTAAACTAAAAAATGGTAAAGAAAACCTTAGCATATTCCTCGTGAGAGGAACCAGTAAACCGACTATTTACCTTCTTTTTGTAGTGTCAAAAGATCATAGAAGAAGCTTTCCTGGTGACTATAAAGCTGGGATCCATTAGATAGACAAGCTTTACGAGCATGATTATAAAAGATGAACCTTTGAATAGCATCAAAAGTGTAACTCATGATTAGCTTCTTCTGAAAATGTTCTTCCTTACACTATTGTTAATCACCAAATTGCAGGGTTTGTTTTCAGTCTGGTTAGAAGTGAACATACAGAGCCCATCCAAGTGAAGGCAGTAGCAGCCTTTATAGCATTGTATGCATTGTGGGCACCGTAGTGTCTCATTTCAGGAAGGCAAAACCCTTGCTGTTGTTTCTGAGCCTGGAACTGGACAAGGCTTGTAGGTTACCTCCTGTGGTGGGAGCTTATGAAAGTATCTTCTGTCTTGGACTGTAACTCTGTTGTTTGCCTTCAAACCTTGCAGTCGTCTTCAGCCCCAAAATACTTTGGAGCACTTGTGACGACTGGAAAGTGGTGACAGCATCAAACTCTAGTGCTGCTCTTCTAAGTCAAACCTTTCAAAGCTTATAAAAATGTAAATGGCTTCCTTCCCTCTTGCCCTCTTCATTTCATGTTCAGAAGATAAAGTAGTCAGGTGCAGCATAGTCACAGTGCTGGAGATAGAGTGAATAAGCCATTTGTTGGAGAAGCAGCAAAAAAACCCCAACCCCTGCAGTTAAGCAGGGCCACAAAAAAAAAAAAAAAAAAACCCCAAACAGCAAACCTGATGTTTCTGTCTTCTTTCTTATACACAGATACAGAACCAAATGATTTGGGTTATCTCATTTTCTGTGGTTTTATTTGCTGTGGCCCCCAAGAATGATGAGCTGGAAGGTTTGCTGACAGAGAGTATACTAAAAAGGAACTGCTGTTTTAAATGTTTATTTCCAACATTGATTCTAAGTCTGTGTGCCATTCCTGCACCACGGTAGGCCCACTAATGTCCCAACCACTGCCTATTACTGGCAGCATCTTTATGCATGAGAGGGGCAGTATTCTGTCAAGGACATTCATAATTTACTGAATTTTCATTTGCACAACCATTAATGAAAATTCCACATAGCGACCGTGAAAGCTATTTTTCTGTGCTGGTGTTTTATTCTTTCAGAAGAGGATGACCTGGCAGTTTATGAAGAGAATACATGAGAATTTCTGTTCCCAGAGCACAAGCTGACTCCTGCATATCCTGGTGTGAATAGAGAATTACTGATGAAAACTCCTCATTTCCCTGTAAGTTGTTCCAAACTGGTACTTATTCTGTGTGTCTGAAGAAGGAAGGAATTTCTCTACTTAAGAATAGTGCTAGGAGAAGTAAGGAAAGGGGGTCAGCAGAACAGCCAACTTGGACTTCCGTAGAGAAGACTTTGGACTGTTCAGAAAGCTGCTTGGTAAGATTCCATGGGAGGCAGCCCTTGAGGGCAAAGGAGCCCAAGAAGGAAATCTTGGTGGCACAAGAGCAGGCTGTCCCAGTGTGCTGGAAAAGAAGCTGGCAAGGAAGGAAACCAGCTTGGCTGAGTAGCAAGATCTGGGAGGATAACAGGAAAGAAAGAGGAAAATCTATGAGCTTTGGAATAAGGGGCAGGCATCTCAGGATGACTGGCCAATTCTGTGAAAGAGAATAAAAAATCTTTCTATAGATACATCAACAGTAAAAGGAGGGTCAAGGAGAATCTCCAGCCCTTACTGGATGCAGGGAGAACAATAGTGACAAGGGATGAGGACAAGGCTGAGGTACTCAACTCCTCCTTTGCCTCAGTCTTTAATAGTAAGGTGAGATGTTCCCTGGATATTCAGCCTCATGACCTACCTGGCTGACAGGGAGGGAGAGCAGAACAAAGCTTACATGATCAGTGTGGAAATAGTTGGAGACCTACTTGAGCAATTAGACACCCACAAGTCAATGGGGCCGAATGGGATCCACCTGAGAGTTTTGAGGAAGCTGGTGGATGTGTTTGCCAAACCCTTTCCATGATCTACCAGTGATCTTGGCAGACTGGGGAAGTTTCGTTTGACTGGAGGCTGGCAGATGTTACACCCGTATACAAGAAAGGTCAGAGGGAGGATCCAGGGAACTACAGGCCTGTCAGTCTGACCTCAGTGCCAGGGAAGATCATGGAAAGGGTCATCCTGGGTGCTATCATGCAGCACATGGGATCAGGCCTAGTCAACATGGGTTTACAAAAGGCAGATCCTGTCAAACTAACCTGATTCCCTTCCATGATAAAGTGACCTGCTTAGTGGGCAACGGAAAGGCTGTGGATGTGGTCTACTTGGACTTCAGTAAAGCCTTTGACATGTTTTCTCACAGCATTCTGATTGAGAAACTGGCTGCCACTGGCCTGGACTGGACCCTCAGCTGGGTTAAAAACTGGCTGGATGGCCAGGCCCAAAGGGTGATGGTAAATGGAACAAAATCCAGCTGGAGGCCGGTCACGAGTGGCGTCCCCCAGGGCTCAGTCCTGGGTCCAGTTTTGTTCAACATCTTTATCAGTGACCTCGATGAAGGGATTGAATGCTCCCTCAGTAAGTTTGCAGATGACACTAAACTGGGAGGAAGCGTTGATCTGCCTGAGGGTAGGGAGGCTCTTCAGAGGGATCTGAACAGACTGGACTGATGGGCTGAGACCAATGGGATGAAGTTTAACAAGGTCAAGTGTAGAGTGCTGCACATGGGACATAACAACCCCATGCAGCGCTACAGGACTAGGGGAGACTGGCTGGAGAGCTGTCAGGCAGAGAAGGACCTGGGGGTGTTGGTTGACTGCAGGCTGAATATGAGTCAGCAGTGTGCCCAGGTGGGCAGGAAAGCCAATGGCATCCTGGCTTGTATCAAAAATAGTGTGGCCAGTAGGCCTAGGGAGGTGATTGTGCATTGGTGAGGCTGCACCTCGAGTGCTGAGTCCAGTTCTGGGCTCCTCACCATAAGAAGGACATTGAGGTCCTTGAGCAAGTCCAGAGAAGGGCAACCAGGCTGGTGAAGGGGCTGAAGTGCAAATCATATGAGGAGCAGCTGAGGGAGCTGGGGATGTTTAGCTTGGAGAAAAGGAGGCTGAGGGGAGACCTTCTCACCACCTACAGCTACCTGACAGGAGGTTGTGGAGAGGTGGGTGATGGTCTTTTCAGCCAGGTGACAGGTGATAGGAAGAGGGGAAATGGCCTTAAGCTGTGCCAGGGCATCTTCAGGTTAGATGTTAGGAAAAAGTTCTTCAATGACATGTCATTTTAGATTCCTAAAACTTGCAAATGTTTCTTGCTGTGCATGTTGTTGGGATGTGGAACAGGCTGCCCAGGGAGGTAGTTGAGTCACCATCCCTGCATGTGTTTAAAAAAAGGGTAGAACAGGTACTTGGAGATGTGGTGTAGTAGAGGACAGGGACAGTTGGACACAATGATCTTAAAGGTCTTTTCCAACCTTGTGATTTTGTGATTCTACTTAGTAGCAACTTTGTGAGTACTGAAGTTTGACTATCCCTTTGGTCCTTGTTGGCTACTGAGAGAGAGGGCCATGTGCTATAGAAAATGGCTGCTAGAGTCTTCTGCAGGCCTGCTTATAGCGCCTCTGAGAATCACAGATAGGAGACAAAGACTCCACCAGAACACGGAGTGCCAGGAAGGCTGCAAAGTTTGGCCCGTTAAGGGCATTGGGATGTTTATTTGCATATAAATGTAAGCAGTTGTCAGACACAAAAGGCCGGGAAGGCAGAGGGTACCCAAGAGAGAGATTGCCCCTGCAGCCCCAGCTGAAGCACATGGAGTAGCTGGAGGAAAGGACCCATGGAGGAGGCAGAAACCTGATCTGGTCGGTGGAGAGGCTCCACGCTGGATGGAGCCAGTGGAGACATAGAGAAGATGCCGTGACTGACGTTGGGATGAGCCCCTGCCAGCACAAGTGACCTACAGAGATGAGCCAAACAGGTTTGCTGGGGGAGGCATCATAGCCCCGTGGAGGACTGGGACTGAGAGACACTGTGATTTGTTGCTGCCTGCCAGAGCAGAGATGAAGGCCGGTGGGAAGAGATTTGCCTTGGAGAAAGTTCGTGGAGGACTGGCTCTTGTGGGTGAGATCCTATGGTGCAGCAGAGGGAGGCTGTGTGGAATGGATGCCCCCATCCCGGCCGAGAAGGAAACCATCTTACAAGGGACTGACCAAAGTCCCCATCTCCTAGTCCCTGCCCCCCTGTCCTGTGCTGTGAGCAGGAGAGGGGAAGAAGGGAGCAAAATCATGGCTGAAAGGGAAGTCTGCTTTAGACCGGGAGCAAACTTCTAACTAAAGCCTACTAAGGAGGGAGTGGTGGGGGAAAAGTGTTTGCCTGGTTGCATTTGTTTCAAGATTGTTGGTTGCACTCCTGACTCTGGTTCCTTTTCACTGTTTTCTCTTTAGTGTAGTGTAATAAATGAGATAACTTTCTCTCCTGCACTCTGTGTTGAGTCTGTTTTGCCCGCGTCATTAACGAGTTTGTCTCTTGAGCTGCCCAATTATGTTATTTCTCTCCTGTCCAACTAAGAAGGGGAGTAATAGTCTGATTTTGGTGGGCATCTGGCCTTTGGCCAGGGCTCAACCACCATAGTCCTGATGAGTTGAGGGAGATGCTCATGTGCTCTTTTGAATAGAAAATGCCTCAGAGAATGTGCTGGGTTTGTGCTGGCTGTTACAGACAATCTCTCTGCATAGGCAGGTTAGAAAACCTAATAGGAAAATATTGTGTTTGTTTATGTATGGCCATGCAAATATCATGTGAATGTGCCAGGTTCTCAGAAAAAAATTGAAGTTTCTTTGTAGTAATTGCCCTTGAAGATGCCAGTTTTCTGTCCATTTTCTTTCCCGTATGTACAGGCCTTGTTTTTTCACTCTGTTCTCACTTACCTCTGGGGGTCTTTCCTTGTAATCTTTCCAGTGCTTATTCTTTCTAGGGTTTGTTGTTTCCTGAAGCAGGAATAGCCGCCTAAAATGATTATGTTTTCAATCCTTTCACCACATTATGGATTAGATTGTGAGAAAGACAGTGCAACTGACTTGAATTTTAACCTGGGTCTATTGCAGCTTAGAACAGAACAGAGAGGAGCATCCTTCTGGCAGACTCAAATTTGCATTGATTCATTCGTAAAGGTCTTCTAATTACAAACTAGGAATACCATTATTTCACAGAAAAAGCTATGGGTATGTGTGTAAATTGTAGGCATAGAAAATACTAGACTCAAGAATAATAATTAGAGAGTTCTGTCTAATACAAGACTACTTTCTATACATTTAAAACAGAAATGTAGAAATACATGCTTTGGTTAACCAAACGTTACACTGTGTGATTCTTTAACTTGGTCCTTACGAGCTAGCTGAAAGCAAGGAAGGTGATGACATATTGGTAAAGGAATAGGAGATTTGGAGGTACCCTCAGACTAGCTTGGATTCAGCCAGACAAGTGACAGTATCACCTCATTTCTCTGTCCAGATCTAGCCAGTCAGATGTTGTCTTCAAATCACTTATTCCTTTACTCACAAGTCACCACTTTCCCTTCATATGGAGAGCTCATGTATTTGCTGCTTCATCACTACTGCTTCTGTTTCTCCTCATTGCACAAAGGTAGGGGCAAATACAGTTTGAATGTTCTGTATTGTGACTTCTCTGTCACTCTTGTAGAAGAAGGAGGAACTGCTAGAGCAGTTGAAAGTTAAAGACAAGTGAACAGATTTTTACTTTTTACTTTCGGTGTAGAGATCATTAGTGGCTTTTACAGGTTTTGTTATGGCATTACCTGCCTTGAAAGGCAAACTGGCATTGCTTTTACACACTGTTTTGGAAAGTGTCTTGTGGGTCATCCTGATCCACCAGCAAGACTAGTGTGCAAATGGAGGTGCTAATCAAACAGCAAAGAGCTGTGTGTTTTCTCTGTAGTTCAAATAATTCCACTCTCCTTTCTTCAAAGTATTGCAATTATGAGGAAATGCTCTGGGGCAGTGCTAGTGCCTGAAGCATATTTTGTACCTTGTGGTCTCATCTTTCCTTTCCTGCACAGTTTATAACTACTAAGAGAACAGACTAAAATATTTACAGCTTTTCCTAGAAAAATAGCTTTTTATATATACTTTGCTTATGAGTTTTTTAACTGCAATTCCTTCTTTAGTCACTGTGGCTTCAGTGAAGGACTTGGAAGTGTTCTGATCACCAGAGGGACATACATGCAGAGATGGTGTTTTTAATCCTTTCCTGTTCTCTTTAAGGGAGGAGCACCAGAAATAGAGTTCTCCCCAAGCACAGCCATTACAGAGCTCCCACTTCGGTACGGCAGGAAGAACTACAAAGTGTCTATGGTAAGGCTGCAGACCTGGTTACAACTTCACGACCTTTGACTGAGTCTGCTGGAGTCTAGCTTGACCGGTGGTATGTAGATACTGTAGGCAACACCAGCGAGGGGCTCAAGCTTTTCTTTTGTTGGAACAGCAGCGAATGTGAAGGCCTGAACCAAAGCCACCCGGTTCTCAGTTTGTTAACTGCTATCCCAGAGCCTCGCAGTCCCTAATTAGTGAGGAATTGGCTCCAGAGGGAGCCCACAGAGACAAATGGTCCTCGCGTTGCTTTCTGCTGAAGGTAAGGTTTGAGCAGCTACTGATCTCTTGATGTGATTCGATTCGATTTGATGTGATGGCCTTTCGCTGGCAGAGGTTTGTATCTGGCTTTCCCAAGCAGCGCTCCGGCCGGCGTGCCGTGCTCAGCGAAGCCGTGCCTCCCCTGCTTGGCGTTGCATCCTCTGATTCCGACTGACTTGCCACCAGCCAGCCCTCTTCCTCGGAGAAAGGGCTGCCCGTGCCTGCTGTGCCTTGTTTCCTGGCTGTGTATTTAGTAGGTCATCTACTGGGTGATATCTGGCAGGGACAAAAGTCTGCCCTCCCTGCCGGAACAAAACACTCCCACTAGATGAGGTACTTTTGTTTGAGTAGCAGCTGCTGAATTTGGCCCCCATAATTAGTCTCTTGACCTGAGACACTTGCGAGGTCTAGTTGAATAAGCTGCCACAGAAGTTGGGATTTTGAGATTTAACCACAGTTCTGAATGTTCTAAGCTCACAAGTGCTCTGCTCAAGTGCCTCGTCCTTTTCTGAGTCTCTGTGGCAGCCAGGGAACAGTCTTTCAGGACTGAGCCCTGGATGAGAGGTTATACAACTGAGTTGATGTGGCAGGAGACAGGATGTACGGGCCGTGCTGACTTCTCTCTCCTTCTCACTCTTCTTGCCACACTCTGGCGTAGAATGTTCCATTCTGTACGTGCAAAGACCCCTCTTGTGCTGTGGTGAGGTCGGTTGCTGCCCTGTGTCTTCTTCACAGGGAGTGGCAAATGGCTGGTACACGGTTCTACTGAAGGTGTGTTTGTACAGCAGTGAATTTGATGTCAAGGAGTCAGAGATCTGCATCACCAGAGCAAAGGAACTGACCGCTAACGCCATGCAAGACATCGGGGGGAAGAGACAGAAGCCACAGGAGCCACACGAGGTCTTTCCCTAAACACCAGGGACCCCTTCTGTGACCTCTGCAGAGAAAGGCAGCAGCAGCCTTGAGAAAGCCTGAGCCTGGGCTCTGCTGAGTGTAAATCAGGAAATGAGAAGAGACCACTGTATGCATTCAGACACCTATGTACTAAAGGTGCTGTGCTGTATTAAGGAGGTGAACTTTGCAGAGCATTAATGTCAGCATTTTTGCCTGTCTTATCCTGAACTCTGAGATGAGAAGACTGAAGAAATGTAGCAACAGTTTGGAAAACATGAAAAGAAACGGTCACAGGCAACAACACAATCTCAGAATTGGTTTGGTTGGAAGGGACCTCATGACACCATCTAGTGCAATGCCTCTGCGCAGGCAGGGTCAGCTAGAATGTGTTGCCCAGGACCCTGTCCAGTTGGGTGTTGACTATACATCTGTCACTCTCCAGGATTAATGTCTCTGTTATCTTCCCTGGAATTCTGCTGAGGCTGGCCAGCCCGTAGTTCCCTGGACCTTTCTTCTTGCCCTTGTAGATGGGGGGAGCAAAGAAGGCATTTTGTATCTCAGTCTTCTCCATGTCCTTTGGGACTAGCACACCTACCGCACTCAACAGGAGCCCTCCTGTTTCTTGGTTTTCCTTTTGATATTTAGGTATGTGCAGAAACCATCCTTGCTGCCCTTCCCATCCAGAAAGGTTGCCAGCTTGGACTCCAGCTTGGCCTTAGCTTTCCTGGTCCTGTCCCTGCAAGATCAGACAGCAACTCCCTGCTCCTCCTGGGTCACCTGCCCCAGCTTCTGCTCCTGACACACTTCCTTGTCCTACTGAAAAACACACTTTTCCCACTGAAAACCAAGGCCTATGACTAAGAGCGCTGTCTGGACACTCTCTGGCCTGCTTCCCTGGGGAGCCTGTTCCAGTGACTGACCACCCTCTGTGTGAAGCAGCTTTTGCCCATGCTCGCCCTAAACTTCTCCTGAGGCAGCTTCCTCCTGTCTCCTTTGTTCTGTCCCTGGTGGGCAGAGAGAGGAGATGAGCACCTCCCAGTCCCACTGTTGACACACTCCAAGCTCTGGCCTGTATCTGGCACTGGGGACCACCACCAGTCCTTTGAGTGTGGAAAGCAGAGTAAGCATGGGGACTGGGTTTGGGACTACTGGTCTAGCACTGGGGCTGCCTGATGGTGTAACCCCTGTTTGGAAGAGGGAAATAGGAGTCTTTTCCTACTTGAGAGCCAGGATGAAGTGAACAGGAATTGGGAGGCCAGGAGGCGCTTCTCCGAGGAAGAAGGAACCTGCCTCTCCCAGTAACAGCTCTGATGGCTTCCTTCATAGCAGCATTTCCTCACTTGGAAAAGAGGACATCTTGCTTTGGAAAGATTTTCAGTGCAGAGAGTTGAGGGCCAGTGCAGGACACTGAGGGTAGAAGAGGTGCCCTCGCTGCCAGCAGTGACACATCACATTATATCCCTAAAACATGCATATGTTTCCTGCTGTGCATGCTGTCCTGAGACTTTGTGTTGCGTGAGAAGTCTCTAGTTATGAAATTAAATCTGAAAGGCAGGGAAAACTCTGTTGTTAGGGGAGGTGATTTTACAAAGAACGTTTGCATTGTTCTGTGCCCATACTTTGGTACTTTTGAGAGAAGAAAAAGAATAGGAAGGGGAAGACAAATGAGTTTAGTATTGTCTGTGGAGGCTGGAGATGCTGCGCATTAGAGCACAGTTTTGAATGTTAAGGAGTGCATCTTTCTATTATTTCTTCATTTTTAGGTGGATTATACTAAATCATTATGGCTAAGCTACATATGAAGAAAATAAAGCCCCAAGCAGAATGGAAGCTGCTAGGGACTTAACTTCGAATAGCACCTGCATGATGGTCAATCAGTTCTTGAAAAAGGAACTAGTTCCTTGCTGTCTCCCACTTGCTCCATAGCAGAAGTAATCCAGGGAATTTACATGCTCACCAGAAAGTATTTAACTAGTGCTGAAGAGTTTAAATGCACAAGGAAGACCTTACCTTTCAGATTGTCTTTTTGCCCCCTGCAAGCAAATCTTCATGATCCTAATTTTCTCACTGTCTCCCTTTCACAAATAAAACCCCCACCAAAAACACTACCTATGGCACAGCAGAGCAGACTCAAGTCATGCAAAGCCAGGCTTCTTCATCTGTAGAAGAAGAACCTTTAGTCCACTGTGATTATTCTACTACTGAGCTGTACAGTTCACTGGTACCTCATTTAAAATACCTACTTTTGCTTATCAGAAAGCAAACACCTGACTTGTTTCTATTCTTTCTCCACCAATCCAGAGTAACTTCTACAGGGTTATCTTTCATACAAGACATGTGCCCAGACGGGTTGTGAAACCTGTTTGACATACTCTAAGCAGTAACAGTCAGCAGTTCACTCACTTGCTAAAAAGGATTCATCAAATAAAACTTAATTCCTGGAAACAGCACAGTGTTCTTATTTCTGTCTCCTTTCCCTTATTATAAGCACATCATTAAGGATATCCAGAATATAACTTACTGAGATGGTAACAAACTAGATATTACTAATTAATCCCTTACAAAACTATCTCAGAACAAGACAATCATTCTAATAAAAGACATCCTATTTTTGTACCATTACGTTTCACATATCACAGCCCCTTGGCTATGGAAGAACCTTATGGATAAATTAAAAATTCCCTGAGTGATATGCTTGCTTAAATGTGTACCTTAAAGTAATTTTGTATAAACACCACTAAGAAGACTCCAAATTCAACAGGTTGTTAATTCAATCTGCCAAATGATCACATTTCTCTGCTTACCGTCCCTCTCGATGTTATCTGTGACCAACCACTCAAGCTTCAGGAGTACACGGGTTATTTATCTGGGATAATTGCCCAGAGAGGCCTGTGTATCATCTGGCATAGTTTGTGCTCCATTACATGTGTAAAGACAGACTGCTTGCAGAGATAAGGAACCCTCTCCCTGAGTGTTCTGAATGTCCAGGACAAATCCTTACTCACTGGCTTGATTCTGGACAACTGAATGGCTGCACTGCAGTAACCTCAGGTCCACAGGGTGTTTCCATCACTTTAGAGACCTGCCTGCTCACCTGAGTTCTGCTTCTCTGTGCTCTAGGCTACCAACTTCTCCTTATTGCAATGTTGTCCCTTCTTTTCAAGGAATGTAGCCAAGAAGAATGTCTATATGAAGCAGCTTGGAGGATTTCCTCTAAAAAGCTTAACCTTGAACCAGTACAGAAAGAAATACTGTGCAGAAAGATTTGTGATAAGGTCCGAAAACACCAGCCATGCCAGTGAGGTACTGTGCTCATCAGCTGTACTGCACTTGTACCTGGTAACAATCAACAGAGGAGCCCCCTTGGTGCTTCTCAACTGTCCTGCTGCATGGAGCCACCTTAAGCAGGCCATGCTGTTGTGGCCACAATCATTGGAGAAGGCTGGTCTTTACTAGTCCAAACCCCTGCCAGAGCCTGTACTGCTCACCTTAGTTTCAGCACTGATTTCCTCTCTGACATCTAAGGACTTACATGTCTGTATATGACATATGGTTGTAATTTCTGTTTGGGAATTATTTTTACCAGCCTCTGTTACTCTGAAAAATTGTTTTTACTTTAAACCATAACTGTGCTTGCTCAGAAAATTTAACATTTAGTTAGCTGAAAAACTACAAGATATTATTGGGGTTGGACTCAATGATCTCGAGGTCCCTCCCAACCCCTACAATTCTGTAATTCATTAAATCATTTAAAATAAAATCCTGCATATTTCTTGACAGCTCAAAGTACTTTATTAAAAGTGATGTTCCAAGTACATCTATGAAAGATCCATTTCAATAAGGTCTCTTCAAGAAAGGGGAAAAAATATAACATGGTTATTAAACAGACCTTCTTTATTCTTTTTATGAATGTGCAAACATTTCAGATCACCAGCCCAGTGTTGTAAAATTTAAGTGTAATTTCAAGTACCTAGTCTAGAGAAAATATTTGCATCAATAATCAGATTGACTTCCACTTACATCAATGAGATAGTCAGATCAAAACCTTGTGAACATTCTAGCTGAGAACACAATGTAATCATTTAATTAGCTACTCTTACATAGTATAAGATGGCAAAAATGAGAGAAATAATAGAGGCAGAAAATTTAAATTA
Organism: Hypotaenidia okinawae; assembly: GCA_027925045.1. NCBI lineage: Eukaryota > Metazoa > Chordata > Aves > Gruiformes > Rallidae > Hypotaenidia > Hypotaenidia okinawae. The sequence continues at coordinate 35,464,123 of BSDF01000005.1, read as the reverse complement.
AAATTTACATTTTACAATCTAAAGACTTTATCTGAGTAAGAGGCATGACACAGCATTAAAAAAAAAAACAAACCCAGCCCCCTCTCAGCTATAACAGAGCCATTAGTCTCAGCATGTTCTTCAGGTCACAATCCAGCAGTCACTGCGCTGTTGCACCTGCAGAAAGAGGGATAATTTCACTGCCCAAGAACCAGAGTATCTGCAAGAGTGCTTTATCCGAAACACTTCTAAACAATGAAGTCTTGAGAAAACCGGGCTTAAGAATAAGCTTTGAGAAACAGACTTTTCATTAAAGGTTTCAGACTCAAGCACAGATCACTCTTGACGTGCTTTTTAGTCACTGGTGTTGGTGTCACAAACATGAAGGAGCTGATCCTGTGTCCCTAATAAAATGAAAATCCCACTGAATTAGACCTAAGTCTTGCATGAGTAAAGACTCCAGGATGTGGCCCACTGGTTTTTCATACTCCAGATTAGGTGTCAGCCATCTCCACCTGGCCTTGCAGGATGGGTCCTCAGGATGAGGAGACAGTCTGAACGTTTTGCTTCCCAGAGAAGCCACGTGAGGAAGTGGCCCCATGACAGGCAGGCCACACATAGCGTCAGGCCATTCACCACACTGTTTAAGTGCTGGCACAAGGAAACGCTCAAGACTGCTTTCAGCAGTATGCCAGCAGATCACCTAAAGGGAAGACTGCTCTACAGGGGCAGGATTTGGTCTTTATTTTTTTTCCTCACAAAACTTTAACACCAAAAAGAAAATTAAAATTAGTCATGATTGAGAAAAAGAAAAAAAGAGGATGTACAACCCCTAGTATGAATCATCTGGCATTTGGATGTGTTTCGTTACTGTGTTTGGCCTTTGAGGCCTTAATGAAGTGCACTAATGCAAAATTAGAGTATGTGCAGAGATTCCACAATTGTTACCTGTGTGTGATTTCCACAGGCTGCTTAGTGGGAGCTTGGCTGAGCTGAAGGATGAGAGCATCTGCTGTCTGACTCGATGGCTGCAGGCAACTACTCTGCCCCAGAACTCGGCCTTGAGAAAGTTACAAACGTGCATCGGTGTGACCCTAGAGAGAAAGGGGACACTGAAAATACGTCATCTCACTCTTTAGCAAGGCTTAACCCAAGGGTTTTTAGCTGTGTTGCCACCAAAATAACAGAGGAGGGGTTTACTGCATTTTGCCAGTTTCACTTGTCCCATTGGTACAACAGAGCTGAAAAAAGATCTTGGCTTCTTATAAAGCCCAAGAGAACCAGATGCTCCAATTCCATTACAGTGCCCTAAAGTCTGATAGCTTAACACCTGCCCGCTTTGAAAATCTCATCAGAAACGCCACACCAAATTCCCAGTGCGGAGTCTATCTTTCATGCTGACAAAAATGCACACATGAGGGGAAAGACTCCATGAACTTTATATAAAAGCAGTTATTGGCAAACTTTCAAAAACATTTTCATACACAAACAGAAAGAACCCTGAGCTTAGAGTCTGACTTTAAGTGACTGGATAGCTAAAAATTTTAAAGAGATGGCAGTCACAATCACCTGCAGTTCCAGAATGAGAAAACACAGTTGCTTCCACTGTTTTCACTAGAGTTTTTCTTACTGATACTGTAGCTTACATAATCTTTGTGGATATGGAGTAAATTCAGCACACGAAAAGGTTAAGGCTTATGCTGCTTACCTCTCTGATAACAATGGCTTTACTCCTCTAAGTCACAGTACAAGAAACACCTCTGAGAAGTAGACCTTCTTTCAGGGACGTCATTGGTTTCATTCTTAGAAGCTCCCTGGTGAAAACAACTCAAGTTAACTCATTGCTTCGTTTTCACAAGCCTTGGTTGTCATGGGGCAACTCAACCACACCGATATCTGTTGGAGGGACAACACAGCAGGGCATAAGCAATCCAAAAGGTTCCTGGAATTCACTGTCAAGAGCTTCCTTCTCCAAGCAATAAAGGAGTCAATGAAAAGAGGTGTCATGCTGGACCCTGTTCTCACCAACTACTTTTTTGCCTTAGTCTTCACCAGCAAGAGCTCTAGCCACACTGCCCAAGTCACAGAAGGCAAAGGCAGGGACTGGGAGAATGAAGAACCACATGCTGAAAGAGAAGATCAGGTTCAAGACCATCTAAGTGTCCTGGTTTCAGTCAGGATAGAGTTAACTTCATTTGTAGCAGCTGATGGCATGCTGTGTTTGGGAGTTAAAATGAAAGCAGTGCTGATAACACCCTGATGTTCTTAGTTGCAGTCAGACAGTCAAGGACTTTCTCAGCTTCTTGGTATTTCTCTATTCATGAGAAAGGAGGGGCGAAGCCAGGACAGGTGACCCAGATGGGCCAAAGAGAGTATTCCATGCCAATTACGTCCTGCCCAGGATAACGGGGGGCTGTTGGGAAGAAGAAGAGGGGCAGTCTCGGGACGCGTGCTTCTTGGGGGGACGGTCGGGTTCCGGGACAGCTCTGGGTGGTACGGCCTGAGTTGTGTGGTTCGGTGAGAAACTGCATTGGGTATCAAGAGTTTCATATTCTTTTGCTCTAAAGTCCTGTTAGCATTGTTGTATTTTATCTTTCTGTTATCTTAGTAAACTATCCTTATCCCAACCCACGGGCCTCTTAGTTTCTTGGTTTTGGAGTTATTTGCCCCTTCCTTTTCCCTTCCCTTGTTTCTCCCCTTTTTCCCTCTTCCCCTGCTCTTTTACTTTAAGAAGCAGGCAGCTGCGTGGATCTCAGCCCACAGCCGGGGTGAAACCACGACACTAAGGAATATAAAAGTGCACAAATCCATGGGAACTCATGAGGTGCATCTGCATGTCCTGAAGGAACTGGCAGATGAAGTGGCTAAGCCACTCTCCATCATATTTGAGAAGTCATGGCAGTCCAGTGAAGTTCCCACTGGCTGGAAAAGGGGAGACAGAACCCCCATTTGTAAGAAGGAAACAAAGGAAGACCTGGGGAATTTCAGGCCAGTCGTTCTCACCTCTGTGCTTGGCAATGTCATGGACTAGGTCCTCCTGGAAATTACATTCAGGCACATGGAAAATAAGGAGGTGATTGGTGACAGCCAACATGGCTTCAATATGGGTGACTCATCCTTGACAAATGTGGTGGCCTTCTACAACAGTGTTACAACACTGGTGGACTGGGGAAGAATAACTGATGTCATCTTCATGGACTTGTGCAAAGCATTTGACAGCACCCTGCACACCATTCTTGTCTCTAAGTTAGAGACATGGATTTGACAGATGGACCACTCTGTGGATAAGGAATTGGCTGGATGATTGCACTCAAAGAGTTGCAGTCGACAGGTTGATGCCCAAGTAGACACTGGGGTGAGTGGTGTTGCTCAGGGTCATTGTTGCAACCAGCACTGTTGAACGTATTTGTCAGGGGATGAGTGCACCCTCAGCAGATTTTCCAACAGCACCAAGCTGTGTGGTGCAGTCAACACACAGGAGGGAAGGGATGCCATCCAGAGGGATCTTGACAGGCTTGAGAGGTGGGCCCATGTGAAGCACATGAAGTTCAACCCAGGCAAAGTGCAACAAGGTTCTGCACATGGGTCTTTAACATCTTCTCCATCCCAAGCTATTCCACAAACATATGTTTCCATGACCTTCTAGAGAACTGATCAAAATATCTAGTCCAAAGTAAACCTCCCACTTGTTTTGGAAAGAGTTGAATGAGTTCAGGGCAACACTTGCCTCTGTCCCTCACAGCCTTCTCAAGAGTTGGATGCATCATTAGTAAACCTCATTTTTGCAAGACAGAGCCAAAAGAACTGCCAAAAGAAATTCATTGTACCTTGGTTGACATCTAAAGTTTGTGACAAAAACAGTCGCTGATGGATAGAACCCAACACTGAATAATGCAGAACAGGATCCTTTGGGATTAAAACCTTTTATTATCAAAGAAGTGTTCATCTGCTGAGGTAAGTACCAATCAACATTCCAACCCTCTGCTGAGAGTCAGAGCACGGAAGACCACCTAGGAACCAGTTCCTATATGTTTGTCATATGCTGCAGGGCCTACTCTCTATCTCAAAGCCATTCTTGCATACACTCCACCAAAGGAGACATAACTGCATTGTATTAGTCTGCTTGGGACGACTGTAGAGAATGGACTTCCTCATTAGAAAACATCTGTCCTGGTGAGAAAAATAGCATTGTTTCACTTCATCAAGAATTTTACTCTTCAGTGTTTGGGGTCAGATACAGCAGAAGACAGGACAACAGCAGCTGCTGTCACACTCATGAACAGATAAACCATTGGGAGGTTCCTGCATGCTAGTGTAAGGCTAATCAAGCCTGGTGATGTTTGTGTAACTCTAAACCCTGAACAGCTACTACCAATTAGGTGAACAATGGGAAAATACCTCAGTGACATGATGAGGGCCTTATCCTGCAAGCCTGACTCATGCAAGATTCTTACCATCTAACTCCTACAAGGTTCTTAAGCATTACAGTCTTCTGTTTCAGGCTGGTTTACAACCCAAAACGTTGGACACTGTGAATTCTGTCATTTCTGCCATCTGAGGTGGGCTATTCCCACTCATAACTTATATAAAAGAGGATGGAGGGAGTGGGTTTGTGTTATCAGGCCTTCCCTTGGTTGTGAAATAAACACTTCAGACTTGGATTTGTCTCTGAAATAAAAATCAGTGACAGACCAAAATAGGCTTCAGTATGCCAATGACAAACAGCAGGGTTGCAGTAGCCTTTTTGGAAGATGGGGAGAAAAGCTACACGTGGACAACTGAACAGGCATGTGTATGGACCAAGGGTCTGACCCGCCAGAAGGGGCGATAACCAAGGGGCATTCTCTGGTCAGCACCAGTGGCTCTGGACCAGTGGTTTTAACATTCACAGAAACAAGCTGCTGCTTGACATGTGCTACTGAGGTGAGGAGATTATACACCCTATTGTTGATTTTCTCCCAGCAGAGATCCAAATTGGAATTTGACCTACTGAAAGAAATCCAATAGTCACATCCCAGGTCCCCTCTGGAGTGGCATCATTTGATCTGTATGAGTACATGATTTTTAATGCCTCATTCATCATTTCCTTTCAAACCATCATAAGAAACCATTATGATCCCTGCATCCCCTCATAAGGAATGTCTGAATAGGGTCATGTACAAATAATGCTGCTTTTGTCCCTTTCCTCCCTCAGGCTACTTCTTTCTTCCAACCATTTTCTTTAGGTTTTACACTCTCAGTGGAGCTCTCACATGCTCTCCTTTATCCCCAGCTCCTGTTCTGTTTCTGCCCTCCAGGCTTGTTCTATTTTCCACTGCATTCAACCTCTCTTCCCTGAATAGCCATCCTTCCCTACCTCATCCTTTCCTCTCTGATTCTCTGTGTATTCTGTGAAGCCTCTTCCTCCTCAGGCCTGCCTTTTTTCCCCCACTTCCTCCTTCAACACATTTTTGTCCTACCCTCCCTCTTCTGACAGCTGCTCCTGCATGAAGGAAAGGTTCCACATGGCAAAGGCAGTGCTTCCACCCCACCAGCCCTGCCCTTCTATGCAAACTGCAGGCTCTATATCTTTGGAAGAACACAAGACACCAAGGCTGCCAGGCATCTCAAAGCAAAGTTCATGTCATTGCCATAATCTCCAGGTCTTCGTGGCATACATGCCATGTAAGACTTCTACTGCTATGGCAATTAGTTGCAGTGTACAGACAGGAAAGAAATGAAGACACAGGATAAGACTGAATTGCAGCACCTTCCTGCTGGGAGGTTAAGATTCACAGGTCTACACACAGGCAGCTTTTCTTGCATTTCAGACACAAAAGAGCACCCAAACTCCCATGTAAAGCAGGGAGATGTGAGGGAAGACCAACAGGAAGCTCACATTCTTCTCAGGCAGCAGCAGCAGTCACCCCAACAAGGCAACCCAGGGCATCTCAAATGACAACAAGCTCTTGTGCTTAGCACCTGGATCCCTTGATGGGTTTCCTGGCTCTTCTGTCATTGCCTCAATAACTAGCTGGGCTGAAGATAAAGCATATCCCTCTGGTTCAGCAATTTGCAATTTTTTTCTGAGGTGGACATAATGCCTGTCTTAACCACCTCACAGTTGAATCAAAGCATCAGAAAGCCCAAGCAAAAAAGTAAACATTGAGGCTCAATGGGGGTTTGGACCAGGTGATCTCCAGAGGCCACTGCCAACTTCAACCATTCCATGATTCTGTGATTCAAATTCCAGTTGTGAAAAGGCTAAGTCATTTGCTCAAAGATGTGAGAAAGCAAGTGCCTAGACAAAATCCACCTGACCCATTCATAAGTCCTCATATTTTGGTATAAAACACATCAGATTTGCAAAAGGTGGCATCTTCATTTAAACAAAACAAACCACCACAATTCTTATTACTTCTCTGCATTTGCAGTTGTAAGTGATGGATTAATGGAAATCCTTCACATCACATCTTCTTGGAGGGTTGGACTAGATGATCTTTTGAGGTCCTTTCCAACCCCTAACATTCTGTGACTCTGTGTAACAGGCATTAAAACCAGATGAAGTACTGTTATATTTGGCTCTACTAGTCCCTTGCTACAAAGGATGGTATGGACGATTTGACTCTCCTGTCCTCGCTGTGTCCCATCCCTGCTTCTGGTGAAATTTAGCCCTACCCTAGCTAAACCCAGGACACCCAAAGACTTCTTCACATTTAACATAGCTACAACCTTCTCGGTACCACTGCCAAGTATTCCATTGTAGCAACACAGCAGATGACAAAATGCAGACCTGGCCTCAAGTAAATTTGGGTCTTGCAATGACTTCCTCCAGCACTCATACAAGGAATCGGTGATCAAAGGTTGGATTTCCACAAGAAATGCCCATTCAAGATCAGATTACAGCAGCAAGGCTGCTGCTGCCTTTCTCTGCAGAGGTCACAGAAGGGGTCCCTGGTGTTTAGGGAAAGACCTCGTGTGGCTCCTGTGGCTTCTGTCTCTTCCCCCCGATGTCTTGCATGGCGTTAGCGATCAGTTCCTTTGCTCTGGTGATGCAGATCTCTGACTCCTTGACATCAAATTCACTGCTGTACAAACACACCTTCAGTAGAACCGTGTACCAGCCATTTGCCACTCCCTGTGAAGAAGACACAGGGCAGCAACCGACCTCACCACAGCACAAGAGGGGTCTTTGCACGTACAGAATGGAACATTCTACGCCAGAGTGTGGCAAGAAGAGTGAGAAGGAGAGAGAAGTCAGCACGGCCCGTACATCCTGTCTCCTGCCACATCAACTCAGTTGTATAACCTCTCATCCAGGGCTCAGTCCTGAAAGACTGTTCCCTGGCTGCCACAGAGCTCAGAAAAGGACGAGGCACTTGAGCAGAGCACTTGTGAGCTTAGAACATTCAGAACTGTGGTTAAATCTCAAAATCCCAACTTCTGTGGCAGCTTATTCAACTAGACCTCGCAAGTGTCTCAGGTCAAGAGACTAATTATGGGGGCCAAATTCAGCAGCTGCTACTCAAACAAAAGTACCTCATCTAGTGGGAGTGTTTTGTTCCGGCAGGGAGGGCAGACTTTTGTCCCTGCCAGATATCACCCAGTAGATGACCTACTAAATACACAGCCAGGAAACAAGGCACAGCAGGCACGGGCAGCCCTTTCTCCGAGGAAGAGGGCTGGCTGGTGGCAAGTCAGTCGGAATCAGAGGATGCAACGCCAAGCAGGGGAGGCACGGCTTCGCTGAGCACGGCACGCCGGCCGGAGCGCTGCTTGGGAAAGCCAGATACAAACCTCTGCCAGCGAAAGGCCATCACATCAAATCGAATCGAATCACATCAAGAGATCAGTAGCTGCTCAAACCTTACCTTCAGCAGAAAGCAACGCGAGGACCATTTGTCTCTGTGGGCTCCCTCTGGAGCCAATTCCTCACTAATTAGGGACTGCGAGGCTCTGGGATAGCAGTTAACAAACTGAGAACCGGGTGGCTTTGGTTCAGGCCTTCACATTCGCTGCTGTTCCAACAAAAGAAAAGCTTGAGCCCCTCGCTGGTGTTGCCTACAGTATCTACATACCACCGGTCAAGCTAGACTCCAGCAGACTCAGTCAAAGGTCGTGAAGTTGTAACCAGGTCTGCAGCCTTACCATAGACACTTTGTAGTTCTTCCTGCCGTACCGAAGTGGGAGCTCTGTAATGGCTGTGCTTGGGGAGAACTCTATTTCTGGTGCTCCTCCCTTAAAGAGAACAGGAAAGGATTAAAAACACCATCTCTGCATGTATGTCCCTCTGGTGATCAGAACACTTCCAAGTCCTTCACTGAAGCCACAGTGACTGAAAAAAGGCTCCTTACAAGGGAGTAAGCATCTCCTATCTGAATGCAGACATGGCAAGGAAGTGTGTAAGGAGTGAAAGCTGAAATAGGTGGCCTGGGAGGAGCAGGGCGTTGCTGTCTGATCTCGCAGGGATGGGTCTAGAAAAGTTGTGGCTGACATGGAGTCAAATCAACAGTGTTTCTGTGTGTGAACACATGGAGGTAAGTTTTTGTTATTAATAGGATTTCCCTATTGATATCTAAAGAGAAACAGGCTCTTCACGGGAAAATAATCCTGGCAATTTTAAATTTAGATTTCCTCTGTAAATGCAGAAAGTGGCATCACCATCTAATTATTTCTCATTTAATAATGAATTACCAAGGTACAGTAACCATGGAAACCCATAGAGGAGTCAATTTCTTTTATAATTTTAGTTCCTGTTGCTGTGGCATCGTGACAGTTGTTCCTATTTGATTTGGGTTGCTGACTTCTTTTATTGATTTTGTTTGAATGTTGCAGTTGATGACAGTTTTGCAGGGTTTTGATCCCTATTGGTAATACCAGGGGATAAATAGAAGATATTAACAATGTCTGCCTTTATTACAGAGGATAGTTTGTAATGATGTTCTTGTGACCCTCCGTTATATTGAAGTCTCTATTTCCCCTAAAACACACAGTCACTAGATTTTAAATTAAAGGATTTTTGGTAAGTGAGAGCCAGTGTTTTTTCTGCTGAAGTGCAATGCAGTTCTTATCTTGATCTTGCTGGAGAGGAGAAGGGCCGTATTTTTGCCTAATTATGTGAATTGTCTGGGGCACCTGTGTGCAACTCTGGTGAGGGAGAGAAAGTTACCTTGCTAGGCAGTTTAATAAGGAGGCAAAGCATATTGATCAAAAAGAGGCTCTTTGTATATATGTCCATAAAACAGCCGCAGCAGGACCTCTGAGAACAGGGTAAGAGAAGATGTCATCCTACAAGGAACTCCGTGTGGGACGGTATTAGCAGAGCTCACTCTTGGTTTTGGCAAGAATAAGTCATTTAGTGGGTGATAGAGAGAAAAAGTTAGGAGTGTTATGAAAAAGGGTTAACAGCATATATCTGGCCACCTAAAAGCGAGAGTATGTGGAAAGTCAGAGAAGGCTGAGAGACTAGGCTTTGTGCAGATACATCTTTCATTTAACTACCGTAAGGTGGAAAAAGAGTGTTGAGTACAGATGCTTCAAGGTCTGCTGGAGTCCCAGAAGAATTATGTATATTCAGAGTAGTAAGTCCCAGTAGTCAACCCTGAAGTGGGAGTGAGTGTGAGATACACTGTTTTCCTCTCTTCTTTTCCTTTCTTTCTTGTGTGTCTTGGCGATGTGTCATGAAGTTAGGGACCATCGTTACTTGGGACCAAGTAACCAAGCTGTAGGACTGATGTTCCTGCCAACAGCTGCAGGGCGGGTAGCCCTCCAGAAGTGATCCATAGCAGCCAGGCTGCTGTGCATATTCTCTTTGATTGCTCCTGCATTCTGTGTTTGCTCCACTTACAGTGCTTTCTTCACCAGTTCAGAGGCTACACATTCCTCACTCTGTAGAAGCATACTATTATTTTTCTCTCCTAAAGTTATTTCTTTCCTTTTGCTGTGACTGCCGTGTTATCTCCATGTACCACTTCTAGCTCTACCCAAAATTTCTTCTATTCTAATTGCAAATATCTCAAGACAGATTTTGTTCTCCTGAGCTAGCTAGCATAACACCTGTTTTAGGTGCACTCCCATCTTCTTAAAAACTGGTCTTTTTGTCATTGTCAGAACAGCCTGGTCCATAGGAGTTGCTACAGCACCCTGAAGAGCAAGAGGCAGTTGAATAGAACAAGGATGTTTCTCAGGGGTTGCACTAGCTGCACTCCCAAGCACTGAAAAGGCAACTGAACACCCAGGTTTACTGCACCCTCAAATGTAGCAGGAGAGGGAGAGGAGGTGGCAGATGATCCCATGGCATCTGTGGGGCATATTCAGCAGTGGGAATGGCTGATTCTGAGGTTCAAGGATAGTGTGGTGGTTTGACCCTGGCTGGAGGCCAGGTTCCCACCAAAGCTGCTTTATCACTCCCCCTCCTCAGCTGGGCAGGGGAGAGAAAATATAATGAAAGGCTCCTGGGTCAAGGTAAGGACAGGGAGGGATCATTTTACCATTGTGTGCAAAGCAGACTCAACGTGGAGAAAACAAACCCACCTAATTTATTGCCAAGTAGAACAAAGTAGAGAAATGAGAAAGAAACCCAAATCTTAAAATACATCCCCCTATCCCTCCCTTCTTCCTGGACTTGTCCATATCTCCTCCCTCCAAATGGCACAGGGAATGGGGGTTGTGGTCAGTTCATCATGAGTTGTCTCTGCCACTCCTTCCTTCTCAGGGCGAGGACTCCTCACGCTCTGCCCCTGCTCCAGCATGGGTCTCTTCCATGGGGTGCAGAACTTCAGGACCAGACTGCTTGAGTGTGGGTCCCCTGTGGGGTCACAAGTCCTCCCAGCAAATCTTCTCCACTGTGGGGTCCTCCATGGGCTGCAGGTGGAAACTCTGCTTCCCATCATCTCCCACGGGCTGCAGGGGTATAGCCTGCTTCACTGTGGTCTTCTCCCTAGGCTGCAGGGGAATCTTTCCTATGGCATTTGGAGCACCACCTCCCCTTCCTTCTTCAGTGACCTTCGTGTCTATGAAGTTTCTTCTTCTCACTCCTATCTCTGGCTACAAAAGCTGCTGCTTGTGGGTTTGGTTCTTTTCCTTCTTAAAGATGTTGTAACAGAGACACTTCCACTGTCACTGATTGGCTTGGCCTTGGTCAGTGGCAGGTCTGTCTTGGAGCCAGCTGTCATAGGCTCTCTCAGACCTGGGGGAAGCTTCTGGCAGCTTTTCACAGAAGCCAAACCTGCAGCTCCCCACTTCTTCCTCCTCACTCCCCCCAAGATCTTTCCATGCAAACCCAAACCAGCTAGACAATGTGTAGACGACCACAGCTCAATTAGTTTAGATTGAGTGTCACTACATCGAGCTTATGGAACATTTGTTTGGGCTGTAGAGCAGATTTATGTTCATTTACACCATCTGTTTGAACCTGATGATTGTGCTTAGTGCTATCTTGCAATTGCCAGCATGTGTGACTTCATAATACCACACTATTCATTTATTCTATATGAAGCCCATGAAATTTTTAGACTCAATCAGTAATGCTTTGCAATGTGAAGAGAATAACTGTGTTTTGATTAGACCTCCTGCCTTACTACCATTATTGTAAAAGCCATTAGGGATGGAGTACACAGAACCCTACAGTTCCCTATTGCAATGCTATGGACATAAAATTGTTGTTATTTAATTAATCTAAATGACAGTCACAATAATTTCTGTTTTGCTGGAAGTCTTACAGAGCTTGCAGCTGTGAGGGCTCTACTAGATGGAGAGTTGTTAGGCAGGAGCACAAGAGCTGCATGACAAGCTGCAGTGGGCTGCTCACAGGAAGGTCCTGTCAGGTGACATCTTCTTTGAGACTCTGCAACGTGTAAATATAAATATACTCATCATCCTCCTGTCCAGGGGGAGAAAGGGAAGGGGGGCTTTTAAGCCAAATGGTTTTCAGTGTCAGAGAAGCTGCTTCCTCCTTCCGCATGAATACCAGGTGTGGGAAATGTCTGCAGGGGAACACAGCCCTGGCTCTTAAAAAAGCCAAACACACAGTGATTGTTTGGCCACTTTTCTGTGAAAAGTGTAAAGCCTAATTAAAAAAAACAAAACACCAAAACCCAAACATTACAAATGTAAAGTCTGGATGTGCTGTGAATAGATCTGTAGTGTAAACCAGCACTGGCGTTTGATGCCTATAGCTAAAGGTTTTCATGTCAGATCAATATAGGAGCATGAGTGGGCCACTCTGACAAAGTCAGGTGGAAAGCCTGCACAGCTCTTTCTTACCCAGGATCAAACTGCCCACACCACTGGTCCCCAGAGATGTGCTGCTTGGTGGCAGGGCAAATACCATTTGTCCAGTACTACACAGCAGCTCCCAACAAAAAGATAAATTTCTAGGATTTTGCTAGCCTCTCTCCATCAGCAAAACAAATCAACAACCTTTTGGACTCCCCAAAGTTATGGCTGAGAATTCTGCCACCTTGACAGTGATGATAATGGCCCCTACCCAATGTACTTTGGCTCTAAGGTTTCTTGCTTTAATCTGGGAACAGCGATCAGCAGTTCTTTGTCTGGAGATAGGTCAAAGGCAGATTTGGTATAGACACCAATGAACTCGGTGGCTCTGTCACCCAGTGAGGAATGACCTTTCATATGGCTGCCAGTCATCTGTGTGGATGTACTTGCTTGCACAGCAGACACTCTCAGATTTGGGCTGCAGCGCTGGCATTGGGTTTTGCTGGCATTAGTTTGGCATTTGATGGCATTGCTGTCCACATACAGGGCAGTCTATATCCTAATGCTTGAAGTTGAAAGGGTTCTTGGCATAGGACCTGTGAAAACCATCGTTATCTATGAACCCAGTAACAAGGAGCCTGTGCAGCTGTTCCAGACACAGATTTCCTGGTTGCCAATATGACTGCTGGTTCATAGGCTGGACACTTTCATGCCCATCTGGTTCACTGGCTATTTTGTATCAGCCCAAAGTAATGCCCAGTGTGCCCCAAACACTCTCCAGCTGCCACCAGCACTTTCTTCACAATCAGCGAGGCATATGTAATCACCAGTTCCTGCTGCTGGGGATTTGGCCAAAGAAAAGCTGTCATCTATACATGTCAGCCCAATTTTTACACTTACACGGTTCAACAACATCTTACATTGAGAGAAGGGATCGATGGGAGCAGCCAAAATAGTTCAGTCCTCTGGGCCATCAGAGCTGACTGTTGCCTGAACCGCTGATTGCTGGTGTGATCCGGTGTGTCCGCTTCCCACTGCTGGGCTGTGCCAATTGTAGATCAACCCATGGAGAAATGCACTGACAAAGTGCCATGGCTGCCATCAAGAAGCAACTCAATGAGGGTGTGACAGCCAGTACCACAGTTTAACATGCAGCTGGATGCAAACTCAGTCCAGTGGGCAACTCATGAGGCCACAGTCTCAGCAGCACATGAGTTGGACCTGTCAGCTTTTACAGTCTTGCAGCAAAGGTACAGCAGGGTGTTGTTCAGATCTATGAAAAAGTCCAACTTTGTGCATCAGTGAAAGTGAAGGCACCTCATTAAAAAGGCTTTTCTCAAAGCAAGCCTGTGTTGGGGATGCTTCAAACAAATCCAGCTTGGATTTGGTATACTCACCTGAGCAGCTGTGACTGAAAGCCATCCCTTTGAAAATGTATTTTCTTCCCTACAGGTAGAATGGGGCCTCTTTTTCTGTTTCTTTTGCACCATTTTGCCTTGCTTCTTGTTCATTTTCTTCTTGTTGTCCTGCTCAGACTGTTGTTATTTTGGGTTTGCATGGCAAGGTTTTGGTAGAGTTGGAGGTGCTGCAGGGGTGGCTTCTGCAAGAAGCAGCTAGAAGCTTTCCCCAGGTCTGACAGAGCCAACACCAGCCAGCTCAAGGATGGACCCACCACTGACCAAGGCCGAGCCCATTAGTGACTGTGGAAGTGCCTCTGTGATAACATATTTAAGAAGGAAAAAAACCCTAATTAGTTGCTTTTTGCCACCAGAGAAGGGAGTGAGAGGATGTAAGAAACTTTGCTTGCACCAAGGTCAGTGGAGAAGGAGGAGAAAGAGGAGCTCCAGTTGCCAGAGGAAAGATTCCCCTGCAGCCTACGGAGGATGATGGGGAGTAGAGATTTCACCCACAGCCCATGGAGGACCCCACACCAGAGTCAGTGTCAGTGGATGCACCAGAAGAATGCTGTGACCCCATGGGAAGCCTGCATTGAAGCAAGCTCCTGGCAGGACCTGCAGCTCATGGAGACAGGAGTCCACACCAGTGCAGGTTTGCTCATGGGACTTGTGACCCCATGGACGACCATGCTGGAGAAGCCAGTTCCTGAACATCTGGACTCCATTTAAGCCCCACTGGAGCAGTGTGTGAAGAACTGAAGCTGCCGTGGAAAGGACTCATGTTGGAGAAGTTCGTGGAGGACTGTCCCGTGAGAGGGACCCCGTGCTGCAGCATGGGAGGAGTGTGGGGAGTCCTCCGCCTGAAAAGGAAGGGGTGGCACAAACAGTGCATGATGAACTAATTGCAACTCCCAGTCCCCTTCTCCCTGTGCCACTGGGGTGGGGAGGAGGAAAAGAAATCATGAATAAAGTTGATCCTGGGAAGAAGGGAAGGGTGGGGAGAGCTCTTTTAAATTTTGGTTTTATTTCTCATTGTCCTACTCTGTTTTCAATCGGTAACAAATTAGATGCATTTTATTCTGTGTTGAATCTGTTTTGCCTGTGATACTGATTGTGGAATGATCTCTCCCTGTCCTTAACTCCTAAGCCTCTCAATAGATGTTTTCCCCCTGTCCAGCTGAAGAGGGAGTGATAGAGCAGCTTTGGTGGGTGTCTGGCCTCCAGCCACGGCCTAACCAGCACACTGGTGCCGCTCTTTCTTTTTCTTTTCTAAGACTGGGTAGCTTTTCCCTCCAGGGCTGTGACATGCCTCTTTCTTTTATAGCCTTTTATTTGAATATAAACAATTCCCAAGCTTTCCCAGTTTGCTGACATTTCCAGCTTGTTTAGGACAACCTTGGAAACTTGTCCAGTGTGTCTTGCAATATCTTGAGTGGTATTGTTAATGTGCTGCTTAACAATTTCCAACCTGCTTTCAGTTTCAGGATGGTCTCCTCCCTTCCCCTTCCCCACCCCCTTCTCTCTTCCCTTCCCCACCCCCTTCTCTCTTCCCTTCCCCACCCCCTTCCCTTCTCTTCCCTTCCCTTCCCTTCCCTTCCCTTCCCTTCCCTTCCCTTCCCTTCCCTTCCCTTCCCTTCCCTTCCCCTTCCCCTTCCCCTTCCCCTTCCCCTTCCCCTTCCCCTTCCCCTTCCCCTTCCCCTTTCCCTTTCCCCTTCCCCTTCCCCTTCCCCTTCCCCTTCCCCTTCTCCTTCTCCTTCTCCTTCTCCTTCTCCTTCTCCTTCTCCTTCCCCTTCCCTCCCTAGATTCTCTACTTGTCAAGATGATACATTTCTTTACAATCTTCAGGGTAAAATGTCCCCTCAGTTGCTCCTTTCTTTGGCTGCTGCAGGCCCAGGCAGGAAGGCAGACAAGGCCTCGCATGTGCCCAATTACCCACCCCCCAGTCAGACAGAGCTCCCCGAAACCTTTGTGAGGACATCAACCTTAGGCAGCTGTCTGCACACCATGCTGGGGTAGCTAGATGATCCCCCACAACCACTGGCAAAGGGAGCATCCCCAGCAGCCACCAAATCCAGTTTGTGGATCACATGCCTATTGGCCACTTCTGGTTCATAGGGCCATTTGGGAGAGCCTTTTCAGGTGTTTTTTGGTCCAGCTCTCAGGATGGGTCTCTGTTTGTGACACGATTTGTACCAGGGGCCCCATGATGGCCTCCTGAGAGGGGTCTGTGTCTCTCAGGCACATTCTGACATGTCAGTGCCCCACCACTATTTTGGTGTCCCTCTGTTCAAGTCCCTAACCCCACCCTGCACATGCAGTCCGTGTTCTGCAGCCTGGTCAAGTGCAGGACCCTGACCTGGTCTATTAATTCCATTACCTCTTATTAACAAATGCTTACCCATTTATACCTTTGCTTTTAGGGCTACATATATTTCTGTATCTTGATTGAAGAGTTTAGGGGTGTGGTTGGTCCTCAACCAAGATCTCAGACTGGCCAGTTTCTGTTCTTCTCGGGGAAGATGGAAGAACAAGTGAACCACACATGTCATGGCTGGTTCTATGTGGTTTGAACACTTGTGGCTCTGATAGAGCTAACCCGTGCATGCTTACAGACATCTGCATGCTTATGTCCGGGTGATTTCTTTTCTCACTGTTGAAGAGTTGACTGCAAGTCTGAATGTAGCAGACAAGAGCATGTGGGTAGAAAACCTTCCTTTCATGACTTCAAAGCCACATGTGGTATTCAAAATGCAGGCTCCAGTGGTAGCCCCAAAGACCCTACAGGAACACAGCATAATGGTGTAAATGGCCAAAAACTGCTGGCGCTTTCTGATGGGAGCCTCTCCACCCAAAGCTTCCAGACGAAGACCCTATAGAGAAGAGGATGTGTTGCCCATGCAAGATGTTTCCACATACACAGAAGGTACATACTTAGAATACTGTGTCAGGGGAAGCATCCTTAGACCTAACAGCACCTTCAGTACATGGATTGGTCTCTTGGTGATAAATAGATGGCACCATCAGTGCATGCTTAGTGGAATCTGATCCATATAAATAAAAAATAAATAATTGGTCCCCTGCTTAGCATGTATTTACTGGTATACTCCCAATCCAGATCATCTGTAGTTAAAGGGCCTTCTTGCAATCTCAGCACTGTGCTCCAAAGCATTTATTTTACTGGAAAAAGAAAGGAGAAATTCTTGCCACAGCTCCATCTGAGTCACCAGAGAAGATGACAAATCCTAAATCAAATGGGTTTTATTTTTCTTGCTATAGCTAAAGGTGAACTATCCAGGTGCTCCTGCTCTGGCAGGGGGTGGGACTAGATGATCTTTCGAGGTCCCTTCCAACTCCGGACACTCTGTGATTCTGTGAACTCAACATTGTACAGTGAGGAGGTGATGGTAAAAGCAAAGAGTGAAGGTATTTATTTAGGATGTTAGGATTACTGTTCACAGTACATCGTAACAGGGTGATTACATAATGGGGTGACCGTAAAAGGGTGACTTACAAAAGCAAAGACGAAGCATATAGATTATAGGCTAGTTGTGGAAACTGGTTTTTTTCCCTCCTGTAACACACACTGTTTCTGCACAGTTAAAAGACCGATTTACTCAATCTGTACATTTTCTTTATTTTGTATAAACATACCAATACTTAGATTAACACTTCCACACAGTTTAAAATTTTTAATTTAAATACAGTATTACATCTCATTGACTTGTTCATTTAAGGTGCAATTTATCAAAACCTACAGTAAGTATTTTCTTCTTTTCTTAATCAGTTCTCTTTGGCACGCTTCTAGTTTGTTTCTATATAAAAGTGTAGGATTGAATCGCATATATAACACTGCAGAACTTGACTTTTTTTTTTTGTTAATATGTGAGTGCAATTTTAAGTTCACCACAAGCTTATTTACAAATAACTGTATATGAATTTCAGTTTACATATAAAATGGCTAATGACTTTCATGTGCAAGGCAAAGAAATTTGTTACAGCAACTCCTCCCTTAAGAGAGTGATTTTTGCACCATGGAAATCTTGTATAAAATATTTTAGAAAATGGAGATTTCTCAAGAGGAAGTTCTTGGTGCTTCTTATTCTATAGCAAGATGCCTGAACACATGACTTTCTGGGTCCAGATATACTTCATATGATACAGTTTAGCTGGTATGTTGGCACTGTAGTAGTGTTGCAGCTACAAACTTGGATGTTCAACTGGCAAACTAAACCAAGGAGCAGAAAACCAACCAGTGTGTGTAAAAGGCTAAGAAAACAGAATGCCTCCTATATTCTTGATATTGTATCTGTTTTTATTCCAAGGAGGAAAGATTTAGAATTTCCACTATGTGTTGCTAGATAGTCTGTTTTTATCCTCATGACCTATGCCTACTTTTGGGGCTGATTAGTATTTGCTTAGAGTCAAAGGTGAACAACTTTAAACAGACATTTCTGCTTCCAGTGGAAAGGTACTGGGACACAATCAAAGTGGACCTGAACTGGTGAAGTATTACTTCACAAAAACTCTTCAAAGGCCAGAAGAGCAAACCCATAGCAATTTATTCCACATCTGAAGGGCAATCCCATCAGCTAGCAACAACATGAAAGGCATGGGGAAACCTAGCTACATAAACACTGGAAATTCTTCCATGCCAAATTATTTCACAATTAAATGAAAATAAAAGACTGTTCAAAGTAAAGTACTTTTTACAAGGCCTTTCTGGTCTGTTCTTTCCTGAATCATCCAAGTGGTATCCCCTCAGCTGCAGAAATTAGTATTTTGGCACATGATCAAGTTACAGTAGGTGTCAAGTACAGTGCAATCTGTTTAGAAGGCAAGGAAGTTAAAAGGGATTTCATACAGATGGTTTGTAATATGGGTAAGATGTGAAATGCTGTGCTACTCCTGAGTAAAACATGTTCAGCTGTTCCATCTAATATACCCATTTGTGAGCATGCTGATTTCAAAGAGGCATTTCATAGCCTCAGCAATAGTGTATATTCTTTAAAAAAAAGTATTTTACAGCTGTCTTTTCTTCAACCTATCAGTAAGGGAGAGTTGATGGGAAAGGGGAAGAACTAGGAGAATCAGAGTCTGTGTAGTAAATCAAATGCATGTGAGATGCAATTCATTACCAATTATCCTTTATGCTTTTTGAGATATTGCATATGGCCATGTCTTAGTGCTCCCCTTTTGTCTGAAAGCTACTGGCTTTAGAACTGAGATGTCTGCGTGAAGGATATGGTGTCAGACTTATCTACCGCAAAGCCGCCGTTGATGTATGATTTCTTGGTCTCTGTTTCATCATTATCAAGTATTGTTGTTTCCAAGGCAAAAGGATTGACTATGTTGACTTCAGAGGTGACATCCATCTGCTCCAGCTCCTTTTTAGAAAGCTTCTCCACTATTCCTGTACCAAAGGCGTCTCCCAAGACATTCACCATTGTTCTGAATCGATCCCTACGGAATAAAGCCAGTGTCAGACAAGTAATTCTGTTAGATAGTTACAAAATCCTTTTAGTAAAAGTAAGTTATTCTAGCAAATGCAGAGCTGTGTTTCTACCCATGCAGGTTTGGGATAAGTCTTGTAAAACAAGGAGAATTTCCCTCACATGTATTTGAAGGAATCTGGAGTCACTTGCATGACAAACTAGTTCGTACAGGGTGTGCAAAACCACAAGTCAACCACATCACTGGTCTTGTAGAGCAGAAACCACACTGCTGTGCACAGCCTTACAGAACGTCGTAGGGATCACTTCTCAGCACCTGAAGTACGTTATACAGTTGGTTCTCTTTTGTTGGGAGGACAGACTGTGGGGTCTCCTTGGCCAGACGAGTGCCTAGCCCAGCATCTTCAGTATTCTGGCCCAAAGCCTGGAAATGGGAAAGCCTGACTTCTGTTAGCTTCTCTTTGTTAAATGGTCAAAGCACAAAGTCGTATTCAACAAGTCACTTAAAAAAATATGATACTTCTGCACTCTTGGTTTATGTCCCAACAGAAATGGGGTTTGCAGGTCTTAACAATCTGCCACTACTTGATGGAGAAGCAACAAACCCTCACAATATAGCAAAGTCTGAAAATTGGCATGGAAGTAAGGTAGGGTCAGTGGAAGGTCACACTTCCCTGATTTTATTTTCAGCTACACAAGGCTGCCAGGGCTTTGTGGCAGAACACGTGGCTCTGTCTGTGCAGCAGCTGAGGTGGATACATTCACAATAGGAATGGAAACCAATAGTGAATTGGAACACCTCATGCATAGACTCTACTACACCCGCTGGACTCCATTGCTGAAATGTGCCCCTGTGTTCTCCATATGGAAAGGAAATATGTGTAGTGAAAGGGAGAGAGAGAGTGTTAAAGTAAAATTCTAGCAGGATCAGTGTGACAAGTGGGGAAATCAACAGCACGGGAAACTCATCTTCCATAATACTTCTCAAAATTTTTAATTCTTCATTAAAAACATGGGAAAACTCCTCAAACCTATGTAATAAAACCTTGGTAAGTTCAGAATTAACAAGAGGATTGTTAATGAGCCATTACTAGCAGGTTGCAAAGTAATACATTTTAGGCAGTAAGTACAAAAGGTGAAAGTGTTAATAATCTACGTGGCATCATGATGTGCATTCCATCTGCTGAGGTGCAAAATGCAGTGGTAATGATCACTGGTACATGAAATTAATCTTTAATTTGCTTTACACAGCAAGACACCTTAATCTGAAAAGTATCTCAATTAGAATCAGAAACAGCATCAATTCTTTGTGTCATGATGGAACAGGTAGCTTCTGTGTATTCATTCATACTCTGCGTAAGAATCACATAAATTGTGGACTTTCAAAGTGTCCACGTGATCAGACCCATAAAATTCTGATTACTATGAGAAATAGGTAATTACTATTCTTATTGCCCCTCTCTCACTCCCATAAAAGAATTAGAGGGCATTGAATGAAATGATTGGCATGTAGATTAAAACAAACCAAATTAAGTATGTCTCCATGGAATTTCTCTCCACAGGACTTGTGGAAATCTACAAGTTTACATGGATCCCTAAAGCAATAAGGAATTCATGAAGACAAATCTGGTGAGAACTGTTAAAGCTATGGGAGTACTTTGGGAAAAGAACCAATCCAAATTTGTTCTGTTCTCACAACTCTTCTCCAGATACCTGCTCTGAGCCAGCGGTTTGTACTGATCTTTACCACCCTTAACAAAACTAAACGTCCACTAGACAAAGGAGAGAGCTGGAGAAAACAAAATGATTGTGAAGCAGAGCAAACAAGCCCATCAGACCCCGTTGCAGATTGTTGATGGGGAGAAAGTACTTGTGACTGGAGACATTTTGTTTGGAACAATTACGCTTATACAGAAATTGAATTGATTCTTGGATGTGTTCAACAGCCCCAGTTTTCTGAGGACTGGCATTTCTCTCTACAGCTCGCAAAACTGAGTTATATAATCAAATAAATTTTATATATATATATATACACATATATATATATCTGTGAAATACATAGGTTGCTGCCAGGAATCCTTCAAGAACATGATTGAAAGGGTGGGGGAGGAACAGGAATGCATTTACCTTCAGTGTAAATGTCAGCCTAAGAAGACATGCAGACACTATGAAATGATTAAGATCTCTACATGGATCCCAATGAAATATCATCCATGCCAAGTTACTCCAGGTGAACAAACTTTGGTCTGAGCACTGAAACTTGCATACTTTAGGAGGCAAAGCAAGCTGAATTACTAAACAAAGTTGTATTCTTTGTGAATCTCAGTACTCTTTCCCAGTGAATCACGGGACCAAACTGAACGCTGATGCCTTTCTGAACTCCAAAAGATACCCTGTGATGCTTTGGGCTTTTGCAAAGGTAGCAGAGAAATGTGTCGGTGTAAGCTGAACAGAAAACATTTCTGGAGAAAATGCTGCTCTCCAGAAAGAGCTGTTTAACAAGACTGTGGGGTTTTGATGAGCTCTGAGGTGAGATGGCTGGGATCAGGCATGAGCGCTTCCTGCGTTTGTATGTGTGAGCTTGTTGACCAAGGGGCCAGGCCTTCAAAAACTCCCAGTGAAAAACAGCCCTACCAAAGACACGCTGGCAGCAATGACCCATGTACAGCCCGTGATGTTCGCTGATTTCATGTTGTGCTCCACTACCTCTTCACCAGTGCGCGGATTTTATCTGCCTTATGGAAAGCAGCTGAGATGTTCTGCTTGTGGCTCTATTTAACTTTTATGAATGGTGTATGAATTTAGTGTAAGTTGGTGGCACCTGTCACTCAGATGTGTTCCTTGGCACTGTCAAATCTGTCTTTCCTGAGTATGATGCTCACAGTTCATCAATCCTGTGGCCACTATTTTAGGGTTGATAGCAGCTCTGGATCTCAGGCTATTCACTGCCATCCCATGCAGCAGGACTTCTCCCAGAATTAAACCCACTACCACATTCAACTCTACACCAAACAAGTCTGGTCATGAGAAGAATCTGTCCAATTCCTGCAACTGTCCTACATGATTTTGTTGCTTGCTTTCTCAGAGCCACAGGTTCCCACACAACTTATGTAAACATTAAAAAAAAGGAAAAACAATTAAGTATCAAGTGCCTTCAACTTACAGAAGCCAGTCAACTGCAATGATCAGAGTCACATCTTCAGCAGGCAGGCCCACAGCACTCAGTACAATCACCATGGTGACAAGTCCAGCCTGGGGGACCCCTGCAGCCCCAATGCTGGCTGCTGTAGCCGTGACACTAAATCCAAAATAAAGCCCAGAAACAGCATTCAGAATACATGTTGCTCACAGAAACTCTTATTTTCTGGCACAGATAGGCTTCTTCCACTGTGAGAAAGAAGCCCAAATGCTCCAGTTTTCCTCTTGAATATTATTTACTCAAAAGTCTAGTGACAAGTTTATGGGACAAGTCACCTATAGCTACTGTTACAGTTACACTGCAGAGTAACAGGCAATAATGCGTGACTAACAAGCAAACTGCACAAATCACAGGTCAAGGCCAAGTTGAATTTGGAAGTGTCTGAAGCGAAGTGGAAGAATAATGTCAGTTTCTAGAACAATGCTGTATACAAGCTGCATGTCCTGACCCACTCCACCTCCTCATCAGATGGCACAGGCAAGAGGTTGGACTAATGTCTTGCCTTAGACCTAAGGCAAGTGAGAAGCTGTGAAAATGCTTCTTACTTCCTGCAAGGCGAATGACAGTTTCAACTTTACCAAGGTGTACCCAAGGTTAATGCTCATTAGAAAAACCCACCAGCAAAATGTGTGTGGTGGCTTTAGTCTTACCTAATGGTAACTATTTGGCCAATATCCAGTTCTAAGTCGTTCAGTTGTGCAATAAATACAGCTGCTACGGCTTCGTAGAGCGCGGTGCCGTCCATGTTGATGGTAGCTCCGACTGGAAGCACGAACCTGGTAATTCTTTTGTCGATCAAGTTTTTTCTTCCGCACAGCGAAAGGTGACAGGCAAAGTTGCTGAACTGGCACACAGACAAACACATAAAGTAAGAACGGGCAGCGGCACACCACTTACTTTTCATTTTTCTCAGAGCCTGATACGCGCTAAGACTCAAACGGAGAGCTAAGGCAGGCACGAAGGCTGCACCACGAAAAAGGAAAGTGATTTTTGTTATCTCCTCTAACTATGGGAAGAATTAACAAAGCCTTAGTTATCCTCAAAGTTACGTGGCAAAATCATCATAAAGTAGGTAGTCACAAGAAGCAGTACAACAGCTTAGATTATACCACATCTGTGACTAATGACCTGAATGGCTGTGACTAATGAACTGAATGTCTCCTCCCGGCGGGGCAGGCTCTTGTATGGTGTGAGGTCAGTGCAATCTATAGTGCCCCTTTGTGTACTGCGGGGATGATGATGAAGATAATACTTCTGCCTCCCGGAGACTGAGAATTGTCCAGGTGAAATCAGGACATACCACAAAGCAGCAATAAAATCAGAGCAGGAGCAATGCAATTACTACTAGGAACATTACAGAAAATAAAGGTTTCCTTTGTTTACCTGGAAGAAATCATGAGGGCTGTCAGGAGTGCCTGAGCCATCCCCATGGCAAACCGAAAAGGATTTTTCCTTACTATGATTAAGTAGATCAGTGGCAGAATTATAGTGGAATGGATTGCAAGTCTGCAAAATAAAATGGTCTAGTTAAACAAATGGATCCATCTCATTGCCTTGTTTTAATGAGGTGCTGGTAACAGGTACATAGTCCTGTCCTCAAGTACACTTACGAAACACTGAAGGTGAGTTTAGTGACACCTATGTTCAGTATTTAGAGAGCACACCGTCTTAAAAAATATACAGACTAATGCTGTTCTACACCTTTTTTTAAAAGGGAGAGACATTATTAATTGTCTCCCTTTGCAAACTAGAACAAGCATCAACTGTCGTATTGGCAATAATTTTAAACTGAAGATGAGAAAGCTTAAAGTAGAAAGTGTTTTTTAAACTGATACACAGAGAGAGGTTTGAAATAAGGCTAAAACACTTCACTTTCCTGCCAAATCCTTACAACACAGACTAGAGACAACAAACCAAATTATTTTTCCAAGTTTAATTGCCTTTATTATAAAGCACATTTTTGAATCAAAGGTAGATACAGTTCCCAGACAGGGACAGATTTTCTACAGAAATTTCAAACATGATGCTATAAAAAAATCCACACTTACTTCACAGAAAACTGTGTAAGCTTAGGTCCACAATTATAATGTAGTGAGGTATTTCAGACTGCACAAAGGAGATATACATACTCTCACCCTCTTTAATATTATAAACTGATGAAATACTGTCTTTTGAAACTATAAATTTTTAGAATTAAGTGTGTGAACACATAAAAAATAGAACTGTCTTCTTGACTTGGCTGCTCAGGTGTATTTGCCTGGACATTTGGCTGGGTCTTAGGGAGAAATCCGTCCTTCAAGCTGTATATTAATTTTGAAAACTGTGTATTAATCCAGAATGCATCTGAATGCACAGCTTACTGGGCACTAAGATTAGAGTTAAACAGCCTCCTGTGAGTACATTTGAAATGAAACACATGAGAAGGGTCTCTGAAGTATTTCCTAAGTTCCAAGGTTCCGAGCAATTAGAGCAACATCAGTTCCTTGTGAAAAGACGTTATACACTGAAAACACAAACCCCAGAGCTGTTGTCATGGGTGACGTGGGATTTTTACTCTGTCCTTGCAGTACGTTCTTGTGAATGTTACTGTGCTGTAATAGTGCTTTATGATTTCAGAGCAGCTGATAGAGATAAATCTCAGTACCATTTGTTCTGCCAAAACCAGGCAATTAGGAGAGCAGCAGCCACAGTACAGAAGTCTACGACAGCATCAGAAATCACCCTCAAAACCAAACTACTTGTTTCCTTGGAAAAAATGCCTTTTTTTAAAGCAACAGGCATTAAAGTTTCCATTCTGTAGGTGAACAAATTGTTTATTTAGTGGCATGCCAATAACAGCACACAGTATGTACTGATAAAGAACTCTAGAAAGAAACCTAGCAATTTATACAATGGTGTCTAAGAACAAAAGGAATTCTACAGAATATATAGAAAAAAATAGAGTGGTATGGGTCTCACTGGGTGTCTTTACACAATGTTGATGGGAGTAAATATTTCAAGTATGTCTATCTCTGGAAGCATACAGACTTCCAAGTAGGTATTTTGAAAAAATTGGATCTGTGCTTTTTTAGTGGCAGCATGAACATGGCATCATCCAAAACACAGCATTTGTGCGTATCAGCTTTGCTACTACTGATTTCCATGAAATTTCTTCAAAGTAATATTTATTTTCATGCATGAAATGCAACCCACAGAAAGAAGCAGGAGTTTTTATACCAAAAATCAGAATCATAGAATCATCTAATCACAGAACATGTTAGGTTGGAAGGGACCTTTAAAGGCCACCTAGTCCAACGCCCTGCAGTAAACATGAACTAGATCAGGTTGATCAGAGCACCATCAAGCCTGACCTTGAATGTCTCCATGGATGGGGCCTCCACCACCTCTCTGGGAAACCTGTGCCTGGGTTTCACAACCCTCATAGTGAGTAACTTCTTCCTAATGTCTAATCTAAACCTACACTGCTCTAGTTTAAAACCACTGCCCCTTGTCCTATTACTTGCAAATAATCCCTCACCAGCTTTCTTATAGGTACCCTTCAGGTTCTAACCAGCAACTGAAAAGAGAAATTCTAATAGTATGATTTTAAGATAGGAAGAATCTTGTCCCTCAGAATCCCAAACTGACATTTCTTTTAGTGGCTGCCTTGTAGCTTTCTGACAGACAAAGGCATAGCCAAGAGATAGTCTGCTTGCTGCAGATTTCCCTTTTTCCCCACTTCAGGCTATGCATCCTCTGGTACTTGTATTATGCCTCCTACTTCAATCTTCCTTCTCTGTGACTGCTAACATGTCCTCAGCCTGATACTGCAACCATTAAAAGTGAGAGGTTGAAGATGTTTAGTTCCCAACTGGAAGAGAGGCACTGGGGGAAGTTTGTTCTCTCCAGGTGACGTGTATGAGACCCAGAGACTGAGATGTGTTGCCAACAATGGCAGGTGAGGGCTGGTAGGGCTGAGAATGTGGAAGGTCATGACTAATAAAGCTGGGGAGGTGAGCTAGAAGATGATCTGGAGAGGGAAGAGATAAAGGAAAGAGGAGGATAAGACACACCAGCCCTCATGCTCTTGCACATTTTTTTTGGTAGGGAACACAAGAAACATGTTGAAGATAACCTGTTATTCTCAGGATGGAGCTAAAGGGAGTACGATAGACAGCTACAGAAGATGCTGATGAAAGAACACACTGCAGACAGACAAGGTGAAGCAAATAAGGATGAAAACCAAAAAGATGGTGTGAACAGCAGTGTTTAAGAAACCAAAACAAAGAAAGAGCACAACTGCTGTTTGCCAAGGTGAGAAGAAGGGTATTCTTGCAGGCTGGAAAATATACAAGCAGCCTATAGCTCAGTGTGTACATGGTCATCTTTGCTTCTGTGATCTGATTACAAAATGCTCTCCATGATGGTCAGTTTTGCAGAGAATGTCCAGCTGTGAGCCCTTCTCCACAACACCCTGATACCATCTGCAGTAGGCCATCTCATAAGAGACAGAAATGCTGCAGACATCCACCATAGCACCCATCTGGGGAAATCATGGCATATGCAAAGGGGTTAGGTAGAACAGAGACTTCTCTCCAAGGTGGGCACCCTTACTATATACAATCTTTAATGGCACTGGGGAACCTACTCAAAATTATTGTGCCTGTCCAGCCCATGGTTACAAACTGCACAGAATACTCCACTTTGTGGTAGTTTATTTTGCAATCAAAGTACTCTGGAGATGGAGCTGTGTCTTCATGCACATCTTAAGGAACACATGCTGCCAGAGTCGTGAAGCTTGCTGCCTGATCTGAAACTGAAGTCAAAGGGCAGTAATAATCCATTCAAAATATTCCCCCTGAGTTAATTTCAGCTAATAACATAGAAAGCCTGCAGAAGTTATATAGTGTCATTCGATAAATGACTTCTACCTAATTGGTGGTCATGGTGTCATTTATAATTTATATAGAAAATATTAGTATCTTGATTTATAGTCTCTTGGTAAACATCTATTTTTGTATCCTTTAAAAATCTGATTTCTTTTCCAGATCTAAATGGAAACTCACAAAAAACTGCATTATGTATTAGAAAAGCATAACTTGCACTCATCTCTGTAACATTTTGAAAATGTCATGATTCAGTGCTATTTCTGGAGCTGCAATTTTTACTTAGAAAGTCATTATACTTCAAACTATTTTTGAACAGCTAGTTCAAACATACTGACTTATGCATAAAACAAAACAACTTTGAAATAAATCTTACCTAGCAAAGATTAATGGGGAAAAAAGAGATTATTCTTCACTATTTATAGAGGTTTGCATTTAGGACTATTATATTACTCTTCTTTATGCTTGGTCGTCAGAAATCATGTGAATGACATTTGAAGAATAGTTTGTGCATGCTTTAAGTGAGGGGGAAGAAGCTCTGGAACAACTCTGGATCTATCCTCCAGACAAAACACGAATAAATCCTTGGTATACTGAAGGGATTATAGGACTGGATGCTAAGGCAGTGAACCAAGACAGCCTAGAAGTTATGCTTCACTGAACTGGAAATAGAAATTCAAATGCATTCAACTTATTTGGGGGCTGTAGTATCCATTTATCTATCAAAAGGGTTCTTTGTAGTATATTCTTAAGAGATATATAGTGATCTAGTACTTTAATCTGTATCACTCGGAGCAGTTAAGTTGCCCCCTTCAAAAACTCCACATCTGCAAGGCTCCACATTGTGCAGGTGTGAAGACTGTTTTACATAGAAAATGAATGGGAAAAGATGGTTTGATGCTTGGCTAAGTTACTCAGATACCAACTGCTGCTTTTGCAGCTTCACCATCTGCCTTTGCCTTGAAGGAGTAACTAAGGAGCAGTTGGGCTTCTCTCAATGTCAGCTGCCTGCTCTGCACTGAGGTGGGAAGGGATTGGTTCCCTCTTTACCAACACTTACTGTGTGCTGCACTTACAATGCCTTTGTCTGTGCAGTGGGGCTAGGCCTATGCTGGTAGACCTTGGGCCCACAGGTCCCATGGAGGTTCCCAACTTAATCCAGATATTTATGTATTTTCAGTTGGCTAGGAACCCCCAGTAAGGCACAATTCATAACCCCACCCTTTTAAAGCTTCTTCTGGTATCTAACAGAAGCATTACTGCTCTTTAAAATACAGTGATATTATCTGTTTCAGCAGCAAGCTGAGAAGATGAAATAGTGAATACAAGAACAGATAGCTTTTTGCCTTTGGGTTTTTTTTTTAGAATGCAAAACAGTGACTTTTTAGAACAAAACATGCATTCAACAAAGTCTGCATTCAAAACTTTCTTGTACATCCTCATGCAATTTTCATCTCTGATCTAGAAAAGGCTAGATGTTCATAGAATCATAGAATCACAGAATACACTGAGTTGGAAGGGACCCATAAGAATCATCCAGTCCAACTCCTGGCTCCTGTCCTGGTTTTGGCTAGGATGGAGTTAATTTTCTTTCCAGCAGCTGGCAAAGTGCTGTGTTTGGGAGTTGGGTGAGAGCAATGCTGACAACTCACAGGTGGCTTTAGTTGTTGCCAAGCAGGTCTTGGACTTTTCAGTTGCTCAGGCTGTCCCACTAGGAAGAAGGTGGGGGCCACCCAGCAAGCCAGGAAGGGACAAACCTGGGACAGGTGATCCAAACTGGGCAAAGAGGGTACTTCACAGCAATTACATCATGCTCAACATAAAGGGGGGCTGGAGGGCAGAGGAATGCATGGCTCCAGGACACTCGTTTTTTGGGCAATGGTCCAGTTTCGGGACAGCTCTGAGCTGTACAGCCTGAGTTGTGTGGTTCAGTGAGAAACTGCATTGTGTAACACCAGTTTTGTATATTTTGCTATAAAAGTCCTATTGTTATTTCCCTCTTCCTGCCATCCCAGTAAATTGCCCTTATCCCAAGCCATGAGGTTTCTCTTTGGTTTTTCTTTTCCCCTCTCCCTCCTTCTCCCTGCCCCAACCCCCAGAGAGAGTGGCTGTGTGGTGCTTGGCTCCTGGGTGGCGGTAAAACCATGACAGCTTCAGCCAGGGCCAGCCAAGTCAGAGCACGTGACCGAGCGCTCCATCCAGGTGCCTGGTGAACTCAGTCAAGCTCGGGGCTGTGACCCCTTCCCTGGGGTGCCTGTTCCAGTGCTCGACCACCCTGTCAGTACAGAACCTCCTCCTAACATCCAACCTAAACCTGCCCAGTCTCAGCTTCTTGACGTTCCCTCGGGTTCTACCTCTGGTCACCAAAGAGAGGGGCTGGGCGCCTGCCCCTTTGCTCCCCCTTGTCAGGAAGCCATAGACCGCCAAGAGGTCTGCCCCCCTGCCTCCTCTTCTCCAGGCTGAACAAGCCAAGGGACTTCAGCCTCTCCTCCTAAGACTCCCCCTCCAGACCCTTCACCATCCGTGTTGCCCTCTTCTGGACGCTCTCCAATAGTTCTGTGTCCCTCCTGTGCTGTGGTGCCCAAAACTGCACATGGCACTCAAGGTGTGGATATCTGAGTTTCAATCAACTGAGCTCTAAAAACTGCACACATTTAATTTCATCTCTAAGAAATTACATACCCACTTAGTACTGTAGCCATATAAAGACCCAGCTTACGAAAGATTTCCCAGTCCTCAACTTCTATTATCTTCCCAGCAATTAAAAACACGATACCAATTGGCATATACCTAGAAAGCAAAAGCAAATCCATTAAAAATGCATTCTAAGAAATACCGTTTGCTCACCGCAGAACAATTGCTTGTAGAGTATAACTTTTTACAACTGATGGAAGGTTTTTAATATTCTATTACACAACTGAAATTTAAAAAAAAAAATTCTATTATACAACTGAATTCACTTGCAGCAGGACTACAATAAATGTGATGAATAAAAGATTAGAAAATCAGAGTAAATGTAAACCTATGCATAATCTAACAACTACTTTATGCCCTGCTACCATAGAATATATAGAATTTGGGGAGGGATGTGGGCTTTGCCTTACTGCACCAAAAGTGTATGCATCACCATAAACTTTCTTGGAGAGCTGAGACCAAAATCTGTGCATTCTGCAATCACACACAGATGGGAAAGGTCTCCTGTGCTTACAGCCCTGCAGCATTGGGGGCAATCAGTGGGTCACGTACACAGGGTAAGAATGAATTGAGGATGTTGGGCCAGTGCAGTCATCAGTGTGTTGCTTGATGGTGGGGTCTGAGTACTCCAGTAAACTTACACAAGGCCAAGCCTTACAGAACATGAACTGATGCACGGGTTACTACCTACAGAAAATTCAAGGCAAGAATCACAGTTGTGCTACCATCAACTCCACTGCATTTGTTTTGGTACCAAAGAGCAGGCTGTCACAGAGACATGTTGACTCTTCAGAGCTTTGGGTATCAATGAATAAATTTGTGAATATATAAAATGTATTCAGTTAAAAATTCAAATGATAAATTTATAAACCATATGTGCTGTCTCAAACATAATACAGTTCCTTGTCCCTGCACAAAGGGAGGACTCCTATTTCCTTCTGAGCCATGTACTTGGTGAAAGCAGAACTAATTCCTCACATGGCCAGCATCAAATTTAGCACTCTTCAAGGCAACAGCTCCCACACCTGCAAAAACACGTGGAGCCTGTAGCCACAGCTTCAGGCGCACACAGGACAATGGACAATCAGCACAAGGTAACAGACGCTAAATTGGATTTTGCATACCACTTTGGACTTTGTTCTGTGCTGTAGCTTGTATATTAATTTATATTCCTAAAGGAACTTAGCTCCAAGGACAACTGTTCTGTGAACAAAATGGCTATCAGAGCATAGTGTTCAAGACTGAGACAGGTATGTGAGTGGTAATGCTTCCACAATCCTCAAATCACTAGTGCTGCTGCACTGGTTTGATAAAAACCACTAGCAAGAATGTTTGAAAAATTCAGGTGTACCAATATGACTGTTTTTTTAGTATACATTATGTAGAATCCCTGTCTCTGGTTTTCTCAAAAGGATACACTCCTGTAGAAAGGGAACTTCTTACCAGCTTTTCTTTTGAAGTTGTACACTGTCAAGCACTACACAAAAGCAAACATGAAGCATGAGTCTGCTCCCACCTCTTCAATAACAAAAATCCAGTTAAGTAAGTTGTTAGAAAATGCCAGTATGTCCTTGGACTTACCACATAATTATCTGAACTATTCTCATCGTAGCTTCATTCAGCGCATTGAAAAAATCCACCAGCACTTGTCCTTTCTCTCCCATTTTCCCAATAACCATTCCAAAGACAAGACAAAACACGATCAACCCCAGCACGTTGATACCGTCAGAATACACGCCCACGATTTTGTATTCTTGAGTTTTGTTCTACGGATTCAAGAGTAGAAAGTTACTATCAGAAAACACAATTTATTTTAGCGAGTTCTAAAATAAAGGCACACTTAGATCTATCTTTGAAAATATATGGAGCTCTTACCCAGTCATTTTATTCACTTTCTGGCAGTGCAAGTTCAGGAATTAAGATAGAACTAAATTGTCACTGAAAGCTTTGTTTTTTAAAGCTATGCAAGAATATGTTCAAACCATAGCAGGGAATAAAGCACCCTTACTTTATGTTGCCCTTTCTATATGCTTCTGGCACAGAATATGGCAGGGTCTAGGTATCCACAGTCATGCTTTCAATATAGTCACGCTTTACTCCCTGCTGTGGAGAACAAAACACAGCTGATACAGAATCCTTGTGGATTCTGCAACCCAAGGGTTTGTGTCTGGATTTAAGATAAACAGTTGCTTGCATAAGAACTAAGACAATGAAGTCCAATTTTGCACCAAATTTAAAATCGTTTAGCTGAAATCAGTGAGATTGCCTAATTTACAGCAGATACATTATGGATGCACATAACTTAAAAATCCTACTGAATAGGTTGGTATTCTCACATTCCTCTGTGTTTTTGCAGTATGAACACAGGAAGGGAAGAGTACAATTATTCACTACATCCTGCTTCATAATTTAAATCATGTCTTTTCATACAGCTCACGTTCCCATGCTCTCATTACTATGAGATGAAATTTAGAAGGAGTATAAGAAAATGCATATCGATCAGTTCTGTTCACAGTTTCATGTTCATATTCTATCACTCCCTTTCTCCCTCTCCTCCAGTGTAAGTCTAGGCTTTATAAACCATAAACTCCCATAAGATTTCCACACCTTTAATCAGAGGCTTGTTAAGCATCTTCACTTTTGTCTATTTACACTTTTTTAGAGTAAAAAAAAATAATTAAAAAATGCCTGTATTGTTTTGCTTTCCCTTTACAAAATCTTTATGATTTTCCATTCCTTTCTTCCTTCAGTGCTTTCAGTTATATCACTGCTGATCGGATACCTTGTTCTGGTATACATCTAGCCTTTCCCCTGTGACTGTTATATTTCTCAAGAGATTGACAATTCATTGGCATATACATTTAATGGAGTGTATTAATTATTGTTATTACTATCACTATTAGTTTTGGACTGCTTAATTACTAGTGTAGTCCTTTGGCATTCCTAAGGTTTAATATAGATCTTAACCACATCAACTAAACCAAATATATTCCATATTCTTTCTCCTCATTTCACGTATTATGAGGAATGTAACAATAAGGGTCACACCTCTGAAGCTTCTGCTGTTGTAGCAGTTGTAACAGATTCTTCTGTAAATGTGGAGCCATTTTTATCCACGCCAGTTGTAGCTTCAACTTTTTCACGTTTTGTTTTATACTGGAAATTAAAAAAAAAAAAAAAAAGACAAGAAAGAGTAGAATAACTTATTTAGAAACACAAGGAAACTGAAGAATGGACAAAGACATAGCTTTTGCCTAATAAAAATAAGCAGAAAATTAACCAGGCAGTACGTCTGTGGTAACACGCTTAAGAAGGAAAAAAACCCAACTGAGTCACATTTTTTTGGGTTTTTTTTGTGTCCAGAGGAGTGAGAAGATCTGAGAAACAGCCCTGCAGACACCAAGGTCAGTGAAAGAGGGGATGGAGGTGCTCCAGGCACCTGATCAGATTCTCCTGCCACCCATGGAGCAGACCACGATGAAGCAGGCTGTCCCCCTGCAGCCTGTGGAAGATGATGGGGAGCAGAGACCCCACCTGCAGCCCATGGAGAACCCCAGGCCAGAGCAGGTGGATACATCTAAAGAAGGCTGTGATCCTGTGCAACGCCTGCCCTGGAACAAGTTCCTGGCAGGACCTGCAGCCCATGGAAAGGGAGGCCCATGCCACAGCAGATTTTCTGGCAGGGCTTGTGACTGGAGCAGTCTGGGTCTGTAGGTCTGCTCCCTGTAGAAAAGACCCACACTGGGGCAGTTTGTGAACAACTGCAGCCTGTGGGAAGAATTCACATTGAATAAATTGGTGGAGGACCGTCTCCTGTGAGAGAGACCCTACACTGCTGCAGGTAAAGAGTGTGAGGAGTCCTCCCCCTGTGGAGGAAGGAGCTGCAGAAACGAGTGAGGAACAGACCACAACCCTCAGTCCCCACCCTGCTATGCCACTCAGGGGGACAAGTTAGAGAAATTGGGAATAAAGTTAAGCCCAGAAAGAAGGAAGGAGTGAGGGGAGATGTTTTACTCTGTTTTGATTGTGCAAAAAATTAGGTGAATTTTATTCCTTGTGGAGTCTGTTTTGCCCAGGAAGGAAATTGCCAAATGATCTCTCCCTGTCCTTACCTTGACCCAGGAGCTTTTTGTTGTATTTTCTCTCCCCTGTCCAGCCAAGGAAGGGAACTGATAGAGCAGCTTTGGTGGGCACCTGGCCTCCAGCTAGGGTCAACCCACCACAGGTGGAACCTGGAACAGAGCTGCTGCTGGACAGTGAGACCCATAAATTCCAGGTGGCCAGGGATGCCTTCACCATTTTCTGCTTCCTCTAATGACTGGGGGAGTGACTCATATTCTTTTATATGTTTTTCAAGTCTAGATTATCACTGTTACGTTGATACAGCATGCCATCTATTAAGATTTGACCCAATCTGCAGAGGGTCCAGGTGATTGTATTCCACTGATTCTGCTTATAGAAATCCTGGGCTATTCTGATTATAAAGTATGTGCTTTACTAATCATAATATCCTGTTAAGAAAATAAAGTTTTAATTGTTAACTATGGTTTAGTGATGTCATCATTCTGCCAAGATCCCTGAAGGAACCTCTGCCCCTTTAGTGCTGGATGCAGTTATGTAAGAAACACTCCATGAAGACGTATTATAAACTGCAAATACATTCAGTGCTGTGCACAGCAGGCCAGTCAACATAATTTCCTGGGAAAGGTTAACTACCTCACATACAAACCTCAATAAACTCCTAGGCAGCTGCCAGGGGAGACAAAAAAAGGGAAGCAGAGACTTTCAGAAATACCAGTTGATATATTTACAGATAAAGATGACTGAATAGACTCTACCAATTGGCTGCTTTTTCCGCAGTTAAGATGGATCATCGGGCCTGGCAATGGACATCAGATGTGAAACACACCGGTGTCAGGGCTAAGTTATGCAGATTTCATCAGACACTGAGGGTTTTTAAAAGCTAGGAAACAGATACTCATGACATGGTTAGTCTAACTCTGCCTCAAAAGGAAAACCCTTCTCTTATTTGCCGGTTGGTTTTGGCACCCAGAGCCTAAATACCATCTTTTTGCAGAAGATGAATGTTTATCATAATAGAAATGAAACCACAATACATTAAGAAACATTTTTTTATGTAAGATTAAGATACTCCTGGACTGAATCAGAAATATTTATCTGAATTGGATTTTTTTTGCAGATAAAACAAGAATAATTCAGTGTTAGCAATGAAAACTAAAGTAGCAAAGAGGAATGTTAAAACTTACCTGTTGAAAACAGGCCTGGACAAGGTTTTCTGGGAACATATTCCTGTTGAAAAAGTGGAGGCATTTCAACATTATAGCATACTAAGAAAAAGTTGTTTATATAAACAAAATGATAACATCTGCTGCTTGAAAAACTGATCACATTGTGTTCCTTTATCCAGAAAGCAGTGTATTTAGCACCATCAGATATAAAATCCAAATAAATTAACGGTTCAGGACTCCCAAAGATCAGTTGGCTCTTTTCCTACTGTGGAAATTTCAGACTTATTTCTCAGTATTTGACATGGTATGCTACTAAAGCTTGTGGTTTTCTTCCCTGCTGGTATCCACACAGCTCTCTACCCTAGATTTCAGGAGAGCAGACACTGGTTTCTTCAGGGATCTTCTTCGTAAAGTCCCATAGGACAAAGCCCTGGAGGAAAAAGGGGGGTCAAAAAAGCTGGTTAGTATTCAAGGATCACCTCCCTAAAGCTCAGGGGTGATGCTTCCCAACAAAAAGAAAACCAGTCAAAAGCACTTGGAGGCCTGCATAGATGAACAAGGATTTTCTGGGCAAACTCAAACACAAAAAGGAAGCCTACAGAGGGTGGAAGCAAGGGCAGGGAGCCTGGGAGAGAAAGTGTCTGAGCAGCCAACAATCAGGTTAAGGAAAGCTAAAGCCCCGACAGAACTACATCTGGCCAGGGAGGTCAAAGACAGTAAGAAAAGCTTCTATGGGTATGTCAGTGATAAAAGACAAGGGAAAAAATGGGCCTTCTCCAGAAGGAAACAGGAGACCTGGTTACCCAGGATATGGAGAAGACTGAGGTAACTCAACTACTTTTTTGCCTTAGTCTTCACCAGCAAGAGCTCTAGCCACACTGCCCAAGTCACAGAAGGCAAAGGCAGGGACTGGGAGAATGAAGAACCACATGCTGAAAGAGAAGATCAGGTTCAAGACCATCTAAGGAATATAAAGGTGCACAAATCCATGGGAACTCATGAGGTGCATCTGCATGTCCTGAAGGAACTGGCAGATGAAGTGGCTAAGCCACTCTCCATCATATTTGAGAAGTCATGGCAGTCCAGTGAAGTTCCCACTGGCTGGAAAAGGGGAGACAGAACCCCCATTTGTAAGAAGGAAACAAAGGAAGACCTGGGGAATTTCAGGCCAGTCGTTCTCACCTCTGTGCTTGGCAATGTCATGGACTAGGTCCTCCTGGAAATTACATTCAGGCACATGGAAAATAAGGAGGTGATTGGTGACAGCCAACATGGCTTCAATATGGGTGACTCATCCTTGACAAATGTGGTGGTGACCTTCTACAACAGTGTTACAACACTGGTGGACTGGGGAAGAATAACTGATGTCATCTTCATGGACTTGTGCAAAGCATTTGACAGCACCCTGCACACCATTCTTGTCTCTAAGTTAGAGACATGGATTTGACAGATGGACCACTCTGTGGATAAGGAACTGGCTGGGTGGTTGCACTCAAGAGAGTTCTGGTCAATGTCTCAATGCCCAAATGGAGACTAGTGACAAGTGGAGTTCCTATTAGGACTGGCACTGTTGAACATCTTCATCAGAAACATGGACAGTGGGATTGAGTGCACCATCAGCAAGTTTGCTGATAGCACCAAGCTATGTGGTGCTGTCAACACGCTGAAGGGAAGGGATGCCATCCAGAGGGACTGTGACATGCTGGAGAAGTGGATCCATGCAAAGTGCAGGAAGTTCAGCAAGGTCCTGCACGTGGGTCAGTGCAATCCCAAGCACAACTACAGACTGGGCAGAGAATGGATTGAGAGCAGCCCTGCAGAGAAGGACTTGGGGGTGCTGGTGGAAGAGAAGCTCAACATCAGCTGGCAATGGATGCTCAGGTGCAACCCAGAAAGCCAACTGTATCCTAGGCTGCATGAAAAGAAGCACAACTGGTAGGTTAAGGGAGATGACTCTCCCCCTCTACTGTGCTCCTGAAGTTCTGCATCCAGCTCTATGACCCCCATCACAAGAAAGACATGGACTAGTTGGAATGAGTCCAAAGGAGGGCCATAAAGGTGACTATCAGAGGGCTGGAGCACCTCTCCTATAAAGACAGGCTGAGAGAGTTGGGCTTCTTCAGCCTGGAGAAAAGAAGGCTCCTGGGAGACCTTACTGCAACCTTCCTAAGGCCCCCTAAAGAGAGGAAAAGCTGGAAAGGGAGTGTTTACAAGGGCAGAGAACGACGAAGGGGGATGACTGCTTAAGCTGAAGAAGGGTAGATTTAGATTAGATATTAGGAATAAATTCTTTACTGTGAGGGTGGTGAGACCCTGGCACAGGCTGCCCAGAGAAGTTGTGGATGCCTCTCTCTGAACTGTGCCAGGCCAGGTTGGATGGGGCCTTCGGCAACCCACCTGGTCTAGTGGAAGGTGTCCTTGCCCGTGGCAGTGGGGTTGCAACTAGTTGATATTTGAGGTCCTTTCCAACCAAACCATTCCATTACTGTATGATTCTTTGATTTGCAAGAGGAATACAGGATGGACTGTTTCCATAGGATTTGTCAAATATAGGTAGAAAAAAGCCATCAAAACCTCTTATAAATGGCTGTGCTGGAAGAATCAGATATTTGGTGTCTATTGCAGTTTTGAATTCTGAAATTAATCTTGGCTGATGGAAGATTTCCATGTGTCAGAAGCACTGCAATCCAGCTGTGTGCCCCCTTTTTAACCACCAACTTCAGATTCAAACAACTGCAGAAAAAAACAGTAATTAGGTATTCATTGAATATCCACTCCACTGCAGAAAAAGGCAGTTTATATACTGAAGCAGAAGTCTTTATCTCCCTTCTAA
Organism: Hypotaenidia okinawae; assembly: GCA_027925045.1. Classification (NCBI taxonomy): domain Eukaryota; kingdom Metazoa; phylum Chordata; class Aves; order Gruiformes; family Rallidae; genus Hypotaenidia; species Hypotaenidia okinawae. The sequence goes on along the minus strand of BSDF01000005.1, from coordinate 35,426,262 downwards.
ATCTTTCACAAAGTTCTGTCTTACTTTTTCAAGTTTTTAAAGCAAAATTTCTTCAAAGGTAAGAACTGATTGTACAAACCTGGGATTTTCCTTAATACGTTACAAGACTGCCTGGACCTGAATCCTACATCTGCTGAATTTAACTAAGTAGAAAAGTTAATACAATTCCTTCGAAAGATAGGTTTCAGATCTGAAACTCCTAATTTACAATCTTATATTTGTTTAAAAGGCACTGAGCTATGAACTGTAGCAAAACTCCAAACTACTCTGAGTCACAATTCACACCACTTTGTACTATAGGAATAGCTTTTTGTATAGGAACTACATCGGCCTGTGAGCCTGTGGAAATAAGTGCTCATGTAGAAGGTACTGGTAACAGACTGCATGATGTTTTATAAGGCAGCTGACTGCACGGTTTCCCTCACTGATTCCTTGGGAAGTGACCATGAGGAATGACATGAACCTTTGAAGGTGCTGCCATTCTAGTCATGCACAGGTAGGAGGGGACAGAGGCCGGGAAGAGGTGTGGATTGTTGAACACGGGGCTCTGGGGTTAAGGAGTGTTAACTAGTTATTTCACATACAAGCCTCAGAGAAATTGAGTTATTCTCAAAGATGACTACCTTGATCTGTTCTAAGACAGAGATGCCTCAGATGACAGCACAGCCATTTGCTATTAAATAGGACAGTGACTTTTTCAAGGCAGATATATACACTGGAACAGGCCGCTCTGGGAACTGTTCGAGTCACCATCCCTGGAGGTAGTTAAAACATGTATAGACGTGGTACTGAGGGATATGATTTAGAGGTGGACACAACAGTGCTAGGTTAACGGTTGAACCTGATGATCTTAAAGGTCTTTTCCAAACTAAACAACACTACAATTCTATATGTGTATATAAGCATGTGTATATTTCACAAACGTCAGAGAACTGTGTATCTGGCGTTGTATCAGCAAATGCCAGTCATACTTCCTGAAATAAAAATTTGAGAAAGCCATTTTGGAGTATGTTGACTCTTACATGGCAGATTTAGAAAGAATTCTACAAAAAAAGAAAAAAGTGACACAGAACAGACCTAATTGTAGCTGGTGGAAAAAATAATCCACAGAAACGTTTTTGTCGGAACTATTTAGACACTAATGGAAACACAGCCTTTTCTGTGGATTTTCTAATTCTTAAAACACATTAGCTTTGAAAACCAGCTCAATCTCCTGAAAACTTTTTAAAGAGTTTCCCTCCAACCACTTTACTTGTATCATCTCCCAGGATGCTGACGAGGAATGACTTAGGTTGCCTCAGATACTGATAATGCAGCAAAACTGTTGACTGTGGAACCCTAAGAAACCTTTGCATGGTGTGTATGTCACTCTGCATCCTGCTTTGAGGATGGCCAGCCTAACATCATAGTTTCAGGTGGCTGTCTGTGCTGGATGACCCTGAAGCTGCCAGTCAGTAACTCATCAACCACTTGATCCTTTCTGTGTATTTTCTTCAAAATAGTAAATCTTCCATATCAGTTTCTGTGAAAGATGGAATTTTTTTGTTGCCACTGGTTTATTAACCAAAATCTATAGTCTAAAGAGATTTATTTTTAACAAAATGCTTTGAATTATGCATGCAAACAACATTAGAAAGCGTTTTTATTTTATTACCCATCAGAACTTTTATTAGTTTGGACTTCTGCAACAAGGGTATACAAACTACAAAAGAATATCTCACCTGATCAGATCCAACATGGCGTCAACAGTATTGACTTCTGGGGTACTGCCAACTCTGTCAATCTCATTTGCTGTTTGAGGCACTCCAGGTTTGATGGTCACAACTAAGACAATCCCTGCAGAAAACAAACCAGAAGAAGAGCTGCTCACAGTGCAAGCAGAGGCACTGGGACATCCTGCCTTGTGTATCCTGTGCAGCTGAATTCTTCATGAGCTACATACATCAAATGCTTTCCCTGGGTGGTCATGCAGGGCTTTTCAGAAAAGAGTAGTCTACAGGTGCTGTACTTACATGTGTGGGTTCCCCTCCCCAACACAGAAGCTACTTGTGGCCTTGATACTGGATTTGGACACTATAGATTTGCTATTGCATGTATGGTGATACTTTGAATTCGTATTTACCTTTTCCCTTATGCAGCTCTTCTTACTAGCTTTCAGATATGAATATGAGTATGCTGCCCTGTGACCCCAAGGTACAGCAGGATGTTTTGGTAGTTAATTAGCAATAAAGTTATGAAAAGAAAGCATTTCAGAAAGAGACTGAAAGAAACAATTATGGGTAACAAATACTGGCTCTGACTTGTAAATACTGATATCACTAGCAAATTTTCAATTTACTGTAGTAGCTTCACTTCAGTAATTTTTACTATTGTTTCAAATACTAGGCCTTTCCAAATGTAAGTTATTTTTTCTTTTGCTTTTTTTTCTTCCCCAAATTCAAAACTAAGATAAAGCAAATGAAACTACTAAATCTCAGTGTAGGAGGAAAGGCATTTGGATGACCCTTCAACTAGAAAAGAACAAGGCTTTCTAATGACAGCTGTGAACAAAAGCAGAACTGAATTCGTGTAACTCTGCACAATGAAACAAGTAATATCACAGCATCATAGACTAACTTGCAGGGATCTCTGAAAACCGCCTGGTTCAATCCCTCTCTGGGGGTAAGAACAATTTCAAAGTCAGATACATACTGATGTTAGTCTATTAATTTTCCTCACTGTGTATTCACATAAAATTGCCAGGCAGGTGAGAGAGTAACTGCAGTGATTTCTCACTGATGCAATCACTAGAAATTATTCTGGCCATATATGTCTGTATGTAATTCTTTTTCTATTGCTAAATGGTGCTGTGCTTTACAAGTAGGTTACATACAAAGTATGTTTTGCCCTTCAGATAAATACATGTTTCTTTTTTCTGGGTCACATACAGGCATAATATTTACTCAGGCTCAATAAAATAAAAACATAAGCCACATATCTGTGACAAGTGACAGAACAGGGTTTAACTTTATTTCTTATTTAAGAAGGCAGGCTGAAGATGCTTCTTTAAGGAAACATGGAAAATTTCAAAGCTGCTTGTGGGGAATGAACTTTCTGCAAGAGAAGATACAAATTTTCAGAGACACAGGAGAGAAGTCTGGCAGTAACAGAGTGGACAAAAGCCCTTTAGGAAGGAAATTATGCCACAAGGAAAGCAGTATTTTCTGGCATTATCTGTCAGGTGAGACACATACATTCTCACATCTGAGAATCTGCAACAACATAACATTTTGCTACTGAAGAAATTAACTTTCTGGTTAAGTCTGGCCTTTGATGTTCATTCAGCTTTCCCATAGCTCGCTGTTTACCTAAGCAGACAGCTCCTAATCTTCCCTGTGGTTTCATACTGGATATGAGCATAGCCCAACTGTGAACAGAGGAACGAACTTCTCCCTGTATCCAGCTACAAGTATGTCCAGATTCTTGTCTCTTCTCCCCATCGTGTTCTGGGAAATTAGCAATGTGACAGTACTATAAACATGTAATTAGGTGATGCTGAGGATTTTAAAAGTATCACAGAGTACCTAGTATGACAGCAATGACAGTGGTGCAGAAGTAGTATATGACTGCTCGCAAACCAATCTTCCCAGAAACACTGGAATCCAAAGCAGCAACACCTGCAAAAACAAACACAGAAAAACAGTCCTAGAAGAAATGCTGGTTTTGTAGAGGTAATTTTTCTTGACTCTTACTTCTATGCAGGAAATTTTTCCTAATTCAAGATATTTCTAAATACTTGATTACCACTTGCACTTCTGAAAAATGTCTGTAGCAGACCAACGTATTTGGTTTTGCTTCACTGTAAAAATCCATTTTCCACAGATTTTTCTAGGAAAAACAAAATTAAGCTTTCCTGATTCCCTGACGTTCATGATGAGTTAGACTTCTTTAGTTTATCTAAGTATGCTACAATTTACTTCCATGTTCACTTAGCTAATAGTTTAACTTTCTTCAGATCTGTAACACTTTGACTTTAAAACTAAAAGCCCTGGGAAGGGAGCTGCTCAAAAGCACACACAGCCAGCTAAGGCTCATTCCTGGTGGGTTAGCTTTCATTAACAGGTGTTTTTTTGTTTGTTTGCTTGGTTTTTTTCTAAAGCTTTTCTGAAGTCTGGGCTACTCCCAGTTCTCTGCCTGCATCTGTCATTGCTGATGTTATATACTGAGGTCAGCTTAACTTCTGGCAACACTATTATATCAAACTGCTCATGAAGTATTTTTCAATTGTTTAAAAGATTTATAGTTATATTGGTACACAAACAATTCAGTAACCAGGGTAAAATGAACACTGTGACTGTAAAACTTACTGGCTGTAACCACACTAGTTAATAATTCACTTCTATCTCTTTATTATACATTTGTGACCCAATTGTATTTTTATGTTTATTGAGCCACATTATCAAAGACTGGCCAGATTCCCTTGTATAGGAAAGCAAAAACACCATGAGGATATTTAATCTCAAAGAAGCATGATTTTGAAGAGAGAGAGAGAAAAAAAAAAGTTTCAAAACCTAAGGGAGAAAAATCAAAATTCTACCATAAAAGTAACTTATTGATCTTTGAGCTCAAAAAGGATCTTAGCAAGCATACTTTAACCATGTGGTGATGTCTCTTCCAGAAGGCATATTAACAGCAGTAACAACTTCTGCCTAGAGCTTTCACATAATGCCTTACTTGTTCTGTTAATTGTTATTCAAAATGCAAACAGTACTGGGAGGGGAGAATGAAGGTTATTTTATTTCATCATCTATTTGACTATTTTGGGGTATTCCATAGGATATCATCAGACTGACTGCAGAAGATCCACATATACACACAGAAATCATGATGTCAAGACTATCTAACTTGTACAGCAAATAAGGATAATAAAATAACTACTCGTATGGCAAGGAAATAGAGACCTGTGCACAGAAAGAAAGCAATGCCACAGCTATTACAGGAGGCTGTCAGCACTAAGGATATTGCTTGAGGCACAAAAACCAGAGTGGACACAGAATCTGGGCCATCACTTCTACTTCTCACCTTGGAAACTGGGAAAAAGGAAGACTATTGCATTCCCGTGGGCTCAGCTGTGGATATTACGGCAGTGAGAAATCTTGCGACTTGATAGTAATAAATAAAATGGGTTCAGTGGACAACAGAAGAGCTGGTTTCAAAGACTGTCAATGTTGAAACCTTTGCACGTGATACATTAACTTAGAAGTCTTTACATCATGTTTTTAAAAGACAGTAAACTGTTATTGCCACACTTCACATCTTTTAATGAAAACGTCATAGAAACTAGAAATCAAGGAAATTTCTTCAAACACTTCTAAGGACAGTCAACAGTGGTTAGACTAGGCAGTGGAGGTAAGATAATAATCTTTTCTTGGGACAGTGCTTCAAAAAGTTTGCCTTAAGATTTTTTTTGTCTGACAGTCTTGTTGACTCAGCCAAGAGCATAATAATCATCCTTGGAGAACTCAGTTATAAAGATTCTACAATTAGTATGATATGAAGTTCCTGTGACAGCAATTCTTTTGGCTCCAAATGAAAACCCTTTGCAAACTGTCATGATCACTGGAGTCAGGTATAATTAAGAGAAAACTTTGCCCCTGCCTTTTTAAACTGGGTAATGAACTCACTATTGAGTGAGCTGTTCTAGAATCCAGTTTGTGCTTCCCTTGTCATGTCGCTGCTGCTCCGCTGGTAGCTATGAAAACACGCAGATCAGACAGGCAGACACAACTGATTTAAGTATGAGTATCGTCTGAGGATGATAGGTGTGGGCTCGGTGTTGTTCTTTGAAAGGAGCTGTACTCTGAAACACAACTCTGTTCAGGATTATGCTTCCAGTCAGAGAACGAAGTAGCATTCACTACAAGTGCCACAGACACAGGCTTGTAGTGAGTGCATTATGCTGCTTTTTTTTCTTTGCTTCTTCCACATGGGAAAACACAGTATATTAAAATGGATTTCCATTTCAGGTATGTCCAACTGCCACTGCTGAGCAAGTAATAATACACTATAATTGATAGCCACCAGCCTTCTCAAGCCAACTGAAAATTAAATTTCCTCTGAACTATGAACACGGCTTTGTAAGCTCTTTTGATGTAATAGAAAAAGTTAATGGAAGAAGTAGCAAACAATGCATACAACTAACACCTCTTTCAGTACATAAGAAAACTTGTTTCTTAAACTAAGATTGCACACATGCTACTTAAAATGGAAAGCCTGCAGTGTTGTAAGTAAAGATAAGATCATAGAAACAGTGTAATTAAACTTGAGTATCTACTGTGGATTACCGCTAAACTTTATATCTATTTTATTTGCTCTCTCCCTCCCTCTGCCTATCCTCAAATCTTAAATTGTTTAAACAAGTTTGAGCAGATAAACTGTAAATGCAGTCTATTGTACAGAATTTAAACAGATATGTTTAAATGGATGGATTCTCTTCCATACCTGGGCATTTCAAAACTGCAGTGTTTTGGACTAGTTCCTTAAATTGTCCTACAACAGATGTTCTAATTCAGCTACAGCTCCTGAAGAGTGGAATGCAATTTTGTGGCTGTGATACACAAGACTTAAGGGAGATGATCACAAAAGACAAGAAGTGGTGATAAAAAGCTGTTAGGCTACGTACTTCTCCACTCATATTATTTTAGTGGATAATACAGGACAGAAAATGGGGGAGAAAAACAAAGGGAGGGTAAAGGCAAACCTCATACTTGGGTTGGGATTAGGGCAGTTTACTGGGAGAGCAATGGGAGGGTGAAATAACAACAAAAGGACTTTATAGCAAAATATACAAAACTGGTGACACACAATGCAGTTTCTCACCGAACTGCACAACTCAGACTTGTCCTGAAGCTGGACGGTCCCTGAGCCACGTGTCCTGGAGCTGCACCAGCTCCACTACTACAGCCCCTCTGTGCTGAGCATGACATCATGGTACGGAATACTCTCTTTACCAGTCTGGATCACCTGCTCTGGCTGTGTCCCCTCCCAGCTTCCTGGGTGCCCCCCACCCTCTCGCTAGCGGGGCAGCCTGAGAAGTTGAAAAGCCCCTGACTGCTGGGCAACAATTCAATCATCAGTGAGTTACCAGCACTGCTTTCACCCAACTCCCAAAAACAGTGCTGCACCAGCTGCTAGAGACAAAATCAACTCTACCCTAGCCAAAACCTGGACATTATGTCACAGCTCTTTGTACTTTTTGCCTAATTTTCTCAAATTTGCAATGCATACACTTGTAAAAGAATAAAAAAAAGGAAACAGTAAATAAAATCAAGTCCCTTATCCTCTCTTTCTTGTCCCAGGAATTCAAAACCCTACCAAAATGAAATGCTGGACTGCATATGCATTTTCTTTTTTTTTTTTTTTTTAATAGAAAAGGATGGAAGGCTAAGTATTAAGACTGATGCTAATAATTTTGTTTGACAGAATATTATTAGAAGACATCAAACCATCAAAACACAACAGGGATGAGGACGGTACAAGACTCTCAACAGAACAGAACAGGTATATATCTGGATAAGAAACACAGACATACCATTTTAAATGCTGGAGGGAAAAAAGGAAAGTTATAATGCAGCTGTTCCTCACACTGCAGTAACTTTATTTTGTGCATGGTCCTTTTTACTTGGATTTTTTGGCTGGTACTGCCAAGAAGCCTACAAATTTAATTTTCTTTTATTTTTATAGCTGCTACTTTTGTTCTATTACTATAGGATTCCCAAGACTCTCTTCAAAAAATAGCCAGGAAGGAGAACAGTATTGTGAAACTTAGAAAAAGGAAGTGGAAAAATGAAGTGATTACAACTGACCAGTTTAATCTGTTGTGTTCAACTACCAGTTTTTGTATGTGGAATAGGTTGTTTTGCCAAAGTTAAAGATGTATAGTTCTCTGCCTCTTGCTTTAGAACCCTACCCCAGTTCAACGCATCAAACCAAGAGTCCTGTTGAGACTGGGTGATAGCACCATCAGTCATTTGCAACTTTTGAAATCCCTCTAAAATATCTCTCATAATCTTGACTGAAATGCTACTGTATAAAGCTGCTTTACAAAAGAGAATGGTCTGACTTAATCCAAACTGAGGCTAAGTATGAAACATGTTCCAGAAATGTTTACCATTGGCCACTGACAGAAGCAAGAATCATTCCTTCAGTTTCTCACAGACTTAAAAAAAATGGTATTTTAGTATATCCCAAGGTTGCAACTTCATGAAGCAACGATATTTATTTTCTCTCTGTCAAAAGTGATTTATTATTTTTTTCATTTTGGTGTCACAGGAGAATAGAGAATGTTCCTAAACAAAGCTATAATTTTTGAAGTGCTGGAAAGTTATGATGAAGTCCTGAAAAACCACTGGCATATATGTTTCAGTGGTACCGATGCTGTTAAACGTTCATGTAAAGCCAGAAAATTTATTTTCTAAACTTTCCGTGATCTTTCTTTGCCTTGCTGCTTAGAAAGTTTGTTTTGGAACATAGTGAATAGAAACCAATCCTTGGGTTTTCTTTGTCCTCCCTTCTGCCACATGACAATTCCACTAAATACAGGAGTGTCTTTGTTCAACTGCCAACAGAATCAACCCCTTGTTACTGCTTCCAGGTCGGTCTACAGCTTTCCTATTGTTTCCAGGAAAATGTAGTCACATTCTTCATGATTTCTATGCTTTTCTTATAGTTTTCAAAAGCAGCTACTGAGATCTCTGGGAATACAAATAATGCGTAATGTTTCAGATAAAAGAAACCAAGTAGGTTATAAAAAATCTCACTTCTGTAGATACTAGACTCAGGTAGACGATTCAGGCAAACTCACAGTCACAAACCAGACCTGCCTGGCACTCCCAAATGGCCCCTGAAATGTCCACAGGTTTTTTGTTGAATAAAAATCCAGCTGAGACCTTTCAACCTCTGCACTGGTGTGTCAGCGAAACTGCTGTGGAGCAGTGAAATTGTGTATCTCTGCATTGGATAAAGCACTGTGGACTTTGTAACAAACCCTAAAGCAAGGGGCTTCATTTCTTCAGAAAACAGGGGTTCCTACTCTCTTCCTCTCCTGACACAGGAGCAGTGGAAACTGCCATCAACTAGCTACAGTGCCATGTAGCAACCTGGAACTAGTAAGGAAATATCTTTCCTCACCTGTGTAACTTGTTTGAAGACTGATCCCTGTCTTTTGAGTGTTGCTGAGGTCAAGAGCTAAGTAAAGAACAATGGCTGAAAAAAATAGCCTAAATCAAAGCAGTAATATAACATGGAAGATAGAGAAGCCAGTTGTTTCAGTTTATAGCCATATCAAGCTACTAGATTAGACTGAAACCTCTGTGATGTGAAATTATTCTACATCAGGATATTATAAAATTGTTTTTATCTTTCTCTGAAGCAGGCCATTAATACAGACTTAAGAGCTGAAGACAGTTCCTAAGGAGAAACCTATAAAGTCAGATTAAAAAATGAAGTCCTCATTAATATTAATATTTTCAGTTTATTCAGTGGAGTGCAGATGAGAGAACCATTTACAGTGCACTAATAAAACTTTCAAAGATCTTGAAAGATTATTGCCACATTAGCTCCTCATTGTTCCTGCCTGTTGAAATGACTGTTATTTCCCATATAAAGCTGAAATTTTAAGCTGGTATCAACATTTGGGAACCTCATAAAAAAATCTGTTACAGGACTACTTTTTTGCACAGCATGGGGTGGGATAGTCAAGTTAGTGACCACAGTTGCCATCATCACAGAGGAATTATCACTTGGGATAAATATTTTTAAACTGAAAAAACAACTCAGTATCCAACATGATTAAAAGTGAAGCAAACAAAATGTTTTCTGTACAAGATGACACTGCACTGTGGTGCTGTGTGGTTTGAATCAGTGTCCACTTTTGGAGGGCCTGTACAAATGTGTGTCCAAATAGCTTTGGCACGAGTCGTAACACTGTAATTCTAGAGTTGTTCACTGCTCTTTATTAATCTGTGAGATCTGGGAGTTAAAAGGGTTGCATTGCGGCCTGGAAACAATCACAGCCATCTTCTGACTTCCAGTGATTATCATCTTAGCAGTTCCCTAGGTGATAAGACCTACATCCTTGGAAGCTGTCACACCACTCTACAGAGCTGTCCCAACTAAGCACAAGGAGTTATTCTTCCACATGTAATTTTTCAATACATTATGAAAGACTACATGGACAATGTGGTGCTATGATTGTTCAGCGGCAACAATCATAGCTAGTTATTCTGGCATCTTTTTTTGCTACTCTACAAATTTCAGTGCCATCACAAAGTGCATCTCTTGCAGTACTTCTTAGATGTTCTCAAAGCTCCTGAGGATCATTGGAAGCTGAAGATTGGTGGGAGCTGACAGGATCTGTTTCTTTCACCATCTCACTTCATCTGCATGTCAAACTCATCAATAAGTACAATCAGCAAAAAGCTGGGCTATTTACCTCCACTTGCCAACACTGGTACACTTGATCAAGGTGAGAGTTTTCTCTCATCTCTACAAAGATGGATGTCACCTGGCCAGCTCCTAGCACTGGTGGCAGGCTCTTCTCTGTAAGTGTGACTCAAGAGGCGGGGGAAGAGTCTGGCTCAAGGGCCTTGCCTGTCCACACCACTGCTAGCCACACTGTAGTTTTAGGAGCTAATCTCATTTCTAAGGAGAAATAACAGAAGCAGGGAACACATCAACTACACAAAATAACTAATTTAACAAAAATATAGCAACAAAAATTCCTGAAGAGTAGAACACTATGGATTTTACACCTTCTCATCTATGGCTAAGATGCTGATTCAAGGATAAAGGCAATTCTGAAACTGCTCTGAACTGCCATGAGCCTTATTGCTTTAATCTTCTCCCAGGTTTACATGTTAACCCTTCCCTTCATCTTGGCTCTTCTGGCTGCAGTGTGCAGTCACTATGTCATGGAAGTGGTACGATGGACAAACACGGTAGTCAGGTCCATTTAAAAATATTTTACAGGATATCACAACAGACATATAAAAGCAGAAAAACAGTGCAGAATCCTAAAATGCATGTAAAGAATTTCAGTAAGCAGTCCTTCTGAGGGCCCCACAGTGTTTTATATAAAAATAGCATTGCTGTTTTATTGGTAGGGGTGCACTATGGTATTTTTTCTTGCAACAATATAAGATTTACTCTTCAAAAAATACTGCCTGGGGAGGGGGAGAAGAACGAAGCTGTGCAGACACAGTGCCTTTGATAAATGGATAGCTGTCTGACATGCAAGAAGTTCCTTGGCTTTAAAAGATCAAGCTGAGAGTGTTTCTAATTTAAGATAGGATCAGTATCAAAATTTCAATTGCATTTGACTGTGTGGTATGACCTGTCTCTTCTGATTTGTTTTTTGGAATGTTATTTACCTTGTACTGACCGTTCCCATTTAATCTTCTCATCATCACAGAGCTGGTGGCCAAGTCAAAACAGCAATCTTTCTTAGAGTCAAGTGACAATTTTAATTAGTTGCATACTTTTCTTCTACTTGCTAACCACTAACACTAAGCGTCATTGTTTGCTGGATACAGTTGGGTAAGTTTCCTTTTCACAGCAGGGAAAGGTCCCCTCTGCTGTCCTATAAATTCAGGACAGTTCATAAACACGAAGTCAGGTTCGGAGAGATCTTTGTGCTCAAAGTGCCTGGCATGACCTATGCCATCTCCCTTGCAACTCATCAGTCCACAGTGATTCTTCCTAAACAGGGACACATGTTGGCACTCACACTCCCTGACATCTGAAAAGGGTACTAACAGACTAAATGGTAAGTTTGCCAATGAATCTGAACTTTCTTCACCCATCCAGTCACTTGGTGATGCGGTTATATCCACTTTGGGATGTCTGTTTTTGCACGACAATCTTACCACGACCTCTTCATGTCCTGTGTGAAGAATGCTCCTCTCAGGGCTTCTGAAATGGAAGGAAGAACACCAAAGCCATCTGTCCTCCATCATTTTGCCCTTGGCCCAGCATTTCCTTTTGTCCTTGTCCTGTGGCTCCACTTTCATGAGAAACCCGTGCTGCATACACTTCACACGGTTAACTATTTTGGGGATAATCACCATAACCACTGGGGAACTCAGAGCCTATACTTCACTGAAGCCCTCTTCAGTGACTTCTGACTCTTGACTCAGCTATGATTTTCCCCTCTTCCCATTCCAGACTGAGCTTTTTCTCTCCCATTCTGCTCTTTTAGTTGGACCAATCTTGTTGTATGTTTAAGTGTGATTAATCTCCTGAAACCTCACTTTCTTCATATTCTCCCTGAAACCTAAGTTTACAAATTACATTCAACAGGAATTATGGCTGTTTCCTTCCAAGGGCTTAAGGGTGAATCTCTTTTTCCCTCTGCTGTGTAATTCTCTAGGAAATGCAGTACTGCATCCCTTGCATATGAACAGAATGATCAGGATCAAACAAGTAATTCTGTCTACTGAAATATCACCCAGATTCAGGACTTCAGACAGCACTATTCTATGTATGACTTTACTATTCATCTGAGACACAGGACTTGGAAAGTGCTATCTGCTATTACCTGTAGGTCATTCTTAACTATCTTTCACTTGATATCTACCTCATGTAATTTTTTTCCCTCCTGTTTACTGTGTCATGTGGCTGTGAATAATCTTTTATATCTAGTCTTCCACTAGCTAACTGATTGATAAACACAGCCAAGTCTCATGAGTAGGACAGCTCTGACTCACATGCTGGCTGAGAAGATCAGGTATTGAAGAAGCTATATGGCATAGGAAGCCCCAAAGGGAGGAAATCTTTATAAAATATAAAGAAGCACAGGTAAGATGTAAAGAAAAAAATCTGACCTTGGATATCAGTTTCCTAAGGGACTGTTGCTCTGCCCTGCAGGCAGTTGGCATAATCAGCGCTGCAACACTGTATAATGCTAGAGAGCTTATGCATAGAAAGAAGGTATGAGTACTGCCTTCCATTCCTCAGATTTGCAAACAGTATCACTTGTAGGAAAATCTTTATTTTTCTCTAGAAAGAGGCTATACAATCTCAGGTTAATGCCATTTCAGCAGATACGATATTCCTTGGGTAGAACATAAGAGACTACGAGGAAGGGTAATGGCCTTCAGCTGACGGAAGGTAGCTTTAGGACAGACATTAGGAAGAAATTCTTCCCTCTGAGGGTGCTGAGTCCCTGGCACAGAGGGAGGGGCTTTGGGCAACCTGGTCTACTGGAGGGTGTCCCTGCCCATGGCAGTGGCACCGGAACTAGATGATCTTTAAGGTCCTCTCCAATGCAATCCATTCTATGATTTTAAGATGATCTGCCAATATGGACAGGCTAGCAAGATTCATAACAGAAATCAGACTCAGTTTATGGATGTAGCAGAAACACAGCCTCTGTACTGTTGCAGGTAAAATGCATAGTGTGAATAAAGAAAACCTGGAGTACTGAAAGTACCTGAGTTACCTCAAAATTGCTAGCAGCAAAATGTATAGATGGGCACATTTTAGCTTCCAGACTCTTAAAAAGAAAACTTCAACATATCACATTTTTTAATCAATGATGATGTCTACATAGATAGATATGGAGTAAAAAGTTAAATGCCATCTGTTTTATATAGGGAAATTTTTGTTAATGTCCTGAGCCCAGAACAGAAGACACTAACTCACTTCAGACCCATCCACAGTGGCTTCCCCCAGGGACAGGGCTGGGACAGGAAGCTGTGACTGCTGGTGCCACAGAATGACTGTTGTGTTGGGGCTTTTTGACCTTGAGAGCCTGATGGTAATGATGCTCCATGAACCAGAAGTGCACTTCAAAGTTTTATTACTATAATTGAAAACCTTAAATAATTTAGGGACTGTCTCACTTGCGTAAGGTCAACTGATATTGATGAGAAAGGAGTAGATGATTATGACAGAATTAATCCAAAGAGGATGGCACAAAGCCTTGTCCATTAATAGCCCATGACTCTGCAGTCCTCCCTGCCTCATTGACTGCACATGGACAGTGGGGACAGGACTTCTAGCATCTCTCAGTACAACTGAAGGTAAAAATCATTAACAGCAGCTAAGTCCTTTGCACAATGCACATCATACACAGGGACAAGTTGAGCTTCCCTCCCAAGCACAGACAACTAGTTTAATATACTAATGTTAGACAACAGACCTGCTTTCTTGGAGGCTCTTTTGGCTTCAGAAACATAAAAAAGTGAGTCAAGAGACAGTGTCTGAGTATGTAAAGATAGATCAGGGTTTCCCCAAGGACTGGAAACTAGCATGCTCGCTGGTGATGCACAGGGCCTGGTAAGGATGCCTCAGTCACAGAGCATCTCCCAGCAAGTGTGCTTCTTGGACTTGCAGAAATGGAACCTGCTAAAACAGATGAAACAGATGCTGCCCCAGTAATGGTGATACAAAAGGAAAATTGACTTGGATGCCCTGAGTTATCTATTTGTTCTTCCAGCATTTCCTTAACATTTCTTTACATCTGTGGATATTTTACAGCTAATGCAACAGGCAGGTCTATTTCTGAGCGAAGGTGCAGCCTCAGTGTGCTTAAACTTCTATTGTTAACAGAGTGTGTGTGTGTGTGTGTGTGTGTGTGTTAATGGTTGGTTAAGTCTGATTTTCAAAGATAAAAATGAGAAATGAGAACAACTTGATTAACACTTTACTTGGATTATTTTCTCTCAATTTATTCCATTTTTTTTTGTCTCCCATTTTATACATTTTGCCTCCATTCACCAAACTTGTTGGCATTGTGATAAAGGAAGCTAGTTAACTTCCTAAACAGAGATCCAAGGTAGGAAACTGACACTTCCTTCAGTTTGAACAATGGAAAAGAACAAATGATCTATTCAAGATCTGTCATCTGTCATCCACGATTCAGCATCCTCCTTCCACAGAGAAAGCAATGGTGTCTGCAAATGGGGGAAGTTACGTGGGCCAGCCACTTCACTGGGACATTCTTCTCTCATGCACTTGTAATAGGCCATTGTCAGCTAAATTAATTGAGGTTTGTTGTGG
The DNA here is from genome assembly GCA_027925045.1 of Hypotaenidia okinawae. NCBI lineage: Eukaryota > Metazoa > Chordata > Aves > Gruiformes > Rallidae > Hypotaenidia > Hypotaenidia okinawae. The sequence continues at coordinate 35,411,223 of BSDF01000005.1, read as the reverse complement.
AATCATTATCTTTGTACTCTGAGCAAGAAGTGCAGATAAAAGAGTGTGCAGTTGGTACAGGGAAAGGCAGAGCTTGTGGGATGCTTCAGGCCATACTGAAACAGTAATGAAAGCAGGCCCTGGAGTAAAGGAGGAGTTAATTTCTAGTCATGGAAACCTAGGGGTTGGAGCACCATCAGACCGACAGCAAGGCAGATATTGTATTTATAGCTCACACACAGCTGCCTTCAGAAAGGCAACTGATACTGTCTTTTTTTCACTGTTCCTGAGGCACACTGTGTGTATCCTACAAGTACGTCAATGGCTTTCAGGAATTTTTATGTTCCCCATAACTGACCCTGCACAAATTCTCAAGCCAGAAAACTCCCATGCATCTGTTCCAACCTCTCTAGAGCCATCTGTGAAGGCTGGAAGTGCAGGAAAGGTCAGAAACATAAGGAAAAACTTCATTAATGTTTTGTCAGGGAGAAGAGATAAGAAATGAGGGAGAGGTTATTGTAGAAATTAAACCAGATGTTGAATAGTTGATAAAATCATGTCATGACTATTGAGATCTGAGACATGGACCTGCTGTGTTATGTGCCATGTCTTTTAACCCAAAGCATGATGCAGAAACCAGAACAGATGTAACCACCACAGAGCTAAGATTTCTGGCATTGATAGGCAACCCTGGAAACATCATCAAAGCAAGGTCATTTATCAGATGTATGATGCCAGCTTTTTGGGAAGCTTTTGACAGAAAACATTCTAGTCTGAAAGAAACACCTCCCCATTGTGGTCCACGGCCTGTAGTTTGAAAATCAATGACACCGCCAGTCTGAAATAACCCCATCTTAGAAGGACTGGCTGAAGAGAGAAGGGAAGCAGAATGATGGCACTAGCTACTAACATGGGACTTAGGAATGGTCAGGCACTTTGGGTGCATTAGTTAGCTCCAGGCTGGGCATGTAAGTTTCCCCAGCTTGTACCTGAGTACAGGGGAACAAGAATTCAGGAAACTGGACAGATGTCTCTAGTCTAAGTTCTGTTGTGATCCAGAAAGAACACAGATTTTCTAACAATTACTGCTGTTACATACACTGTGAATCTCAGTCCATGTAAAGAAAGGCTAAAAGTGATTCAAAGAGACTAGCCTGCTCAGTATGCAGATATGTGATGAAATATACTGAAATTTTCATTCTCTGAAATTGGAGTTGTGAATTTCCAAGTGTGGTGGTTTGGCCCTGGCTGGAGGACAGACGCCCACCAAAGTCGGTCTGTCACTCCCCTTTGTAGTTGGACAGGGGAGAAAAATATATATTGAGAGGCTTAGGAATCAGTGTAAGGACAGGGAGAGATCATCCTGTCATCAACGACATGGGCAAAACAGACTCAACACAGAGTGAAGGAAAGAAAACTATCTAATTTATTATACTACACTACGGAAACAGTGAAACCGGAGTCAGGAGTGTGACCAAATCTTAAAACACTTTCCCCCCACCACTCCATTCTTAGCAGACTTTAGTCAGGGCTTTTGTTCCCTTCTTCCCTCCCGTTGTGGCATGGGGGTGGGGCAGGGACTGGGGAAAATGGGGGTCTCGGTACCACCTTCCCCCCACCCCTCCATTCTCAGCAGACTTCCCTTTAGTCATGATCTTGGTCCCTTCTTACCCCGCATTGTGGCACGGGGGCAGGCAGGGACTGGGAAAAAATGGGGTTCTCAGTCACTTCCTCATGAGCTGTTTTCCTTTTCCAGATCTTAAAACACATCTACCTCCCCCCACCCCTCCCTTCTTAGCAGACTTCACTCTAGTCATGATTTCACTCCTTTCTTCCCCCCATTGTGGCAAAGTGAGGGGTAGGGACTGGGAAAATGGGGGCTTCAATCAGTTCCTCACAAGTTGGTTTCCTTCTCAGCCATGGTGGGCATTCATTCCACATGCTCTTCCCCTGCTCCAGCGTGGGGTCCCTCTCACAGGAGACAGTCCTCCACAAACTTCTCCAACATGAGTCCTTTCCCACAGGGCTCCAGCTCTTCACCAGCTGCCCGCTGTGAATGTCTGCTATGGTGGGCAGTCATAAATCACAGTGTCTCTCAGTCCCAGTCCTCCACGGGGTCACAAGCCTCCTCTCAGCAAACCTGTTCTGGCGCTAATATCTCTCTCCTGCTCATCTCTGCGCTTCTGTCTCTCTCCATGGGCTGCAAGTGCTGGCAGAGGCTCCAACATGGGTCACAGCATCTTCTCTATGTCTCCACCTGCTCCAGCGTGGGGCCTCTCCATGGGCTGCATGTGGGGTCTGTCCTTTTCCATGGTCTGCAGGGGTACACCTGCTCCACCATGGGTTTCTCCACAGGCTGCAGGGGCATCCTTCTCTCTGGCACCAGGGGCGCCTCCTTCCTCCCCGGCCTTGGTGTCTACACAGCTCATTACATCTTCTCACTCCCTTCTCTGGTGGCAAAATGCAGCTGCTTGCATTTTTTTTCTCCTATATGTGATTCCCAGAGGTGCTGTGACCATCACCAAGTGACTTGGCCTTGGTCAGCAGCAACTATGGCCTTGAATTGGCCAGTATTTACACTCTGAGGCCTGCAGAGAACTCTAGCTGCTCCTTCCAGCAGCCATTTTCTGCAGCCCCTGGTCTCTCTCTCAGCACCCAGATACACAAAACTGCAACCCCAAGACTTTCAAAGACATTTTGCAGACTTTAAGTGATCCCAGAATTATTAGATTTAAGCCTCAAAACTTTCAGGAAGCACACAATTCTTTCTCCCTACAGAGCACCTAAAAATCACGTATTTTTGGCATTTTCCTGATAATTTCTTCTTTTAGAGCATTACTTCAAAGAAGTGGATTTGGGGTGTTGAATATCACACTCAGTATAGCTGTAGCTCTCCATGTCATAGCAATAGTCGTAAGTAACAGTCCAGGCATTTGATTTTAATTTCCCATGCCACCACAGCAGGAACCGGAAAATACAAATAATTCCTTTACATGAACAATGCATTAGCATACTATCAGCTAATTTGAGGGATAGAAAGAGCTAGGTATCACCTGGGAAGGAATAACTGCTTGAATCAGTACAGGCTGGGGGATGACCTGCTGGACAGGAGCTCTGTGGAGAAGGACCTGGGGGTCCTGGTGGATGACAGTTTGGCCATGAGCCAGCAGTGTGCCCTGGTGGCTAAGAGAGCCAATGGGATCCTGGGGTGCATCCGGAGGAGTGTGGCCAGCAGGTCAAGGGAGGTGATCCTCTCCCTCTACTCTGCCCTGGTCAGGCCCCACCTGGAGTATTGTGTCCAGTTCTGGGCTCCCTGGTATAAAAAAGACAGGGATGTCCTGGAGAGAGCCCAGCAAAGGGCTATGAAGATGATTAAGGGAGTGGAGCATTTACCCTACGAAGACAGGCTGAGTGTACTGGGGCTGTTCAGCCTTGAGAAAAGAAGACTAAGAGGGGATCTCATTAATGTTTATAAATATCTCAAGTGTGGGACACAGGGGGAAATGGTCAGCCTCTTTTCAATGGTCTGTGGAGACAGAACAAGGGGCAATGGCCTCAAGCTGGAGCACAGGAAGTTCTATACCAATATGGGGAAGAACTTTTTCACAGTGAGGGTGAGAGAGCCCTGGGACAGGCTGCCCAGGGGGCTGTGGAGTCTCCTTCTCTGGAGATATTCAAGACCCGTCTGGACACCTACCTGTGTGATATGTCCTAGAGAACCTGCTCTGGCAGGGGGGTTGGACCCGATGATCTCCTGAGGTCCCTTCCAACCTCTACTATTCTGTGATATTTTGAACTGAATTATCATTGGTGGGCTTATTGGTCAGAGTAAATGAAGCCTACAGATGTCACCTATTAAAGTAATTATGAGGAAAAGAATTAAAAATCGGTTCTGAGGTAGATTAAGAATAATTTAAAAGAGCTTGACAATACTTAGACTCTTCTGGCCACAAAGCAAGAAGCTATTTACAATACTTTCTAAATTTTTTCAAACATATAAATCTTCAGTGCTTATGTTAGGTTTTTTTACCAGGTTAAAGTTCAGCCTCCAGGGAGGTCAGTGGAAAAATTCCACAAATTGCAACTTCCATGCTATGTAAAATAAATATGTAAACAATGCCTTCCCTCTTTTACACTTTGAGGAACTGGGCATGCAGAAGAAAACCACATTCTACAAAACTGTCCATTTAATGAAAGGGACAATTTTGCCTTTTCAATTTGAAAATAGTCTGTGTTCCTGCTCTGCTTAAGTCAATGAGGGTTTTTCCACTAAGGCATGAATTACGTCAACTAGTTAAAATTACTAGTAGATTAAATTTTGCAGAAACTCCTGGAATCTCATGAAGCAATTCCCACCATCACTTGTCTTTGCTCTGGGCTTGATTTAGATCATTATGTCCAAATGGACAGTGATCTGGTCAAGTGATACACATTTGTGCACTGTCTCAAAAACATACGGTTACGCTGATGCTTTTCAGGATGTAACAGCACCTTTTAAGATATTCTAATCCCAAAAAAGAAAACTAGAGATTGTATTTTCAGTAACATCTTGGTGAGTCTTGTGCAAAAATGTTGTTAGTAACCAAAATCCAGTATTTTTAAATGACATACATTCACAAAATAGCCTCCTGCACATTCTTAGCCTGCAGCAAAGTCACAACACATGACTGAACGTTTAACTTTCATGGTGAGCTAAGTAGCATCCCCTTAGCTCAGGAACTAAAAACAGTAATTCGGGCCCAGCTGATGTGCTGTCACTAGTCTTACTGAGTAAAGTGTCTGCCACTGAGCATGTGAACATGCACACAGGTCTGACAGTTGTGACTGTCACATACAAACCCTACAGGGGTCTGCACAATATGCAAATCCTGAGAAGGTGAGTGTCCTCAGAACACGTCTGGTCCCACCAAAGACAGTCGGCATGCAGGTGTGGTGCTATCCTTCTATGTCCTGCACTTAGTCAATAATGATGACGTTGCTTTTGAAGAAAATACCTGTGTGTCTCATTCTAGGGAAGGTTCACAGCCAAATGCAGAGATGTGCCCTTGTCACACACAGAGACATGCCTATTCTGTTTACAGACTGAAAGACTGATCCTGGATCCCCCCTTAAATTCTTCATTCCCCTCTTTATTCTATTGTCTACACTATTTTTTGAAAGTGTGAGTTTTGCTTTGGTGCTAAAATTCAGGATTGCAAAGAGGTCATGTTTTCTACCCTGACTTTAGTAACACTTGATACTGTCTCCCATAACATCCCCACTGAAAAATGGACAATGTACAAGGTTAGGTAACTGCACAATGAGATTAACTGAAAATTGGTTGAATGACCAGGCTTAAAAGGTCATGATCATCAGCACAAATCCAGTTGGAGGCAAGATAAAAACCTAAATTTCTAAAAACCTAACACAGAAGAGTAGAAAACATAAATTCTACTTTTCTATGTTAATTAGATATGCCAAGGTCAGAATCAGAGCATCTTGCTCTCATCTCCAGGTATGAATTTAACTCCTGTAATCTGCAGTCTGTAAAATCTAAGCTAGTGCTAGCAGTTACAAATGCAATTTACTCATTCTGGAATGTTAAACGTTAAATAGCACCAAAATATTTTTAACAGCTTGATTCTTACTTCCTCTGGCAAGTGCTGGGCAAGGACACATTTAATAATTCATTTCATGGTTATCCTCATTATATCATTTATTTCAGAAGACACAGGCCAAACTTCATTCACAAATAAAAGCTTGTTCGAATAAATAAATAAATTAGTCTTATCTTGCCAGCTTTTCCTGGATCTCCTGTCACAGATTCAAGTTCAATATGATAAAGGTAGAGTTAAGTTTTCCTTTGGTTTCCGTCTCATTTTCTCCATGTAAAGATGCTGCTGTCCTGTCTACTAATTAAAATATCAAACCTTTTTTTATTCTTCTCTCTCTGTTCTTCTCTCCTTTACATACTAACAACTGTTTCACCGCCCTTCATTTCTTTGGACACAGCCCATGACTATTTTCTACCACCATTTCTCACTCTGCCTCTTGCAGCTTTCCCCTCCTGCTGATGGAGACATCTTGCAGCTCTTGACATTTTCCACTTTGATTCTAACTTTGTGCTCCTGTCACCCTGCACTACAAACACGTCCCAAAGGCCTTGGCAGCTTCCCTCAAGCTCGTCCTATCATAGGCTTTGGGGTGTGCTACTGAAATTAGTGATGTTCTGGCCATGAATTTTGATAAGCTTGGGAGTTTGTATTTGATATCTTACTCTTGAAAGCACTATCACAGTATGATCAAAATATCCTTTTCATTTACCATCACAACATGATCTCCTTTTCTGCAGTCTGACATACTTCCACAACCATCCAACCAAACAAGAAACACCTGGACATGAGTACATTCCCAGAATACAGGCTTTGTGGAGGTGAAAGGGGATAATATAGTGTCCTGATTCATGGTACAAAGCTAGAAGAAAATAGTCACAACCCTTGTTCTTTCAGTGAAGACTTAATCAAGAAAGACAAGTTTGGGTTTTGGGGCATTGGTTTTTTTTTCTGGTTCATTGTTTTTTGCTCTCTTTTTAATATATAATTTTTGTTAAAGGCCTATTTGACATTCAGTTCTGTCTTTTCGCTTCAGGGTCACTCCTGCAAATCTTTCCAAAACTTTCTTACTGGGTGACCTGTTAGCAAATTCTAGCATGCCATGGCAGGGTGCCAGTTAACAGCTTGCTTCCTTCTTCCAAAAGAGGGAAGATTTGCTCTTCTTTCCATATCCCCTTCCAGGCCCACCCAACGATCTTGCATTTCCCCAAAATTCCTCTGTAACCAAGCATACCAAAATGTTTTTTTTCTTTCCTAATTTAGTTTTCTGTCAGCTCACTGGATTGAAGGGACTCACAGAGTAATTCAGCAAAAGCCAGAGCTTATGTATGATGCCTCAAGGAAGTCTGTTGAGACCAGGTAAGTGTAGCTGAGGAATCTCCTAGTTTTATGACAGCAAGCTATGGGACCAGCTCTCCCTTTCTTGTGAAATGGCAGCATGAGACCACTTACAACAGTTAACTCTCTACCTGAAAATATGTAGTTGCCCCTTTGGGCTTGCAATTTGCAACTGTTTAACCCACTCCTGAAAACGGGGAGAAAGAGATAAACCAATGTATAAACATGTAAATTGTTATCTCACAGGTCTTTTAAAACTTAACTACCAGATGATGGTGCTAATCCTTCCAAATCCCCTCCCATTATACACAGAAAATCTAAATGTATGCAATTTTATAGGAATACCATCAAATTGTTTTTAATGGTTATTTCTTTTAGAAAGCAAGCAAAATCCTAGCAATAATCCCATCAGCTACCAGTACATTTCCGGTCATACCTGTGATCATACTTGATATGATTAATGGCAGAATTATGAGTTTGAGCATTCTCATCAGCACTTCCCCAGGAAAGGAAAAGTAGAATTTGTCCAGGTTAGACAGTTTGCCGTATTCCCGCACCAGCATGCCAACTCCAATACCTAAAAGGCACACAAAAAAAAAAAAAGAAGACACAAATGAGCAGTAATTTACAGTAGAGAATGAGAAAAAAAGGAGGAAAAATAGGTGAAGAACACTAAAGCAAAAGGAGTGAGCAAGAGATATACTTTGACAGCCAGGGATGAACTTCAAAAGTAAATTAGCCACATTTCTCTCTATGTTCTCTACACTGATGATAGGCACACAAATAATACAGATAATTCTGAACTTGGAAGATGTCTTTAGGTATGCCTTTGGAAAAAAAAATCATTATTATGCTCTCTCGTTATCAGTCCTGTCCAGCAGTAGCTTTTTACCTGCTTTCACTAGCTCTGGAAGACCCATAACTGGCTGAAAAAGACATTAGAACAATATATAAATACGACTAAAGAAATAAACTTATGTGATAAAAATATTTTAGGTAATTTATACTGGCAAAATATTTCTGCAGAATCAAAAAAGAGTGCATCTACAATAATTAAATTAGTTATTTTCTAAGAAACTGATCAACAAAACCACGCTCAGCATATTTAGCACTCATTCCACGACAGGTCCAACCTACAACATCCCAGACTATGAATTTAATCTGTGCTTTTGTCATGGTACAGGCACCTTCATACTTCCTCCTATCTTCAGATTAAATGAATTATCACATAGGTCAAGCTTCTGAGACAAATCACAGAGAAGAATTCCACCAAAAGAAAATGAATCATAGGCCAAAGACAAATTTCTTCAGTTTGACAACCAATACTTTTATTTTCCCTTTCAGCATGATTTTCAAATGAAAATTACTTGTATTGAAAATGTGTTCAGCACTGTTTAGAACATTAATACTGTGTTTCACACATGAACTTTATAACATGTCAGTTCTGGCTAACCTGAATATCAAGAGATCGAATTTCTAATTGCATTCAGTGAGACAGGGCAACTCAGAACCCCTCTTTACCCACTGAGTGCTGAGAGGTCTTACTGATATGAATATCGTTACTGAAGTTAATGGAATTATTTACACCCTGCAGTACTTTAGAGAAATCAGTGATGTGTATTTTGCAGGAGAAGTAACAACTGCCCAAGAAGGCGCTACCAATTTACCTTTACCAGCCTCAGTGTCTCACATGAATTTTCAGGGTCCCAGGAAAGCTCTTAGTGCCCAAGCCAAATGCACCTCTTCAGCTCTATCTCTGATGGCATACAAAGCACTGAAGTTAGATGTTGCTCAAGAAGCTGGTGGAAAGTCTGACTGAACAGGCTTACAGGATATGTTCCTTATTTTAAGTGATTGAAGCTGTGAAGGCAGCCAATACCAGCAGGTTAAAAACCTGGTAGCAAATCCACAGAAATCTGGTCAATACTGTTGATAATGAGGGAAGTAAATCAGGTATTCCTTACACAGTTCTCCACTAAAGAAGAAATATATTGCCAGTCTCCCCTAGAAAATAAGGATTTTTGCAAAAATTGTCCCTAACAATTCAGAATGGTTGTGCTTTGTGACAGTTTGCATGTTATCTGCATTTTAGTTAATGCAAAAATGTAAACTAGTAGTTACCTTCACAGAATTTGCCTCTATCTGCCACTGCAAAAACAAACTGAAAGAAAACAGAGGCAAATTATAAACTCCTACCATGTATTTTCTGTTAATAAAGAGATGGAAAATCAACAAGCTAACCTTTCAGGCAAACTGGTTATTCTAGGCAACTTTTAAGATTTCTGTTTTAAGTGCCACCTATGACAGTGAACACAGGACACTTTAAATTCCTTGCAAAAAATCTTGACATTTAATAGCCTTGAAGATACTTGCAATATTATGTAAATGTCCTTGATCAGTGAGTGATAAAACACAATGATCTCTACTTCTAATCTAGTGACTGAACTAAATGTGTTGAGAATAATTAGTCTGCATTTTAAGATAAGCCCAAAGAAGATAAAACTCTTTGTAAAATGGTTACACATACTGATTTAAGTTGCTATGGCTTTGATCTTGAAAACATCTGTGTAAACAGCTGAATCTAAGCAAACATGTTATCTCCATGTCTTCAGACTATTCACGGGTGTTAAACTGCAGACAGACGGTGTGTTTTATAGAAGTGGAATAATGCCACTTTCAGTAGGTGTGGTTAGGACATGTTCTAACCATGTGCCTTCCATTCCAAGTGGTCACTGTCATGTTTGATCAGCTAGGAAGTTTGTACATTTAGCAGAATTACTAGCAGATAGAAAGATTCACCCAAATTTTAATTCTTCAGAGTTCTCTTTCCCAATTCCTTTAAAAATCCCCACATACTCTTAAAACTCCAGCAGGGTTTCCTTAAGCTTTTTCACTTACATATTTATTTTTATTTAGCGCTTTATTTCTGTGTGTGTGAGGATATTATTCATCTAGTGTCCATAACTGAGAATAGACTTCGTCATTCCAACAGCCTCGTGGAATTACATTATTGCTCTCAATTCCCTGTTCATGGTAATCCCTTACCAGACAGAGCACTCATTTACGTCCATACTAACTTATGTGGTATGCCAAAATACAGTCAATTGCAGCTACCGTTTAATCAGAGCTAGCAACTAACATACACTGCTTGAATTTAGCATGGAAATACATGGAGATATTTTATTTTGTAACATTAACAAGAGAAGGTTAGGAAGTTAGCAGAGTAAGTTTGCTTATGTATTGGAAATGGAATACATAGAACTTTTTGATCCTCATCTCAATGACCAAGTTCAACTGGAATTTTCTTCACAGGAATCAGAATGCCCAGAAAGTAGACCATGGTCACCAGTGGCTTTAACATCAAAATTATTACAGCAGCCCTATGTAAGTATAGACAAGTCTTATAAAATATTAATTTCTCTACATGAACGCTACTGATAGTCCATTTCTGAAACTAATTCTTACATATATAATTACTTCTAACAAACACCCTATAGTAGGCAGTTTCCTACATATTAGGATTTCTCTCTCCTTTTAATTTCTTTTATTGTCTGTGTTTTCATTTCTTTTCCACTCCCCTCCTTGCTCTTCCTTCTTGCCCACATGTCTAAATTAGCTCATGTTTTTTACCACGAGAGCAATCCTCCACTTGCAGCTCAACACTATGTACCATGTAAGGTCCAGATTTCTGCAGTGCTGGGCAGAAGGGAGGAGTGAAGGTGGAAAAAACACATCAGTAAAATCCCATGTATTATTTAATTTTCTAAGGCGGGTATCTCCTTGCAGCTCCGCATAGTACACAGCTGTATAGCACAGTGTCTACATCTTCTCTCTCAGCAGCCACTGACACAGAAAGCAAAAGATGCAGTCTGGGCCCCTGGGATTGCAATGCATGAACAGACCATGGGACAATTCTCTTGTCTAAACCCATATGAAACAACACATGCCTTGATTCCTTGGCACTACTCTCCCAGGTAGAAGAGGCTTTTTACAAGCTTGGTAAGAGATAGAAAATCCTTCAAAGAGAGTCTGTAAATGCAGACTAAGAGAAGTGAAGGGCAAGGGTGAGAAGAGCAAGAGAAGAAAAACAGAGTGGAGTAAAATCACTGAAAATAAGCATATTGTGAGAAAACCACTGGCACCCATCTTACAGATAGTCCCAGCATAAAAAGCTAGAGGGAATACATGATTCCTCTGTGTGGGATGACCCACTTTTTTATTGTGTTACCCAGGGAAAGGGGAGCAGGCAGTACTGCAAGGGAATAGCACCTGCAACTAGCTACAATGTGTGCAGCACAGAATCCATCACACCTGTGGGACTAGACATTTTCCAGGGCCTAAATGATGGCTGTGTGTAATGAGGTGTCCAGTCTTGCCTGAGTACATGTGTGCAGTGAGAAAACCATAGAAATACGGTAAAATGTGTCTTGGGAGACCATTATGTTGTGGGTTCTGTGTATCTGCAAAGCTAACTCTATAACACTGGGTATCAGGTTAACACTCATTTATCACTATCTGCCAGACATCTACAGTATGTCTTTCTGCATATTGCTGTTGTTTCTGAAATTCTCTCTATGGAAAAAGGCAACTTATTTGCATAGAAACAGCCAGAGCAATACATTTTTCTTCAAGTAGTGTGTTGCAGTTCATGACAGAGATTTGAAAATGAGTAAGAAAAGAAACACACATCCTGTTCAAACAAATTCCATAATCTCTGGGTTCATCTGTACTAACACAAACAGGGAGTGTCACAAATTGTCTACAGCTATTGTAAACTTGTAAAAATGTGCTCCCTGCTCAGCAGCCAGCTAGGCAAACAAATGCGGAGACTATTTAGACTTTTTAAGGGAGTGATGGCTAAATCCTGAAGCCTTTTTTATGTAATTATATGGGGTCAACACAATTCAGGTCTCAAATTTGACAACTCAGAACCCTCAAGTAGTTGAATCTGTTCAGAACAAGCAGTATGACGTGACTGTTGTTATGTGCTTTATGTCATTACCATTGTGGCTTAGATGCTCTTCAGAAGCTGGTTATATCTTTCATAACACGAAGGCATGATATTATGTACCTTTACTTTCTTTACTTTCATTTACAGATAAAACAACTCACCATTTAGAAACAAACAGCTGAAGTCCATACACAGACATGCCTGGACCTATTTCTCACTGGAAGAGAATATAAACCAGATAAAATTGGCATCTAAAAGGCAGGACCCCCTAACATGTTACTTGAGTAATGGATTACAACACTGGTATGGGATGTATGCTGTTAACTGGCAGAGACTTCCCACTCCATCAGTGTGCCTGACACCGCAGAAACAGCACACTGCCTTCAACTCACACTGACTTTACTGCAGGAATGATCCTTAGAAATTAACCACAAAGACAGTGAGGGAAGAAACCTGAGGTATATTTATGGAGAACAAAAATCTGTTTTGTAAAATGATCTTCTGAACTATTCTATGTCCTTCTCTGACAAAGAAGTTGTGGTATACCTTCTTCCTGTTTTCATATAATACAAGCATGGAAAAACTCCCTTTCACTGGAGCAGAGTTAGTGATTCTGGCTGATACTGACAGACACTGGGGGAATGACAGGAATTCCACTTTGAAATGGCACTGGAAAAAGGCAAAATGTGGGCATGTCTCATGGTTCAAACCTGGTATAATTTAACTGTACTGTAGCAAAATGGATCGTGCTATTAACAAAGTCATTATGCTCTTCATAATTTCACATGATATGCTGGTCACGTGACAGACTAAAATACAATTACTTCTATCACATTGTTGGGTCTTAACTGGATTATCTTTACAGCAAATGATTCACAGGACTCGAAAGGCTGGTGAACAATGTTCACCGACTTAATATGAAACACAATATACATCATCCAATATAAATACACCAAATTGCAGCACAGGCAGGCAAGATTTTTGCAGTCTGCGATACAGCCTGAATCCTTCAGGAATATCTTATGAAATCAATTTTGTTTAATCTCTCTACAGAGTTTCTGTAATACCACTGGCTGTCTACTGACTACAAAGAAATACACTGTGCCAACTATAGAATACTAAAATAGAAGGTGTAGAAGAAATTATGTACTTCTGAACTAATAATTTCAGCTTATTAATTCAGATCTCTGAATCATTTTTTGTATTTTCAAATGTTATGCATTTTATTGTCTTACACTCTACCTGACAATTCATATTCTTTCCAACAAACATACTGATGTTGACCGAAAAAAGCCAAAATTCGTAGAAAACTGCAGGCAACTACCTACTGAGGTAGGATTTCGAGTTCCTGGGGTATAATTGCATAGCAACTGATCTTAACTCTCTGGATACTGGTATGACCCAGACTACCAGGTTGCATACAAGGATATGTGAAGAAAAGTTCTCTCAGAAATCTCCCAGAAGAAAGTTCCCAAGTGAGATCTTAGTGTACTGAAAAATATTTAGCAGGATTGTATTCGAGGAAAGTGTGCTCATTCCTCTGCAGTGGTGAGACCCCCTGTATCCTATCTCTGATTAACCTGTTGAGGGTGCAGCAGTTATAAATACCTTCACACAAATGACACACCGTCATCTGACTGGAATGTGAGGAAAGTTTGGGTGGACAGCGACTCCCTGTGAAGGACCTTCAGGAATGAAGGCAAGGTTGAGCACCAGCCAGGGGGCCAAAAAACAGCTTCTCCGGTGTGGGGTGCTTCTCTTACTCACCATAGGTGTGAAGGCTGCTGCAACTCGCAAAGCTGCCTCACTCCTACTTCCTGTGCTGGGGGAGCCTGTAGCAGGGATGATAGGTAGCACAGAGCACTCTGTAGTAGTCACTGATAACATCAAGCGGCCTCTCTGCAATGTAGCCATGCACAGGACTGATCCCACCCTTAGCCAAACCACAGGCAGTTATTTAATTCACCAGGACAAGGTAAGTAATGGCCGTTCCACAGTTTTGCTGAACACTGAACCAGTGTTCCCTAAAAAGGGCAATGTGAAGTTGTTTGAGCAGTTTGATAATTTAACAGTGATTCCTACTGAATTCTAAGTTTCCTCTCATTTATCTAAATATGCTGTAGATTCATTTTCCCATATCTTCCAAATATTTTCAGTATGAAGATGAAATTTCTGAGAAAGTAAAGATAAAAGAATACTGGAACTGGAGCACTGGAACAGGCTGCCTAGAGAGGCTGTGAAGTCTCCTCCTCTGGAGACATTCAAAACCCACCTGGACATGTTCCTCTGTGACCTACTCTAGGTGATCCTGCTCTGGCAGGAGGGTTGGACTAGATGATCTTTTGAGGTCCCTTCCAACTCCTAACATACAGTGATTCTATGAAAGAATACAGTAGAAGGCAAGAAAAAAACCTTTATGGTCGTGTTTCATCTGCATACGTATCTCAGTACACTAGCAAGAACTGCTGTACAAAATTCACTTATAGGAACAGCCCATTAACACACAGACAAATTAAAGACAGGTGTTGTGAAGAATTAATTCCATGGTTAGTCCTTAACTCTATTAAGATAAATTAAGTTGTACCAGAGATACAATTTGCCTCTTTCACGGCTTTTCAACAAACTTGGTCACTCATTAGATTCATGAAGTTAAGTACAGTATTTACAACCATAATATCATAAAAATTGTTTTATCAAGATTACATAATAAATTAAGTAATCTGAGGAGAAAGACTGTTCTTTCCCAACAGCTACACAACGTACATTCCCTCATGAATTTGGAGGAGTCCTGGTGAAAGCACCTGTTCTGTTGAAGCATAGTGTGAAACTCATGAAGGCTTCAAGAAAAATGAACTTAAACTGGAAGACATGCAAAGGACTGTAGACTGATGAAAGGAATAAGGATCCTACATTCTGAAAAGAGACTAAAGCATTTGGTTGGTCCAACAGAGTGAGCTGAAAATACAGAAAACTGTTGCCCTTCTTTTGCAGACCTTCCCTATGACCCATCTCAGCTGCCACTTTGAAAATCACTAACGCTCTCCATCACCCCACCTATGTATAACTTGGGAGCTCTCCTCTGCAGTCATCCAGACATGTACAGGTCTCATTGCTTCCTCCATGATCGCAGATCCACTCAAATTTATAAAGCTGTGCTTTCATTTGTACCCCTTCTGCAACTCCTTTCACATTCTGTCATGTTGCCAGTTCCTGTGTTCCCATTTTGCTTACATGGCCGAACTTACTACAGCACCAAATGGTGCAATTCCAATGCCACACGCACACACAAATTAGAGCTTCTCGTCCTGTCTTGTAAAAGCCCATTGACTTTCTGTTCCTTTTACCTAACAATTGTGGCTATCCCAAAGCTATATGAGCACCTTTGTACATCCTGTATAGTCTAAGAGGTATTAGCTCAATAGAGCACATCAGGAAAAATACATCTTCATTTGGGACCCCTGAAGGAACATGCAAGGAACTGAACAGCTGGCAATGGTATAAGGTGAAAGGCTAGCAACTGGGACTATCTGCCAGATTCTGACCCTTGTTACTGCTTCTGTTTTAAACAGTGATGAGAGAAAAGGACAGTAAACAGGACATACTGTTCTAGCCATTCCCGTGCTGGAAGGGCAGTGGAATAATTCTGACTGTAGTAAATTGAGATAAGCAGCTGGAATTTGGTGGAAACTAAAGACAGACAGATAGTGACATGTAGAAACATCATTATTCTGAAACTAACAATGATATCAACGTGTTGAGAAATCAGACATATGACCTTGAAAACTGGTTCACATTAGGCAAGGCCAGGTTGTTTGTTCTTCCAAAAGCATGAAAAGGGACAAGAAACGGGTGTGTTGCAACACACTGTGAAAATACTTAGACTATATATAATCCTCTGAAATTGTTATCATATCGCATTTAATCTTTGGCGTGCTATCAGATTCTCATGGAATGTGCAAGTGTGTAACAATGGTAGACAGAAAAATAAACCTGTAACTCCAAGTTCAATATAGCCTTGATCTTCAGCATAAGATATGATATAGACGTGATCTTACAGCATGAGCTACTACTGTAAAAATAAAAAACAAGAAACAAAAACCAAATAAACCCCAAAACAACAATAAACCCACCAAAACAAAAAAAGGTAGACTTGCAAAGAGTGCAAGTGTATTTTGGCAACAGTCTCAACCTGGACGTTATCTATTTGTCAGGGTATATAAGAAGAAAGTGTCTTTATGCTTTGTTAAGATCTAAATAGAAAATACATTTTCGTAATTACATCATAGCATTTTCCCTTAAATAATATTGGCAAATTGGAGTCAGTAAATATTCTGCTGGTATTGGTGTTGGTGCTATTGTTTCAAATGGAAAGAAATATTTCACTGACTTTGGTAGCTGTGCGGCTTTATAGAATCTTATCTGACCTTAGGTTCACTCCTCCCAAATCTCCCTTTATTTAAAAGTTTGGCTCTGGTGATAGTTTCAATTCACTCCCACAAAGTGAAACCAGGCTTTATGTTAAAACAAGATACAAAATACATGGACAACAGGAAAACACTTTACATGATAGAAAAACAAATAATAGGTTTTCTTTGCTTCAAAATAGCTCAAGAGCAAAAGAAGCTCCATGTTTATCTTTGGTCTCTTTAGCTGCTGAGTTTGTGGCTCAGAGCATTGTTTATCCTCAGTAGGATAAAACTCTCAGATGAAGCTGTAGCCATTCTGCATTTTACTTTCTGTCTTTAAAATTAAATTATTTCAGAATTTATGGGTTTCACACATTACCAAACAGATCCCATCCTGTATTGATCTATACACAGGGTGACAGAGAACAGATTGGTAAGCATCACAACTGTCTAAAGAAGCATAAAAAGACACAATATCACCTGTGCTGGTCTAAATCACACCTGCAAGAAAACAAAGTCTTCATTAAATTTGCATGCTACCACAGTGGATTTGGTATGCCTGGTCTTCACTTGTTATAAATTCCAAATTAATAACATGTTATGCTTCAGATTTTAAGAGAGGAATCAGATGTTTGCTTTACAACTATATTTGATGGAAACTGTCAGGATGGTAATTCCTTTACCAAGGTATACTGCTGTGAAGAAAAGAGCTCCGGTATTGCTAATGTATTTCAAAAGGCAATTAATGTACTTCATTGTTTGTAGTCTCCATACTGTGCAAGCAAAAAGAAATGGTGCCAAAGGCAGCCTAAACTAAAACAACAGGCCACTTCTCTGGTACAAGGAGGTGGAAATGAAAAACAGTGAAGCCTCACTCCATATCCATAATGGGCTTTTTATTTTAAAATTACATCTGTCAGAAACCAAAACAACTTCCTGTGAGAAACTGACTTTATAGGGTTACAGGGTTTAGAGGCTGCAGGCTACACTTACAAAGTAAACTTCCCACCCTCAGGAGGATGGTGAACTCACTGGATTCAGAATGGCCTGCTGGTGACAACCACTGATAGAGTTCTATGTGACTAAGCGCTCTGTTATCTTCGTCCTGTGAGACATTCATTCCTGCAGGAATCCACTGGTGGGCTTACAGTAACACCAGCAGGTGCTGACATTGCTCTGACACGGATGGATCTTAAAGAACTAGTGCTTTTGAAAGCAGGCGCCAAATCCCCTTGTGATTACACACAGCCTTTCAGTTAGGAGAGGTGAATGCACCTGGCAGTATTTTATAGGGAGATATTACAGCTTATTACCATAGCAGAAAACAAACATTTTCATTAAAATTAAGGAGAATAAATTTTTGGCATGTGGACTGGTGGGGTACTATCACGAAGCACAAGAGAGACAGCCCAGTGGCTGCTGCACTGATGGAATCCTGGCAAACAGCTATGGTTGCACCACTCAGCTTCTGCAATGCTGGTGTTACAGGTAGGAACTATGTATATTTCAATCTCGCTCCCAAAGGCAGGGAGAAGAGGTCTGAAGCCAGACTCTTCCCACAAGGGAACTGCACAAGCGAGGTGTCTAATCCTGCAGAGTGGGAATAAACGTCGCTTCAGAAGTGCAAAAATCGGGTGCTCAGCCGCGCTGGAGCTGTTCGCCCGCCCCCACGTCCCGCCCTCAGTCACTTCGCCGCCGGCTGCCGCGACCGCGCTTCCCGATCCCCCGGGTCCGGCCGCCCTGTCCCGGGGCTCTCCCCGCGGGCACCTCGGACAGCTCCCGCCGGCCCGCCCCGCCTCCCGCCCCCGCCCCGCCCGCGCGGCGGGCACACGGCAGCCCCGGCTCCCTGCAGAGCCCAGGCGCACGCTACGGGAAGAGGGGAATGAAGGAGGGCGTTACTGCCGGAGGGCGACAACGTTCATCGCCACCTGGCTACCTGGCACACAGAAAGGCATCTACGCACCCTCGCTAAGCACGGCTTATGGCCTGCCACTCTCCATCTCTGGTGTTGGTGGCTGCTTCAATCTACGTGTTGCATTTCTCCTGTCTTCCTCATGAACATCTGAACCAGTTCAGTGTCCCACAGCTGCTGTTCAAAAACAAACAACCCGCAAAGCTTTATAGCCACAGGCAGGCTCACGGGTACCTGTACTTCTGAATTTGCTTAAGAAAGAGGTGACAAACATTAAAGTGACAAAAAAAAAAAAAAAAAGGAAAAGGAGAAAAAAGTAAAGGTCCTTGTAACCTGCAAATTTATGCAAACCGAATCCCTCAGGATCATGTTCCCTAACCACGGAACTATTAGAAAGTATACTGGTATAACAGATTTGAAAAGTAGAAGTATTCAAAAACCCTGCAATCTATTTGTGCATAGAGCATGTAGAAAGCTCTGCTTTATAGCACAGTGTAGTACTGCAACTCGATGCCCAAGACCGTATGTACTCAAATCACTTACACTTTAAATCCCACTCTAAGAAAAAAGCTCTTCTGCTGACATATTTCCCAAGACTACGAGTTATTAGGCTATCACCCTGAACTAATGAATGAATAAGTACCATCATCAGCCTTTTACCTTCATGACAGCTTTGTCTGTGTTGCTGCAGTGACCCCTTGGAGACAAAGTGATGATAAAAAATAGATGCTCTATAAGAATCCTATGAAGTGTGACTTAAACTCTGTCTTTGCAATTGTCCTTTAGAAACCTGTTTCAGGGTGAGTAAATTTCAGGGATATTTCTGGGTTGGTTTTTTTTTTTTTACTTGTCTGTACAAACTGGAAGCAATATAACTTTATTAATGGCTGAAGAAGCACTGGAACTAAGTGGGCTTTGAAATCCTTTCTGTTAGCTCAGCTCCTTTGGGCTCAACAACGCAAAGGGAGAAAAAAAGACGCAAGATATTCCTGCTTTCGTAGTTGCCTTCTCGTCTCCCGCCCCCCACCTCCTAAAGAAGGGCAGTGAGACAGAGGAGGCACAGATGAGCCCAAATCTCACCTCTGAGCCACTGATTAGGACAGATGACTCACTGCATGCCCTAAGGACTAAGGAACAATAAAACTGTCAGGCCCTCATTAAGGCAAATCTATCACTGAAATAATACTAACTGCAAGCCCTGAAACCCGAAATTCTGAGTTCACATATCTCTCCGCATCAGTTTGGTGGTCTAAAACAGAATCTCTACTAAGGTAAGAAAAACAACCTCGACCCTCGACTTCTGTTTTCTTTGAATAACACAAACAGGTGTTTCAACCAAATGACAACAACATTCTCCATGTATTTTGTGTACAGATTTTAAATAACCCTCCCCTAACTGCTATAAAAGAAATGTCAATGTTTTCGTAAATAACAGGCAAAAGTGACTGAGTGGTTCATATATAACACACAAAAAAATTACTCTTGAAGGAAGAAGTGTCAGGAATTCTGAGAGGTTTCTGTCTCTGTCTCCTCTTGTTAAAGATGCACACAACAAATAATCAGGAAAACTTTTCTCTTCGTAAGGGTACTAGCAAAGATAAGCAGATCTCACTCCGATGCCAAGCATGACTCTGATAACGATGAGGAAAAATCATGATTCCCTATGAGAGTGCTGGAGTATCAGGCACTTTGCAGCACAGCTGAACAGTACATTTCCATAGCTTGCTGCACTTCTCCACTCCACTCATGCAGGCTTCTCTGAAAAGTTTAAATATACCTTCTGTTTCCAAAACAGTAAGTGATAGTTGTTCGTAAGTGCTAAACTGTTCCTCCAAACTAAGTAGACCATTAAACTCCACGGCAATTACCCAGCGTACATAAAAAAAATCAAGTATGTAAATTTAATTGTGAAGGGTTTGTGGAGTCCAGGTGTACTACACACATTCCTCAAGTGGTAATAAAAAGGTATCATACGATTCAACTGAGCCATCCTTACAAGGGTTTTGCTGTTCTCTTTGTGTAACTTACTTCACCTCCAAGAAATACTGAAAATGCAGCAGATACGTAGCTACTTGCAAAATGTAATTTGGTCCAAAGTTCAAGGAATTTTTATGAAGACTCTCTTCATCATGTTATCGAGCTCCCCTGAGTTCTGGCCTGTTAATTACAGCATAGCAGGCAAAGAAGTCCAAAAAGACATGGGAGGTATTTGGGTGAGTGTCACTCTCTCACTGTGAATTCTCATTGCATATTCCCACAGGGATCAGTGTCAAACTGTCCCCACAGTTCCCACGTTGCCAAGCTCTGGGGCTCTCAGGGAAATCTCACTAAAGAATGATCAGTTTACAGGGTCAGATCACTTCAGTTCTACCTACATTCATTCAAGATATGAGAGGGGAATACATCTTAAGCACTTACGTAACTGGGAAGTAAATGTGTCAACTTATAGCAGTGTACCTGTCAGGAGTTAGTGAAAAAGCAACTGTACACATATAATCATAGACACATTTGCACAGTCCACCGTTGGTACTGCCAGATTTTCAAAGCAAGCCCTGAGCACTTGGTATACAGAACTCACAAAAATCTTTCCTCTTACTAAAGAGGTGAGAAAGACCTGAGATCTCTCAAATACAGAATGTGTGGAGGAACACACATGTATGTCAGTAGGCCTCTGATCACAGCTTATAAATAACTGGGTGTAATTCCAAAAGAATAACTCTATCCTGAACAAACATGCACAGGAATACCTAAGCTCCAGACAAAATTTGAATCAGCAGGAAAGTAATCTGAAAGCTACTAATCAAACAGCTAGTACTGTTACTGATGGGGTGTTAAAAGCAGCTCTTCTCTACAGGAGTAATAATGCAAAGGAAGCTCTCCTTGCTTAGCATCGAAACAATCACTGGGAGAAAATGAACAGGGTGTGTGACTAGGACCAAAATTGAGTCCTATAGAAGAGTCTCTTAAGCCAAGTCATTTGACAGCTTCTCTTGGCTCTTTTGCCCGTTTGTTCTTAATAAGACAGTGTTCAATTAATTTCTCCTTCAGCAACTTGCCAGCAAGCACAGGAGAAATTCTCCTATCTTTGCAATGACGCTCCTAAAAACCCACTGACAACTGGGTGGCACTGCCAAATATTTGTAGTTGCATTGCGTGTTTAGGCCATCAGAAGCACTCCAAAAGCACTACCAATGCTCTCCTGCTCATCAGCCTCCATCTCAGCGGGGCTCCAACCTGCAGATTAACCCAAGGCGCCACGAGTACGCTTTGTTCCCCCGTGGTCAGACTCGACTCGGCATGAGGTGACCGCCGCAAGGTGTGCAAAGGCGTCCCGGGGCACAGCCTGCTGTGGGCTCGTCTGGGTAGACCTGCAGCACCCCTGCACGAAGGGCTCGCAGGCAGCCGGTGCACTTGCAGGTCTTTCATACCACGGCTTCACACTACTAATTGCCAGACCTTTGTCACAAGGGCTGGAGGAACGCAGGCAGGGGGTGGAGAGGCGCGGCCCCGAGGGCCGCGGGCATCCCGCGCCTCGGCACCCCGCTGCCGACCTGATGCCTCGGGGCAGGGAAAAGCTGCTTTTACTCACTAGAAACCCCGTTTTAGACCGACCGCCACGGCACCCTGACACGGCGGAGCTGTTCCCCGCGGCCACGGCTCCGCGACTCGCCGCAGCACCTCAGTCGGCCTGCGCACTGCTAGAGCCGCTAGCCTTCCACGGCACCGGCGGCGGCGCGATCGAGGTGGCGGGGAAGGCGCGGGGGGTGGAGGGGGGAAGCTGCGGATCACCCCGCACCGCCCGGCCCGGCCCGGTACCGCGGCCATGGAGCGCCCCTCGCTGGCTCTGCCCAAAGCTTCGTGGCGGGCCCCGGTCTGGAGCCGCGCCGGCCTTGCGACGGGCAGGGCCGTGACGTGCTGGATAAGGCCGGGCGGGGGACAGCGGCAGTGCCGCGCTCCCACCCTGCCGCCAGCCTTCCCCCCTCACTCACCCATCAGCACAGCAGCCACTGTGCTAAGCAGGAGCCAGTTCTTCTTCAGGAAGCCTGGGCAGCTGCACCTCTTGCGGCTCAACCTCGCCATGGCGGGGGGCGTCGTCGTCGTCACGGGGGGCGATGGGCCTGGAGCGCGCCGAGCGAAGCGTATGAGCTGCCTGCCTGCGTGTGCTCCGCGCTGCTGCGCGCTTACTGAGGGGGGCGGAGACGTTGCACCTCACCTGGCAACTGGAGAGGCCGGCCCTCCGCCCGCCCCTCGGCCTGCCCGCCTGTCTCCCTACCCACCCCGCCGCACGCCCTCTGCTTCTCTGACCTGCTAGCCACACTTCCTTTCTGCTTGCCTAGACGGGCCACGGGGAGACGTCCGGCTGCCAGCCATCTCTCCGTGCTGGCCCTTCCCACATGTCCGCCGGGGCTGTACAGGAGCACAGCGTCCTCCTGGGGCGCGGGCCAGGGAGGGGAGTGAGTCACCCCGCAGCTTTCCCGGCGGGGCCACTGCCCAGGGCGCTTCATCCCTGTGACCCCCCAGCCCCGGGCCGCAGGACAGAGGCGGAGGAAGGAGCAAAGGTGACTGGTGGGCCTTTCCAAAGGCCAACAACCTGCGGCTGTCACTGGTGGGTGCCATGCCCAAACCCCACTGCTTCTGCTTGCTTCACTGCGCTTGTGCCCTTTATGCCCCTTCCCAGTCCGCTGGACTTTGTGCCAAAGGGACGTGCAAGCCAGGCCCCATGATGCCTGACGACTGCCATGCCAGAGGTAAGGCTGTCCCATGGCAAGGGCCTCACTGCCTGCCAGTCGGTTTCCATGCTTTGCAAGACGTAGGAGGCCCACACCTCCAGGCAAAAGAGTTGGTCCGGGGAGATGGTGGCAGCTGGAAAGTTGTGCTGGGGACAAGTGGTCCCCTTGGTAAGTGGTTGCACTGGAGATAACCTCTGGTTAAATATTAAGAAGAAATATTCTGCTCTGTACTCCTGGTGGTAAAATTGGAGGTAGCGAGTACAGAAATGGCTTGTAGGGTTTCCCACTGTTTTATCCTGTTAGGTTTAAATACCAAAATTTGGTATTAATTTCTGCATGCAACTCCTTGACAATGGACTCTTCCCCGGTTCTCACCCATAATCATGATTAAGATACACATGATACTGGGACTTAATTCCCTGTGCAGTTCTGGTAAGGTTTTCAGAGTCTGTTTATAAACTTGTTAATTATGATTTTTGAACTTGGAGATCAATTGGTAAACATAAATCAAAAAAGGTAAAAGAAAAAAATACATATGCCATCTTCCCAAATGACATGATGAAAGAGCAGAATGGAAGTTGAATTTATCATATTTAATAACACTTGATACCATCCATGCCAAAACGTACACCAGTGAAGTTTGCTTGGTTCCATCTATGATGACCAGGCAGCTACAGCCCAGGGCAGATCAGCAAAAACTAAAATTGAAACCTTGCCACTTTTTCCACATGGATCTGACTGTTCGTGGCAGATTGGGGAGAAAAAGACAAATGTGGACCTTGCTTCGGGCAGGGAAGAACACTGAAATGCACCTGGATAAGAAGCAAGAGCCATCATCCACCTCAAATGTTAAAAGCTGGAGTCAGCTGTGTAAATTTATGTAGAGGCTCCTAAAAATTGGCCTTATTTTTCAGATGTGTTAAGCTACTGCAGTAATTTGTCTGCATCTGTCACCACCAGGAAAATTTAATTAAAAAATAACAGCCTTGTGTTAGGAAGTAGATGAGTAAGTATTATATTAGTTTAATTAAATCATAAAAGGTTCTAGACCACTTAAAAGGAAAGCTGGCATACTACCATGCCACATAAAAAGCAAACAAAAAATAACTAATATAAAGAAACAGTAAAAGCACCATGACTGTATTCAGACGTTGAGACAGAAATGCAGCAAAGTATGAGTTGAAGAGGTATAGGAAGGAAAAGGCACATGAGGTTGCAGGGTGGACAGGCTCAGGCTCACCATGTGCAAAAGAGCTTGGCCTTGGATCTTACTGCCACAGACTGCAGTATTTTTATTTTTTTCAATTACTGTTTTCTCCCACATATACTAGAAATCTCAGATGTTGCTTTCAGTAAGTAAAAAGTCTTACTTCTCCCAGGAGATGGGGAAGTGGGAAGTGATGCCTCTCTGGACAGTAGCAACAAAACTAGTTGCAAGATAACTTCAGAGTTTAGGCCTTTCTTTATTTTTCTGTCTATTCACCTTTTTATTTACCCTTTAATATAACTTATTGTGCTTTTTCTTTGAGCTGTGAAAAGCATAGCATGTATTAAATGTACTTAATATGTATTAAAATGCAAAATACTTTCACATTATTTCATAGTACTTCTATGGGAGAGCTAGAATTGTCTGCAGCACTCTTAGCACAAAAAATGCCCTCCTGTTTGTATAAAGTAATGTGATTGTAGCTGATGTATGCCTTCCTGGAGCTTGGAATATCTTAAAGAAGTTATGCAACCTTAGAAAAAACATAACACAATTATGCTATACAACTAGAGACAGATCTCCATGTTCTGCAATGGTAGTAAAATATATATCGAATTGTATTTGCGGACCTCTACGTATTTTTTGTTTCCTGTCAAAGTGAAATGTTTTTGTTCTTTTTTTGCTAGTGTTTGTCTCCAAAAATATTTAAGATAAAAAAGAATGCCAAAAATCTAGACATTTTTCTTAATAGTTCATCTGTCTTTTTTGTCACTTCATCAAATGTGACACGACCTTGAAAGGGAGAAGTTGATAACTTATAGCATCCATAGAAACTTTAAGAAGCATTTTTTAAAAGACTTAGGCTGATGAAATAGAGATGTTTTAAACATCCTGATGAGCAAGCTGTTTTTAATTTGATCTTCTTATAATAGAATGACAGACATTGGCTGTGATCCTGGATGTAGAGTCAAGCTGGCAGTTTCTGTATGGGGAGCTATAAAAAAAACCCAACAAAACCCAAACCAAGCCCGTAATAAAAATGTCCCAATAAAATGGAAAAGAATTAAAGGTAGCCCAAGCCCATGGATCATTCTTGAAATGTTGAAGTTATTTTAAAAATGAACTCAGCTATGGAAAGTGACCAAAAGACCTAATGCTTTGGGAGACTAGCTGCCTGTACAGCTACCAAGCACAGCCACTGAGGAAACAAAAATCTAAATTCTATTTAAACAGTTTTTAAGTTTGTGTGATTTTGAGACATCCTGGAATAAGTATGAAATGTGTAGGATGCACATGTGAAAAATGTCAGTAGTCTTCATGTGTACAGGTGATAGGAATGCATTCGTTAGCTATATTTCTCACTGTTACAAAGTTGCCAGAGTAGATAACAGGTAAGATTGTATGCATAACAATATGGGTTTATTTTTTTTGTGTTTATTTTTTTTTTTTTTACATTAATAATTCATGCAGAGGAATCAGTCTTGAAAATCTGAACATTTCCCTGGGAAAAAAAGTGATGTGCGTTTACGGGTACGATTTCTTTCTTGAAGGCTAAATTAATCCAGGTTACTTTGATACAGACCAAGGATCATAGATCAATACTTAAACTTTATGTTGACAAATTATTACTGCACAGTGACCTGATGTGTGTGTAGCCCTGTCTCTCAACGTTCAATTCAAACCTGTACAACTGTCTTAACAACATTTTAAGTGAACTTAGGAACATAGCAAATCATTTCACGGGCTGAGAATATTTCCAACTTTTTGAGGCATTTGTGTGTTTCATTGCTGTGAGAGGCAGACGGGTCCAACAGGAATATAGACAGTACAATGTAGTGCACAGTGTAGCAAATTTGAGCTTGCTTCATGATACTTCTTTAAAATATCTCCAGAGGCTGTAGAAGGGAAAGAACCATTGAGTTCTTTTGGCTCCTTAACTTTTTCTACGTAGGTCAGCTTATTGTTATCATTTGTATAAACCTTGGTGACAGTTGGTTTGATGTATAGAAAACTAATGACGTGCCTTTTCCTTACAGTTTGTGGTATCCACAGATAAGAAATTGCATTTCAGGGAACTGCTGAAAATAGTGGGGATTGTATTTTTTTATATGTTTTGATAAAACTGCAATATTTATCAAATATTTTAAAAACAAACAAGCAAGCAAACAAACAAGTGCTAATAATCTACCTGGAAAGCAGGTAGAATTTTTTTTTTTTTTGGAACCTGTCCACCAAATGGGAAGTTTGCAACAGGTTTTTAATACCATAGGCAACTCATACAAAATTTCATAGCACAGAGTAATCAAATCTTGTCCAATGTATCACATCTTAATGACAAAATAAACCAATAAAATGGACAGTATTTCTAAGTATTGTGAACGTTTCCATTGTCACTGGGCCACGTTGTTGCATGGGATTCTTTTATCATTAAAGTAGCTGAAATTTTTTTGTCCTTGGAGTACACTACATCAACAAATAAAATCTTTATGAAGTTAAATAAGCATGAGCCATCAAGCAGAATGCTTTTATCCATGAATCCCAGAGTTATGCTATTAGCAAAGTTGCCTTGCTTTGTTTCCACTCTAGCTTCCTAGCCAAATAGGAAGGCAGAAATAAGAGACAAATGAAAAGTGTGATTCTGGATGCAGTTCAGTGAAGAGACATGAGGCTCAAGGAAATGCACAAAGTTGTATCATGTGTGTGTAAGAATATATTACTGTAACTAAATGCCCAAAACTGCAGGATTTTTCCTTATAGCCTGGAACCTGTGCCTCATGATATCTGACCTCAAAAGCTTAACTGCCATATACATTATGAGAAATAAATAAACATGACCTCTTTGACAGATATTTTGACTGTCCCAGAGCTGATGGGGTGCTGGTTTTTACTATTTTTTTTGGTGAAAAATGGTTTAGTGGCAACAATGTCTTTGATCCTGTTTAATACAGTGTAGGTTAAATTTAAGCTACCAGATCTCTTATTGGTGTATTTAACTAATCCAACCCACTCCTCTAATTTTAAAGGCATATGTATTCCTGTTGCAGTAGCTGGTTCTGAATACACAGAAGGATCCTTGTTATCTACTTATAACTTCTAGGAAGATTGCCAGTAGCTGCTTTATCTTCTGTTTGCATAGGTTTTTCTACTGTCTTACCAAAGACACTCTAAACCTTAACAAATTAGTCATTCTTTTCTGCATTTTCCTCCAGTGAGTTTTTTTTCAGGATTGTTGAGTTATTAATCAAAATACATTCCTTGTATTTTGTATTCAACCTTAATATTCATTTTGTAGTTAATGAAGCAAAAGGTCTTGCTTCAGGCACTGTGGCCTTCACAGTTCTGTGCAGAAGAGGTCTGTCTGCTTATTTTGCAGTCTCTAGCCAAAACAGAGCTGTCCTGCTGCTGTTAAGACTACACAACTCCCTCCTTCAGCTGCTTCTTACACCAACATTGTGGGTCTCCATCACAATGTCTGCGTCAGAGATGTGGACGCCTGGGTTTTTAACCTCTTAGGAACAATTCCCACAGAAGTTAGGCAAGAATAGTGTGAAGGTGGCATAAAATTACATTTCACAAATCAAGATTTAAACAGTAGCTGTGTACTAGTTACAGAGGGCTGAAGGAAAGCTGTGCTCTGAAAGTCATCAAGGGCATATATATTTTACAAAGTCCAGCAGTTCTCATTTGCTTTGGAAGTATGGTGACATAGCTGTGAAGTGATCATGGGCCAGCAGCTGCATAAATCCAGATGCATACTGTGGCAATATTTTTTTAAACGGTTCTTCCTTTTCCTAATTAGATGTTCATGAAGAGAGCTAGGCCAACATGACTACAGTTTTCCTTCCTAATTACTCAAAACGTTGAGAATAAGTATAACAACACATATTTCTCACAGCACCCTTCTTTACCTTCATGTGGTAGTAATAAGAAATTAATTTGTTGTGCATGATGATTAAAAATTTCTGAGTTTCTGCAAAGCATTCAAAAATGCCTGACAGATATTAGCAGCGTGGCAGGGGTGAGGTTTATCTGGAAGGCTCATCTTTTCTTGGGCAAACTTGTTTTCAGTAACTGATTTGTAAATAGAAATTCATAAAGGTGCTGATGGATAGGTCCAGATGTGGGTAAGATAGGATCCATAGGGAGACAAGTACATCTGCAGTCTGGAGTGGAGACTGACCTTTTGATTTCTGAAAAGCTTGCCACCTGCTGACTCCAAGCTTTTAGGGCCATGGATGGAGCATTATTGTTTGCAGATGTGACTTCTGTTGCAAAGGAAGAAAGTTATTTAATATTGCTTTGTGGCACACCAATACCTGCAAGGCACCTCCACCTCAAAGTGCAAGTTACTTCACAGTAGCATTGGCATCTGACCTCCAGGTCCACATGAGAAGGCTGGATCCTCACAATCAGCTCTTACCATGTTGAAAAACTGAGAGGCAAAAGTATGTTAAAACAAAAAACATTTTACTAGTAGAATAATAAATCATTGCCCAAATGAAGATGATATCGCCTTGCCATGTTGGAGCAACATGGTTTTATCTCCAAGGTGTACAAAGTGCATATGCCCTAATACATGGTGACAGTGAACAAAGGGCAAAGTGTAGGGTAATATTCAACTGCTGCTGCAACGGTTCTGAAGAATGACTCATTATGTGCTATATCATACATGCAGCTACTCTAATACGTATGTAATTATAAAATTATTGATTCTTGCAGACAGTTGCTCTTTACCACTCTAAAAAAATGGCATAAATGGAATTGGAGGGCTCTCTTCACCCACATGACATTTGGAGACTTATTTTAATGAAGACATAATGAAGCAGAACACTTTCTTGATAGAAGATAATGATAGCAAATGACAAAATTATTTTAAAGCTCAAGTCTCCTGGTAACACATTGAAATGGATGAGTGGGTGAACGCTAATTTGGAGAATGTTGGGCAAGTTCAAAGAAATAGGTTAACTTACAAACCCAGAGATCTGGAGGGCCAAGTGGAGAAAGGCATTCAGAATTACTGGCTATGCAACTTTCAAAAAGTAGTTACAGGCACTGCAACTGTAACTCAGCTGACCATTCGGCTTATTTCAGGAACTTGAAAATGCTTGATGCCCTTGACATCCTTTCTAGCCAGAGCTAAATAATCATTGCATTGTCAGTTTATCACTGGCAGCTTTATCACAAGACTCTGAGAGTTCGTTGGCTGTGTCTAAGCCTCAGCTTGTCAGTTGCCTGAAAAAATTGATTAACACTCAATTGTAAACTAAGAATCTAGTCTGAAAGACTGAAGAAAAAGTTGAAAAATATAATGGTAATGAACTGTAAATGCTCTGAAGGCAAGCAGAACTTACCTTTTATAATTTTTTTAATCTCATGATGTTTAAGCTCGATGCACCATTTTCAAGAGAATGAATTGTGATTTTTTATCACTTTTGGTTGGCAGCCCCATTCTGTACACATCTGGGGAACTGTAGCTATTTTTTACAGTCTTATGTAAAGTCTTTGTGATAGGGGCATCACTTCAGTCTGTACTTAAGTATTGCATTTTGTAATACAGTCTTCTTCTACAACTGGGTCTCGAGGTACTTTAACAACCACAATCACTACCATCATCATCATCATTACAATGAGAGTAACGATAACAACAATAATAGTAACTTCTAAATAAGTCAGGGGAAGTCCATTTACACTGGCCCCTGTGTCCCAAATACCTTACCTATTCAGTATTATCGGCATAAGAAATTGGAGGAGAGGACAGGAGACCCTAATTCCTGAAATTATTTTGCAGATATTTGCCTTTGAAAAGGATGATAACAGTATTTTCTGGCAGGAAGTTTGGGCTGAAATATGGAGGGAAACAGGCAACTTGCATTGCTGGTGGGATAGACAAGTACTGACTAATAGCAGAGGTCAGGAAATCAGAGCATGAGTGTGTATTTTGAGAAACAAGAACCAGAGAGTAGTAGAAGAAAAATTATACAAATACAGCCCTCCATGAATTGCAGTGAAAGCAGCTGTAGCTGTACGGAAATTTGAAATTTTTCCGTAGTTTGGAGAAGTATTATTTTGAGACTTGAAGTTTAGCCAGTGGGGTTTAGTTCAGCCACACTGGAAGTTGCAGGTTAAATTTTCACAGCTGTAGGAAAGCCTTAAACTGCCAACCATCCCTCTCAGTGCATCAGCTGCAGGAAAAAAGCCTGCTAGGATCATGGAAAAGAAATGAATGTAGCGCAGTGCAGAGGAGCCAGGTGAATGCTCGGTCAGTGTAGTAAGTAAATCTTACACACAGCTGTTGGTATACAAGAGACAGTATTTTACTGCAAATTATGCAAGTGGTTTGTACAGTGGTCTGGTCATTGTCTTGATATATCATGTGAGGGATATCGTTGATAGTAGTTAACAGGACCCATGGAACTTACTGCCATTCTTAGTAACTGCTTGGGTCCTGTGAAATGAAGATGATGATGCTTGCTTCTCACCATGGGTACATCTGACATCATAAAGAGGACAGTGCTGTACAGTCTTCCTGGTAATTAGTTTCTAAGAAATCCTGTAGCTAGAGAGCAGTAAACTTGAAAGTAGGAAATTGAAAATCTTAAGACATTGCCTTTTTATTTTTAATTACCTACTTATTTTTAAAATACGAAGTTTGAACACCTTGTAGTCAGGGAGATACTATTGGGCTTGAAGCAGCTGTTTTTTTCTAGCCACACATAAACTTGTAGTACCTGCAGCAAGTAGGACTTCAACCTGTGCTTCTAGCAAGCTTTGTAATTTAGTTTATTCATGGCAGTTTAAGCATATTTTCACAGTTCTGACCAAAATGTCCTGAGAGAACAAACAAGTCTTTCTGAAAATAGCCTTTAGAGATGTGAAATGCTTTTGAGAAGTAGCAGTAGAAACTCTGTCATCCAAGAGGACATAAAGTCCCTCCGTGTGTCAGGACTTAACTGAAGTGCAGCAAATTTGCATGGTAAGGTTTTTAACTGACTGAAATGCCAAAGTATTTTTTACAAGCGAACAGGCTTAGTTTTTCCTGTGCTAGCAAAATGAGTGTGTGGAAGTGACCCTGCACTGCTGCTCAGTGTCAGGGCAGCTAGTTCAGAAGCCCACCAAACCCAGCCCTTTTCCCATGGTGTGGTGTATGTGTTTGCATGTGTGTGTGTGCGCACGTGCATGTCTGTGTGTATGCTGCAGTGATGACTGAACTCTTCCCCACTCTCCCCACCCTGGCCCAATGCGTGAAGAGATGTAGCAGTCCAAGTCACTGGTTGCAGACAGTCTGTCACTGCTACCGGAGGGTAGCTGTGATACCAGCTGTGTGTGGTGTGAGGTGTATGGTGGCATCAGCATGGTGACAGAGCTTAAGGAGGAGGTAGAATGACTAAGGAGCATTAGGCAGTGTGAAAGGGAAATAGACTGGTGGAGCCGCTCCCTGTCATCCTCACAACAGAGGCACCAACGGGGGTGCTCCGCATGTTACTCCACAACTGGCAGAAGTTCACCTACCCTGTCACCATCAGACAGAAGGTGGAGACCAAAGGGACAGGGAGGAATGGAGACAGGTCCCTACTGAGAGATACATGTGCATCTCCTCCCAGCTGTCTTTGACCTACCAGGTGCCCTTGCACAATAGATTTTCTGTTCTGGAATTCAAGAGGCAGGAAAATGAGGATGTGGACGATGGCACACCTTGGGGGGTTGCCTAGGGTGAGTCGGTCATCCCTGCCTCAAGACTGCCCCTGCCAGAAACAAAACCAAAAGAAGGGTAATTGTCATAGGCAACTCCCTTCTGAAGGGAACACAGGGGCTGATATCGTGCCCAGACCCTACCTAGACCTTGCCTCCCTGGAATCTGGGTCAAGGATGTCACTAAGCAGCTCCCTAACCTGGTACAGACCTCTGACTACTACCCAGTTTTGGTATTCCAGGTTGGCAATGATTAAGTATACAGGAGAGAAACCTGAGGGCTATCATAAAGGACTTTAGGGTATTGAGGTGATTAGTAGAGGTGTGAGAGCACAGGTGTTTTCCTCCCTCGCTTTAGGAGGGAGCAGGGAAAAACACTGAGAGGAGCAGGATCAACTTGTGGCTAAGAGGCTGGTGCCATCAGTGGAATTTTTGTTTTTTTGATCATGGGATGGTTTATTCGGCACCAGGATTTCTGGCTGCAAATGGGGTCCACCTGTCCCAAAGGGGGACAAGGATCCTAGCCCAGGAGTTGGCAGGGCTTGTGGAGAGGGCTTTAAACTAGATTTTAAGGGGGAAGGAAGTAAAACCAGGCTAGTTGGAAGTGAGCGGAGCAACAGCATGTCAGAGTCAAGGATGGGACCCAACGTCCACCTGGGATTAAACAGGGAGTGGCATGCCACAGAGGTGCTGTTCATGAGGACAATAAATAACCCTGTGGCCAGCTGCAGCCCCAGCAGCTCCTGGTGGGGTATACCTGCCTTCCACCCAGCCTTCTCCAGCACATCAGAGGCTACCCTCTGGGGGGGTCCTGGCTGCCCCCATCTGTCCCCACCCCTGCAGAGCAGGAGCAGCCCCACCAGCAACTGGAGGAGGGGACGGCAGCCGCACTAGGTCCCTCAGGCCTGGGCCGCAGGCACAGTGCCCCTGCTCCCCCCATCTTGGGCAGGGAATGCTTCCCCAGGGGGCACAGACGTTGTTGCTCTCGGAAGAGGAGGGCCTCCTACCCACAGGCCTCTCCTCAGCCCAGCAAGAGGCCGCGCTTCCAGGGACCCTAGCAGGGCTTCACTTTTGGGAGCTGGACGAATGAAAATTAATAAACCCTAGTTTTCTGTTTTCTTCCTGACCCCGTCTCTGGTTGCTGCATTCTCCCCCTTCTCCCGATGTGTCTCGCACCCCACCCTGGCGGCACCAGCCTGCTGGGGAGCCTCAGGGCCATGTCCTTCCTGCACCTCCTGGTGCAGCTGAAGAGGACGCACTATCAGGCTTATGATGAGTGATTTATCTGGCTTAGCAAATTCCAAAAGGCCCTGTGGCTTCAGCCAGGCTTTCAAGGCAAAAACTGCGAAAATGTCACACAGCACTGAAACATCATTTCTAAAGCACAAGCAAAACCTTGTGTTTCCCTTGTTCAGAGACGCAGTGTGCCTCTAAGCCTATCTCTCAGCACCTGCCGTGGCTTCACTCTCATGGACACGCGTGCCTACAGAGAGAGCTGGTCATAACTTATACCACTGAGGTGAACAGCATCTGTCCTTTTGGTAGGGACAGCAGCATGTCAGGGCTACCCTCTCTTCCATCCCTTCCTTGCCATAGGAACTGCCACTATGCTCTGTGTATCCATCAGGCCCTGCTGCAGCTTGCAATCTTCTCCCAAATGGCCAACCAATTCCCTAGCACTGTGAGGGATGGGGAGAGATGAGCACCGTCAAGGAACTGAATAACAGAAACATGGTTTCTGTTGCCTTTAGCAACAACTGTCTCTCCATGGGCTGCTCACAGGAATCACCACAGCACCATGGATGGGCAAGGGGTGGACCAGAGGAGGCCAAATCTTTTCTTCCCCAGGAGCCCAGGAAAATAGCTCCAAGACAATACCTGAGTCGGGCTAGGGAACAAGGCTGTCTGAGGTCCATCTGAACTGTCAGATCCCAGGGCAGCACTGCAACCCTCCTACCAGACTTGTGAAACCTAGCAGCCCTCACACTTGTTTATGCTTTCAGCCCACACAGGCCTCCATGGCTGGTACTGTGCCTGACATCACTTGAAAGGGATGGCTTACGCATCTAGATTTTTGAGATAACACAGCCTCATCGCAAGGTACTGCATATTTAAATATTGATTTAGGTGTTTCAAAAGTATGGCGCCTTCACTTTTTCCTTCCCTGTGGTTTGTTGTTGCACATTCATCAACTGAAACTGTCTTTTAAGGAGTTCTGTCATCTTCTGTGCTTGAATAATGGCTTGCAAAGGCTGATCCGCTTGTCCTCAAAACCATGCAATTCTTCCATTTCTTGAATCCAAGCCTCTGTTCTGGAAGGGCTGGAAAGCTTGCAGTGATGTCACTGTGTGGTGCAGTCTGACTGTCAGCAATCGGCAGTAGTACCAAAAGTCTGGCTGAAGCGCGTCCACACAGCTGGTGATAAAATAGGGTGTGGCATGCTACAATCAGTGGTGCTGTGTGTTAGTGAGTTCCTTAAGTCCACTACAAGAGATGCAGGGTATGATGAAGCATATTTGAAGTGCTTCTACACCAATGCACATAGCATGAGGAACAAGCAAGAAGAGCTAGAAGTCCTGGCTCAGTCCCAGAGGTATGACATCATTGGCTTAATCAAAACGTGGTGGGAAGACCCCTGTGACTGGTGTGTGGTGATGGATGGTTACAGGTTCTTCAGAAGAGACAGGCAGGAGAGGTTGGGGCAGGGCAGGGGAGGAATATGGTGCTATATGTAATGGAGGGTCTGGACTGCATCGAGCTGTCTGTTGGTGACAATATTCTATGATCCTGTGCCCAACTTTTGTCCTCTTTTCACTGGAACAGCAGAGGACCTGGGCCAAGGTGTGGCAGAATAGTATCTCTCAAGCTAATAGATTCAATTGTAGGCTTGCTTCAGAAGTTTCGCAGAGGCATCTCCAGCTCTCCAGGTTTTCTGGATCTATTGACCACATGAAGATATGACCGTGGTGGTTGTCTCTCATATTCTCATGCAATGAACCAGTGGGAAGGACTAAAACAGGATCTTTTTCCTAGCAGGACTTACATCACTGGAATCATGATTTTGTACATTCCTCAGCAGGATAGCTGATACTGGGGAACTCCTTTTCATCTAATGTGTCTGTGGGATATTCCAGTTGTGTCAGTCTAAAGACATCCCTATTTACCTCAAACACTGTTATTTTCAGGTTAAGACCATCTAATTCCTTCAAAATAGAAGCACATTCTACATTGCAAATGAAAATTTAATTTAATGTTGGGAATTGAGCCTGTTTTAGCACTGACTTGCCTAATCTCAAATGTTGTGAATGTGAAAGTCAACAGTAGGATTTTGAAATAGGTCTTAATATCAGCTCTACTGTGACACCATCCTGAGGACAATCGTGTGTCTAGGTTTGTTTGGAAGAGGCTGTATGTTGAAAATAACTGTATAGCAATTTCTTACTTTGTGGTGAATGGATATGTGTATAATTTGGGACTAATATCTTGCTGTCTCACTCCTACAGGAAGGTAAGTAAGAAATTCTGATATGATACATATCAGGAGATGTTAGTTCATCAAAATGAGTTTCAGTGGGGGGTTTGTCACTTAGTTTTCAGATCCAGTGGTGCGACAAGTGATCACAAGTTGCAAGAAACAGCAAAGAATTCAACCTGAACCGAAGGCGGCACAAAATTGCAGAACATGGTTTTTCTGAGTGTATGTACTGAGGAAAAAAAAAAAAAAAGAAGGAAAAAGGAAAGAAGGGACTAAAATGGACTAAAAGAATCCATTAAGATCTGAAGACCCATATGCCAATATTACTAGTGAAATCATCCTAACTGGGCAATTTTCAAGAACACTTCTCTTAACAAAATGCCTACTGAATGGAGTAAACAATGCTAATTGTTGTGGTTGCTGCCTCCATTTTTCTCAGTTTGAAAAATAAAACATTAAATATCCAGTAGAGGCTGTGCCTTGGCAAGGATGTCCATAGTTAATTGTTTTGAAGTGCTTTTCCAATTGCTATTATATGTCACGTTAGCTTTGAGTGTGATGCTGGCACAGTTTGTAGTTGCAGTTTTTCTTAATTCTGAAAGAGAAGGATCTGAACATGACTCAGGGGGAACTGAGGAGCACCAGTGTATTCCAGTGAATCAGCCAACCAGAGGAGCCACCTGAACTTGTGACTAAACAATCAGCATGCATCATCCAAGACACAGGAAGCTGTCACAAGTCCGTAGTAGTTCGATCAATTACACTGAACCCTTTCTTTTCTCCACCTCTACTACAGACAGACCATGTTATTCTTCCACATGTAGAAAGTGAGATAAACATTTTGGGCAGGAGTAAGTCAACAAAGAAAGATAGGCAATGGTATCTGCTCTGTTTGTACATGATAAACTCTGTCTGGAGTCAGAGGAAAACTGCAAGTTCCTACAAATGCTTGCCATAGCTTAGAGCTGTAAATAGGGAAGATAATCTAGGGATGGAGGTGTGGTTTGATTACAAGTGAAATAAAGTTGGAGTATAAAGTCTTAATTTTTGTGGGAAATCACATCTGGATCATGAGGAGAGGAGAGTCATCACAGCATAGACTTAACAATGCTAGAAGATTTGTTGTGAAGAGATCTTTTCTAGACTCCCCCATTATAGCCCTGCAGAATTTCCTCTATAAAATATATTTAGAAAAATGACAGCCTTCTTCAACTTTGCCAGGTCACCTCTTACATATAAAAAGTCCTTGACAAATGACGTGGTGTTTACATGTAAAGCATAACTATTCTCTTCTTTGAAGTTTAATATTTCTGCTAGTGGAATGAGGAAATACTTTGATGAACTAAA
The DNA here is from genome assembly GCA_027925045.1 of Hypotaenidia okinawae. Taxonomy (NCBI): domain Eukaryota; kingdom Metazoa; phylum Chordata; class Aves; order Gruiformes; family Rallidae; genus Hypotaenidia; species Hypotaenidia okinawae. The sequence goes on along the minus strand of BSDF01000005.1, from coordinate 35,374,599 downwards.
GGGTTTCTTCCAACCAAGATGATTCTATGGATGGCTTTGGAGGAAATGCTTAGCTGGGTTGTCTGCATACTACCTTATCAGTAAATGTTTTAGGAGTTTTGTAGGTCTGCTGCACGCTGACAAGTCGGTTTCATGGTTCTGGCTGCCTCCAGCTATCAGTATGGTGCTGTAACTTGACAGCCCTTCTGTTTCTCTGTCTATGGGTTCAGTTGGCTTTCTGCCATTGTGTGGGTCAGGATGGCAACGCCTTTTTCACATTTGCTCCTTTCACACATCTAATAAGCTGCAGCAAAGCAATGGGATCCCTAACAAGGTGGCAGTAAAAATCTGGTAGGGAATTCACCAAGCGAAAACTAAAGAAATACAAAGCTTAAACAAGATCAGAAAAGTACTTTCTCTTGGCTACCTCACTGCAGGCAAACTGGGACCTATGTTTTCCTTTGTTGTTCTCTTGGTGAGAGGACAGACTCTGAAGCCACTCATATTTAAGAAAATCAATTACTTGTCATCACTATAATTTATTATTACTAAGATGTAAATTAATAAATATTAATATCTATTTTGTTATATTTTATTTTGTTCTGGTTTATTTTCTTAGATTTTATTTGTGTGTGCTTAGAGACCACTCCTATTAATCTGAATTCCCATTTTATCACAGAACTAATCTCATTGTGGGTAGTGGGATTGTACTAGAGAATCTTCTGAGTAAGTATATTAGGTCCAATATGCTTTTTAAAGAAAAGAACAAGATTTGTATCATCGTTTTTCTTAGAAGCTGTCATGTTAAAATAAGGTGACTGCTTCTGATTTCTTACATTACTCCATATCATTTAATAGATTCCTTATTGCTGAGTGGGACTCAAAAAATTCTGTTCTTTGGAATTCTGAGTAGTTGGAAAATAGAGACTCAACTGGAAATAGTTCAAAATTGCTTAGGCTTTGTACTCTCAGCAATAGATAGGTTGGTTCATTTTTTTCACATTATATCTATCTTTGACTTGCTTGTCTTAAGCACTTTGAAAACTCGGCTTCAGTATGTCCTACTAGATGCTCCACATCACCTCTTGCTTTGAAAATGCTAGTCTGATTATTGTGTCTTGACTCCTTCCTGAAAGCAGTAAGGATGATTGTTAATCCTGTATTTTCCTCATTTTATCTCATCTTACATATCCATTGTGCTTCCATTCATCGTTTTTATTTGCATGTGTGGTAGTTTTTCAGCATGCTTGGCTTTGTGCTCTTGGATCTGCAGGTTAAGGCTGATGGATGTGTCTGTCTCAGTCTCTCTTCGGGCTCAGTGAAAGTGTCCTTGTACCATCAAGCACTTGTTTCACCTCACTGCATCACAAGCAGTCACAATACTAACTGTGCTCTAAGAAATAATTGCAGAGGCATTCCAATTAAATAAAAAATACTTACATTTTCTTCTGAATGTCTTTCAGACAAGGCAGTCCTACTCTTAATTTTGCCATGGATCTTTGAAGCCTCTTGTTTCAGCCAGCTGGATTGGGCATTACTGTTACTATTATTCTGATCTCTTTATGTACCTGAGTGAGAGATTTATGTTTCAAAGGCCTAGAAAGCCTTCTGTGCCTACAGTGTAAAATTATTTATCCAGAAAGAGTCAAGAAGGATCTCTGCTCATCCTCTGTATTATAAAACACGTCTAAATTTACTCAAGGTGATATTAGGCAGCTTTCATTTGCAACATAGGAATGTTACAGAGAAATTGAATTATATAAGAGTTTATTTTAACAGAATGATACTTTCTTTTCCTTTTTTTTATTCATTTTTGATCCACTTTTTTCACAAAGAGAGGGAGTCTGATTGTGGATTATCTGTGGGTTGTTACAGTGTACCTGGAAATTATTTTGGTAGAAGACCTGATATCCTCTGTACATGCTCCAAACTTGAAAGAGGAATAGTTGTAACTCATGAGTCAGTCACACAACTGTTGCCAGAGCTACAAGCTGTCAGCTTTCTTCCAAGACCATGGCAATCAGGCTGACATTAACTGTGAAGTCTGACAGATGAAAAGCTGGACATGAGCCAGCAATGTGCACTTGCAGCCCAGAAGGCCAATTGTATCCTGGGTTGTATCAGAACTGTGGCCAGCAGATCAAGAGAGGTGATTTGGCCCCTCTACTCTGCTCTGGTGAGACTTCATCTGGAGTACTGAGTCCAACTCTAAAGCCCTCAGCACAAGAAGGATGGATCTCCTGGAGCAGGTCCAGAGGAGGGCCACGAGGATGATTAGAGGGCTGGAGCACCTCTCCTATGAAGACTGGAGGAGATAGTTGGGCTTTTTCAGCCTGGAGAAGAGAAGGCTTGGAGGGGACCCAAGCCTTCCAGTTGCCTTCCAGTACTTGAAGGGTACCTACAGGAAAGGTGGGGAAGGACTGTTTACAAGGGCATGTAGTGATAGGATGAGGGGCAGTGGTTTTAAACTAGAGCAGGGTAGGTTTAGATTAGCCATCATGAAGTTCTTCACTATGAGGGCAGTGGACACTGGAACATGTGGACACTGGAACACCAGAGAGGTGGCAGAGACCCCATCTCTGACAGCATTCAAGGTCAGGTTTGATGAAGCTCTGAGCAACCTGATCTAGTTAGAGATCAGGTTACTGCAGGGGTTGGACTAGATGACCTTTAAAGGTCCCTTCCAACCTCACACATTCTGTGATTCTATGATTCTGATTACAATATTCCATATACACAGAACCACAGAATCACAAGGTTGGAAAAGACCTTTAAGATCATTGAGCCCAACCATTCCCATCCTATGCTAAACCATATCCCTCACCTACCCTTTTTTAAACACATCCAGGGTTGGTGACTCAACCACCTCCCTGGGCAGCCTGTTCCACATCCCAACAACATGCACAGCAAGAAACATTTGCAAGTTTTAGGAATCTAAAGTGACGTGTCATTGAAGAACTTTTTCCTAACATCTAACCTGAAGATGCCCTGGCACAGCTTAAGGCCATTTCCCCTCTTCCTATCACCTGTCACCTGGCTGAAAAGACCAACACCCACCTCTCTACAACCTCCCTTCAGGTAGCTGTAGGCAGTGATAAGGTCTACCCTCAGCCTCCTCTTCTCCAGGCTAAACAGCCCCAGCTCCCTCAGCCGCTCCTCATGTGATTTGCCCTCCAGCCCCTTCACCACCCTGGTTGCCCTTCTCTGGACTCACTTGAGGACCTCAGTGTCCTTCTCATGGTGAGGAACCCAGAACTGGACACAGTACTCAAGGTGCAGCCTCACCAATGCCAAGTACAGGGGCACAATCACCTCCCTAGGCCTACTGGCCACACTATTTTTGATACAAGCCAGGATGACATTTGCTTTCCTGGCCATCTGGGCACACTGCTGAGTCATCATATTCAGTTGACAATCCATATGCCATCCATATAAAATATATTTTCCATGTTTTCCATATATGGTAATGTAAGTTTTCAGAAATAGATCTCTTTGTAGAAATTCACAGTCTGCACTTAAGAAAAATTTATGCTCTTTTCATCATCCAGATTTTCCTTCCTATATTCCGCCACAGAGTAAGAAAACATCAGGTTCAGTCCATCAGTAGATATGGCAAGGGAATGACAATGTCACAAAGCCTATGGATTTTAAGGGAGGACCTGGGATAAAGCAACTGGTTTTATTGCTAATGAAGTGTTTAAGTGGGCTAATAAAGAAAGTGTGTGCATGTGTTGATTTTTCATTCAAGAAAAATCATTATTCTACATTCATTTCTACATTAGAGCAATTTATATATGTATCTTCAAATGTAGTAAATACTGTACTTAGAAAATTGTCAATTGCAGCTATGTAATCAAACCTGAGATGAGTTTTAATAGAGTTGCTAAATCAATCTTCAAAAGCCAGTAGCTTCCAGGTTTAGTTTTGTCTGGACTTTGATTCCTTTATTTTCAACATATATATTATTACATAGTTTTTAATGACAGTGATGTGATATGTTTTCTTACACAGGATTGGAGCATGGATTTCACAGAAATAAACAGACCCAAATAAGCCCAGATAATGATGCGATGCTGTATCTGCACGGCATTTCCAGTCATATCTTCAGACCTGCATTACAAGAACTGGCCTCCTCCAAAACAACAGCCACCTTTTGCTTTTCCTGGATTTACATCTACTATTCACAATAAGCAGAAAAAAGTATCATGGAAACACTGGTCTGTATTAAGATAGTCTTTAAATTCTATCAGCTGTATTTATTTCCAGTTCTTTTTGTTGTCTATCTTCTACTTGGTGTGAAAGAGAGCATTACCTGTCTCTCAGGGTGGAAGGACTGCCTGGCATGGGAAAAGTTACGTTTATTACTGGAGTACCAGTCCAATTGCTGTGCCTACTCCTTGGTTAAGCAGTTTAGCAGCAGATTTGAGAAGCTCTTGCTTCACCACTGTCTGAAGGAAGAAACAGACTGTTGGGTATTTTTTTGATCTGCTCTCTCTCCTGTAGCCCTTCTGCCCACAACATATTAAATTTCTACCCAGTTTCAGGGGGCTTTAAAAGTTCCCCGTGGATATCATGCCAACATTTTTGAACTTCAGCAAAAGAATTTATTCTCTAGTCCTTTTCTTAGAAATAACAGAACATTTCTTACAACATTTTTTTATTAAAATTAAGAGAAATTACTAGCCCTTGACAGACAGCTGGTATATACAGTTTCAGCTGGGTGATTAAATTTAAATTAAAGTAGAAAAGCTGAAAGTCAGGTCATCAGAATGGGAAAATACATGCTACTTTAGCAAATGTTTTGGCCACTATTATTTATCCTAATGTCTTGACAGCATTTTAAAAATATATTTTATGGAGCAAGCTTGTGAGAAGAATGAACTTAGTAGCTTAGTTGTAAAGTGTTTTATGTGCAAGGAGTAGCATGTGAAAGGTGTGCTGTTTAAAAGAGCTGATGATCAGACATAAAAGAATACTGGGCCAAACCTGCTTAAAGAAAGCTGGAGGCAGACGTGTTGGACTTCACTGAAACATTTACTGAAGGTTAGAGGATGCATATCTGTTTTTGCCCCTGACACTGCAGTGGCCTCTGCTCAGTTCTCTATACCAATTGCTCTTAATTTAGTAAGGAAAAAAACACTGTACCAGAGAGTGGTGTGCATGACTGCCTTTGGCTCAGACTGACATAAATTAATATAACTTCTGCAACTATAGGGTCATTTATTTGAGGTAAACTTTTCTCATATTTATAGACACCGATTAAAATTCCATGGATGGGAAAGCAGGAGAAAAGGTCAGTACTTGGTAAACTTCAGTCTATTTGTTTCTAAGCTACAGGTAGGTGTGTAGTGTGGAACAAAGGAGAGTCCACAGCATCCTATTCTGCTGATTTTCTCTGAAGTCAATGTCTAACATGCCTCTCTAAGTGAAAGGACACTCCAGTCTGGAAATAAGAGTTCTCAAGGTGTTTTTCTTCAAAATGCTTTTATTAACATTACAGTTTCTACAAAGGGAAAGAATGTGTTTGCAAGTGGTATTTTTAATCCTAAAAAATAATGATCACGGAATTCTATATTTGAAAAAGTAAGAAAATATTTTATCTCAGTTTCAATCTGGCGTTAACCTGAAGGTCACTATTTCGATGCATTGTCTGAAGATAATTAGAGTTCAGAGTCCTGACACCTCTCATCCCTTGTGTGTGCCAAGCTCTCCTGTTGGCCTGGGTCCCCGCAGTTCAGCTTGATCTGCCACTTGCTTACACACTGAAGCAGTGCAGAGCAGAAGCTGGAGTCCAAGCAGACATCAGTGTCTGTGGAAGGCAAGCTTTAGTTCCAGTATTATTTGGGATATGTGCCTGATCTGGCACAAATACTGGCTTAATAACAGAGCTCAGAGGGTTATAATCAGTGGTGCAGAGTCCAGTGGAGGCCTGTAACTAGTGTTATTCCTCAGGGGTCCAGTCTTGTATAACATCTTCAGCAGTGAGCTGGATGAGGGGACAGAGTGTACCCTCAGCAAGTTTGATGATGATACAAAACTGGGAGGACTGGCTGATACACTGAAAGGCTGCCATCCAGCATGACCTGGACAGACTGTTGGGTGACGAGGAACCTAATGAAATTCAACAAGGATTAGTCTAGAGTCCTTCACCTGGGCAGGAATAACCCCATACAGTGGTACAGGCTGGGGGTTGATTTGTTAGGAAGCATCTCCATGGAGATGGACCTTGGTGTCTTCATGGACAGTAAGTTGACCATGAAGGAGTAACGTGCCCTTGTGGCCATGAAAACCAATAGCATCCTGGGGTCCATAAATAGAGTGTGACCAGCAGGTCAAGTGAGGCCATCCTGTCCTTCTACTCCGACCTGCTGAGGCCTCATTGTGTCCAGTTCTCCCCAGGTCTAGAGAGATAGGGAAATACTGGAGAGAGCCCAACAAAGAGCCGCAAGCATGATTAAGGGAATGGAGCATTGCTCCTATGAGGAACAGCTAAGGGTCCATTCAGCCCGGAGGAGTCAAGGCTGAGAAGAGATCAATTATATATTGATTTATATAATTATATAGATTTATACACAGATCAATGTGTATAAATACCTGAATGGTGGGTGTCAAGAAGACGAAGCCAGTCTTTTTTCGCTGGTGTCACGTGATAGGACAAGGGGCAATGGATATAGACTGCAATATTGGAAGATCCACCTCAACACGAGGAAAAATTACTGTGAGGGTGACAGAGCACTGGAACAGGATGCCTAGGGAGGTCATGGAGTCTCCACCTCTGAACGCTTTCCAAACCTGCCTGGATGTGTTCCTGTGTGACATGGGCTAGGTGAACCTGCTTGGCAGAGATTAGATGATCTCTAGAGGTTCCTGCCAACTCTGACGATTCTAAGATTCTGTGAAATACAGATCTGTACAACATCTACAGAACTGCAGTTTCTGGATCACACTGGTAGTGTTTAGCTATGCAAAGAGCTAGCTACTTGATGTTTTCATTTTAATTCTTGAAGTAAACTAATATTGATAATTTTAAAGAGACAGAATTTTAACGATGTTCAGCTTTTTCCAGAACCAAGACTTCTTTCATGGCGTGATCCCTGTTACTGCATGCAGAAATAAAGGCCAGAGGTGCGTATTTCCCAGCAGTCGCACTCTGCTCTCTGCAGTAATCCTGATGTCCTGAGGCTTGTGAGCATATATCTGAAACCAGAATTTCTGGCTCCTATGCACTGAATAACAGTAAATATTGAAGTAACAAATTGGGTTATCATGTTGTTTATGAGGCACAGTTCAAATTCCCTGCACACTCAAAGCCTAAAGATGCATTCATTTACTACAGGGTGCTGAAAACAGAATGCAACTTAGAAGGAATTGACCTAATTAATTTAACATTAGAATGTATGAATTATCATCAGAGCACTAGAGCATGAAAAATAAAACTCCAGTGGTAATATAGTTGAGTGGTTTCAAGAATTTCACAGAAACAAATAAATTAGGGACAGAAGGGACCTCAGGAAGTCATTTAGTCCATTTCCCTTTTCTAGTTATAGCTGTCATCACTATTGGCATGTCTGTCTAAGCTGCTGGTAGAAAATCTCCAGTGATGCCAAGTGCACAGTCATATGCAAATATCATAAATATGACATTTAGCTATCAGTTTATTTAATGAAAGCTATAACTGCACCAGAAGAGGAATCTGGTGTGGCAAATTATTCTGCCTTCAAAACATATTCTGATCTAGAACTCAGTGAGGAGGGGACCTTCTAATGGACTGAGATCATCCGTTGTGAGAGAGATCTAGCAGATGGCATGCTAATCTTCGTGCTGGTTTTGTTGGGGTTTTTCTTGGGGGGAGAGGAGTTGGCAGGGCATGGGAGGGACAGTTACTGCTTTTTGTTGAAATTTTGTGCTTCATTGCTTTCATAAGATTTGCATACACCTCTGGCGTGGTTCGGAGGGGTCTGTGTTAGCTGAGCACAGAGATAACTTGTACTCTTAGGAGCTGTACCGTGTGGTCTTTTTCTGATGTAGTTGAGAATCTGGGTTGCTCTGCTTCTGATTTCCTTTATATGGAGAATGAGTAAATTAAATTAACATTTTTCTTTCAGCCATTAAATACAAGAAAAATGGAAGTTTTCATCATATAGCAAGATTTCCACTGACCTCCCTGAAGCAAGATCTGTAATTGTTAGATTTTCCTGCTTTAATTTAGTGATTATCTGTGATTGTGTTTCAATAGGTGAAAAGTATTTTTATCTCTTATCCTGCAGAAAAGCTTTGTGCTTGCACATGTTAGTTTCCTCTTTACTCAGAATCTGTTTTCTCATCAAGGTTTTGCAAGGGATCTGGTATTTGGAAAAATAGATGCTCCGTTCCCAACCAGTGTAGCAGACCATCCATATTCATTTGGACTGATACTGTTTTCCTTCTTATTTCTGTAAATTCACTATTATAACGACCAACTCCCCCACCTTGGTTTAGTAATTAGCCTTGCTGTGTGTCCTTTCATTCCTCAAGTAGAAATTAATCCTCCACCGTGCCCACTAGTCAGTTGTTGTGCTAAGACACAGGAATTGCCATTCTGGGTCAGAGCTGAGGTCCATCTAGGGTTGTCTCTCCTGCCCCAAATTATGCAGTTGCTTAACCTTCCAGTCTTTTGTTTCTACTCCCATTTTTAACTTCTCATATATGTATTTTTCTCATATATATATATATATATATATATGAGTACTTCTACTACATATATGTTTAGTTAAAATCCTGATTTTGGTTACAGTAATACATTCATTGTCATAGTTGTTATACATTCTGACAATTATCTGGTTTCTCAGTACAAAGACCGATAGGAGGGAGATTAGCTATGAGACATGTTGGTCTTTGCAAATAAATACCGTAATTGAATTTCTGCTAGTGATGGTCTACTGGTGGTGGTGATGATAAGACAGTAAGAAGACAGATGGAAGCAGAGATGCTGAGAAAATCTAAATAATGTAATTTTCTGTCCAGCAGAACTTTTTTTTTTAAAAAAGTACAATTTAAAAAGCACAGATATGCAATGTGGGGTTCATTTTTTTGCTCTAATCACTGTTTCCAACATCACAGTCTTGCCTTAAGCATTTTTGTTGCCATCATTGCTTGCTTTTTTTTGGTGCGTGAAGTAACAATTATTTCAGCTGAAATGGTCAACACAAACTGTTCAGACAAATTCCTTTTTTCAGTACAAACATCTAGAACTCTAACTTGTGGAAATTTACATCTTTTAAAAATATTTCAGTAGAGTAAGGAGAGTTCTTCTGCAAAAAGTGTTCATCTGCAGAGTTTTGATATGTTCACTCTGCCCTACCTTGCAAAGAATTTTGTTTCATAAATTTTACTTTAATGTAAGGAACATTCATTATAATTCATATGTTATTATCATTGAAATAAGATGAAGTCATTAATGTTATATTGCAGACATGGAAAAAATGTGCTTGCAGTTAAGGTCGCTTAGAAATCTTTCTAATCAGTGTGTGGACAAGAATTTTCCTGTTTTATTTTTCCCCCAAAGTTGTGTCTACCCTCTGTGCTTGGAAGGACTGGCTGCTGCTGAGGGCATGTTACCACACATCACTGGTCCATACAGCTTCCACTGCTAGAAAGAAAGATGACAACCACTTTCTATTAATGATACAGAGTAATATGGCAGAATTGGTGTCTGAATTTGTCCCTTGGAGCTAGGCTACACCTTTGGAGTGAGTCTTCTGGTGGGGTTTTTATGAGTGCACATCCTCTTATATGTCCTGCCCTCACTGATGGCCCAGAGACACAACCAGCCTTTCTGGTTTTTCATGTCCCAGCGTGTTGACAGACAAGGCTGGTCAGGGACACTGACCCTCAAAATCCCATTTCAGGATGATGGCTGCACAACTGCCTTCTGCAAAGTAGTCAAATGCAGCAGAGAGGCAGAGAGGCAGGACACAATATTGCAAGTGTCATGCAAGCTATTTAGGAGGATATTTTCCAAAGTACAGACTGCGTCTTATGTATGCAGAGTGTAACTCTTTTGATGCAATATCAGAATAACTGAGAAGAGCAGGAAGTAAAATGTGCTTTGTTCATAATCAGAGAGAGAGGATGACAGCACAACATTCCAATGCAATGACAACAGAGGACTGATTTGCCATTAAGTGAGAGTTTGCACCAGGTATGTGCAAACTGGACTGTATGTCTCTGGGTGATTAAGTTATGTGATAAGACTGCATAAGGAAATAAAATAAGGTGCCATGTAGGATGTGAATACTGTAAATGAGAATGTATCAGCAAATAAAATAATGCCAGATAGTGGGAATCAAGTTAGCAACCATTTCCTAGATTTAGAATCACAGAATCATAGAATGGTCTGGGCTGGAAGGGACCCCAAGGATCATAGAGCTCCAACCCCCCGCCACAGGCAGGGCCACCAACCTCCAGGCCTGGATCTACACAAGGTTGCCCAAGGCCCCATCCAGCCTGGTCTTGAACACCTCCAGGGATGGGGCATGCACCACCTCTCTGGGCAGCCTGTTCCAGCACCTCACCACTCTCTCTGTGAAAAACTTCCCCCTAATATCTAATCTAAATCTTCCCTCCTTTAGCTTTAGTCCATTCCCTCTTGTCCTGCCATTGTCTACCCTTTTAGAAAGTTGATTCCCCTCCTGTTTATAAGCTCCCTTCAGGTACTGGAAGGCTGCAGTGAGGTTGATCCCGTAGCCTTCTCTTCTCCAGGCTGAACAAGCCCAGCTCCCTCAGCCTCTCTTCGTAGGGGAGGTGCTCCAGCCCTCTAATCATCCTCATGGCCCTCCTCTGAACCCTCTCCAACAGTTCCACATCTTTCTTGTATTTGGGGCCCCAGATCTGGACACAGTACTCCAGATGGGGCCTCACAAGGACAGAGTAAAGAGGGACAATCACCCCCCTGCCCCCGCTGGCCACTCCTCTTTTGATGCAGCCCAGGATACCATTGGCCTTCTGAGCTGCGAGAGCACACTGCTGGCTCAGGTTAAGTTTCTCATTCACCATGACACCCAGGTCCTTCTCAGCAGGGCTACTCCCAAGGAGCTCTTCTCCCAGTCTGTATCTATGTCTGGGATTCTTCCAATTCAGGTGCAACACCTTACACTTGGCAGTGTTGAGCCTCATTAGGTTCACCCAGGCCCAGCTTTCCAGCCTGTCAAGATCCCTCTGGGTGGCTTCCTTTCCTTCTATGGTGTCAACCACACCACTCAGCTTGGTGTCATCCGCAAACTTGCTGAGGGTGCACTCAATTCCATCATCGATGTCATTGATAAAGATGTTAAAGAGCACCGGTCCCAAGACAGACCCCTGGGGGACCCCACTTGTCACCAGCCTCCACCTGGACATGGAGCCATTGACCACCACCCTTTGTCTACATTCTGTCAACCAGTTTCTTATCCACTGGATGGTCCACCCATCAAATCCACATCTCTCCACTTTAGAGATAAGGATGTGGTGGGGGACTGTGTCAAAGGCCTTGCACAAGTCCAGGTAAATGACATCAGTTGCCTTCCCTTTATCCACCAATGCTGTCACTCCATCGCAGAAGGTCACCAGGTTGGTAAGGCACGACCTTCCCTTGGTGAAGCCGTGCTGGCTGTCCCGGATCAGGCGGTCATCCCTCATGTGCTCCAACATGTCATCCAGGAGGATCTGTTCCATGATCTTCCCAGGCACAGAGGTGAGGCTCACCAACCTGTAATTCCCTGGGACTTCCTTGCTCCTTTTCTTATAAATGGGAGTGACATGACCTTTTTTCCAGTCCCCGGGGACCTCTCCTGACAGCCACGACTTTTCAAATATGATGGAGAGCAGCTTGGTAACCACATCAGCCAGCTCCTTCAGGACCCTGGGATACATGTCATCCTGCCCCACAGACTTGTAGACATTCTGTCTCATGAGGCTGTCTGAGACATGTTCTGCCCCTACAGTGGGGGGCGATTTACTCCCCCAGTTTCCACCTAGAGGTTTGGGGATGCAAGGTTCAGGGACTTGAGAATCCTGGCTGCCAGAGAAGTCTGAGGCAAAGAACTCCTTCAGTACCTCAGCCTTCTCCACATCTGTTGCTGCCAATTCCCCTTTCTCGTTTACCAAAGGGTGCACACTCTCTTTGGCCTGTCTCTTCTGGCCAATGTACCTGTAAAATCCCTTCTTGTTTTTAACATCCCTTGCCAAGTTCAGTTCCATCTGTGCCTTGGCTTTCCTGATCCCATCTCTGCAAGTCCGGACTGCATCCCTGTATTCCTTTCAGGTGACACACCCTTGTTTCTACAGTTCGTGCTAGAATCTAGCAAGGTGAGTAAGCACTGGATTTCAGACTTGTTATCAGTAGTTGCTGTAGGTTTGTGTGGCAAAGTTTGGGTGGGGCAGTGTGTGTGTGGATTCTGCAAGCAGCTAGAAGCTTTCCCAAAGTCCAACAGAGCCAATACCAGCTGGCTCAAGGATGGACCTGCCACTGACCAAGGACAAGCCCATCAGTGATGGTGGTAGCACCTCTGTGATAAAATATTTAAGAAGGAAAAAATGCAAGTGGCTACTTTTTGCCACCAGAGAAGGGAGTGAGAAAATCTAAGAAACTCTGCAGACACCAGGATCAGTGAAGAAGGAGGAGGGAGGAGGCACTGCAAGTTCTGGAGACAGACATTCATCTGTAGCAGGTGGAGATGGCCATGGTGGAGCAGATTGATCCTCCTGCAGCCCATAGAAGATGACAGGGAGCAAAAATTTCACCTGCAGCCTGTGGAGGACCCCACACTTGAGGACATAGAGACACATAAAGGATGCTCTGACCTGGTGGGAAGCCTGTGTTGGAGCAAGCCCCTGGCAGGAACTGAGGTTGTGCTGAGGGACATGGTTTAGCGGTGGTTAGAGTGATGGTTGGACTTGATGATCTGAAGTGTCCCTTCTATGATTCTATGTTGTGCTCAATTACTATCACTGCTTCCCTTCTTTTGTGAGCTTTGTCTGATGCTGCTGTTGAAATAAAATACTTCTTCCCATCATAGCAAACAAACCAATATAATTTTTCCATACAAAAATTTTTTTCACCAAATTAACATAAAAATCTCTTTTATATCATAATTCCTTTTTGTAGACAGTGAATCATCACTGTCAATCCAAAGAATCTGCACTCTGCAATCCCAAAACAGCACCTTTCATTAATCTAGCCACAGCAGTTCCTAACTGAACAGGACCAAGCTGCTCATGTCCTGTCATGCTAGGTCATTGAATGCAACTAGGGTGCTTCGCACTATTTGTGAATCTGTAATGGCAATAGCTCAGTATTGAAAGCAACTGGACTTCCAGTGCAGAATTTGCCCTCACTTGGACTCCTAGCTGCCCCCAGCCCCTCTGATACCAGAGGGCAAGCTGGAATGCAAGGAGGTTTATTCACTGCTGTGGTGGTTTGATCCTGGCTGGAGGCCAGACACCCACCAAAGTCGCTCTATCACTCCCCTTTTCAGCTGAAAAGGGGAGAAAATATATATTGAGAGGCTTAAGAATCAGTGGAGGTAAGGCCAGGGAGAGATCATTCCACAATCAGTGTCACAGGCAAAACAGACTCAACACAGAATGAAGGAAAGAAACTCTCTCATTTATGACACTGCACTGCACACCCAGTGACACCAGGGTCGGGTAATGAGAAGTGTGACCAGATCTTAAAGCATCTCCCCCACCCCTCCCTTCTTAGCAGACTTCACTTTAGTCATGATTTCACTCCCTTCTTCCCCCCACATTGTGGCACAGGGAGGGGCAGGGAATGGGGAGTGGGGGTTTCAGTCAGTTCCTCACAAGTTGTTTTCCTTCTTAGCTGGGGGCTGGGGGAGCATTCATTCCTCAAACCCTTCCCCTGCTGCACCATGGGGTCCCACCCACGGGAGACAGTCCTTCATGAACTTCTCCAATGTTCTCCAATGTCCTTTCTGTCAGGGTGTCAGCTACTCACCAAGTGCCTCAGCGCCATCCCTTCCATGGGGTGCAGACCTTCAGGCCCAGACTGCCCCATCCTGATACCCCACAGAGTCACAAGTCCCCCAACAAACTTGCTCTGGTGTGGGTCAGTCTCTCCACAGGCTGCAGGTTTCACTGCCAGGAGCTTGCTCCAACATGGGCTTCCCAAGGGGTCACAGCATCCTTTAGGTGCCTCCGCCTGCTCTGGCGTGGGGTCCTCCACGGGCTGTAGATGGGATCTCTGCTCCCCATCATCTTTCATGGGCTGCAGGGGAATCTCTCTCTCTAGCACCTGGAGTGCCTTATACCCCCACAACCCCTCTGATCATCTTCATGGCCCTTCTCTGGACGTTTTCCAACAGCTCCATGTCTTGTACTGGGGACCACGAAGTCCCTGAGGCATGCAAATTTTCTGAGTGAATGATAATGTTACATGGATATATCCAACACTTCGATGTACTATATCAAGTCAAACCTGACTGATATACAGAAACACGTTTTTCTCAGCTGTGAAGGAACATTCCCTGAGCTGCATTCCATTTCATCTAGGAAGATTATTAAACAAGAAATAGTTTATGACCCAGTGACTTATTTTCCTTCCCATTTCCCAACCCCTCAGGTTGTGATTTCAGATTAGTTTGGATAATAGTTGATGTAAATTGCTGTGGTGTTGTTTTTTTTTCCTGAGACTATCATGAGGGTTTTTAGAATATTTACATGAGATGTTGGAATTCACTCACATGGTTAAATTAGGTCTTATATCTTACAATACACTGAAGAGTGTCCCCAGAATGAGGCTACTGGTTACTCTGAAAATGATGATCTAATCTATGGCACTACAATCCATACGTAAGGTACTTAAGTTTAAATTGATCCAGAAAATATGAAAACTACTTTTCTTCTCTGCTACTAAGACACATGTAAAGGAACTGGTATGCCTCAATTCTACTACCTGTTCCACTGGATGTTAAGTTATTTAAAATAGCATAATAGCATAGTAGAAGCAAGATGCATCTGTTGAAATGCTCATAGTTCGAGGTGAAGGAATTTCTTTCCAAAAGATTCAGATCACTAGCCTCATGCAAGGTAATACCATCCCTTATGCCCCTCCTTTATTTTAATTAATTTTGAAATTTTAAAAATGGTGTTTATGATTTAATAGCAAACTGGAAATAAATACGTTTGAGGCCAGTGCAGGCCACATAAAAATTCTCTCTGTTTTTTCCATAAAATGGCCATACTCTGAACTCTTTAGAACTATCGAAATCAGCATTTAATGGACAAAGGAAGTATTTCACAGACATTTGTGGGATGAAAGTCAGCCTGCTATAGTTGTAGAATTTTGGCAGTGGAAGAGGGAAACAGGACTGTTTATAATTAATAAGGCAGGGAGAAGATATCTGCATGAGCAATTAAAGACTTCCCAGAATTGTAACAACAATACTTTAAAATTCTTTATTAAGAGTAAATTGAATGCCAAAGATTATGATTCCTTCAGAACTTAAACTGAAATGATTTTTGTTGAGCAATAAATCATGTTTGAAATGAAAACAAGAATTACTATGGAAATAAAAACATTAAATAGATTTAAGAAGAAAAAAAGCCCCCATCCTTCAACTGCAACTTAAATCAGTTTAAGATCAAGATAGAAGAAATTAATTCAATTTAATTAACTTCAGAGAGCAACTTTTCTCTGATTTAAGGAAAGGAAAATCTCTTGTTTGATGTTTGATTGAGTGGCCGCACTAGCAGCCAGAACTTAAGATGGAACCCCACACTTTGCAGAGGTGTGCTTCCAAAGAATTGAAGAATTGAGTGGATGAGAACGGAGTTCCTAACTCCATTGGAAACTCTCTCTAAGCTCAGTTCCAAAGACAATGCTGTTTCAGGGGAGCTGGTGGTGAATTAAGGTGTGGGGGGGACGTGAGAGGTGGGGGTGGAGAGAGAAGAAAAAGTATTTTTTTCCTCTCATCTCTTCTCTCTATGCTTCCTGATGACATGAGACAACTTTTACTATAATGTCTGACTATAAAATAACCTGGCAGGCATACATAATTAGAGGCCATGTTCTTCAGACTCCCTATAGAACACTCTGTATTATTTTATAAATTGAATGATTTTAACTCCTCAATAGCAATCCGTCCCTCAAAATCCTTTGTGAGCACGGAGAAGAGCCAAGTAATGCATAAGTAACCTTGCCCTTTAATTGCATAGATCACCGCATCATTGGTCTCTAAGTAGAGTTTGTGAGTATTCAGGGCATTCCAGCTAAAAACCTGGTTTGCAAACAGCAGCAACAAATCTCAACAATGTTGAAAAATTCAAAGAAAGGAGAGGAGGAAGATTTTTTTTTCCAAATAAATATTGATTTCACCTCGCTGCCTGGCATGAAACCTTGGTGTCTAGCACAAGGTGCTGGGGCTAGAGTGGGTATTGGCATGGTGGTAATCCCAGGTGCATGTACTGTGGTTGCAGTGCTGCTGTGGTAAACTCCTGGCCCATCATGACATCCCCTAAGAATGGCCCAGGACATCACTGAGTGGTGGTTTCTAATATTACCAAGGAATGGACAGTGACATCACATCCTCTGCTTACAGTGAGTCAGCCAGTGTGCTTGTGCCTTCGCTCCAGCTGAGCAAGTACACAAGGTCTGGACTGTTAAGCAAAACTTTTGCTTGGTGCTGGTGGTGTTGCCATAGCATTTTTGACTGCAGCAACCAGTGTCTGCTCTCAGAGGCATCAGAGGATTTTCCCCATCCTGCCAGGTTTCAGGCAGCCAGGGCACCCAGGAGACACAGCAGCTGAGGTGAGCTATACAGGGAAATTTCACTCTAGGAAGCTGGGAGGATTTCCTTCTGGAGGGACCTGGAAATTTCCTTCAAGCCTGCCCAGGCCAGCCACTGACCATGGCCTCTCTTCCTTTTCTAGTGAGACACCCACTGCTGCAGTGCTGGTGAGGAGTGGGTCAGCTCTTCCCCTGCCCACTGCAGGACGCAAGGGGCATGAACTGGACAGCTGCTGTCCCATATGCCTGGGCAGCTGGGAGGAGGACAGTTATGTGATGCCATTCTGTCACTGTTTCTGTTTCACCTGTATCTGTTGGTGGGTTGACATCAAGCCCGAGTATCCCCTACATACGAGGAGGGTGCACTGTGCACTTGGTACAGGCATAAGATAACTTTGAAGAGTATGTCATGAGACCATCAATGGCATCACCAGTTGTCCACCAGGCCGTCCATAGCCTTTCAGCAGCTCCACCACAGGCTGCTGGACAGATGCCCAGAGCTTCAATGGTCAGTCTCCACTCCCTTTTTGGGACAACTCAGCTTTCCTCAAGCCCTGCTGCCCTGGCTGCATCGGGTGCTGGGGCTAATCTTTGAGGATGACCATCTGCAGACAGCTGTCATGAAGGACATCATCATGTCCGGCTTGGTTCTCTGTGGACTGGGTGAAGATGTCCTGGTCTGGCTGCTGGGGTTCTTCCTTCATAACCATATGGACACATTTGTGCATGATCTCATCAGTGCTGTCATGTGACTGTGTGGCAGGGAGGCCCACCATCTCCTCATCCTGGAGGATGGCTGTGCTGCAGGGGGCAAGAGGGCAGCCCTACAGCTGCCCGCAGCCCCACTGCCTCCTGAGGAGGGTCTCCTGCACCCAGCCCAGCCCTCTATGGCAACCCTGCCAGATACAGTGTGGATTAGCTGTTCAGCACCTCCATAGCTGCCCTTGGTGGTGATCCTGGCAACACCCTCTCTTCTCCCATTCCCATCGTAGGGGAGCAAGAAGAGCCCCAGGAAGAGACAGAGAAGTTTGTCCCAGGTCCCTCCACATTCAGACAGGGCAGGGAATGCTCCCCTGGGGAGCCTCAGCAACCCCTGAAGAGGAAGACTGGTAGCTCTGAGGCCTCTTAACCACCCAGGAAGAGGCCACACCATCAGCAACACTAGAACAACACTCCAGAAGCTGCTGAAACCAGTGCTGGGACATCAGCTGGATCATGCGCTAGCCCCAGAAGAACAGGAGGCTCTCCTTAGTAGCCTAGATCTAATGATCAAAGAAAACATAGGCATGAAAGCTATAGGAAAAAATCTCACTGTTACTAACAATGCAGGTGGCACTGCTATCCTTACCCATGATGCTTCCTCCCCCTTTTCCTGGTGCTATGCCAGATACAGCCATAACACTCCTGTCCTTGTGCACTGAATCTAAGGCTTCAATGAAGCATTCTCAGAGGAAAGTTAGCTGTTAACATGAAAGTTGAAATGGCATTTAAGATTATTAGTTAAAAGGGATTAGAAAAACTAAGTTCAGAAAACACTCAGAATTCAGTTTTAAGAAATGACCAGTATCCACTGTTTAAATTGAGGTCATGCGTAAGAAAAAATGTTGTCTGGAGACAGACTTCTCATAAATAGCATATAGCATGTTTTAAGCAGTCTTTAACTCAAAGAATCCAGTCCCACTACGTACAAACTTAGATTTATCTAAAAGGGGTTTTTATTCTTTCGCAAACATACCCTTCAGTGTCTCTCCATCTCTCATATAACTGAATGAGAAACAGAAATAAAACCTTTTTTTTCCATACCCAGCTGCTTTACATTCTTCAAAAGCAACAATAACAAAAATGCAGTAGAGAATTGCCTTATCTGGTCTTTTCAACAGTAGGGCTTTTTTAGAAGTTTTATCTTTCAAAAGTGACCTCCTCTTAGCAACTGTTCACCGTGAACAACATAAAACCATCAGTCCTGCACCAATATGGAGAAACACAACATTTCATCATTACCTGTTTTCTACTGTTCTCTGTAGTCAGAAAATTTGCGATACCTCTGTTCCATTCTTACAGTTTTGTCTTTCCAAGATTCTTATACAGATTTTGTCACTGCTGTTTTGAAAATACAAGCAAGTGATATCCAGATTTTTTTTTTTATTACTATCATTTTTATTTCACTCTTAATGACCACCTGAGACATTTTTAAAGCATTTGATTCTGCTGGGCACTCATGAAACAGCAGATAACAGCTGTATAGAAACAAAGTTGTCTGACCTTCAACTGTAGAGCACCACAAGAATGCCAGATGACCTATCTGCAAGTTTAATTCATGTATTTTCATGAATACATGTTATAGGTAACTATAATACTGTTTGTATAATAGACACTTAAAAAAAAGATATTTCATGCCAAATCAACAGGGATTTAATTGGATAATATAAACAAACCATTCAGCTCACACTAATAAAAAACTCTTCACTACTGTCAAGGAGGTAAGAAGTATTTCTGCCGAGGTCTGTCTTTTCACACAATATAGTGAAAAATGGGTCTTCTGAGAAGTCTGTATATTTCTATATGGTAGAGGCTTCCTGTTATTTAGTGCGTGCAAGACAGATTTTTCTTAAAATAAATTTAAAAAATGGACATGCTCTGTTGCTTGCTACCTGTAAATGTATGCTGCATGGTTCCTAAATCAAATTAATTTCAGAAGGTAAATATACAAACCTTGAAAAGAGATTTACACCTAGAAGAAAATCTGAATAGATGCAGACAGATACAGCCTACTGTCATGTCTCACCAGGCAGGCAAACCAGAGACATTCAGACTGGACCCTCTTGTTTTCTACACTTCTCAGAGAGGAGTCTAGGTGCTGCTTGATCCAATCGTCTCAGACCTGTCTCTCCCATCCCAGAAGGTGGGTATGTGTAGAGTTAACCTTTTCTACTTAGCGAATTCCTTTTCACAACCCCACCAGTGAGTTAGTTTCTATAATCCTCTCTGTGGCATTCAGGAGTAACAACAATTATAGTGGAGGTCCAAGCAAAGCAAAACTTCATTTACAAATTTTGTAACTGGTGGGGTTCTGGTGGAGAAGTGGGGGCTGCAGGGGTGACTTCTGCAAGAAGCAGCTAGAAGCTCTCTGCAGGCCCCATAGAGCAAACACCAGCTGGCTCAAGGCCAGAGTCATTGCTGACCAAGGCCGAGCCCATCAGCAATGGTCACAGCACCTCTAGGAATCACATTTAGGAGAAAAAAACCTGCAAGCAGCTGCTTTTTTCCACCAGAGAAGGGAGTGAGAAGATGTAAAGAACTGTGCAAGCATCAAGGCCAGTAAAGGTGTTAAGGAAGCACCCCATGTCCCGGAGAGAAAGATGCCCGTGGAGAAACCCATGGTGGAGCAGGTGAAGATACACAGAAGACGCTGTGACCCATGTTGGAGCAGGCCTCTGGCAAGCAGCACTTGCAGCCAGTGGAGAGAGACATAGACACAGACATGAGCGAGAGAGAGAGAGAGGTCCACACCAGTGCAGGTTTGCTGGAGGTGTTGTGACTCCATGGAGGACCAGGCTGGAGAAGTCTGGGCCTGAGAGACTGAGAAACATTCTATGATTCTATGACTGCACCCCACAGAAGTGACCCATGCTGGGGCAGCTGGTGAAGAGCTGAAGCCCTGTGAGAAAGGACTGATGTTGAAGAAGTTAGTGAAGGACTGTCTCCTGTGGGTGGGACCTCACAGTGCAGCAGGGGAAGGGTGTGAGGAACTGACCGAAACCGCCACTACTGTGTCATGGTGGGGGGGAAGAAGGGAATGAAATCATCACTAAAGTGAAGTCTGCTAAGAAGGGAGGGGTGTAGGGAAGGTGCTTTAAGATCTGGTCACACTTCTCATTGCCCGACTCTGGTGTCACTGAATGTGCATAAATTAGAGAGTTTTCTTTCCTTTATTCAGTGTTGAGTCTGTTTTGCCCATGATGCCAATTGTGGAATGATCTCTCCCTGGCCTTAGGTCAACTCCTAAGCTTCTCGATAGATATTTTCTCCCCTTTCCAGCTGAAAAGGGGAGTGATAGAGTAGCTTTGGTGGGCGTCTGGCCTCCAGCCAGGGCTAAACCAGCACAACAAATGAATAGGATTGCAAGGATGGCAAACAAAACCACACCCCACTATATATTCTGTGAGATGGATTGCAATCAGTAGAATTTAGCAAAATTAGAAACACTGTTACTCATATGTCAAGAGTAGCTTTAAAAGTTGAGAAAAAGAGAGAGTGAGAAAGAGAAACAGAAGATATCCAGGGATCCAGCACAGACTGACATAAAGTTGTGGCCCTTGGATGGTGGGTGTGTGCCAGATGTCCTGAATCTGTATTAATGAGTCTTGTACAGACAAAGTGTTATGCTCTGGAAATGAGTTGGTGGGGAATGGGTGTCCCAGGTGGTTATCTGACCCCCCAAAGTGGTTGATGGAGCAATGACCCTGTTCAGTGGACTTGTTAGGACTTTTTCCAAGAAAGCACTATGCTTCTGTGGGGCCCTGCTTGCCTGTGACTGTTCCTTACTGGGTAAGTACAGGATCCTGTTTATCAGGGTGGCTACCGAAGGAGGGGCTACCCTTGCAGGGCCCCTGTCCACATGGTTGATTGCATGAGAATCCCACCTGAGCACAATGTCCGGTTTGACAGGGTGGATGCCTTGAGACCAGGACTCTACAAGCCCTGATGGCCTTTGGGGGACAGGGGGCCCTAGGCCACAAAGTGCCATCCTGCATCTGTGGGTTCTGTTATCTTGCAAGACAGATTGTTTGAGACAAACTGCTCGTTCCAGTTCTCAGGAGCTGGTATTTGGAGCAATACACCAACCTACCCACTGAACAGTAATTTTTATTTCTATTTCCTACTGCTATTTTGTCCAGAATTCCACCTGTAGTACCTTTGGACAATTACTAGATAAAGTGCTTTTAAACCTAATGCATTTTTTGTTTTGATAATACACACATAACTAACAAAAGGTTCATTCCTAAACTATTTACATTGTATTAGGCTTATCGGCAGTCCCCGTTTCAGACTTGTCTCCTTACCCTTTGCTAATACATCCTCGTGTCCTACAGAAACAGGCTTCTGGGACCCTGAAAAAGTCAGAGTTTTGTGAGCAATACCCCCATCTAGTGATGACTGCACTTAATACCGTGTGAGATAAACCAGGAGCACCTCCTACTACTATATTACAGGAGTAACGTCGGTTTATTCAGTGTCATCAACCTGAACATATAAAGTGCATGTGCTGTAATGTGAGCAAGACAGGAAGGGCTACGTTTGAAAGAGGTGCTGGACTACAAAGATACCTTTCATGCTGGCAATAATTAGCAATGCATCGTTATTCTGCCAGCCTTTGCATTTCTCCTGTAGGCTGTGAATTGATGCACATCTGAAAAAGAGGGTGTTTGTTCTATAGGCTTTGAAGGATGTTTGTTCACTTGGCTAAAGTGCATGGCTATCAAAATTCATATCTTACAGTTCTTAAGCAGACAGTTGCTAAAATATGACAAAAAGTTCTGTTGTGTTTTAAATATACCCACTGAGAGACACGAGGTAATCTCACACCGGGTAAACAAGGTTCCAGGATAATACCTTTGTTTTACTGCATCAGCCTACACTTGAATCTTAATGCCCTCAAGCAATAGTGTGTCATTTTCATTGCGAAACAATCTTAAGATTACTTCTTCATTTTAAATCTGAACTTTTCAGCTTTCTAAAGCAACTAGTCCTGAACATGTACAATATCACTGATAATTAAGTAGTGACACAGCATTTACCAAAATAAAACAGTCACAATTCTAATGTTTTTAACAAGTTTATTTACTTAACAAATAATGCAGAAATGGCCAGTTGCCAAGAAAACCATAAATAATATTTAACTCAACACCTTATTTCTTAAAAAGTGCTATTCTGAATTTTTAACAGCATGTCAGTATTCATCCATTTCAGAGTACTGTGAATTTGATATTCCCAGAAGCTGCGGTCCACAAACTTGAGGGTTTCTCTTTTCACTAAGCCTACCCAGAGACTAATGACATACTTAGCTACAGCAGAGTATGACCTATATGAAACCCTCTATGTTATTTCTGTTCAGGTTGATCCAATGCTGCACTATGAAACCACATCTGTTACTTCTATGAAATCTGGTTCTTGGGCTTTCTTCCTTGTTCATACCCAGAAGAAATCCCATTTTACCAGCTAAGACAGATACACGAAGTATCAATGTCCAGCTCATTTTTGGAGTATCTATTGCCTGGCCCAGGAGAGTGGGGGTGGGGAATTGCTAGGATTGCTAGCTTACATTTATTTCTGTTTTCCATATATTATTTTTACATATGTGTGTTTGTACAGTGCCTCAGGCTTCCTGAATGCCTTAGACATACTGAATGCTTCCAGTCCGTTAGCGTTCTACACTCGCATGATCCACATTGTTTTAAAATTAATTAGGCTGTGAAATAAGATGTCTTCTATATCCGAGGCAGAAGTGCAAAACCTGTTTTGCTCATATATTCTGCAAAATATGGAAATATGGCTGACAGTTTTAGCTGCCCTAACGCTGCCAGGTGACCCAACTCATTTCCTCCTCAGCTTAAATTGCATGAGTGGGTTTTATTACGGATTTGTTTGGGCATGGTATATTTTTGCCAACTCTTTAAATGAAATAAAATATATGCATTCTAAAATCAGATACCAACCACAAATATGTCCTTATTGGCTTAAACCAGGTACAGTTTAATCAGTGACAATCTTCTAGGTAACTGTATTCTGACAGACCTGGAAGTCTTATCTTCAGACAGCTGCACTTCTGAGAGCTGTGAACTGCACAGTGCAATAATCATTATTCCATAACACTAACTAGTTGGCACTTCGTAATGTGTCATATATCTACAGGCCAGTACACAAGCAAAAAGAAAATTACAAGAACACTGAATGAAGACACTAATAGTTTGGACAAATATGGATTATTCTTTACAGTGAATTAGATAATCTGTTTTACTTGTGTATACTTGGTACATTTTGTGCTCCCATGTTGTGGCTTTGTTTTCACAATACACTGGAAGAACAGTGAAGCATTTGATGCTTTTCCAGTTACTATGTAGCAAGCTTCTATTGTTGAGAAACAATTGCGTTATTTATTTTTACTTGACAGCCTAAAATAATTAATCAGACAATGACTATACAAGTTTTCAAGTGAGTTTCAGTGTCTTCCACAAATTTCAGGCAGAAGCCTGCTTCCTCCTGCCTGTGCTGCTACTCCTCTCCATAAAAGTCATGTCACATATCTGTTGCAGACTTCCCAGAAATCTGCCCATTTCAGATTACTTTGAACTGTGGATGAGAGAAAAGGCGTCCATGGTTCATATCCTGACAGGCATCATGTCTCATGTATCGGTTGGTAGCAGCTGCGGTAGAACAGCACAAGGAGAGATTTAATTCCTGATAGGCCATTTAGGACTTTATGGGTCGTAACAAACATCTTAAATTCCATCTGGAGACCACAAGGCTGTCACTGTAAATACCACTGAATTATATAAACACTCCCAGTAAAATACCCTCTTCTATCCTCTCAATAGTAGGTGACTGTTATCTACCATGCCTGTGTCAGCACCTGAGAGATTCTAAGGTACACCACCATGAGAAGTATACTTTTTCAGTCTAAGAAAATTAATTCCCCTCCCTGGGAAAAAAAAAAAAACAACAAAACCAACAAAATATTCTAAAAACCCGTGACATACATTATTGTAAATCTGGCTACAAAAAAACCAGAACATGAGAGAGAAACCTAAGAGAGAAGTAGGAAAAATGCTGATTTCCATAATGTGCTCTTCAGATAATAATGGCAAATCTGTGCTGCCACTGATGAATCATAATGAGGGTTCACATATGCCTCCATCTTTGTTAACTGAATGCACACCCACTATTGTCCAAGTTTATCGTGGATGCCTTTTCTTCTGTCTTAGGTAGCTTGTGAACTGTGCCACTTTCAAACACAGTCAAGACAGATCTCAGTCACTGGAGGAAGAAAAACGTGTTTCTGTTGTCTTTTGTTAAAACACTTAGTGGCAGCTGAAATGGATAGATGGTTACTACCCAAATCTTAACACTGGATTCCACCATCTAAACACTACTGGATGTTCCCTGTGTTGGACCATTTTTGACTTAATTTATTCAAAAAATTTCCAGTTTAAGTCCTTCAATACAATCATGGATGTTCTGAAACACAGTTGCTTTATTTCGGGTATTTATAATCACTTTATGATGCTACTGTACCAAAATTTGCCTCATTGATCAGTGATCAGTATGGATGACCAAATACAAATGGAGGAAAAATCTTTGGATGGAGAAGTTGGCAGTGTTAATATTATTTTGTAAGTGAATGATATCAGACTGTTTATTTAGCCAGCTTAGCAAAGTTTAATCTTTATAAAATTTATTTTTCAAACAAAGGTTTTCCATTATTTTAACTTTTTCATGTGGCTTTAAAAAATGTTTAAGAGCAAGTATTACACCACATAATTTCCCCTCTTCCCTGCAACTGTATTTCTTCACTTTTGTTACTATACCAGTGCAAGAACTTTTACTGTACATATGGTTCTGAAGTTCCTCCAACTGTTTTGAGACTCTTGAAATACCTCGGCACCTGCCACTGCAACCTAAATCCTGCTACATTCCATGTACACATAAATATTTCTAAAAGTCCTGAACACCTAGTCAATAATTACTGTAAGCATTGTCATTTAGAGAGTGATAATTTGCTTTCAGAAAGCTCTAAAATGCATCAGATCATAAATTCACATAGGTGTATCTTCCCTTGAGAACTTCAGAACTACTACTGAGCTTCAGTAACTGCATTTAATAAAATAGTTTACATTACATAGAGAAATAAGGAGAAACTTTGTGCTATTACTGGGGAAAAGTTTCTCAGAGCCTGCTTAGCTGGAAACAGAGAGAATACAAGGATGCCGGACGTGCTGACACAAGGGATAAAAAGCATGAATAGAGAATCCCATTGAAATTATTGTTGGGAGAAAAGGAAGCCAACAGAAATCCACAAATTAAAGCTTTCCTACTGATTAACTCACAGTTGCTGGGTATTGAAGTAAATTTAAACAGAGGGCTGCTAGGGAAGTTACTGGGTTGGAGCAAAGAAACTTGACTGTTGGATTGAGGAGGAACTTGTGAAGGTCTGGAAATGGACCACTGCTGGCAGCGCCTGCGGCTGTGGTGTAGTCATAGCAGAACCAACCCAGAATGAACAGAGCTGGTATGTGGAAAGTTCAACCTGTGTATTATAGTTAAGAACAAACCCATCACACACGGTGGTTCCCTGCCTCCTTGCAAGAAGTCCTGTAACTTTATATCCATTCTATCTGGCTACCTAGACTAAACTATACTGATGCAGTAGTACCCCAACAGCAAAATAGCGCCATATACTTCCATGGAATCAAGAAAAGTTTAGTACATGAAATAAACACATTTATCAAAAGTATAGGTTAAGACAATAGGTAAGAAGTTACTGCCCCCATGATGGTGTTATATTAGTATGAAAGAGATGAATTTTAACAGTCTTTCATCATAAATCTCAAGAGCTGTTTCTATGATTGTGATCCCAGGCCTCTATTTCCACATTCCTGTTGTGATGACAAAAGGGAACGCATGGAGGTATAGAAATTGAGATGGCACAAGTTCTGACAATTACCTATTGCTGTCTGTATTTTTACATGAGAACGGATTAGAAGACATCTTACTAGATCTGGTAAGGAAAGAGATTAATTGTTCTTCTAAACACAGTTTTGTCTTTAATAGAGAAAGATATAGTTTACTTTATAGTTTTAAAAATTTAATAAGAGCCAAAACAAATGAGAACTAAAGTTTAAAATTTCAATTTGAAATAATTTACTTTAAAATTGTTATAAATTTGAATGTAAAATAATAAGGTAAAAATAAAAGTAATTTCTAAACTAAGAAGTAAAAGGTTATTTTTAAACTGTCAAAAAAATAAATACACCAATAATAAGATTTGTTTTTCAATTTATTTCACATTTTAAAAATTGATGAACTGATGTTTTTCTTTCAGGAAGCTTTGAATTCGCACGTTGCTGGAAAATCTGGACAGCTGTGTATTTCAAGATGATTCATAATATCTAAAACAGATTCACTGAAGAACATAAACATAAAATGGCCAAAGCAGCTGTTGATAACCTCGTCACAGCTCACCCTTTTCCCAGCCTTAGCTTCATCATTTTACTGCTTCTACAGGTTAGCTTATAAAATAACCCTAAGAGGAACTGCTTTTCATTTTCGTGATACAAGCAAACAGAAAATAATCTAAGAATTGCTGGGTTTTTTTGCTTTACCATCTACCTAAAACATGTTAGCACAGTGCCGAGACTTTTCTTAAATGCAAAATAAGATGCCACCACTCCCCCAACCATTAATCATGCTCACCATATTACACTTCTCAAGGAAGACTGACCACATTGTTATCAATAATGCAAATTTCAGTACAATGAGCGTGACACTTTTTGTGGCACTGAGATCTGTTTCATGGGTAGGCAAAACAACTGCATTTTTAGCGATGCCGATGCACTATCTTCAGAGATGCGTACTACATCCTCACAAATATTCTTCTGAAGAAAGGAAGGAATCATTCTGAAAACACTTGTACCACAGAAAATGACACAGTGTTTTACAGCCCTAGCTTCCCAAGTGGTAACTACAGTATTCTGGTTATAACAATGCAGTATCAAAATGTTTAGACATTTCATCAGTAGCTACCAATGCATGCATGCTTAGACACTTAGGCTAGAAGGTATCTGCTGAGACATGATGTGCTTCTGAATTGGAATACAAATAACTGTGGCTTCAAAAGCATACCCACATGTATGAAATGTTTATGACCTCTGTTTTGGAGACAAGATATGGACTGCTGATCCTTACTGACCAGAGTTCAAGTTACAAGGAACCCAGATAAATGTGCCAACTTCTCTTCAGTGCTACATGACCAGCCACATCCTTCCAAATATGACAAAGCCAAAATTTACACTTATTTTTGTTCTTAATTATACTTCAAATGAAGACTGCAGGAGTCATGAAATAGTTCCATTACTATTACCACATCAGAAAGTTTTCCAGTCATGACTAATGTCAGCAGCAAACATCCAGGCAGCTTCTATACCTGAATCACAGGAAATTTGAAAATAAAATGTCTAGGTCCACAGGATTGGCTAAGAAATTTTCTCTCAAGTGGAATTAAGATACCAATGGGTGTCCATGGTACACACCCTGTGGGTCTACACTTCTGCCCTTTACCATAAGGTACTATTCATGTAACTGTGTTTACCAAGGTGTGTAGTTATAGGACAAGGGGTAACGGTTTTAAACTAGAAGCGAGTAGATTTAGATCAGATATTAGGAAGAAATTCTTTACTGTGAGGGTGGTGAGGCACTGCAACAGGCTTCCCAGAAAGGCTGTGGATGAAAGTGTTGAAGGTGTGGTTGGATGGGGCTTTGGGCAACATGTTCTAGTGGAGGGTGTCCTGG
The DNA here is from genome assembly GCA_027925045.1 of Hypotaenidia okinawae. Classification (NCBI taxonomy): domain Eukaryota; kingdom Metazoa; phylum Chordata; class Aves; order Gruiformes; family Rallidae; genus Hypotaenidia; species Hypotaenidia okinawae. Next base: position 35,346,290 of record BSDF01000005.1, on the reverse strand, counting down.
CTTGTGGAAGGGGTGTTGGAACTAGATGATCTTTGATGTCCCTTCCAACCCAAAGCATTCTATGATTCAGTGATGATTCTATGATATTTTCACTGAATTTTCTAAAGCTGCAAAACTGAAATTTGAATTTATATTAAAGTTCCTCCACTATTCAGGAAGTCTTGGTGTGTTACTACAGAATACCTCAGAATTTGTAGACAAGCTGTAAGGACCATATTTTTCATTTTATGCTTTTCATTTTTTATTCTGAGTTACTGATACTGGATTTCACCCAAATGGTAGAATTTGATCCCACAGGCTGTTATTATTATTGCTGAGAACATGCAGTTAAGTAATGCTGAGTATTACTGCTTTTCCTGTAGCAGAAATAGAACTGTCATGGAAATAGAGACATTACATATGGTAACACTACTTCACATCAGCATTCCAGGATGCTTAAGGATATAAAGAAAATCTTTCTTTCTACTTGACCTAGTGAGGAAGAACCACATATATTTTTCCAGTTTTATTTCAAAATGCCTTTCAGAGATTTATTCACGGGTATAAAATCTGTTCTTGTGCATAATGCTATCAAACTGAATGTTGAAAACCTGAAGAATTTAATTTTAAAACATGCAGAGACACAACACAACTGAGTATTATCTATGGTATACAGACACACAAAAAACTCAAGGAAAATGTGTTATTTGGCTACTAACTTTATAATCAGGCTGCCACTCAGGTTAAAATAGCAATGCTCTCCTTCTATTCAAGATACCTGAACTCTTCATGGTTTGTTTTTATAGATAAATTCTCATATCCTGTGTTAACAAACAGATTTATTCAATACCCTAAAATCTCTACAGAAATGGGAATGTTTTAAAATATCTGCCAGTATCTGTGCTTGTTTACTGTTCCATCCTAAATAGGAACAGAACAAAGAAAAAAAATCAGAGGCTATATCGTCTGATTAAAGAGCAGAAGCAGAGGTAAGTAAAAGGACACCAAACTACTGTAGTGGGAAATAAAAATGTAGAATGTCTCACAGAACATGAGCCTGAAATGTAACAAATTACAGTTCTATATTTCACCCTATTTCTTTCTCTCAAATTCTCACAGAAGTTGAAGCCTTGAAGGAAGACTAAAGTTTATTGACTAAGCATATTCTCTAACATCATTCCCAAACAAGGCAACATAAATTAATAAACACAGAACCACGGAATTCTAGGATTGTCTCAGTTGGAAGGACGATTTAGATCATCAAGTCCAACCACCACCCTAACCTGTCAACCACTACTAAACCATGTCCCTCAGCATCACATCTAACCATCTTTTAAATCCCTCTGGGCATGAAAACTCCACCACCTGCCTGGACAGCCCATTCCTACACCTAACAACCCGCTCTCTGAAGAATCTTTTCCTAATATCCAACCTAAACCTCCCCTGGTGTAACTTGACACCATTTCCTCTTGTCCCATCACTTGTCCCTGGGCAGAAAAGGTCAGCCCCCACCTCTCCACAACCTCCTTTCAGGGAGTCGTAGAGAGCAATTAGAGCTCCCCTCAACCTCCTTTTCTACAGGCTCAACCACCCCAGTTCCCTCAGCCACTCCTCATCACATTCATTCCCCAGTCCCCTCACTGGCCTCCTCGCCCTTCTCTGGACACGCTCCAGCACCTCTATGTCTTTTCTGTAGTGAGGGGCGCAAAACTGCCTGCAGTACTCAAGGTGGGGCCTCACCAGCGCTGAGTACAGGGGGACAATGACTTCCCTACACCTGCTGGCCACGCTATTCCTGATGCAAGCCACGGTGCCATTGGCCTGGGCAGACCACTGGCTGTAGTCAGCCATCAACACACCCAGCTCCCTCTCTGCCAGACAGCTTTCCAGCCACTCTTCCCCAAGCCTGTACTGCTGCTTGGGGCTAATATGACTCAAGGCCTGGCACTTGGCTTTGTTGGACCTCATGCCATTGACCTTGGCCAATGTATACATATGTACTATAAAATTTCAGTCATTGTCTAACCATACTTTTCCTTTTGTATCAGATCTGTAAGAGCATTGAGAATAAGTTTTATAAGGTGAAAAAAATATTTATTTCTAAATATATCTACTGAAAAATGAAAAACCCAGTAAGAATAGACATGCAGTGACTGGCACATAACTAGCTTTCATCATTCAATTACTTTTCCTTAAGTAAAAGGACTCCATGTGTTTGTTTTGGGTTTTTTCCCCATATCCTCTTAGTTGAGTTTAACATTAACTGTCACAAATACTAGAGAATCAAGAAGTCAAGAGGCTTTCATAGTCTCACCTACTGGTCATCAGATCAGACAAAGTCAGAACAGGATCAGCATGTGCACTAACCCACTACATTGTTGTGTGTCTTCCCTGTCCAACTGAAGCTATTAAACTTGATGCTCCACTGTGAAGTTGAAATCTTTGTTGCCTGTTTCTTTCTTCACTAATTACTTCAGGTGCACTTTTGTGAGCAGATTTGCTAAGTACTAAGGAGTAATAACAGTAATCCTGTGTAATTGGTCTCCATTTGAACAAATGCAAATTGCACTACCTGGTTCTTACTTCTGAAGTGCTTCATTAGCACCCGGGATTTCAAGCTAACAATCAGTTTAAAGACATGCAACCGCCCCTTCCAAACAACATAATAAAGGCCTGCGACATGCCAACAAAACTGCCAGTAGATTTCAGGGGAAAAAAGCGCTTGCAAATTAAAAACAGGATGTTTATTCTCTAAAGAAACTAACAGACCAAGTCTTAGTTTACAGACAAACAAGAAAGAAAGAGGGTAAAAAAAAATACTTATATTGAGAGTGATTAGTTTTGCATCCTGAACAACTTAAACGTTGTTTCCTAACATTTTATAAAACTTGATTCAGGAGTTTGTAAATACCACTTCTTTCTATTGGCGTTGAAAGAACATAATGAAAATAAGGAATATATATTTTTAATATATTTTCCAGTAAACAATAATATTTTTTTCTAAAGAGCTAGTAGCTACCACTGCGACACAAACTGCTATACAATATGCCATACATTGCTACTCAACCATATGCTATATTAAAAATGGGAATATCTCCATTAACCTCACTCAGATAAAACTTTTGTGCCAAGATTTTATTGAGTTAGTGAGCACTACGGAGGCAAAGCACTCTCCTACAAACTCAGAACAAAGTTCAATCCAGCAGTTTACAAAAGACCTTCTGAACTCTGAAAAAGATGCGTCCTATTGATTTAAGACTACTAAGAGGACAGACAACATCTGAGTAAGACTTTCCTAGAGAGTTTTCTTCACTGTATTCTGTATTTTTTTGACAGAAATCAGTAGCATGGTCCCTATTGACTTTGGATGGTGATCAGAGTTGAAGTAAATACAGACTGATCTGGGATAAGAAGAAGCCTTCAAATATCAGTATGAAGAATGTGCTTCCTTCAGAGGCATATCAGGCCAGAAAGTACGATTCACAGGAACTATAATTTCAGATTATGAGAATGAATGTTACACACAAGCAGAATTCTGAATTATTCAAGTCAATATAATGCTCTGATTCAAAATTCTGAATGACACTAGTACATGCAGTCATTCAGCATTGCTCTCACTAACAAGTGCATTGCATAGAGGCCATGACTTTACAAACTTGGTGTAGAATGTAAGCAGTGTTTTATTGCCACACTAATAACCTTTAAACCATTGTTTCATTACCAAAATCTCTGTGGGAAATGTGTATGGAAAATGCAAAAAGCATTTAAGTACTTTTTCTAGGCAACCCCCTCCACGTGAATATTGCTAAGGTGTAAATGATATTCAGGCAACCAAAATTTAAATGAGATCATGTTAACAGATATCAGAGCAATCATGGTGAATCATAAAAATAATACGGGTCAAGTTGAGGATTTTTTTTCAAATTTCCTCATTCTAAGTGCTGATTGTTTCCCTAAATCATAGCCTTCAGCACCAAGCCTCAGCAGGTCTGACAGCATGTTTATTGCTTCCATGATCATGCTAAGAAAAATTGGAGAATCACATTTTTTGGAGAGAGATATTCTTGTCTGTATGAATTAAAATTAAAAGCCATCCTCCAAAAGAAATATTTATTCATGGCCAGTGTAACTTTTTTGTGCCCTCTGAATTAGCATGCAGAATTTATCTTCCTTTAATGTCGTCTACTATATATTTTTATTAGCTTAACATGTCATGGTGGACAGGCAGCACTGCTCAAACATAAAACATTTTAATCGCTGCAATACTATCTCTGTCAACAAAAGAGTATGCTACTGAATATTTAAAATATTTCAAATTGTCCCTAGATTGGAACAACAATCTAAAAAAACCCAAAGGCAAATATTTACAGTCAGCCTAAGAGTGATAAATTTTAAGAGTGCCTTATGGGAAAATAGGGAACTCTCTTAGGACTATTTATATAGTAAAATAGTCATCAGTCTGAGAGTCTGAGAGCCAGGTACAGAAGGTTCAGGTTGTATGTGTCTCTCACTAAGCTTCAGTGACATTTGAAAACTTTACTTCCTTTGATTTGTTCGTTTTGGGGTAGCACATGACATAGATTCATGAATCTCAACTGAAAAACTCCACTGCTATGGTCAGAAAAACTGCCACAGTTTCATACAGACTTGGTGCACGTACCACATTCAAAAAACCCAAACAACTGAGTTATTATTAGCAAAGTAAAATTTCCAAACTTTGTGTTTAAAAAAAATTATCTTTTGATGTAAACAGTGTGAACTGGCATAGACTCACTATGACTACAAACAGGCTGGAAAATACTGTTGTAAGATGTTGTCCCTGGCTTCTCTTCAGTGTGTAAACTGTAAAACCTGAGGCTTTAACAATTTTATTGCTGATTTATTAAGAAGGGGTGAAGAAAAAGGGAGTGTAAATGTATCAGCATGGCAACTAGATGAGTGGAAGAAAAGGGGAGAAGATTCTCATTGATAAAGAAAGAGGAGGAAAAAGAACATGGAGGGGAACACATGTAAGAGAGGAATTCAAGAGCAGTTATGATGTCAAAAAAGCAACATATTATCCATTGATTTGATTTACTTGCCACCTCTTTGTCTCCAGTTGCTTATGTCAGGGAAAAGAACCCATCCACAAGTACAAAAGTAGCTAGTAAGTAAATGGCCTTTAAAGAAAGTATGTGAAAATTATTATAAATACATAAAGAACGACCATAAAACTCTTAAGGCACATTTAGATCTTCAACTAAAATAATAGACATAAAGCCTGGGAAAAAAAATCCTTCGTCACGATTAGAAATTGTGTTACACTTTCTTGTTGGTGACAGGTTCACCGAACACCCTAGAAGCATTTAGTCTCTCAATCCCCACTAGCCTTACTGGAGTTGGGTTTTTTTCCCCAGAACCTCAGTTTTTCTGACAGTCGGACATTCTTCCTGGTTTTCTAAGCTTACTTGTGGCCACCTTATTTGCTCCTTTACCAATAATGTCATATAGCTGAACTAATCTTTATCCCTCTCTAGAAGTCATGCCCTCATTTTTCTAGGCAAAAAACCCCATAGTTCTTTTTACTCTTGTTCGTGATTGCACACTCACCTGTGCCTTTATAAGACATAATTCTTTATTTTCTTTAAACACTGCCTAATAAACACTCTTATACTGGAAAAAAATATAATTTACTAGCAAGAAATCGTAGGATCTCATTGTCTTTATTCTTGAAAACATCCTTTTTCATGACTGTTGTCTCATACTTTTTCTGTTATCAACCATTGCACTGCATTTCTCTAATCTTTTGTCATTTCCAACTAGAGACTTTTCAGTTAATAATGAACTTTCTTATTACCACTCCCTAAGGATATGACCAAATATTTTTACTATGAAATTTCATCTCATACCTTGTGGACTATTCCACAAGGTGACACGATTTTCCATCCCTCTTTTGATGATGCTAACTAATTTTGTTTTATCAGGCAGCCTCATTAGCACTTTTCTGCCAAGGACTGTATTGAAATTGGTCCCAGCACTGATCTCTGAACAACTCTATCTGTAGCTTCCCTCCAACTGACAATTTTATTTTCAGAGTGGGACAATGCAATATCCTCTTTAGTCACGTTAATGGCTTTACAAAATATATTTGAAAATAAATGTTTTAAATTATTTTTGAACATGTGACCTTTGGTTAGTCCATGAGGTGTTATTTTTTTAGATTCATAGTCCATAAATTCTGTGTCTGTGTTTTCTCCTTTCTTAAAAGTTTTTCACAAATAGTTAAAACCAGACTAATCATAGAATCATAGAATTGTAGGGGTTGGAAGGGACCTCGAGAGATCATCGGGTCCAACCCCCTGCCAAAGCAGCTCCCTAGGACATTTCACTCAGATAGGCGTCCAAACGGGTCTTGAATATCTCCAGAGAAGGAGACTCCACCACCCCCCTGGGCAGCCTGTCCCAGGGCTCTCTCACCCTCACTGGGAAAAGTTTTTCCGCATGTTGGTGCGGAACTTCCTATGCTCCAACTTGCAGCCATTGCCCCTTGTCCTGTCTCCACAGACACTGAAAAGGGGCTGGCTGATTCCCCTGCATCCTCTGCTTAAGATAATTGTAAACATTAATTAGGTCCCCCCTTAGTCTTCTCTTCTCAAGGCTGAACAGTCCCAGTCTTCTCAGCCTTTCCTCATAGGGGAGATGCTCCAGGCCCTTAATCATCTTCGTAGCCCTTCTTTGGACTCTCTCCAGGACATCCCTGTCCTTTTTATAACAGGGAGCCCAGAACTGGACACAAAATCTTACTGCTCTTTTCCTTACAAGGCACTGTGTTGTAGAGGAGTCCCTGAACATTATTTAATGAAAGGTATAAAGCTACCTGGAAATTTTTACTTTCTTAAGGAAAATACAAGGATGGGCTCCAATTAATTTCGTGCACTCTTCTTCTGAAATACACACCATCAATTACAATGAAAGCTTACTACACAAGAGGTGACACAGGACACTTCTAGTAGTCAAGGGAAAAGGATAGATAACCTGGTTTGAAAATACTCAGTTGAGTTTTATTTCCATCCTACATTTTGTAATTTTCACATTCTAGTCTTTAGCCCACCACTTCTGCAGTATAGCACCTATATTCAGTATTATGGTAGTAGATGAGAATTGACAGAAAAGTTCGGTCCAGTTTTAGGGCTTTGCCTAGACCACTCCAAATATCTGGATTCACAGGGTAGTAACTTTGTTTCTTCCCTTTATTTGTTTTATTGGTGAAGTTGAAGAACATTAAAGGGTTTTGGTTTTCTTGTTTTGCAAAATCAGACTCAACTTTCAGCTCGAACCTTTGGCCGGGACAGGGTTAATATTGATCCTGGTGGTGAGTATAGTGCTGTGATTTGGGTTTTGGATGAGAATAATCACAGAGTCGCAGAATGTGTTAGGCTGGAGTGATGATCTTTAAAGGTCATCTAGTCCAACTGCCTTGAAGCAAGCAGAGGCATCATCACTAGATCAGGTTGCTCAGAGCCCCATCGAGCCTGACCTTGAATATCTCCTGGGATGGGAACTCCACTGCCTCTCTGGACAATGTGTTCCAGTGATCCACTACCCTCATATTTCCCTAATATCCAACCTAAATCTACCCTTTTCTAGTTTAAAACCATTATCCCTTGTCCTGTTGCTACATGCCCTTGTGCACAGTTCTTCCACAGCTATCTTATAGACATCTTTCAGATATTGGAAGGCTGCTATGAGGTCCTCCCAGAGCCTTTTCTTCTGCAACCTGAACAAGCCTAACTCTCTCAGCCTGTCTTCATAGGAGAGGTGCTCCAGCCCTTTGATCATTTTTGTGACCCTCCTTGGGATGCACATAAATAGGTCCATGTACTTTTTTTGCTGAGGGCTCCAAAGCTGGACACAGTACTCCAGGTGAGGTCTCACCAGAGCAGAGTAGAGGGGCAGAATCACCTCTCTCAATCTCCTGGCCACACTTCTTTTGATGCAGCCAAGGATGCAGTTGGCCTTCTGGGCTGCAGATACACATTAGAGGCAGTCAGATACAGCTGTCTGTTGGAGGAGGACCTGGGTGTGTTGATTGAGAGTCGGCTGACTACAGCCAGTGGTCTGCCCAGGCCAAATGGCACCGTGGCTTGCATCAGGAATAGCGTGGCCAGCAGGTGTAGGGAAGTCATTGTCCCCCTGTACTCAGCGCTGGTGAGGCCCCACCTTGAGTACTGCAGGTGTTCAGTTTTGGGCCCCTCACTACAGAAAAGACATTGAGGTGCTGGAGCGTGTCCAGAGAAGGGCGAGGAGGCCAGTGAGGGGACTGGGGAATGAATGTGATGAGGAGTGGCTGAGGGAACTGGGGTTGTTCAGCCTGTAGAAAAGGAGGTTGAGGGGAGCTCTAATTGCTCTCTACGACTCCCTGAAAGGAGGTTGTGGAGAGGTGGGGGCTGACCTTTTCTGCCCAGGGACAAGTGATAGGACAAGAGGAAATGGTGTCAAGTCACACCAGGGGAGGTTTAGGTTGGTTATTAGGAAAAGCTTCTTCAGAGAGCGGGTTGTTAGGTGTAGGAATGGGCTGTCCAGGCAGGTGGTGGAGTTTTCATGCCCAGAGGTATTTAAAAGATGGTTAGATGTGATGCTGAGGGACATGGTTTAGTGGTGGTTGTCAGGTTAGGGTGGTGGTTGGACTTGATGATCTTAATGGTCCCGTCCAACCAAGACAATTTTATCATTTTATGATTCTAAGATTTCTAATTCTAGCTTTCTGTGATGCCTGCTTCAAAGGGAGGAAAAAATCCCAACATTTCTTTCATTCTTCATCATAAAGGACACAGCAAAGTCTGACAACTGCACGTTAAATAACTGCCTGTTATAATGATTTTACAGTCATCATATGTCTCCATTTTCTCCCTACTCTGTATAATTAGACATAATTGCACATGCATACAATTGTGACTGAACTTCTGAATTGAAACATTTGCTGTCTGATTATCTTCCATGTTGCTGCACATAGCATTTGCAGTACTACATTTTATCTGAACATTTAAAAATATTTTAAAATATCAAAGCTCAACTGCTATTTTTTACAGTTGGTTTATCATTCAAGTGAGGTTTTCTTTTTCTAGTTTCACATTGTTCATAACATTAGGCAATATCATCAATTTAAGTGTTAACTTCCCAATAATGTGCTCACTAGTGACTCATGTATGGGTAATAATAAATTTTGCAAGTGAAGGAACATATAGTTACCATTGCTTAGCTTGTATTTACAAAACCCAAACATACAAAACTTTTTTCATTAAATGTACAACACAGGAGTCACTAACCCTTGAAGCTACAAAACAGACTTAACACCACCAGGTGCTAAATATTAATCCTGTTTTTGACACAGAGGAGAGAAAAATATATTTTTATTCTGTAGCTATACCATACCACTTGTGTTTACAAAGCTGTTGTTAGAATTCAGAGGTCCTTCTAATCTCACCTTCTGCTGAGATTGCTGAAAATAATAATCTGATCAGTAAAACCACAACAGAAGCCAAGTTACCGTGGAAGTTTATGGGAGATGTCCCTGGTTAGGCTCATGAAGGCTCCTGAAGGATAGTACTCCCAGTGTCTCATGATGTAATTCATATTGAATGATTTTCAGTGGCAACAATGGTCAGTGATCAGATACCTGCTGGTTTCTTTTCCCCCCTACATATGTAGCTGTTAAAGAAAAAGATCTTGTGAGGCTAAAATAAACAGACAAGCAGCCCTATTCAGGGGACCATTTAGGAAGCTAGCTGTTTTTCTCAACTATGTAGTAGCAGCCTAGGTAAGAGTCATGTTTTTCATGTGTACTTATGTTGCTCTAAACGCACGAAGTAGCAGAGAGAAAACCTGCCTTTTCTTTCGGCTTCTAAAGTAAGGAATGAAGCACTGGTGATAAGCATGTGTGTGCTGTACCAAAATCCGTACAAACCTCTACTGTGGGTGGCACATCCTTCTTCCAGGGATCAGCCTGTACGCTTTTTGCTTGTGGAAATTCATCCTGAAAATTTTTCATGTGGCATCATGCGCCGGTGGGCCCCACGCTGAGTGGAAAGACTTTTGCCAAGTCAAATTAAGTAGTGCAGTGTATCTCAAGCACAATGGTTAATGAAGCAGCAGGATACTCTGACTCCTTGCACACACTAATAAATTTGAGAACTCTACAGCCTATTTCATATGAAGAGACACTGATCATAACTTATCATCTTAAGAACACCACAGATGCGTTACACTTTTTTGAAAACTTTAATCAGCCTGGACTACAGAACTTCTTCATAAGAGCAGGAAAATGCAAAGGAATTTTGATTATTACTAGATTTTGATGACACATGGGCCCACAACTTAGCAATAAGAAGGCTGTCCGCTATTATTTGGTTTCTTTAACAAGATCAGGCCAGAGAACTCTTTGGACATGAACTTTTCTAAAATGCAGAAAGGACAACTTCTCATCTCTTTAGAAACATTTACATCATGAGCTTTTTTCACCCCCTTTAAATTCTGCAAATTCTAGCCTTTGAGTATATAAAGTTTTTTATCATCAGTTTATGTTCTCATATGCATGTTATCATGAAGTAAAATCATTGCTACTTGTCAGCTGTCTTTGAATTAATGATGAACAGAAGTCATTCAAATATTCCTGGGCATGGCAACTTACTTCACAATCTCATGCACAATGAGAAACTGAGAGAAGCCCTGTGCGATAATAGAGATCTAATTAAAACCAAAGGAAAACAAACTAACCTATTTTTGAAATGACTGTAGCTTTTAGTAACAATAATTTAGCAATCATGGCCCTAAGGCTGGAAAGCAATACAAGTTGTGTGACACCAGAAGATCTCTGAGAGTAACATTAATTTCAGTGAAGCAGCAGACAGACCTTGGAAGCAAACATTTTTGTAAAAAATATTTTTCAGCATTTAGAGCTTGTGGGATTTGCTGCATCTCTAAATGTCTCCACAGCATTAATGTTATTAAAGTTTTCTATTTTATTCAGACATTTAATTCAACAATCTGAAAAAGTGTATGGTTCCTCAACTGTGAGGCACAGCTGACTGTTGTGCATCCCCAAGCACTAGGCCTTATCTGAGGTTGCCACATCTGACAGTTCTAGTCAGAAATTGGGGCATCCACTCTTCCAGATCTGCCTCATACACAACTGCGGGTGAAAAAAGATGTGACTACTAAAACATGTGTCAACAGGAGATTTCACAGCAGGACATTGGGCTGGAGATGAAGCAGCCAGCTTTATCATTATCTCAGAAATCTCAGAAGAAAAGCTGGGCAACAAAATTTGTAAATAATAAATCTCCCACAAAAAATGTTATTTTATTAGAATGCAAATCTTCTGAGTAACATGGGAATTCCACTGGAGCCTTTGAGAGTCAGCAACTTCTGTAGTATCTGGCCAGGCCTGCCAGCCTCACCACTGCTGCTTCGATTCCTATAAGCTTCTCTTGTACCCCTTGTTTTTGTAAGAAAGTTCCAGTTCGTGTTTCTGATCTTCTCTTCTGCTCCATTCAGAAACATTTATAATAACAAATATGCTAACATATGTGTTTATATGTGTGCTGGGCTAGAGACTGGAATGTGTGTGGCCTGTTCACGTAGGGCTAGAGAGTGAAAGACCTGTTCATTTCAGAGTAATTTGCAAAGACCTACAACTGCCAAGACACGCACGTACAGCATTCCCTCTTGGAACCTATGCATATATTATACGGTCTTTATTAATGCCTTGTCCTGGTTTCAGTCAGGATAGAGTTAACTTCATTTGTAGCTGCTGATGGAATGCTGTGTTTGGGAGTTAAAATGAAAGCAGTGCTGATAACACCCTGATGTTCTTAGTTGCAGTCAGACAGTCAAGGACTTTTCTCAGCTTCTTCGTATTTCTCTATTCATGAGAAAGGAGGGGCGAAGCCAGGACAGGTGACCCAGATGGGCCAAAGAGAGTATTCCATGCCAATTACGTCCTGCCCAGGATAACGGGGGCTGTTGGGAGGAAGAAGAGGGGCAGTGGTGGGACGCGTGCTTCTTGGGGGAACGGTCGGGTTCCGGGACAGCTCTGGGTGGTACGGCCTGAGTTGTGTGGTTTGGGGAGAAACTGCATTGTGTATCAATAGTTTCATATTCTTTTGCTCTAACGTCCTGTTAGCATTGTTATATTTTATCTTTCTGTTATCTTAGTAAACTATCCTTATCCCAACCCACGGGCCTCTTAGTTTCTTGGTTTTGGAGTTATTTGCCCCTTCCTTTTCCCTTCCCTTGTTTCTCCCCTTTTTCCCTCTTCCCCTGCTCTTTTACTTTAAGGAGCAGGCAGCTGCGTGGATCTCAACCCACAGCCGGGGTGAAACCACGACATGCCTGAAGTTTGAAAAGCAGAACTTGATGTGAAAATTCAAGGTAGAGATAAGACAAGTTTCTTGACGGACAGGTTTCAGAATGAAATCTGAACTTTCCCCCTTCTTTTGAGAAATGGCAGACAGCATAAAATTACAGAATGGTCCACTCTTTAGATACAACACACATCTGGTAGTATTCACATTTTCCTGTAGGAGTTTTTTCATAATAACCTCACTAAAGATTATATTTGAAAGAGAAAAGTAGCCGTCATGGCATCAGATTGTAGGTATTTGGAATATCTGAGGAAGTTTTGGTTTCCAGAATGCCCCAGAGAACGAATTCTGCAGTTCAGCAATGGAAAAAAACCCCTAAGTTTACGTAAACTGTTGAGAACTTAATTGACTACAGTCACCCATTGTTCATGCTTTTGTAAGTGTTTTTTTTAATAGGTGAGTAATCCCCTTACGTACGTTCCTTATTATCATCTGATATTTTATTTTTTATAATTTGTTTATGTGAGATCCTTTGACAAAAACATTTGAATGGACCTGAGATAATAACAAAATCTTCAGATGAATGGGCAGATGTGAATGTGCTCACATGTTCTGGTGAAACATTTATACAAGTACCTCTTGCAAGTTCAGCTGAAAGGGCTTGTGTTGTTACATTCTAAATTTGGCAAATTTAGCTTTCTAACTCCTAGTTTACCATCTCTGGTCAACGATTTCCAGAATTATATTAATAAACTTTTTGAGTAAATGTATGATTTTTTTTTCTTTCTGTTTTCCTCCTACCCTCACACTGTCTCTTGAGCACTTAAGCATTTCATTGTTCCTTGCCTTTTATTTCAAAGCTGTCTGACCAAAACTGCCCCATATAATCACTGTTTACATGGAAGAAAAAGACAAAAAGTCTCAAACATTGTCACCTTTTTCTATATATAGTACCACCATGATACACCAATCAATATTCTAAGTGCTTGTCTTTAAGACAATGCCTCACAGCATACATTGCATGTTTTAAAGACAATACTGGTTTATACAGTCAGCTTTAAAAGGTTCCCCTTTTAAAGGGGATGGCAGCAAAATACATGCCACTGGATAGTAATTTCAGCTCCAGTTAAGGATGCATGTTACATAATAAGAAAATAAACGTGAACAAGATGTAACCCCCTTGTAAACAGGAGGCTTTTGTTCAAGACAAAGCTTGACATTGGAACCTCTAGCCTCTGGGCAATATCCTGCAGGTTAAAATAAAGAAATGTGTCACAGAAATTAAATACATTTTGTACTAAGGATTTTGGTAATTTTTGGACATTTCCTCTCCTTTGTGTTGTTTATATATTGTAGTGCACTGACACTGTATGAATACAAGAAAAAGGCATCTCAGACCTAGGAAGGAATGTTACCAAAAGAAGTCCAAGACTCAAGTGAGAATATTATTGAAACAAATTTAGCTCATGAAAAGCACACTGACAGTGTCAAGCACTGAAACAGTGGGTCTATTATATTAGTTAAAAATTTATTAAGCTGTATACCATTAGGGCCAATTCCTTATTCCTCCCAAAACATCTTATGTAAATGCATATAAGGCATTTGGGGTCTTTTTATTTACTTCCCCACCTTTGAAAACAAGGACAGTAGTGCTACCTGACTCACAATATTCTACAAAACCATTATAAAACTTTTATAAAGCCTATTGTGCTAATTAAAGCATAAAATTACCCAAGTGAGAAATACCCATAGATGCATACATAGAGTTATACAGCTTCATGGAAGGAAGAGAAAAATATTCAACATTTAAATGGTCAAGGGAAAACCATGCAATGAAGTCTACAAACATCTTAAGACCTTGAAATTGACAATATTACATTTATACATTGATATCATGTCTTTGATCAAAAAACATGAAAAAAAAGTGTTGATCTTCCCTGATAAGTTTACTCCTAGCAAGAAAAAAAGCTCATATATGAAATTTTTGTTACTAAAGGAAGATATGTAAGCACAAGATTTACTAAGCACAGTCTAACCCCACTGATTTTTAGAAACACTTGAGATGTATTTTACAGATATTTATGGTGCATATGGTAGATTTGTTTTCTCAGATACAAATGTTACTAACATAATGCAATCTTCCTGACTTACAGTATGCATTTTGGACCTGAAGAATTTCCTTATACACAGTGATTCAATGAAATGTAATCATGCTGAATAGATTGATGTAGGTGTAGCTTAAGAGACAATTAATATAACTTTAATATAAGAATTTTCATGGGTTTAAGAATAGATTAGTTTTGATTTTAGGAGAAAACGGCTGTAACTGTGCGAGCTGCTTTGCGAGAGCAGCTACAAAACTTAACCATAGCAGCACAACAGCCTTGACAAGTTAATCTGTATAAACATGAGAAATTTGGCTTTAATGGGTGCACACATTCGGAGGAGCGATCCCCTGTGCGCCCAGCGCTGCAATAATGAATACCTGCTTAATAGTCACCAAGGCCACGGACTTTTGATTCCGGCTTTCCGAAGCATCAACAGACTTCTGGGCCTGAACTCAGTCTTATGAAAGTCAGCACGGCTCTGAGCAGGTGCAGAGCTGGAGAGTACAGAAAGCCTAATGGTAATGATTTGAATCACGCCTGTATATGCTGTAGTATAGAGTCTTATTTCAGCCCAAGATGAAACCACATTTGATTATGACAGCAGTATGAAATAGGCTTTCAAGGTCCACCAGACCCCCGCTGTGCTTGTTGGCAATGCAAAGCACTCATTTATTAAGGAATATGTGAAGAGTTAAAAATTCAATGCTGACAATCTCAGGATTGACAAATTTTTTTAAACCAAAACCCTCTGCCTTTATTTTAATAATTGCAACATGACAGCATACGCCTTATTGCCTTAGCAAACCCGCATTTGATTTAAGTGGAAATTTATTCCTGAATTGAACAATTTATCATAATATTGTCAGTATCATCCCAGAGCAGTTACAATTAATGATGCATGTTAGACCTTGCAGACCATCTGCAGAAACTGCATCATGGTTACTGTGGCTCTGCTCCCTTACTGGCATCAGTCACTTGCTGTTTGTATTTCTGTCTTGCTCTTTTCAGTGCTGTCAATAGGAAAAAGCAGATCTTGAAATAAATGTAAACACACACAGAAACACCCCCTTCCCCCCGAATTAATCCTCAGGACTGCTCTTTTGATGGTGATGGGAACAGGTCTTTATTAACAGCAGCAACAGTGACACCCAATGGTCACTTACAAATTATACTTCAAACAGTGCTCAAGGAACATGAGGTGCGTATTGTTTAACACTGAAAGTGAACAGCTTGAAGTAGTAGTTCGAAGTGAATTCCACACATATGCATTCCTCATTATGACGCCACAGTATTTTAAGTTAATTTGAATTAATCTTTCATTTGGATCAATTACCAATATACACCCAGTGATGAAGGGGACATGAAACGCAAGACTCAGGAGCCACCAAGTGGTGAGGGAGTCACCAGAGCTTCCCCATAGAGGGGAGTATATATCCCCCTTTCCTGCGTATCACAGAACACTGAGTGATATTTGAAGGCACTTTATCCAAACCAAAATACTCTGTAAAACATACGCATTTCAATGTATCATTATAGCTGTGTGGAAAAATTCTGCATCTATGTTCTCCCATGATTTACCCTCAAGTAGTGCAAATCCTGGTAACAAAATGTATGTGTGTGTGTGTGTGTGTGTGTGCAGGGACCTAATTTTCTGATGTGTGTTGCAGAAAGAGAACACACAGAAGTATAAAGCATGCCAGCAGTCCTCACTTAGTACCACATGGCAGCTGACACAAAGCTAGTAGAATCAATTTTGTTATACATGAGAGAACCGCAGTTGCCCTGCTAACCTGCAGATCTTCAGTCCTTAGTCATTATGAAGATGTGAAAAGATATCACCACCTGGTGGATGAGGGAAAGGCTGTTGACATAGTCTACCTCAACTTCAGCAAAGCCTTTGACACTGTCTCCCACAGTATTTTCCTGGAGAAGCTGGTAGCCCATGGCTTGGACAGGCACACTCTTCGCTGGGCTAAAAACTGGCTGGATGGCCAGACCCAGAGAGTGGTGGTGAATGGAGTTAAATCCAACTGGTGACTGGTCACAAGTGGTGTTCCCAGGGGTCAATAGTGGGGCCCATCCTCTTTAATATCTTTACTGATGATTTGGATGAGGGAAGTGAGTGCACCCTCAGTAAGTTTGCAGGTGACACCAAGTTGGGGGGAAGTGTTGATCTGCTGGAGGGTAGGAAGGCCCTCCAGAACAACCTGGACAGGTTGAATAGATGGGGAGAAGCCAGTGGGATGAAGTTCAACACGGCGAAGTGCCGGGTCCTGCACTTTGGTCATAACAACCCCAGGCAATGCCACAGGCTTGGGGCAGGGTGGCTGGAAAGCTGCACAGAGGAAAAGGACCTGGGGGTGTTGGTTGACATTTGCCTGAACATGAGCCAGTGGTGTGCCCAGGTGGCCAAGAAGGCAAACGGCATCCTGGCTGGCATCAGACACAGCACAGTCAGCAGGACCAGGGAGGTGATCATCCCCCTGTGCCCAGCTCTTGTGAGGCTGTACCTCGAATAATCGTGCTCGGTTTTGTGCCCCTCACCACAGGACATCGAGGCCCTGGAGAGTGTCCAGAGAAGAGCAGTGAAGCTGGTGAAGGGGTTGGAACACAAGTCTGATGAGGATCAGCTGAGGGAACTGGGATTGTTTAGCCTGGAGAAGAGGAGGCTCAGGAGAGACCTTACTGCTCTCTACAACTACCTGAAAGGAGGCTGTGGTGAGCTGAGGGTCAGCCTCTGCTCACAGATAAGTATCATAGAATCATAGAATTGTAGGGGTTGGAAGGGACCTCGAGAGATCATCGGGTCCAACCCCCTGCCAAAGCAGCTCCCTAGGACATTTCACTCAGATAGGCGTCCAAACGGGTCTTGAATATCTCCAGAGAAGGAGACTCCACCACCTCCCTGGGCAGCCTGTCCCAGGGCTCTCTCACCCTCACTGGGAAAAAGTTCTTCTGCATGTTGGTGCGGAACATCCTGTGCTCCAACTTGCAGCCATTGCCCCTTGTCCTGTCTCCACAGACCACTGAAAAGGGGCTGGCTGATTCCCCCTGCATCCCCTGCTTAAGATAATTATAGACTTTAATTAGGTCCCCCCTTAGTCTTCTCTTCTCAAGGCTGAACAGTCCCAATTTTCTCAGCCTTTCCTCATAGGGGAGATGCTCCAGGCCCTTAATCATCTTTGTAGCCCTTCTTTGGACTCTCTCCAGGACATCCCTGTCCTTTTTATACCAGGGAGCCCAGAACTGGACACAATACTCCAGGTGGGGCCTGACCAGGGCAGAGTAGAGGGGAGGATCACCTCCTTTGACCTGCTGGACACACTCCTCCTGATGCACCCCAGGATCCCATTGGCTCTCTTAGCCACCAGGGCACACTGCTGGCTCATGGCCAACCTGTCATCTACCAGGACCCCCAGGTCCTTCTCCACAGAGCTTTTCTCCAGCAGGTCATCCCCCAGCCTGTACTGATTCGAGCAGTTATTCCTTCCCAGGTGCAAGACTTTGCACTTGCTTTTGTTGAACCTCATCTGGTTTCTCCCTGCCCAGCTCTCCAGCCTGTCCAGGTCTCGCTGGATGGCAGCGCAGTGTTCCTGCATGTCAGCCACTCCTCCCAGCTTTGTATCATTGGGTACTTGCTGAGGGTGGATGCTGTTCCCTCATCAAGGTCGTTAATGAAGATATTAAACAGGACTGGACCCAACACCGAGCCCTGGGGAACACCGCTAGTCACAGGCCTCCAGTCAGATTCCACTCCACGAATCACGACCCTCCGAGCTTGGCCTGACAGCCAGTTCTCAACCCACCTCACTGTCCACTCATCTATCCCATGCTCTCTCAGCTTTGCTATCAGGATGTCATGGGAGACAGTATCAAAAGCCTTGCTGAAGTCAAGGTAGATGACATCCACTGTTCTCCCTCCATCTACCCAGCTGGTGATGAGATCATAGAAGGCAATGAGATTGGTCGAGCATGATCTCCCCTTGGTGAATCCATGCTGACTACTCATGACCTTCTTCTCTTCCAATTGCTTGGAGATGGCATCCAGAACAAGCTGTTCCATTACCTTTCCAGGGACAGAGGTGAGGCAAAGTAGTGACAAGACAAGAGGGAATGGCTGCAAGTTGAACCAGGGGAGGTTCAGGTTAGAAATTAGGAGGAATTTCTTCTCAGAGAGAGTGATCAGGCATTGGAATGGGTTGCCCAGGGAGGTGGTGGGGTCACTGCCCCTCTAGGTCTTCAAGGAAAGACTGGATGAGGTACCTAGGGACATGGTAATATAGGTAGTAGGGGGATGGTTGGACTAGGTCTTGGAGGTCTTTTCCAACCTTAATGATTTTGTGATTCTATGATTCTTCCCTTTCAGAAGTTTATGTTGAATGAGGCAGGGAATCTGGTACATGAATTCAGCCATGCAATCCATTACTTAATCATATGAAGAAGTTATTGTGGTTCTGCTACTGTTTTTGAAAAGAGCCCTATACTTACAGCTGTGACCTGCTAGCCATAACATCTGTAACCTATAGACTTCTACCCAGAATGATGGAATAATTACCTTTTAGATGGCAGTAAGGTCTTTAAAATCCATAAAATGTAATTATTGGTGCTACAAGCTAACTAGTTGTATGTTACTGGGCATGCATTATAGCCAACTGCTGTTAAGCTGTGATATATGTTTATGTTGTAAAGTGTACAGAGGAATTCAGTAATGTCATAAGTAGAAGAAGAATAATGAGTCTATACTGAAAGAACTTAAATGAACTGTTTGGAGCAAAGCCATCTGTCATCAGTGAATCTTTCAGTGATTTCTATTAGAGTTGGCTTCATTATTGCATTTCTTTTACTGCCAGGGTAGAGGATACGAAGTAATTTACAGATCAACAACTTTCAGTTATCTGAACAATCTAGCTTCACTGGAGATTATCCTGTGCTTTGAACTAATGCATCAGACTGTTATGATTAGCTGCTTAAAAGTTTATGAGGTGTGTTCATAAATTGAGCCCACTGTCTGGGTTGGCTTATGAAAAAAAAGACTCAGTAGTTCTCATTTTAATTAGAAAGCCCTTGGATTATTTGAAGTTTAAAACTGAAACAACTACTAACAAAACACTGTTTAGACTCTGCTTAAACTCTATTATTTACTTCCCAGAAGATGTTTCAGCACTGATTAATCTCAAGGGCAGCTCAGTGTTTTTAATTTGGGGGTCAGTGTGATCCCTGGAGATTACTGATACGTCTGCAAGGTTTTGCAACAGATACATGAGAGTCACTACACATTGGATGAAAAATCATCATACCTGTTATTACTTCAGGAGGAAGTATTTCAACATTCACTGCTGGCTGTGAAGCTCAACATTTTTACTTCTTTAAAGAATTCCAGAAGATCCTACTACAAGAAAGAGGAAGATGACTATTCAGCAGCTGGTAAGGAGGAGTGTAGGAATCTACCTCTAAATATAAAAATAACTGTTTATAGCATTTAATTATTTATTAGCATTTTAGTACATGCAAAGACAGAACCTTTTATGTCCCATACACATATTAGACACCTCTGATTTTTGTAGTTAAATAAAGCATTGTGATAGGAATATAAACCCTGTTTCTGGAAAGTTATACACAAACACACAAACTATCTATCATTAACTTTTTAAAAATTAGTTTACTTCTGTGCATTAGTATAAGAAGATTTCAGCCCATTCAGACAGTCAATTAATCTAAACAAGTCACTCCCTCAGTGATGTCTGAGAAGTACTTCAGCACGTACGTTATGGACGAGCCATTCAGTCTGAATAGTCATTCTTCATTGGTTTTGCCTGAACATGATAATTTCATGGTGTCGTGGTTTTGCATAGTTGGCTACTGAGAGAGAGGGCCATGTGCTACAGAAAATGGCTGCTGGAATCTTCTGCAGGCCTGCTTATAGCGCCTCTGAGAATCACATATAGGAGACAAAGACTCCACCAGAACATGGAGTGCCAGGAAGGCTGCAATTTTGGCCTGTTAAGGGCATTGGGATGTCTATTTGCATATAAATGTAAGCATTTGACAGACACAAAAGGCCGGGAAGGCTGGGGGAGGAGTAGGCGCCCAGGTACCTGGGAGAGAGATGCCCCTGCAGCCTGAGAAGAAGTTTGGAGTAGCTGGAGGAAAGGACCCATGGAGGAGGCAGAGACCCGACCTGCCCCGTGGAGAGGTTCCACGCTGGATGGAGCCGGTGGAGACATAGAGAAGATGCCGTGACTTACGTTGGGATGAGCCCCTGCCAGCACAAGCGACCTACAGAGATGAGCGAAACAGGTTTGCTGGAGGAGGCATCATAGCCCCGTAGAGGACTGGGACTGAGAGACACTGTGATTTGTTGCTGCCTGCCATAGCAGAGATGAAGCCCGGTGGGAAGAGATTTGCCTTGGAGAAAGTTCGTGGAGGACTGGCTCTTATGGGTGAGATCCTACGGTGCAGCAGGAGGAGGGTGTGTGGAATGGATGCCCCCATCCCGGCCGAGAAGGGAACCATCTTGCAAGGGACTGACCAAAGCCCCCATCTCCTAGTCCCTGCCCCGCCCCGTCCTGTGCTGTGAGCAGGAGAGGGGAAGAAGGGAGCAAAATCACGGCTGAAAGGGAAGTCTACTTTAGAATGGAGGGGTGGGGGGAAGGTGTTACCGAGACCCCCATTTTCCCCAGTCCCTGCCCCTCCTGGGCTGCGACCGGGAGGGAAGAAGGGAGCAAACTTCTAAGTAAAGCCTGCTAAGGAGGGAGTGGTGGGGGAAAGTGTTTGCCTGGTTGCATTTGTTTCAAGATTGTTGGTTGCACTCCTGACTCTGGTTCTTTTTCACTGTTTTCTCTTTAGTGTAATAAATTAGGTAACTTTCTCTTCAGCACTCTGTGTTGAGTCTGTTTTGCCCGCGTCATTAATGAGTTTGCCTCTTGAGCTGCCCAATTATGTTATTTCTCCCCTGTCTAACTAAGAAGGGGAGTAACAGACTGATTTTGGTGGGCATCTGGCCTTTGGCCAGGGCTCAACCACCACACATGGTGAGATTTTTCCTTATTAGAGATCCAAAACAAATGTGGCACTGCTTTTCTTCCCACAACAGATATGCAGTGGCTGCTGCTACTGTTGACTGAAGAGTAGAAGTTCAGGTTGCAGTGCACATCTTTTCCTAAATACAAGATAGTGAAGACTTAGTTCCAATTATTTAGGGGTGCAAAGGGAACTTTATTTCCACTTTTGAGCTAGTATTCCTACCATTACATTCATACTGCTCGACATGTCCCTGGATTACTAATAGCAGGTGAACATGTGAATCTTGCAACACTGGTAGGATGATGTGTTTAGAAACTGAAACGAATGTTCTTACTGAAACCAAAGGCAGATAACTGAAGGAAAAGAAGTGCTCATAGTTGACCACTGCCTTGCAGCAAGTGAGAAACTGCAGCTTGTGCTGGATTCAACAAAAGCAAGTGTAAAGTCTTGCACCTGGGAAGGAATAACTGCTCGAATCAGTACAGCTAGGGAATGACCTGCTGGAGAGGAGCTCTGTGGAGAAGGACCTGGGGGTCCTGGTAGATGACAGGTTGGCCATGAGCCAGCAGTGTGCCTCGGTGGCTAAGAGAGCCAATGGGATCCTGGGGTGCATCAGGAGGAGTGTGTCCAGCAGGTCAAAGGAGGGGATCCTCCCCCTCTACTCTGCCCTGGTCAGGCCCCACCTGGAGTATTGTGTCCAGTTCTGGGCTCCCTGGTATAAAAAGGACAGGGATCTCCTGGAGAGAGTCCAGAGAAGGGCTACAAAGATGATTAACGGCCTGGAGCATCTCCCCTGTGAGGAAAGGCTGAATAAGTTGGGACTGTTCAGCCTTGAGAAGAGAAGACTAAGGGGGGACCTAATTAAAGTCTATAATTATCTTAAGCAGGGGATGCAGGGGGAATCAGCCAGCCCCTTTTCAGTGGTCTGTGGAGACAGGACAAGGGGCAATGGCTGCAAGTTGGAGCACAGGAAGTTCCGCACCAACATGTGGAAGAACCTTTTCCCAGTGAGGGTGACAGAGCCCTGGGACAGGCTGCCCAGGGGGTGGTGGAGTCTCCTTCTCTGGAGATATTCAAGACCCGTTTGGACGCCTATCTGAGTGAAATGTCCTAGGGAGCTGCTTTGGCAGGGGGTTGGACCCGATGATCTCTCGAGGTCCCTTCCAGCCCCTACAATTCTATGATTCTATGATTCAACAGAACCAATTTTCTCCAAAACAGGTTTTTCCCAGTGAATCAACACTAGCTAAAAATTCCAGGTTTAAAATTGCCAAAGAAACAAACAAGCAAACAAAAGTCAGAGAGTCTAGAAAAAGACAAAAAGTCTAGTTCAATTACTGCCAGAGTTTTAAACCACCACCAGAAATCCACTTTGAAATACACTTTACTGATATTGGCACCCCAGGTAAAAGACTGATTCTTTCCAGAACAGGAACACAGCATGGGGAAATAGACTTTTGCCAAAAATTTTGTGTTGTAATTTTGTTTAATTATAATATATTGTAATTGTAATAATATACTCTACATCTTTCCATACCACAGAAGTCAATGGGCAGGGAAACACTGCTCCCTTTGGACTTGCAAGTCAAAAATAAAGTAGTAATAATACTTCCAAAACTCTGTCCCATAGCTTGTCCTAACCACAGGAACCCTAATATCCTGCTTTATCCAGTGGCTTAAACTCTGTCAATCATCAAGGAAACAGTACATTTGGACAGTAATATGCCATACCAGCAAGAGCTGCTTTGCAAGATATATTTATATATTAACACTTATGTACACATATACACAAACAGAAGGTACAAGTTGTCAGTCACTAAAAACTGTGCATCAAGTAATGACATTCTGCATCACTAACTTCCCCTAAGATATTATTTATTACTTTCTCATACAGAGAAACTGTCCTCGATGCACTGTATACTCAAAAAGTCAGGTCCTCTGAACAAATATGCATTGCAGTGCTGCAATCATAATCTACTTTAAAAAATACCAAATGAAAGCAGATAAAAATTACCCTAAGGAAGAAAAAAAAAGCAAAAAGCTACTTGTATTTTATTCCAAAATCCCAGAAATTGTTCCTTAAAATGCCATTGATAGCAAAATATGCATGTTTGGAGGAAGTTAAAATTTAAATTTCAAAATGCACAGACCCATACAAAATGTATCCATTAGCTTAATGCATGAAGTGTAAAAAAGCCAAGCTCCAAGAACATTTCCATACATATGTGAACATATTTGAAGTTTATAATCAGTCACATTGCAGAAAATAAAAATCAGCTTATAGCACAACACCAAGCATCATAACCTGAGCTTATATAGAGTACACATCTGGTTACCTTTAATGGCAATAGTTCTGGCAATATCATTTTAGTGCTTAATTATTAAATTACATGCCATGCAACAAAATTAAGCACCAACTCTGTTGGATAAACTGTTCCGTATTACTTAGCTAAAGTGGTTTTTGAGAGTTAACTGTCATTGCTGGGTTTTACATTATGGTTTTGGACTCCTACCTCTGCAAGTCTTGTATGTTTGGCATGAACATGAAACTACTCAAATTTATAAAACGTGGATGATATTATTTATAAAATGTGGATGATATTAAACATAATACAGTCATTTAACCTCACAAAATAGTTAAGAATAAATCTAAACAGGTAACTAACAATAGAATTGAGGTCAAGCAATATGAAAAGCAATAATTAACTTTATGTACTTTAATTAACTTTAAGTACTGCTTATAATACTACTCTCTGCAGTTAATATGGTGAATTACGTGGTGAATTACACCAGATTTCTAACCAATTCACTGTCGAGCGTATGTACGTTCGTGCAGTTCTCTTTTAATCACAGGACTGCTTCAGTAAGAAAAAGAAAAGAGACAGCTGAGAAGACATGGGATGGAGACCACATAGGTGTAAGTCTGAAATATGGAAGAAATTGAAGAAATACTGAAACCTGAAGCACAGACTGGGAGTTTTGGTTTTCTGGTTTTAGTTTTGTCACTCTGCTTGTCTGTTCGTTTCAACAGGAGTGATTGTTTGTAACTCAAGTTTTAATAAGTGCTACATCAAAAGCCTCGAGCTTTTGAACATGTCGATGGTTCTCTGATTATAAATCACACTGAACCAGACAGTGTGGCCTATAAAATGATACAAGGTTTTGCTCGTATGCTTAAGTTTTCTCATGTGATTACCTGTTTGCCTTTACCACATACCCCTACTCAAGGGATCCCTATAACAGCTCTCCCTGTGGACATGGGTAAAAATTTAGATTGGCTCTGGAACCAGAATAAGTCAATAATTTGGGGAGATTTTTGAATGGAAGTGGCCATTTAATAATACATTAAATCGAACCTCCATTTGGAGCCTAAATTGTTCTTATGTTCCCTTTGTTGGGACAATAAGACTTTGGGGTGCAGAGGCAAAACAATCCTGATCCAGACACCCATGGGGAAATACACGAAATAGAAATAAGCCATACTGGGGAAAGCGCTTGGTCCTGAGGTATGTGGAACCAGTGAACACATGGTGATGTTTTGAATTTCCTTCAACACCCAGTAATTCATGTACATGGTTCATGTAATGCAAGGGCCACAGTTACACAAATGAGATGTAGTAGTAGCACAAACCGTAAAGATTTAGAATATACTAAGAAATCTTCCTGTCAGATCCCTCGATCTATGGGCAATTATGATGACTTAACTATTTATGTTCCACATCAGTTAACTTGGATATGCTCAGATGGGACTATTACAGACAGGTTACTTGGGGAATGAAAGAATCATGAAGATTACCTAACAATTGGTCTGCCCAGACATGTGAATTATGTTTTACAATTGTTAAATGGGACAGAAGGGACGATTTATGCTGATTCGAGCTATGCTTTTAGGGTAGTTCAAACATTTGGAAAAATATGGGATGAAAGAGGGTTAATTAACAGTAAAGGAAAGGAGTTGGTACATGGGGAACTGGTGAAACAGGTTTTGAGGAATCTACTCCTACCCAAAGAAATTGCAATCGTCCATATAAATGGACATCAGAAGGGGAATTCCTTGGAAGCTAGAGGGAACAGATTGGCAGATGAGGTAGCCAAAGAAGCTGCCTTAGGGCCTGAATTTGTTAAGATGTGTAATCTTACTCCTTGTGTATCTGACCCAAAGAGGGTTCCAATTTTCACTGAAGGAGAGAAAAAGGATTTGAAGGAATTGGGAGCTATTGAAACAGAGGAAGGGAAGGGGATTCTCTCAGTTGGACGAGAAATGCTAAATAAACAAGTCATGAGGGAAATAATGGCCATTTTACACCAAGGGAGTCATTGGGGGGTACAAGCAATGTGTGATTTAATCCTAAGGAAGTATGGATGCATAGGAATTTATACTATAGCTAAACAAATCTGTGAAAGGTGCATTGTTTGTAAAAAGATAAATAAAAAGGTTCTCAAGAAACAGCCTCAAGGAGGAAGAGAACCCGGTTTAAGACCTTTTCAAAGTATCCAAGTAGATTTCACAGAATTGCCACCCATAGGAAGGTTGAAATATATCCTGGTATTAATTGACCATCTAACAGGATGGGTAGAAGCATATCCAATGGCTTAACAATTATCAAAGTTAATTTTAGAAACCAAATTGTCTTGGATTAAATGCTTGCCCATTGCCTTACTGAGAATTGGAACTGCACCTTGGAAAGACTTCGGTGTCTCTCCCTATGAAACGTTGTTTGTCTTGCCTTATATGGGTGAAATTGAAAAAATCCCAAGGTTTGAAACCAAAGATACTTTTCTTAAGAATTATATACTGGGGCTGTCCTCTTCTTCATCCTTTCTCAGGAGTAAAGGACTCCTTGCACAAACTCCACCACTGGAATTTGCAGTCCATACTATCCAACCTGGAGAATGGGTTCTGATTAAGTCATGGAAGGAATCCAAGCTGCAGCCTGAATGGGAAGGCCCTTTCCAGGTTCTACTGACAACCCTGAGAACTGATGAGAAGGGCTGGACTCATTACACCGAGCTGTAATGAGTGGAACATCCATCTGAGGACAATATTTACAGCCCACCAAGAATCCTCTGCTCATCCGACTAAAGAAACAGTAATCTAAAGACTGATTGTTGTTTTTGTAGTAGAGATTTTGTTTAGTTTTTATCGCACTAGTATTTACCTATTGTGTTTGGGGAGGGGTAAAAGGGTTAAAAATGTTCAAAATAATGTCAATATGGTGCTTATACTTCACTATAATGAAAATAGGAATGTTGGGTCATGCTAGAAAACCCCTTAATAATCAAATGAACTTACAATTCAGCATTCCAGAGGGGACTGGGCTCCAGAGCATCATGTTTGATGCTTGCCAGATTTTGGATTGTGGGGGTCTAAAAGAAACCAAGGGCACTGAGCCGTGCAGAAGAAAAGTACACATGTCCTGCACCAGTACAAGGTTGGACACTTTATGGGATAGGTCCTTGCCCTCCTCGAGCAATGTTTGGTGGACTACTAAGGTTAATGGATGGACAGCAGATGTAAATTGAAAAGGTTTTTATTGGGAACCCCTAAACCAGATGACTACAACCTCAAAAGGACACACTACTCATAATTGTCAAGAAGGGGGGTGTAATCCTATAATAATTACTATTAATAATGCTAATAATACTGTCACTTGATCCTATGGACTAGGGATAGAGGTCACAAGAAAAAATCCATTAAGGTGATTCAGAATAATGGTAGAAAAATTTGAAAGTAGGAGTTCAAAGAAAGATGAAGAGAGGAAAAGTACTCAGAAACCTAGGACAAAGGTAGAAGGACTTTTCAGTGATCCTACAATAGTAAAAGTAGTTAGAATTGAGGATTTGAAACAGAGATTTGACGTAGAAACAGGGTATGGAGACACGAATGCCTGGGTGGAATGGATAAAATACACTGAAAAGTTTTGATTGCTATGCATGTGCCTCAGGTCGACCTAAACCACAAGTTGTACCTTTTCCCCTAGGTTGGTCCAGTGATCACACAGGAAGAGAGTGCATTATTGCACTGTATCAGGAAAGAACAGCCTGGGGAAATGCTACCTGTAAAACACTTTCACTTCTGTTCCCAGCCTTGCTGAATAAGGACATTCAAACACCCCCTGTTCTCACAGGTGCAGTTGGAAACCTCACGGCCTGTCTCTCACGACAGGGCAGAGTGGCTACACAATTTTTAGGGGAGTTCTCAGGATGTAAGAGAACATTGAATGTGACAAATGTTAAAGGTGGGAACTATTCATCACTACAGGTTCCAAGAGCTGACTTGTGGTGGTATTGTGGAGGAAGAGTTCTGAGGAATATTCTTCCGTGCAACTGGAAAGGCACTTGTGCTATTGTACAATTGGCTATCCCATTCACCCTGGCATTCCGAGAAGGTAAGACTTCTAGAAGGAAAGAGATCAGGGCCAAAAGAAGCATATTAAGAACTTCCTTTGTTGACAGAATGTACACGGATTCCATTGGAGTTCCTCGAGGAGTTCCTGATGAATTTAAAGCTAGGAATCAGATTACTGCAGGTTTTGAATCATCCTTTTTTTGGTGGGTCACAGTAAATAAAAATGTAGATTGGATCAATTATATCTGTTATAATCAACAAAGATTCATAAATCATACGAGGGATGCTGTTAAAGGAATATCAGAACAATTGGATGCCAATAGCAGAATGACATGGGAAAATCGGATGGTCCTAGATATGATGTTAGCAGAGAAAGGAGTATGTGTTATGTTAGGGGGACCAAATAATACTGCTCCTGATGGAACAATTACCAGAGCCTTACAAGGTCTTACAACTTTGGCCGATGAACTAGCAGAGAATTCAGGAATAGATACTTCTCTTACTGGGTGGTTGGAATCTTGGTTTGGAAAATGGAAGGGAATGGTGGTATCAATTTTCACTTCTCTGATAGTGGTAACAGGGATATTAGTGGCCACAGGGTGTTAGGGGTCTTATACAGAGATTAATAGAAAGTGCAGTAACTAAGAAAATGCCCCTGGGACCACCACCTTATAACATGCTTCTCGTAGAGGAGCAAGCCACAGATAATAGAGAATCTCAGGAAAAAGAATGTGAAGCAATGCTGGCCAGGTTAGAAGCGTCCTATGGCCCAGGCCTTTGAAAAGATGCAAAAGACAACGGCGAGTATAAAGAAAAGAAGGGGGCAATTGTGGAAAATACTGAAATGTTGCTTTTGCAAACTGCCTTTTTCAGGAATTTAGGACAATGAGTGGTTAAACTGTGACTCAGGACATGGGGTGGAATGTGAGGCAGTTCCACAAAGAGTTGTGGAACAGTTGTTGCAGTCAATGAACAATCAAGCCCCACTATTCAGGGCTTCAATGGGCCCCCACCAAACCAGACTGGCAACAGATAAGGGCTATGTAAGATAACTTAGTAAGCTCAAAGATATTAATTTTCTTCACCAATGGGAAGCAGGAACTTGCCAGACATGCAATGTGTATTATATTATGTACTACTGTGAATAAGGCACCTTGGTTGAACCTGTAAACCTTTGAAATAGCTAATCCATAAATAAACAGGGGAGGGATTTCGGATGGGAATATGGTATAAAAATGCTACAAACTCTGACCAAAAGTGTGCCTGCTTTGTTAGGTCACCCGCTTTTGCAAGAAGGTATAATAAATTACTGCTTCACTAACATGTCTACCTCGAGTCCTTTCTTAGCACCACTGGCATTTCTAACACCCATCTCCGGTTGCGGCCTTCTCCCCCTTCTCCCAATGTGTGTGGTACCCTACTGTGGGGCACCAGCCTGCTGGGGGGCACAGCCACAGCCCCTAGAGCCTCGGGGCCTCAGGGAATCCTGCTGCAGCCCCAGAGGACACACCATCAGTCTCTCCCCAGTGCCTGGTAAAATTACAGAGATAGAACCTGACGGAACTGCGTGAAGCTGAGACCGGGCAGGTTTAGGTTGGATGTTAGGAGGAGGTTCTTTACTGACAGGGTGGTCGAGCACTGGAACAGGCACCCCACGGAAGGGGTCACAGCCCCGAGCTTGACTGAGTTCACGAGGCACCTGGATGGAGCGCTCGGTCACGTGCTCTGACTTGGCTGGGCCTGTGTGGAGACAGGAGTTGGACTCCATGATCCTTATGGGTCCCTTCCACCTCAGGAGATGCTCTGATTCTAACTGGTCGGTGGGCTGGGATGTCACCAGGCAAAGCACTGTGACATCATCTCCCTCGCTGCTGAAAGCCAGGCGCCGGCAGAGGCTGGCCCACACTGTCTCAAGCTTGGCCCACTGCCGAGCACAGTTCTTGCGAGGTGCTGGGACGTGCTTTGGGGGCTGCCACCGGCAGCTCTCGGTGCCCATCCCAGAGCCGTCTGCTGTGTTTCCCTGGCCCTGCCTGGTTCAGGCAGCCAGGTACCGTGGGGTGAGCGTGCAGCAGAGCAGGTGAGCCGTGTGGGGAAGGGTTGCCCAGGGGTGGCCATGGGATGGGAGCCGGTGCTCAGGGAGCGTGGAGGGTGTCCTTCTCGAGGAGGCTGGGCATCTCTTCCTCCCCTGCTCTAGCCTGGGACAGCAAGTGACCACGGCCCCTCTCCATATTACAGCACACTACACCCTTTGGTGGCACCAGCATCTGCGATGGGGAACATCTTCTCATGTTTGACTCCCCGCAACCCACCAGAGAGCCCAGAGCCACCAGAGAGCCCAGAGCCACTGGAGAGCCCAGACATGGGCACAGAGGATGAGTGGACCTGCTCCATCTGCTCCAGTGCTGAAGATGACATTGCTTATGTGATGCCCTGTGGCCACCCGTTCGTCCTGGGCTGCATTGTGCGGTGGGCACGGAAGACACCAGTGTGCCCATGCTGTGGAACACTAATCGAGGAGATAACGTTTTCCGTAAGGGAAGATGAGGACGAGATTGCATTTTTCTTCTCTTCCAAGGAAGAGTCGCCAGATGCCAGCAGCTCCTCGGGAGGTGCTCCTGGGGGCCTGGCCGAAAACAGTCCGCCTCGCTCTGCGGCTTCCCTTCCACCTCCTCTGCAGGGGATGCTGCCTCCAGCTGAGCAGGGGGCTGAAGGGCCAGAGGCTGTGGGTGGCCTCCTGCCCGAGGTCTGGGCAGGCCTTTTCCAAAGATGGCAACATCTTCTGGATCCCGTGCTGCCCTGGCTGCACCATGAGCTGGTGGCAATCTGTGGGCCATGGTGGTGGCTGGCAGAGTATGCACAGAGCAGGATCCTGCATGCCCTCTGTGTCTGCGGTCCACATGGGCAGGTCATGGTCCAGATGCTGCAGCCTGTGCTGGAGGAACACACAGCACCATTGGTCCATGACCTCCTCAACACCATCGTGCTCCTCTGTGGTGAGGAAGCCCGGAGGCTGCTGCAATTCCTTGCAGACCAAGAGGAGGAGGAGGAGGAGGAGAACAACCCTGCAGCCAGCCCCACCAGCTCCCGGCAGAGGACACCAACCGCCCACCCAGCCTTCTCCAGAGGCTCAGCCAGCTCCCAGCAGGAGGAAGCCAGCACATCAGAGGCTGCGGCCACAGCAGGTCCCGCAGGCCTGACCTGCAGGCGCAGTGCCTCTGCTCCCCCCACCCTGGGCAGGGAATGCTTCCCCAGGGAACACGGACACTCTCTGAAGAGGAGGGCCTCCTACCCACAGGCCTCTCGCCAGCCCAGCAAGAGGCCGCGCTTCCAGGGACCCTAGCAGGGCTTCACTTTCGGGAGCTGAACGAAAATTAATAAACCCTAGTTTTCTGTTTTCTTCCTGACCCCGTCTCTGGTTGCTGCATTCTCCCCCTTCTCCCTTTACGTGGCAGCAGGTTTCTTCTCACAAGTTTGGGTATCTGACTGTCTGATAAACCATAACGTTTAGTTAAATTTGTTATGCTGACAGAATTAACACGGTGCAAAAGGGTCTTTGAATCTTCTCTGTATCACAAGGAAGGCAGATGGAGGTAGGTGGCCATCTTGGCCACAGTGGCCATGAAGTAGTGGAATTAAAAATCTCTGGTGAGAGGAGAGAAACTGCCACCAACACTTCAACGCTGGCTATGGGGAGCGTGGACTTTGGGCTGCTCAGCAACCTAGCTGGCAAGGTCCCCTGGGAAACTGCTTTTGAAGCCATAGGGGTCCATCATTGCTGGTCACTTTTCAAGTACCGCCTTCTAAAAGCGCAGGAACAGCGAATTCCCGAAACGCCGGAAGTCAGGCGGGCAGGGCAGAAGGCAGAAGGCCGCCTAGGCCAAACAGGGATCTTCTTCTAGAGCTTAGGTGGAAAAAGACAGTGTACGGCCAAGGGAAGCAAGGTCAGGCAAGGTGGGAGGATTACAGGGACGCTGTTGGCCTTTGTAGGGAGGGAACCTGTGTGGCCAAAGCTCACTTAGAGCTGAGGCTGGCCGGGTCTGTGGCAGAGAATTAAAAGGGGCTTTTCAAGTCCGTTAATAGCAAGAGGAGGGCCAGCGAGCAGCTTTCTGAACAGTCCAAAGTCAGCCCTACGGAAGTCTAAGGTGCTTGTTCTGCTGTCTCCCTTCCTTAATTCTCTCAGTACTAAGAATTGCCTTGCCAGTATTGCCCTGCAAGCTGACAGCTCTCACACAATAAGAAGGGTAGTGGCAGTGAATCTAGTATTGTGTATTTGGTTTGGTTTTTTCCTAATTTAAGGAGGATTTTTATAGCACTATATGAAAGTAGTATTTTCTGTCTTCGTTATCTTGTACTGAATATAATTTGGATTGTTGCACAGATACTTCAGACTCAAAAAAACCCAGGTGAAATAAGCATAAAGAGAGGCTGGGCAATCAACAAAAACATGAAGTTTAGCAAGGAAAAGTGCTGGATTCAGCACCTTGGAAGGTGCAGCCCTGGTTGGGAGGGAAGGGATTGTCCCGCTCTGCACTGCGCTGCTGCGGCCTCACCTTGAGTGCCGTGTGCAGTTTTGGGCGCCACAGCACAGGAGGGACACAGAACTATTGGAGAGCGTCCAGAAGAGGGCAACACGGATGGTGAAGGGTCTGGAGGGGGAGTCTTAGGAGGAGAGGTTGAAGTCCCTTGGCTTGTTCAGCCTGGAGAAGAGGAGGCAGAGGGGGAGACCTCTTGGCGGTCTATGGCTTCCTGACAAGGGGGAGCAAAGGGGCAGTGTTGCAGTTCTACTGAGAGAGGGCCAGGTCCGGCAGAAAATGGCTGCTGGAATCCTCTGCAGGCCTGCTTGTAGCGCCTCTGGGAATCACATATAGGAGACAAAGACTCCAACCAGAACTTGGAGTGCCAGTAAGACCGAAAAGTTTGGCCCATTAAGGGCATTGTGATGTATATTTGCTTGTGAATGTAAGCAGTTGACAGACATAAAAGGCCGGGAAGGCTGGGGGAGGAGTAGGCGCGCCCAGGTACCCAGGCGAGTTTGCCCCTGCAGCCGGAGCAGAAGCACCTGGAGTAGCCGGAGGAAAAGGACCCATGGAGGAGGCAGAGACCCGACCTGCCCCGTGGAGAGGCTCGGCTCCACGCTGGATGGAGCCGGTGGAGACATAGAGAAGATGCCGTGACTTACGTTGGGATGAGCTCCTGCCAGCACAAGCGACCTACAGAGATGTGCGAAACAGGTTTGCTGGAGGAGGCATCATAGCCCCGTGGAGGACTGGGACTGAGAGACACTGTGATTTGTTGCTGCCTGCCAGAGCAGAGATGAAGCCCGGTGGGAAGAGGTTTGCCTTGGAGAAAGTTCGTGGAGGACTGGCTCTTATGGGTGAGATCCTACGGTGCAGCAGGGGGAGGGTGTGTGGAATGGATGCCCCCATCCCGGCCTTCTTGCAAGGGACTGACTGAAGCCCCCATCTCCTAGTCCCTGCCCCCCTGTCCTGTGCTGCGAGCAGGAGAGGGGAAGAAGGGAGCAAAATCATGGCTGAACGGGAAGTCTACTTTAGAATGGAGGGGTGGGGGGAAGGTGTTACCGAGACCCCCATTTTCCCCAGTCCCTGCCCCTCCTGGACTGCGACCAGGAGGGAAGAAGGGAGCAAGCTTCTGACTAAAGCCTACTAAGGAGGGAGTGTGGGGGGGGAAAGTGTTTGCTTGGTTTGCATTCGTTTTCAAGATTGTTGGTTGCTCTCCTGACTCTGGTTCTTTTTTTTTTTTCACTGTTTTCTCTTTAGTGTGGTGTAATAAATTAGATAACTTTTCTCTTCTGCTCTCTATGTTGAGTCTGTTTTGCCCGCGACATTAACGAGTTTGTCCCTTGAGCCGCCCAATTATGTTTTTCCTCCCCTGCCCAACTAAGAAGGGGAGTAACAGACTGATTTTGGTGGGCGTCTGGCCTTTGGCCAGGGCTCAAACCATCACAGGCAGGCGCCCAGCCCCTCTCTTTGGTGACCAGAGGTAGAACCCGAGGGAACGTCAAGAAGCTGAGACCGGGCAGGTTTAGGTTGGATGTTAGGAGGAGGTTCTTTACTGACAGGGTGGTCGAGCACTGGAACAGGCACCCCAGGGAAGGGGTCACAGCCCCGAGCTTGACTGAGTTCACCAGGCACCTGGATGGAGCGCTCGGTCACGTGCTCTGACTTGGCTGGGCCTGTGTGGAGTTGGACTCCATGATCCTTATTGGGTCCCTTCCACCTCAGGAGATACTCTGATTCTAACTGGTCGGTGGGCTGGGACGTCACCAGGCAAAGCACTGTGACATCATCTCCCTCACTGCTGAAAGCCAGGCACCGGCAGAGGCTGGCCCACACTGTCTCAAGCTTGGCCCACTGCCGAGCACAGTTCTTGCGAGGTGCTGGGACGTGCTTTGGGGGCTGCCACCGGCAGCTCTCGGTGCCCATCCCAGAGCCGTCTTCTGTGTTTCCCCGGCCCTGCCTGGTTCAGGCAGCCGAGCACCGTGGGGCAAGCGTGCAGCAGAGCAGGTGAGCCGTGTGGGGAAATGTTGCTCAGGGGTGGCCATGGGATGGGAGCCGGTGCTCAGGGAGTGTGGAGGGTGTCCTTCTCGAGGAGGCTGGGCATCTCTTCCTCCCCTGCTCTAGCCTGGGACAGCAAGTGACCACGGCCCCTCTCCATATTACAGCACACTACACCCTTTGGTGGCACCAGCGTCTGCGATGGGGAACATCTTCTCATGTTTGACTCCCCGCAACCCACCAGAGAGTCCAGAGCCACCTGAGAGCCCAGAGCCACCTGGAGAGCCCAGACATGGGCACAGAGGACGAGTGGACCTGCTCCATCTGCTCCAGTGCTGAAGATGACATTGCTTATGTGATGCCCTGTGGCCACCCGTTCGTCCTGGGCTGCATTGTGCGGTGGGCACGGAAGACACCAGTGTGCCCATGCTGTGGAACACTAATCGAGGAGATAACGTTTTCCGTAAGGGAAGATGAGGACGAGATTGCATTTTTCTTCTCTTCCAAGGAAGAGTCGCCAGATGCCAGCAGCTCCTCGGGAGGTGCTCCTGGGGGCCTGGCCGAAAACAGTCCGCCTCGCTCTGCGGCTTCCCTTCCACCTCCTCTGCAGGGGATGCTGCCTCCAGCTGAGCAGGGGGCTGAAGGGCCAGAGGCTGTGGGTGGCCTCCTGCCCGAGGTCTGGGCAGGACTTTTCCAAAGATGGCAACATCTTCTGGATCCCGTGCTGCCCTGGCTGCACCATGAGCTGGTGGCAATCTGTGGGCCATGGTGGTGGCTGGCAGAGTATGCACAGAGCAGGATCCTGCATGCCCTCTGCGTCTGCGGTCCACATGGGCAGGTCATGCTCCAGATGCTGCAGCCTGTGCTGGAGGAACACACAGCACCATTGGTCCATGACCTCCTCAACACCATCGTGCTCCTCTGTGGTGAGGAGGCCCGGAGGCTGCTGCAATTCCTTGCAGACCAAGAGGAGGAGGAGAACAACCCTGCAGCCAGCCCCACCAGCTCTGAACAGAGGACACCCACCACCCACCCAGCCTTCTCCACAGGCTCAGCCAGCTCCCAGCAGGCAGAAGCCAGCACATCAGAGGCTGCAGCCACAGCAGGTCCCTCAGGCCTGGGCTGCAGGCGCAGTACCTCTACTCCCCCCACCCTGGGCAGGGAATGCTTCCCCAGGGAACGTGGATGCTCTTGGAAGAGGAGGGCCTCCTACCCACAGGCCTCTCCTCAGCCCAGCAAGAGGCCGCGCTTCCAGGGACCCTAGCAGGGCTTCACTTTTGGGAGCTGGATGAAAATTAATAAACCCTAGTTTTCTGTTTTCTTCCTGACCCCGTCTCTGGTTGCTGCATTCTCCCCCTTCTCCCGATGTGTCTCGCACCCCACCGTGGAGGCACCAGCCTGCTGGGGGGCACAGCCATGGGCCCCCGGAGCCTCAGGGCCTCAGGGAATCCTGCTGCAGTCACAGAGGACGCGCTATCAGGCTCATAGTAACTTTAAAAGAAGACACGCTTTATGTGGTAGCAGGTTTCCTCTCACAAGTTTGGGTATCTGACTGTCTGATAAACCATAACGTTTAGTTAAATTTGTTATGCTGACAGAATTAACACGGTGCAAAATGGTCTTTGAATCTTCTCTGTATCACAAGGAAGGCAGATGGAGGTAGGTGGCCATCTTGGCCACAGTGGCCATGAAGTAGTGGAATTAAAAATCTCTGGTGAGAGGAGGGAAACTGCCTTCAACACTTCAACGCTGGCTATGGGGAGCGTGGACTTTGGGCTGCTCAGCAACCTAGCTGGCAAGGTCCCCTGGGAAACTGCTTTTGAAGCCATAGGGGTCCATCATTGCTGGTCACTTTTCAAGTACCGCCTTCTAAAAGCGCAGGAACAGCGAATTCCCGAAACGCCGGAAGTCAGGCGGGCAGGGCAGAAGGCAGAAGGCCGCCTAGGCCAAACAGGGATCTTCTTCTAGAGCTTAGGTGGAAAAAGACAGTGTACGGCCAAGGGAAGCAAGGTCAGGCAAGGTGGGAGGATTACAGGGACGCCGTTGGCCTTTGTAGGGAGGGAACCTGTGTGGCCAAAGCTCACTTAGAGCTGAGGCTGGCCGGGTCTGTGGCAGAGAATTAAAAGGGGCTTTTCAAGTCCGTTAATAGCAAGAGGAGGGCCAGCGAGCAGCTTTCTGAACAGTCCAAAGTCAGCCCTACTGAGGTCTAAGGTGCTTGTTCTGCTGTCTCCCTTCCTTAATTCTCTCAGTACTAAGAATTGCCTTGCCAGTATTGCCCTGCAAGCTGACAGCTCTCACACAATAAGAAGGGTAGTGGCAGTGAATCTAGTATTGTGTATTTGGTTTGGTTTTTTCCTAATTTAAGGAGGATTTTTATAGCACTATATGAAAGTAGTATTTTCTGTCTTCGTTATCTTGTACTGAATATAATTTGGATTGTTGCACAGATACTTCAGACTCAAAAAAACCCAGGTGAAATAAGCATAAAGAGAGGCTGGGCAATCAACAAAAACATGAAGTTTAGCAAGGAAAAGTGCTGGATTCAGCACCTTGGAAGGTGCAGCCCTGGTTGGGAGGGAAGGGATTGTCCCGCTCTGCACTGCGCTGCTGCGGCCTCACCTTGAGTGCCGTGTGCAGTTTTGGGCGCCACAGCACAGGAGGGACACAGAACTATTGGAGAGCGTCCAGAAGAGGGCAACACGGATGGTGAAGGGTCTGGAGGGGGAGTGTTGGGAGGAGAGGCTGAAGTCCCTTGGCTTGTTCAGCCTGGAGAAGAGGAGGCAGGGGGGCAGACCTCTTGGCGGTCTATGGCTTCCTGACAAGGGGGAGCAAAGGGGCAGGCGCCCAGCCCCTCTCTTTGGTGACCAGAGGTAGAACCCGAGGGAACGTCAAGAAGCTGAGACTGGGCAGGTTTAGGTTGGATGTTAGGAGGAGGTTCTTTACTGACAGGGTGGTCGAGCACTGGAACAGGCACCCCAGGGAAGGGGTCACAGCCCCGAGCTTGACTGAGTTCACGAGGCACCTGGATGGAGCGCTCGGTCATGTGCTCTGACTTGGCTGGCCCTGTGTGGAGACAGGAGTTGGACTCCATGATCCTTATTGGGTCCCTTCCACCTCAGGAGATGCTCTGATTCTAACTCACTTAGAGCTGAATGTCCTGGTTTCAGTCAGGATAGAGTTAACTTCATTTGTAGCAGCTGATGGAATGCTGTGTTTGGGAGTTAAAATGAAAGCAGTGCTGATAACACCCTGATGTTCTTAGTTGCAGTCAGACAGTCAAGGACTTTCTCAGCTTCTTGGTATTTCTCTATTCATGAGAAAGGAGGGGCGAAGCCAGGACAGGTGACCCAGATGGGCCAAAGAGTGTATTCCATGCCAGTGGTGCTGAGGTGAGGAAGAAGAGGGGCGGTGGCGGGACGCGTGCTTCTTGGGGGGACGGTCGGGTTCCGGGACAGCTCTGGGTGGTACGGCCTGAGTTGTGTGGTTCGGTGAGAAACTGCATTGGGTATCAAGAGTTTCATATTCTTTTGCTCTAAAGTCCTGTTAGCATTGTTATATGTTATCTTTCTGTTATCTTAGTAAATTATCCTTATCCCAACCCACGGGCCTCTTAGTTTCTTGGTTTCGGAGTTATTTGCCCCTTCCTTTTCCCTTCCCTTGTTCCCCCCCCCGCTTTTTCCCTCTTCCCCTGCTCTTTTACTTTAAGGAGCAGGCAGCTGCGTGGATCTCGGCCCACAGCCGGGGTGAAACCACGACACTGAGGCTCGCTGGGTCTGTGGCAGAGAATTAAAAGGGGCTTTTCAAGTCCGTTAATAGCAAGAGGATGGCTAGCAAGAACACCGGTCTGTTATGTGATGAGAATGGTCACCCTGCTAACAGCCACACATACAAATGAGAGGTGGTAAGCCACTCAGCCTGAGTACAGTGTACCTGTTAAGCAGCGCTGGGCAGCCCTGGGGATCGCTCTCCCACAAGCACTCCAACAGATTGGTGAGATAACGGAGAATTTATGCAGCAAAATCCTACGTATTCCATACGGATACAGAGAGCCAATTCACACAAACGCGAGATGAAGTCACACGCGATAGACGGGACAGGCCGTTCTATGAACCGGCGGTTCTCGCGCCGGCGAGGAACGCGCAGAAAGAGCCCACGCACTCCCCAGCTGCAACTGCAGGGGGCGCTGCGGCACCTCCCGCTCGCGCGCGCCGCGGCTGGGGCGCGGGAGCAGCCCGTGGCGCCGGGATTGCCGCATGGGGCAGTACAGGCGGCAGGCGCTGGGCGGCCGGGAGGCACCCGTGGGGACTGGTGAGCGCGGAGTGCTTCCCCGGAGGGCGAGGAGGCTGTCGCGGTTGTAGCAGAGTATCTGCAGAGTCCAGAGCCACACGTGTCCAGGCAGCAAGGACAGGCAGACACCATGTTCACACTCATCACAGAATCACTAAGGTTGGAAAAGACCTCCAAGATCATCTAGTCCAGCCGCCCCCCTACCACCTGTGTTACTAACCAAACCATGTTCCAAAGTGCCTCATCCAACTTTACCTGGAACACCCTGAGGAACAGTGACTCCACCCCCTCTGTGGGCAACCCGTTCCAATGCCTGACCACTCTCCCTGAGAAGAAATTCCTCCTAATTTCTAACCTGAACCTCCCCTAGCGCAACCTGCGGTCATTCCCTCTTGTCCTGTCGACAAGGTGACAGCAGCTGGTCATCAGGGGAGGGAAGGCTTTGGAAGCCTATTCTTGTGCCACTAGCAGACCTGCAGCTTCAGCATTGGCATAGTGCCCTGGCCATCAGGGAGGATGGGCAGCAGAATTCATCATAATTTAATGTCTGCAGGAAAGAGAAAGGTCATGGGATTGCTGAGGAAATCCCCTTCTACAGGGACTGGAGACACCAGTCTCCTGAAATCTCTGCAGACCTGTTGCTTGCTGGTGATCCCAATTTGAAATCTGCATTTGATGGCCACATGAGCAGGTGGGAAGCAGTGCGCTCCCAACAGGCTTGTGGATTACAGGTTGTGCTGAGCAGTAAGTAGGGCTGCCATTTAGGAGAACTTAGGGGCTGTAGCAATGAACTGACCTGAACACTATCCCACACCCTGGAGGAGTGCCCTTGCCACTGGAGAGTTTGGAGTTTTTTCTTTTTCTTGAAAACTGCACATCCTTCACTCCAAATGACAGTGCAAGAATAACAGTCCTAATTCACGAGTCACTTTAAGCTGATGCCTGAATAGCCTTTCTTCCTCACCATTTGAATGATTTGCATTGCAAGTCTGTAAAGCTGTATCAGGTCTTAATAGTCTAAGCAGGCTATGTACTACCCATTAAATGGTACAACTAGTATTTTTGAGGTTCAAGCCTTTGGAATAGTTTTAGCTGTGCATCATGCTAGGTAGCCTTGAGGCAGCAACAGCCATCTTAGAATCATAAATGTATCTGTCAAGGGTTAGGGTAGCAAATGAAGAATCATACAGTTTATTCTATCATAAACCAAAAAACCCAACCAAAGAAGAAAAAAACCCCAAACCAACAAACTCAGTGGTTCCATTATAAGTAGTAACGTGAGCTGAGTGGATTGATACAGATGTAGCTTAAGAGACAATTAATTAATATAACTTTAATATAAGAAGAATTTGCATGTTTTGAGAATAGAAAGTATTTGTGTGTTTTGGATTTTAGTAGAATATGGCTTTAGCCATTTGAGCTGTTTCATGAGAGCAGCAACAGAATTTAACCCTAACAGTGCAACAGCCTTGAAGATAAAGAAGTGAAGATAGGGGAGTCATAAATAATGAGACCAACGACCAACTAAGAGACAGAGTGTATCTTCCTTTCAGCAAAAAAAGGGTTACTAACTAGTTTGTGCAGGAATGTGTTTTTGAGCTCAGAAATGTGTTTTAGAAACTTAGAGAAAACCATAAATAGCGCATGCCCTGACAGAGAGGAAGATGTTCAGCCTTCATCCCTGAAGACCACCGGAAGACCCCCTGAGTGTCACTGAGCATGCTCTATCTGGGAGGAGTTAATGTAAACGACTTAATGGAAACAATTTGCATAACCCTGCCTTTTCTTAGAAATTATAGTGAATATGTATAATTAATCTGTATAAATATGAGAAATTTGGCTTTAAAAGACGTACGCATTCGGAGGAGCGATCCCCTGTGTGCCCAGCGCTGCAATAACGAATACCTGCTTAATAGTCACCAAGGCCACGGAGTTTTGATTCCGGCTTTTCAAGGCTTCAGTATGACTTCAGCACAAGTCACGCTGCTGTGGTGACCACGGCCCCTCTCTGGTTGTGGCATTCTCCCCCTTCCCCCGATGCCTCTTGTACCCCACCGTGGCAGCACCAGCCTGCTGGAGGACACAGCCACGGGCCCCTTGAGCCTCACGGCCTCAGGGAATCCTGATACAGCCGCAGAGGACGCACCATCAGGCTCATAGTAACTTTAAAATAAAGCACCCTTTACCTTGCGGAGTGACCGAAATCTTAAGAGGTTTTGTGCTGCTCAGCGAAATAGTTGATATAATACCTGATATTGTTTCTTCTCTGTAATTTCTCATTATTCTCAGAGAGCTTTTATTGATGTTCTTTTTCCCCGTTGTCGCAGTTTTGCACAGTTGGCTACTGAGAGAGGGCCAGGGCTTGCAGAAAATGGCTGCTGGAATCTTCTGCAAGCCTGCTTATAGCACCTCTGAGAATCACATATAGGAGACAAAGACTCCACCAGAACACGGAGTGCCAGGAAGACCGCAAAAGTTGGCCCGTTAAGGGCATTGAGATGCTTATTGGCATATAAATGTAAGCAGTTGACAGACACAAAAGGCCGGGAAGGCTGGGGGAGGAGGCGCCCAGGTACCCGGGAAAGAAAGCACGTGAAGCAGCAGGAGGAAAGGACCCATGGAGGAGGCAGAGACCCTGCCCTGTGGAGAGGGTCCACGCTGGATGGAGCCGGTGGAGACAGAGAAGATGCCGTGACTTACGCTGGGATGAGCCCCTGCCAGCACAAGTGACCTAGAGGAGGACTGAGAGACACTGTGATTTGTTGCTGCCTGCCATAGCAGAGATGAAGCCAGGTGGGAAGAGATTTGCCTTGGAGAAAGTTCGTGGAGGACTGGCTCTTATGGGTGAGATCCCACAGTGCAGCCGGGGAGGCTGTGTGGAATGGATGCCCCATCCCGGCCGAGAAGGAAACCATCTTGCAAGGGACAGACCAAAGCCCCCATCTCCCTGCTCCCCGTCCTATGCTGTGAGCAGGAGAGGGGAAGAAGGGAGCAAAATCATGGCTGAAAGGGAAGTCTGCTTTAGAATGGAGGGGTGGGGGGAAGGTGTTACCGAGACCCACATTTTCCCCAGTCCCTGCCCCTCCTGGGCTGCGACCAGGAGGGAAGAAGGGAGCAAACTTCTAACTAAAGCCTGCTAAGGAGGGAGTGGTGGGGGAAAGTGTTTGCCTGGTTTGCATTTGTTTCAAGATTGTTGGTTGCACTCCTGACTCTGGTGTTTCACTGTTTTCTCTTTAGTGTAGTGTAATAAATTAGATAACTTCCTCTTCAGCACTCTGTGTTGAGTCTGTTTTGCCCGCGTCATTAATGAGTTTGCCTCTTGAGCTGCCCAATTATGTTATTTCTCCCCTGTCTAACTAAGAAGGGGAGTAACAGACTGATTTTGGTGGGCATCTGGCCTTTGGCCAGGGCTCAAACCACTGATTTTGGTGGGCGTCTGGCCTTTGGCCAGGGCTCAACCGCCACATTCCCTTTTGTGAATTCCAACCTTGTGCATAGGGAATTCTTGTTGTGAACTGAGCATTCATCACATTATTCAAGAATAAAGGCTGAAATTTGAGCAAGTGAAAGAGTATTTACTCAGTGCATTTCTTTGGTTTTGTGCACGTGGATTTAATTCCAAAATCTAAAGAGAGAAAGATTTTTTTTTACTAAACATTCAGGGTTTTTTCCTCTTAGTCGTTATTGTGCTGTGAAAATCTGGACTTTGCTAGAAATCCATGTTTGCAGTGCTTGCTTGTTCACAAGTCACATTCAAGCAGAAAAGGCATGAATCTCCAATTCCTCACTCAAAAGAGGAATTAAGACCTTATCAAGAAAACTGAAGGCAA
Source organism: Hypotaenidia okinawae (assembly GCA_027925045.1). Classification (NCBI taxonomy): domain Eukaryota; kingdom Metazoa; phylum Chordata; class Aves; order Gruiformes; family Rallidae; genus Hypotaenidia; species Hypotaenidia okinawae. Next base: position 35,303,858 of record BSDF01000005.1, on the reverse strand, counting down.
ACACAACAAGTGATCCAAATGGAATCTGTCTTTTAAGAGATTCACAGTCACTGTAGTATTATGCACTACTACTACTACTACTGATGTTATGAAAGAATCAGTTGTTACACCTTCTAGAGAAACAAATAAGAACAAGAGATTTAATGAGTTGCTGACCAAGGCCAAACCCATCAGCGACAGTTACAGCACCTCTGGGAATCACATTTAGGAGGGAAATGCTGGCAGCATTTTTGCCACCAGAGAAGGGAGTGAGAAGTTTGAGACACTGTGCAGACACCAAGGTCAGTGAAGAGCGGGGAAAGGGTGTGCCCCAGGTGCCAGAAAGAGAGATTCCCCTGCAGCCTGTGGAGAAGACCAAGGTAGAGTGGGTGTCCCCCTTCAGCACATGGAAGATCACAGGGAGCAGACGCTTGAGCAGGTGGAGAAATATGGAAGACGCTGTGACCAACATTGGAGCAAGCCCATTGCAGGACCTGCAGCCCACGGAGAGAGAAGCCCACAATGGAGAAGGTTTGCTGAGGGGATGCTTGTGACTCCATGGAGGGCCAGGCTGTCTGGGCCTGAGAGACTGAGAGACATTAGATGATTTATGACTGCACCCATAGCAGTGGCCCACGCTGGGGCAGCTGGTGAAGAGCTGAAGCCCCGTGGGAAAGGACTCACGTTGGAGAAGTTAATGAAGGACTGTCTCCCATGGGTGGATGCGGGCGAAGAGTGTGAAGAATTTCCCCTCACCCCCTCCCCCCAGGTAGGAAGGAAAACAACTTGTGAGGAACTGACTGAAACCCCCACTCCCCATTCCCTACCCCTCCCTCTGCCAAGATGGCAGGGAGGGGAAGAAGGGAGCGAAATCATGAATAAAGTTGAACCCATGAAGAAGGGAGGGGTGGGGGGAGGTGCTTTAAGATCTGGTCACACTTCTCCTTACCTGACTCTGGTGTCACTTGGTGTGCAGTGTAGAGAGAGTTTCGTTCCTTTATTCTGTGTTGAGTCTGTTTTGCCTGTGACGCTGATTGTGGAATGATCTCTCCCTGGCCTTATCTCAACTCCTAAGCCTCTCAATAGATGTTTTCTTCCCTGTCCGGATGAAAAGGAGAGTGATAGAGTGACTTTGGTGGGCATTTGGCCTCCAGCCATGGTCAAACCACCACAAATCGCATAAACTGATAGAAGAAACAATACAGGAAAAATAAAGGCACGTTATGCTTCCATCTGTCTTACATGATAGAAAAGAGTGTTAAATCCCTACATTCTGCCCCTTGAATAGCACTGAAATGGCTCTTCTGCTGGTTATGTTATTTTTAATATGCATACCTCCCTGGGCTTATTTGTATGGATTCCTAGAAAGCTCAAATATGAAAGCACATCTGCTTTCCTTTAACAAATTTAACTTGCTTGTATAATAATTATATAGAACACACTGTCTTTATTAGAGAATATCTGTCTTTATTATAACAAAGAAACATAAAAAAACCCTAAAAAATAATTCTAGGAGTTTTTACAAATTTTGCTGAGGCGAAGGGCTCCCGAGTGGGTGAGGGACCCTTCCTGAAAGCAGCAAAACTGAGCACAGAACTGTGAGGGGAAAAAACCACAGGGAGAATGAGAGAGAGAGAGAGAGTGTGTGAGTGCATGATACAAGAGCTGCCTGTTGGGAACGTGAGTGTCCCAGAGCGTGGGCGAACAGGACGTGGCACGGCAGTTCACGCAGGCAGGGCATGAGCTCCCTTGTGGTCATGAAGGTAAGTTGGGTTGACAAGCTTCCACTTTGATGACTATAGGAATATAGTGAGATCATATAGGGAGAAAGTCAGAAGGGCTAAAGCTGAACTGGAACTCAGACTGGCCAGTTCTGTAAAAGATAATAAAAAGTCCTTCTATAGATACATTAACAGTAAAAGGAGGGTCAAGGAGAATCTCCAGCTCTTGTGGGAGGCAGGGGGAACATTAGTGACAAGGGATGAGGACAAGGCTGAGGTCCTTAATTCCTTCTTTACCTCAGTCTTTAATAGTAAAGTTGGATATTCCCTGAGTACTCGTCTTCAGGAACTGGCTGACAGGGAGGGGAAGAATAACAAAGCTCCTGTGGTTCAGGTGGAAATGATTAGTAACTGACTTGGCCAATTAGACACCTACAAATCAATGGGGCCAGATGGGATCCACCCCAGGGTACTGAGAGAGCTGGCATATGTGCTTGCTAAATCCCTTTCCATCATCTTTCAGCAATCCTGGCAGACTGGGGAAGCTCCACTCGACTGGAGGCTGGCAGATGTTACACCCGTATATAAGAAGGGCTGGAAGGAGGATCCAGGGAACTACAGGCCTGTCAGTCTGACCTCAGTCCCGGGAAAGATCATGCAGAGGGTCATCTTGGGAGATATCATGCAGCACATGTGTGATGGCCGGGGGATCAGGCCTAGTCAACATGGGTTTACAAAAGGCAGATCCTGTCAAACTAACCTGATTGCCTTCTACGACAAGGTGACCTGCTTAATGGACAAGGGGAAGGCTGTGGATGTGGTCTACTTGGACTTCAGTAAAGCCTTTGACACGTTTTCTCACAGCATTCTGATTGAGAAACTGGCTGCCACTGGCCTGGACTGGACCCTCAGCTGGGTTAAAAACTGGCTGGATGGCCAGGCCCAAAGGGTGATGGTAAATGGAACAAAATCCAGCTGGAGGCCGGTCACAAGTGGCGTCCCCCAGGGCTCAGTCCTGGGTCCAGTTTTGTTCAACATCTTTATCAGTGACCTCGATGAAGGGATTGAATGCTCCCTCAGTACGTTTGCAGATGACACTAAGCTGGGAGGAAGCGTTGATCTGCCTGAGGGTAGGGAGGCTCTTCAGAGGGATCTGAACAGACTGGACTGATGGGCTGAGACCAATGGGATGAAGTTTAACAAGGTCAAGTGTAGAGTGCTGCACATGGGACATAACAACCCCATGCAGTGCTACAGGCTTGGGGGAGACTGGCTGGAGAGCTGGCAGGCAGAGAAGGACCTGGGGGTGTTGGTTGACTGCAGGCTGAATATGAGTCAGCAGTGTGCCCAGGGGGCCAGGAAAGCCAATGGTATCCTGGCTTGTATCAAAAATAGTGTGGCCAGTAGGCCTAGGGAGGTGATTGTGCCCCTGTACTCAGCATTGGTGAGGCCACACCTTGAGTGCTGTGTCCAGTTCTGGGTTCCTCACCATGAGAAGGACACTGAGGTCCTTCAGCGAGTCCAGAGAAGGGCAACCAGGCTGGTGAAGGGGCTGGAGGGCAGATCATATGAGGAGCGGCTGAGGGAGCTGGGGCTGTTTAGCCTGGAGAAGAGGAGGCTGAGGGGAGATCTTATCACTGCCTGCAACTACCTGAAGGGAGGTTGTAGAGGGGTGGGCAATGGTCTCTGCAGCCAGGTGACAGGTGATAGGACAAGGTGAAATGGCACAAAGCTGCACCAGGGCAGGTTCAGATTACATAGTAGAAAAAATTTTTTTACTGAAAGAGTTGTTGGGGCCTGGAACAGGCTGCCCAGGGAGGAGGTTGAGTCACCATCCCTGGAGGTGTGTAAAAAGGTTAGATCATGTACTTAGGGATATGGTTTAGCATAGAACAGGAATGGTTGGACTTGATGATCTTAAAGGTCTTTTCCAACCTTGTGATTCTGTGATTCTGTGGATGGCCTGTCTAGAGATGTTGCAGTCCAGGTCTCTGGCTGCAGGGAATGCCTGAGCCTGCTGCTGCCAGGGAAGAGTGGCAAGAATTTCACGTGTGAGGTGTGAGCAGGTGGACAATCTGCTCAGCATAGGAGCTGAACTAAAAAGGGGAGGTTGAAAGACTGAGGGCCATTAGGGACTGTGAGTGGGAGATTGACTGGTGGAGTAGCTCCCTGGTGTCCCAGAGGGAAGCTTGCCAGGAAGACACCCCGCAACTGGTGACAGACCCTCTACCCTGTCCCAGTCAGGCAAAGAGGGTGACCTGAGCAGCGAGGAGGATTGTAAGACAATCCCAGCTCAGCATTGTAGGCTCACCCCCTGCCTGCCTACCCCACTCCCCCAAGGTTCCCCTAAGCAACAGGCTTGGGGCCCTGGAGGTTGAAGGGGAGGTAAGTGAGGAGGCGAAGGAAGACGGCCCCTCTGCCTCAGAGGAAGCAGGTGCCTAGAGTGAGGCAGTCAACCACAGACCCTGAGACTGCCTCTGCCAGGAAAGAAAGAAGGGTAATTGTGGCAGGCAATTCCCTTCTCAGGTGAATGGAGGGCCCTATATGCAGACCTGACCCAACACACAGGGAGGTGTGCTGTCTCTGTGGAGCCTGGGTCAGAGATATCACCTGTAAGCTTCCAGGGCTGGTGTGTTCCTCTGATTGCTATTCATTATTGATAGTTCAGGCAGGCAGTGATGTAGTCACTAAGTGTAGCCTGCATGCTATGAAAAGAGACTTCAGGGATCTAGGGCACTTGGTTAAGGTTAGGGGGAGCACAAGTAATATTTTCCTCTATCCCTGCTGGTGGGGTTCAGGGTTTAGAGCGGGTTAGGAAAACACAGGATTTGAACAAGCAGCTGAAAGGCTAGTGCCACCACAGCAACTTTGGGTTTCTTGATCACTGGATGGTTTACTCAGCACCTGGCATGATGACTGTTGATTTGGGCTCACCTGTCCCCAAGGGGAAAGTGGATCCTAGCCTAGGAGTTGGTGAGACTAATTGAGAGGGCTTTAAACTACGTAGAAAGGAGATCACAGACTCATAGGGGTTGGAAGGGACCTTGAGAGATCATCAGGTCCAACCCCCTGCCAAAGCAGCTCCCTAGGACATTTCACTCAGATAGGCGTCCAGACGGGTCTTGAATAACTCCAGAGAAGGAGACTCCACCACCTCCCTGGGCAGCCTGTCCCAGGGCTCTCTCACCCTCACTGGGAAAAAGTTTTTCCGCATGTTGGTGTGGAACTTCCTGTGCTCCAACTTGCAGCCATTGCCCCTTGTCCTGTCTCCACAGACCACTGAAAAGGGGCTGGCTGATTCCCCCTGCATCCCCTGCTTAAGATAATGATAAACATTAATTAGGTCCCCCTTAGTCTTCTCTTCTCAAGGCTGAACAGTCCCAATTTTCTCAGTCTTTCCTCATAGGGGAGATGCTCCAGGCCCTTAATCATCTTCGTAGCCCTTCTTTGGACTCTCTCAAGGAGATCCCTGTCCTTTTTATACCAGGGAGCCCAGAACTGGACACAACACTCCAGGTGGGGCCTGACCAGGGCAGAGTAGAGGGGGAGGATCCCCTCCTTTGACCTGTTGGCCACACTCCTCCTGATGCACCCCAGGATCCCATTGGCTCTCTTAGCCACCAGGGCACACTGCTGGCTCATGGCCAACCTGTCATCCACCAGGACCCCCAGGTCCTTCTCCACTGAGCTCTTCTCCAGCAGGTCATCCCCCAGCCTGTACTGGTAGAAACGGTTGTTCCTTCCCAGGTGCAAGACTCTACACTTGCTTTTGTTGAACCTCATCTGGTTTCTCCCTGCCCAGCTCTCCAGCCTGTCCAGGTCTCTCTGGGTGGCAGCGCAGTGTTCCTGCGTGTCAGCCATTCCTCCCAGCTTTGTATCATTGGGTACTTGCTGAGGGTGGATGCTATTACCTCATCAAGGTCGTCAATGAAGATATTGAACAGGACTGGACCCAACACCGAGCCCTGGGGAACACTGCTAGTCACAGGCCTCCAGCCAGACTCTGCTCCACTGATCACCACCCTCCAAGCTTGGCCTGACAGCCAGTTCTCAACCCACCTCACTGTCCACTCATCTATCCCATGCTCTCTCAGCTTTGCTATCAGGATGTCATGGGAGACAGCATGGAAAGTGACATGTCCTAGGGAACTGCTTTGGCAGGGGGGTTGGACCCAGTGACCTCTTGAGGTCCCTTCCAACCCCTATGCTTCTGTGATTCTGTGACTTTTATATTTTGATCTGTTGGGTAATGATGCTTCACTTTTTAAAGAAATACTGAATGTTTACTTAAACTACATTTCAGAGTGGTAGCATTTTGGAAATTGGAGCGATAGTCAACCAGCATTTTTCAGTAAATCTACTCCTAGGCCTCTATCAAATCTGGCTGGAATAGAACATACAGTTCAAAAGTTTAATGCGAGAGTCCAATTGCATAAAGAAACTGGACTAAAAATTGCTTCACATCAGCTCAGAAGTCCACATTCTGCCTTACTGCCAGAGCAGTAATAGGAAATAGAAAAGCAGTCACAGTCTTTCTGTGTTGAACAGTAACATTGTGGAACATGAGGAACAACTTCAGAACGTGTAACTACCATTTGCCTTTTTGAAGGGAGATTGCAGTTTAAAATTATATACCCTTATTTATTATACAGTCATGTCCTTCACTGACAAGACAGATTTTGTCTTATTTGTATCCACCAAGACTAATGAGTCACCTACTCACCCCTACTTCACTCTTAAAAGAAAACATAATGGAGTAAAGTTGCTAGCGACCTTGTTTTTATTTAGGAGCACATAAAAAAACCTTATGCCACAGCTTTGATTGACTGGAATGATACCCATATTAAACTTTAACAGTATTTTTTTTTAAACAGTAAACAAATGTACATTCATCTGTGTGCAAGACCAACACTCTCAATAACACAATTACACTACAGAAAAATGAAATGTTTTAAGTATATAGCTGCAAAACCCTTCATATTTTTGGTATATAACCAGTATTTTTAAGAATTAGTCTACTGAAGCCATTTCACATGTGGTAAACACTGAAAACAACCTGTGGCAAAGTGACTGTAATTATAGTTGCACTGGCTCTGAAGGCGACTAAGAGCTCTACTTAAAAATACAACTCAGAAGCTGTGTCTTTTGCAACTTACATCTGAAAGGAATTACCTAACTTTATCAAGTAAGTTATTAATAATCAGCCACTTCAACTTACAAAAGTGGACAGTATTTTCATACGTTTGGGATAATTATAATTCAGTAATTTTTTCATGCCACAGATACAAATCACAAAAACTGCTGGGACTGGATGATTACTTTATATAACCCAAGTTCCACTGACTGACTAATGCTTCTCTCATCTTTTATAATTTTTTAAATTTTTTTTGATGAACGCTGCTGTTGTCAACCTCCTAGATTGTAAGGCGAGGGTATGAAAACTCCCAGGCCAGGATGAATCCTGAGTATTTTCCAACAATAAGCACTGAGCTCTGATGGACGACAGTCTCTCTCGCTACTCTGAAAGGATGATGATGAAGCACAGATGGAATATTTACAGTTTTTAGGATAAACTTACTAGCAGACCAGCTGTAACCATTTCTCTTTTTATAAAACCTGCTTTTTAATGTCACCTTTTCGTAGAAACATGTGGCAAAGCAAGTAAAACCATCCTTTTGGTAAACAAAAGAAGTTTTTGATAAAGATACATAAAAGACAGTTTTATCTGCTGGATGATACACAGGTACTCGCATACAATCATGTATACTAAACAACAAAAGAGAAGGTGTATTTGAATGTTACAGGTCTCATGTAAACACAATAAAAAAAAAAGGGTAATTCACTCCACCATGCCGTATTATTGCAGCATATATGATATAAAATAATTCAAATGCAGAAAACATCTGCTTATCTTGAAAACCAGGCAAAAGAGATCTCTTTGGAAATACAGTTAAATTAAAAAAAAAGCTTCTAGCCAAGATACGTGTTACATTTTCTTCAGCCCACAGAGGAAATTCACAGGGAGATTATAAACTCCTGAAAATAGAAGTTTATAATTAGGACAATGCCTTCATTACAGTGATATCAACGGAGCCACTGTAACACATACCACTGCATTAGTATTTTCTTTTTGTACAAGTTTACAGTAAGTATTTGAAGATACTGAAAAGGTTCATGTGCAGCTTTTCCATTAAGGGTATACCAGTTCAAAGTGATAAATACATTTCCTGAAATGTTTTAGAAAATGAGAAAACAGATTTGACCTAAATATGCCGCGTGCACACTAGATAACTGTGTATCAACTAAGGAGTCTTAAGTGCACTATGAACTGCAGACATAAATGGCTTTTGAAACGGCGTTATTTATTTGAATGCACGTGTTTGAGGAGTTGCTTCCAGTTTTGTCTGATCATCTCTTCTCAGAACAAGTTTCACCACTAAATTCTACATCTGGTGAAGCCTCTTCAAGAGATGGCTGAACATCAGGTACACAGACAGAAGATCCAGTGGTAGCTGTGTAAATAAATTAAAAAAAAAAAGTATTAGGTTTTACACTTAAAATACCTATGCTAAAAAGCACCAAAAGCAAGAAAAGTGCAGGGTTACCCAGCACAGAAACACACACAAAGCTGTACTGTATCTAACCAGATCAGACACGCAATGGGGTTTTGTTCTAGGGGCCCTTTAAACAGCACTGCCATTCGCAAGAGGTGTATCTGGCCAACAGCTCAGGCTAAACATGCTAGTGATTGAATGCATCATGTTATTGACAGCTGTAGTCAGAACCTGGTAACAGAGATCTGTCATACATGTTTAGAAAATATCTTAGAAATCGTGCCATTTAAATAAATATGCTTTGCTTGTCTTACTTGGTGATAGCTGCAAATCCCTTGCACTTCAAAATGAAACAAAACCCCACAAATTTTCAGGCCACAGAAATTCTTTGAAACACTTGACAGAGTATAACAAAGTAACTACTGGGACAATTTTACTGCTAAAACTACTTGTGCAATGTTGTTGGGTTCTTGCTGACCTGTAAAATGATCCCGCTTACAGCCAGGCAGTGCAGTATGTAAGAAGTAACCCACTCCTCAAAAGGACGTAATGAAGTTAGCCCTTCTGTACTTACATAAGTTTGGTTTCTCTATTGCTATTCTTTCAGGCAAAGTTTCAAGTGGTGTTGGTTGAATTCTTGCAGGGGTATATGTATTTAAAGAAATTTTTCTTCCTGACAGCGGAACCGTGTGAGTTGGAGAAGCTGGGGGGTGAGAGGGTGGGTGGGGAAAGAAAAGATACACATCGTTAGTAATAAAAAATACTGTCACCACAGCAAAACACCAACAATGACAACCACAGAGCTGCGTACGTGTCCAGCAACACAGCCGCCAGTTACACAACCTGCAGCTCAGCTGCTCAGTTTGACTCGAGTGTCAAAACTTCACAGCTAAACAGAGACAAATCTAAAAACGTTTTTTACTTCAGGAAGTGACACAACTTCACGCTGCCAACACAGTGAAGCGAAACTTCAGTGACGGGTGCCTTGCCAGAAGATGACTTCGAAGCATCCTAATACGTGGTGTATCTGACCTAACTGAAGCTGTTTCTGAAAACAAAGCACTAGAGTCACAATAAGAAGTCATCTTCCCAGAGACATGGCACATGGATAGAATGCAATTTGCATTTCAAGATCCCTTGGGCATTAAACATGCAGCATAATCTACTAAAAAAAAAAAAAGTATCTGCAAGGCAGCCCAGATGAAACTCCAATAATATTGAAAGAAGCAGAAAATAACAGTTTTAAGATGTAAAAGGCAACACTGTTTAAAAAAAAAACCAAAACATTCACTGTCATTCAGCTAACAGCATGTGGTGCTCAGCCACTGACTGGGGCTGAACCACCACAACAGCCCAGTGAAGTTCTTAATGTGAGGAAATAAACTAATTATGATTTCATTAAATCCTTAATTTACTGTACCAGTCAACGGAGACCTTATGCCAATGAATTATGGCAGTATCCATACCACAAAAGAGTACCGCAGAGATTAGTTTATGTACGTATTTTGTTTTTTTAAAGCAGTCTTACATTTTTTGTTAGCTCTAAGATACTAGAAAGATTAACCAGACAATATTTAACAACTGAAAATGAACAAATTTACAAATTAAAATCATTACATGTATCCTGTAGATTTTCTCTTGATGGAGCAGCAACGGAGGCAAGAAATTCATCCACCTGCTTCAGAGACAAGGAGTTGTGTAGAGTTTCCAAAGGGCAAATAGAAGGCACCATGGAATATAGTTCAAAACCTGAAATAAAAATAATTTAAAAAAAAAAAAGGAGAGATTTCCAAACATAAGAAAGGATTTCAGCTGTTGCATAGGCAAGAATTAATGCATTATAATAAGTACTTATTTTAAATAATCTCATGCAGACATAGTACTTTTGAAATCATGGACACTAAATATTATAGGACTTGGACCAAGATGTGCCAATTTCCAGAGTGTACTGAACTAAATGTACCATGTACCAACATACTGTGGGATACAAATCCCATGGCACATGAAGTAGTCTTCAAACATTACAACAGTGCTCTCCTCCCAAGCCAGTTCATGACACTAAGTTTGTCTTAGAGGAAAAGTAAGTCACTAAAAAACCCCCGGCAAACAACTCGGGAAATGGTAGTATTTCTCCTACTCATTCTCATACCTCCCACAACACTAAGTGACTCAATCACGGAAGTAAAATAGGATAGCTATGTTGTCAACTTTTAGAGACAAGAGCTAAAAATGCTGCAACTTCCAAGAAATAGTTTTGCAGAATTCACATTCTATCATCTTCAGTATTCTGTGAAAACAAACTATTGCCTTAAATACCAAACGACAACCAGTTAGAACTTTTGTACCTTGAGGTTACATGTTTAACTTTCTAAGACATTTTTACACCTACCTTTTTGCATTTAAAAACAGTACTTAAAAGACCTAAAGTTTCACATTAGAACAGGTAAGTATAGTAACCCAAAATCTAAAAAAATTATTGGACTTTGGTTGTCTACGTTAGTATTGATCATACACCAATCATGCATATCCATATTACTAACATACTAAAACCCATTTAAACATCTTGGCAAAAAAAGATAAATGGCAGTTTTCTAAAGTGAAGCCAGTTTGGTAACTCAATCAACAGCTCTTCATCCAATTGCATTTCAGAAGAAAATAAGTCCGTTAGCATTTTCAAAGTACACCTGTAACACTGTAACTTTGCAACTCAATATTGTAAGTTTACACTTGCTACATTTCTTTTAAGGTATTTAAATGAAGAAGCAATAGTGAGTGAAATAATGTTTAGAATTTCAGTTCAAGGTACGTTTATTAGAGATGGCATTATGACTGTGAACTGTTACCTCCCCAATGAGCATCAGTATTCCTGTGATATCCAGCGATCCCCATTCACTCCCCATTTAGTACTTTGCATAGAGAAGTAACTACGCAAAATTTCAACCCCTAAATGTCTGTATTTGTATTTAGAGTCACCTTGGGCATATTTAAATCTGCGGGACAGTTGCTTCAAATGTTCCATCAACTGAAGTGTACTTTTGTCAGCATCACTTATATTACAAATAAAATGTTGCATCTCATGGAAACTTGTTTTTCAGGTACAAAAGAAACGCCATCACATACTCAATTGATATTTTCCTAATAAAGGCAATAGCTGAGCTTCAGTGTAAGCACCAAGATGTTTGGCAGACATACTAATATCCTAAATAACTACGCATGCAAAGCGCAAACCCTTTCTTTGCATTACAATAAAATTCAAGGTTTATCTCTTTACCCTGGCAGAAAAATCACTGTCACTCTAGTGAGAATTATTTTTTAATTTTGCAAAGAACACAGTGGGACAATGTCAGGTTTTTAGTAACTACTACAACTGTAGTGCAGTGTTGCAGAAAAGCAGAAAGGAATTTCAAAATGCTCATTAAAAAAAAAAACCTTCACTTCTTGACTTCTTTCAGGAATTGCACCCCCCAATAGATTTCTGTTCAGTCTTGAAAATTTTGTTACTGCCCATATTGCAGCATGTTGTTCTAGTATCCTTGCATTTGCATAAATATGTTATGAGAAATAAATTTGAATCTTAATGATTAAGAAGCCTGACAGTATCCCTTTAATAAACGAAACAAAACAAAAGGAAGGAAGAAATTGTCTGTAAACTAGAGGCCTTTGAGTTTTGGCTATGTTTTGTCTTAAAGCACTGTCCCCCTCAAAAGGCAAGACAATGAAAGGGTTAACGCTGTATCTCAGAAAGCCACCCTGCTGTCTTACATTTAAAAGCTATAGAGACATACCACTGGAGCCTAGAAATTCCACAGAGGAAATGGACCAGCACCTAAAGAGGTGTGGGTGTTCTGCACAGAGGCCCAGAAAATAAGGTAAAGCACTGTCAGGAGATACTTGTTTCACCATGTTCCTTGAACTAAAGATGGGGGAGTAGTCTGAAATGAGTTAAGAGGGTGTGATAACAACATAAAAATAAGAAAAAAAAAGAGTGAAAGGGACAAGGAGAATCAAAATGATAGTCCTGGGGACAGACAAAACAACATCAATATGTTCTTATGTTAGTATAGAACCCTCAGAAACCTGCAATATACTTCGGTTTCATAGGATTTCATACAGCATGCATTAATCTTGTAAAAGATGTGTGGCAAACTGCTGCATTAAATCAATGAGAACATTCACAGCATTCATCAAAGCAGTTTAGATTCTTTTTTAGAGAACGCAGTCACAGAAAGGTAGTGCTAAATGGAACAGACAGTAGTATTATTAGACAGACTCAAATGCAGTTCTTACTTTCTGGTACTTTGGAATCATTATTTGGTTTGAGTCTAAAGATAAAAAAGTGGACTCCTAACTTTCCTGTTTGAAATAGGACACCAGAACGGGCTTTTTAGATGAAACACAGTCGTAATGGTATTAATTCACAGCCTTGCCATAGCAGTTTCCCTCCAAGAAGCACTGCAGTGCAAAAAGTCACTGTGGATTCCAAATGAATATAAATAACTACTACTTTGCTTCTCAGCAAACAAAAATTTGGTCTTTTTTTAAACTTTGTGTCTAAGGAAACACCTTTTGAATCTAACATGAAAAGGACGATGATTTCCACTGCAGTTTCAGTAGTATCACCATCACTGTACTCAGCAGCAGTCCATGCACATTTTAAAATGGCAATTAAGAAATCTGGAAAAGCTACATTAAGATCCAGTGGGTGTTGAAGATTAAGTCTGGCTTTCATGAACAGGATACAGTCTGGCTCTATTTAATCATGTAGAAAGCTAGGCACTGTATTGCTGAGGAAGAGAAAGACATAGCTCTGTCCTGTGCGTTAAACCAGACTTTTTTTTTTAACTAAGGTAGACTGAAGACAAATTAACTCTCACTCTTGAAGCTCAAGAGGTCAATGTAAGCAACAGGCAGCTCTCTTGCTGTGATTTTTAGTGCAATATTTAAGCAATTTGCACATCTGATGAACAGAGAAGTATGATAAGGTAAAATAAATTTTTGTCTGATGATAAATACAGCAATTTATCAGGAATGGAACCAAAGCTTCTGCTTTAGTTTTTTTAATTTAGCATCACTTGAAGAAGATAGTCATAATCTCCAGTTGTCAATTCAGTGATTTATTTAGAATCAGGAAGCTCAGGGAAAGAGCTCAGCAGGAGAAAGAAAAAGAAGAAGCTGCAGCTATCAAGAAGTGTACGCCCAGGAACGATCAGATTTAATTCTGGTTTTATTCTGTACCATACAGTCTTATCACTCAAGAAACTAGGGACAGTAATTTATTACAGAGATCTTGATTAACAGTAGCACTTTTTCTCAAGGATTTTTCCAAGGAATTGATTTTGATGTTGTATTTATACTAATGAATGGTAAAGAAAGGATTCGGGATAGCTAATGATTACAAATATATTTGGAGTTGTACTTGGAAGTTAGGAATGACAGACGGCTGGATGATACTGTACACCCCAAATTGGAAATAAAAATAAAAGGGATGAAGCAAGGAACCTTTTGTTTTCGTTTTTGTTTTTAAAATAAAAGCAAAACGTACCATTGGTTGGGTGTCGAGCAAATGAGATAGAAAACCTTTTAACAGCAGAACCGCGTGTGGTGTCTGAGAAAGAGAAAAACAGGTACCTGAAATTTGTAACAGCTACCAAAAGAGGGACATTTTAAAAAAGGAAAGGAAGAAGAAAGAAAAAAAGATGAGCAGGTATTAGAACTGAGTGGCATGCACAAGGGACAAAGGAAAAGGGCTAAAATCTAAATAGAGGTTAAAAAGAAGAAAATTTGGATTGTTGGTGACTACAAGATGTGTAATGAAGTGTATGAGAACAAGCAGAATGAGCTGGTGATTCTGGCACACAAGGTTACATCATGTCAGAGTCGAACACTGAATACTGAATTGGGGGCAAGGGGAATCAGCACGTATACTGTTTCACCTCAGAGTTATAAAGCTGTGCTTTGGCATCTTTACATTCTGATGGGAGCGTTTCTTGTCTACCCCAGACTATCCAAATCTGAGGATCTCCTGTTCCTTTATAATTCAAACCCCACTGAAAAAAAGGTCAGGAATCCTAAAATTTTCACCATCAGTATTTAAGTTATTAGGTTACAATTCCTTTCATTCCTTGTATATGCTCCAAGCAATTAATTTTGTTTCAAGATCACTAGGTAATGATAAAACCTGAAGTTTGAAATGAGAAAAGGATTTCAAAACCGAATTTTTGGTTTGCTTAAAAAATGCACTTGCTAAAATCTCCTGGCATATATCACAAGTCTGTGAGCTGGTGTTCAAGACAGAAACTAGAATTAACTATGCTACTGAGTTACACATAAGCAAGCTACAGGCAAAAAAAGAGGCAATAGAAACTCATACAATTAATACTAAGGCAAAGGATTCTAGGATTCCATTAAAATCAGTAATCTATCTTCAGAAGTTTAATGTGGCACATGGGTTTGTGCGTGCATGTGCGAGAGTGTGCACATACCATCTATGAAGCCAGAAGAAGTCAGCTTTTTACGATGAGTACGAGCATAATCCTGTAGGTTAGGTGCACTTGAAGAGCCCCCGAGCACTGAGGCGCTAAACAGGCCCGCACAGTGAGACCCTGATGGGAGTTAGAGAAAATACATACAAACAACCAGGTGTTCGTCCATTCACATTGGGGATGCATGCAGCATGCAAGCACATGGCTCTTACCACACAAAAGGCAGCTTTTGGCAGTGCCTGGGACAGGTTCACAATATGCTTGTAATGTCAGAGTGGTACTTGTAGGCTGAAACTATCATAATTTACTGTGCTTCTACTCATGACACAGCACCCTCTGCTATTTGTGCAAAGAGAGGGCTGGCTTTAACAAAGTGAGTTCTTGTCCTGTTTTCACTTTTGGTAAAGAAAAGTTACCAGTTAGCATCAATGTAAACATCACAAAAACAACAAAACAGAAACCAAGATGATGAGGATGATGATGTGAAAGTCGTGTCGTTTAAAACCCGCAATTCTGAAACAAATACAAACTGGAAAAATAATGCTCACTGCTTTCATCCAAATCAACCTTTGAGATGACAGGCTGTAATGATGCTGTCCGCTGACTTAATATGGAAATATTTCTCTTCTAACCCCAACGGAATGTCAACCAAATTGAGAACACTCTAACTGGTATTTCAGCTACCAACATTGGCAGTCCTACAAACTAGAAAAAACGGGAGAGTTCCATCAACTCTAGCTGGACTTCCTCTGCTAAGACTTTGTATATCTCCATGCAAGTGAGAGACGTTTTTGCAACTCATGCATTCCTACCACCACAATGGGAGTTTTAAATCACTGAAAGCCACAGACATAACAACAATTTTTATAATCATCAACCACAAGTGAAACTTACACACAACAGTGAATAAAATGGAAAAAAAGTTACCATTTTTTCCCTTTACTTTCTACTCCTGATTAAAAGGAGAAGTGGTATTTCACTCAGAACTGATCTCTTACAATTTACATAAGCAGCAGCACTTTTTTTTTTTTTTGGAATCAACTATCTATCCAGTGATTCTTCCTTTCATCATTTTTAATAACCCTGTAAGGGGAAACATTACTAGCACATGTGACCAATCACAGCCAAAATAAATTGGTGCCTGGTCTGTGGCAAAAGCCTTTCACACCAAATGTAATACCTTAAATCTATGCACAGAAATACATCAGCTTCCACAAGCCATATTGTATCACACATTGGCAAAAGAAAAGTTGTTTAACTTTGGCAAGCACACAATGAAAGACATGACTTTGATAAACAAGAGCACCTGATGTATGCATTTTACTAAGGGGAAAATATAATAGGGAGAAAAGTATCACAGAAGAGCAGACGTACAAAAAATACATATGGTTACAAAGAAAGGAAAAGCTACTTCTAAGTTTATGCATCTAGCTTACACATTTTCTAGACTTCATTTTTCCCATGAAAAGACACACAGAAAAAAATGCAATATTGATTTACAGTAGAGCAAGATTTCCTATTTTTGCTTATCAGTCATACGTATGCCTGTTTCAGAGAAGCAACAGAAAAGCACTACTTGAGTTAAAAGAATTTGAAACAACTCACTGAATTATAGTATTCTAATGCTGAAAGGAAGAAACTGATTTTAGGAGAGGGAATGTGTGCAAAAACCCTGGTGTTATCAAGAAACTTGAAATTTGTTTCCCATCCCCCTCCCCTTGGTAAAACACCTTCCACTCCACCAACTGCCCATAGTAGGAAACATTAATTCTGAAGAAAAGTATTTAAACAGTTCCCAGTGCAGACCATTAAATCCAAAAGATTCTTGCAAAAGTCCAAAATTCAGTCGTGAAGTACATTATCTTAAAAAGTTTGATTTATGCTAAAAATAATCCTGTGTACCTGTTGCAAGCTGTACAGAGTCAGTAGTGGGAACGGTCTCAAATATTTTGCTCTTTTCAGTTGTAATTTATTTAAAACTTTTGCTGCAGAAAAACTGTCCAGTTTATAGGCAGACACTCAGCATATATTACTGGCAACAAATACTATTGAACCCTGTTAAACATAAAAGCTATTCAAAGAATGTACAACTGTGCAGAACAAGGGGCAGATGAAAAGCTTCTAACATCAAATAAAATGTCGATTGCAGGCACATACCTAGACCACTCTGTTTTTGTTCCAGAATAGTTCTTGGCGTTCGTAAGTTACTATTGCTTTCTGATAGGACCTGGATGCAAAAAACAGAAAAATAAGGGAAAGTAGAACAGCAGCATGAATTGTCCATTTAAGTTGATACAGCAGCCTGTTTCAGACAGACAAGTGTTAATAAGCTGTATGATAAGTGTTAGTAAAAATATGTAAAGGAAACATGAAAGATCATGCAATATCCCCTTCTGAAGGGAGTCCATTTCACATATGAGTTCCTTGCAATGAAGTGGTGCAAAGCAAGCATTCAGAATGAGGAAGGACACAAACCAAGACAGATATGAGAACAGACATTTGAGATTTTATTTCATTTTACCAAATGCACTCTCCTAAACTGCGCCTGTATTGAAAAAAGGAGGGGAGGGAAGGAAAGACAGACAGGCTATTGAGGACACCACACAATCACTGATCCATGCACGGGCTCAATCAGTGTAATCTTCAGATGCTCACGCAGCCTTTACTGATACAAACTTTTCCTATGTAAACAGTTTTAGAATTTTTCACAACAAAAAGAAATTATGAAAATTTTCAAAGAAAAAAGGATATGGTTAACAGAACACCATCCATTGTCACACATGTGAACAGTATCTTGACATCCTAAACAGTCTTTGGATGTTCACTGGTACTTCAAAAAAATTTAGTGTTTGTTTCCCCCCGCCCCGATTCCCCAATCCCTCCCTGCCTCCCCCTCCAAGAATTTAGAAAAATCTTCAAAATATTGTACAAGCCAATGGATGATGTACTGTGTTGGGAGTTTCAGATACCTCTGGGTACAGAAGGCAAGAATTATTAGTGCTAGAGTTTGTTCCCTGCTATAGTTAATACCAGGCCACTGAAAATATGATATATGCAAAACAAGTTTTGAATAGCAATATGGAATATCAAATAAATTATTTTTAATGGTATTGGTTGCAATTATTAAAAAAAAAGTTTTTCAATTTACCTACCACCCAATTAAGCAATGCTGTTTTTAAAGTCTTAAAGGACAACTAAACCAAAGCAGAAATCTGTTTCATTAGGCAGTAGACTAAGTCTTTTTTACTGTGGTAACATTTGCAGTTCCTATAAAGAAACCAAATTTTAGGAAAGCCTGTAACACATTCAGTGGAAAAACATGCACTTGCTCTTTTTCCCCCAAACATTCTCGGGAAGCAATTTTAAGAAGTGGAAGAATTTGCTTCAAACATAATCCATAACAAGGGATTAGATGTCCTTAAAGACAGTGGGTTGTTGCTTGGAATGCATAATAATGTTTAATGAAGTAAAGTTTAAAAACCTGTTGCCATGAGCCAAAAATACTGGATGTGAAAGCCAGTGATTTAGGGGAGACAGGGGAAGAAGTGATTTGTTCCCCTGATCTGCGTCTTCGACGCCCAGTACCCACACCACTGGTGTAATGCAGCCAGGTACCAATACACTCTGGGCTAGACACACTCAGGGGGCTCTCTTCCTGGAAGTGAGAAAGGGGGCAAAAAACAGCAAAGCATGCAAAGTTAGATTCAACAGAGCCAAATGAACAGAAAAGAAAAAAACCCAATCTGCTTGCACCCTTTTATATACTGCTTTTAAAACTATTAAACAGTGAATAGGGAAGAGTAAGATCACACTGTTAGGAAGTTATCAGTTGCACTTATATCTTTTCATCCAATTTTATCTTTCAATACAATACTCCAATAAAATTTCTGATAAGACTATTAGGTATGAGAGAAAAGTAATTATCAATAACTGACTCACCTTTGAAAAAATTTCCCACATGTTGGAAACAGAACATCTGTTATCCTTGACACACTGTTTAATAGTTTTCACCCTCTAAGTGCATTAAATCTTCCTATTTATTACTTAATAGCTTTCATTTCTAGTCTGTCACCTTATTTAAAAGATTCTCATTTTTAGAATTGCCTTTGAGACTTTATAGCTGACTCACTAGTAGTAGCACCAACCTGACCGGTAGTTGTTTTCCAGCCTTAAAAAGTCCTCAAAATTATCTGATGCTGGACACCTATTGAGACTTCAGGGGAGGACAGTGTCAGGCTAAGAGTCTCCCATGCCCTAAATCTTTATGGATCATTAGCAATCAACATTTTTAGCAATACAGAATTTGATCCCCAATGCTGGTGAGTTGTACTTCCTTGTATGATCTTTGGTTTTGTGACTCAATCACAGTTGCAATCCTTCTGTAAATATTGCTGACTACACCCCAGATTGAAACTTCCATATTATCTCACACCTGACAGTGTCCTTCAGATTAATGGACATAGGTGAAGAGAGAATTGCCCTATGGGGGGAAGGGAAAGGTTCAAGGCAGTTGCAGTTTAAGTTGCAATGACTTTTTTTTTTTTTTTAAACACTTCAAAATACTATTTGGTTTAAATATTCCAAACTCTGATTTTGCAGATTTCAGTAGGCCAGATGAAACTTTCAATTCTACTTTTTGAAAAAAAAAAAGGTTTGTAGTGTATGTTTTTTTTAGATTGGCTATTTTCTTTCAGCAAAGAAACAAGCACTGAATGCTGAAACACATTGCATCTGAACATATCTGCCGAGTCAAAATCGAACAATTTCTGTTGATATCTTTTGAAAGTAACTTCTAAATAGTTTGTGAAAATGAAAATGGTTAAAAGTTTGAAGTAATAGTCTATTACGTTGTGTGTACGTGAACTCATAACTAGGAGGGGAGTTTGCATGATCATAGTGGAAACAGCTTTTAAAAATCAAAAATACTGATGTGAACACTTGTTT
Organism: Hypotaenidia okinawae; assembly: GCA_027925045.1. Classification (NCBI taxonomy): domain Eukaryota; kingdom Metazoa; phylum Chordata; class Aves; order Gruiformes; family Rallidae; genus Hypotaenidia; species Hypotaenidia okinawae. The sequence goes on along the minus strand of BSDF01000005.1, from coordinate 35,284,178 downwards.
ATGAAAAAACTTGGAAATAGAAAATGTAAGACATTCACATTTATTATCTCTGTTAATTTATGGAAGTCTTGTGAAGTTATACAGATGTCCTTATAGTAAGGAACCATGCATCTTTTTCTCTCCACACTACCAATAACCAAGTTACTTGCAAATCTGTAGTACTTTCATTGCATACAGACAGCCCATTCCCAACACAAACATGAAAGGAAAAGCTTTTGGTGTGAATCTTCATTTCTGATGGCTTTAAGCAACTGAAAATGAGGCAATAAGAAGCTGTTAGTCTGCTTCTAGCATTAATATCACAGAAGTGCCACTATGCACCATCTGAAGTTTTGCCACTCAATGGTAGAAATGGTATCAGTGATACTGATGTGCACCCGCGCCCCTCCCGTCCCCCTTCCCCCACCTCTGTGACATTAAAGCCATATCTTTGAAGCACACCTAAATGGCCTTCAGGACAGAAGACTAGGCTGTTCAAGATGTTATCTAAAGAATTAACACAAACCCCACCCACTTAAAAAAAAGCTTCCAGTTTATTCTCTTACCTTCAGATGCTTGACAAGTGGAGTCAGTTTCACCCCACGCAAAAGCAAATACAGCAGAAGACATGTCTTTCACCTCCTGTACTTCCCCTACCACCCCCAATCCCTCTGTTCCCTCTCAGCATGATCACCCTGAAGGTTTGCTTATTTCCCAGTAACAGCTGTCTTGCAAGGATGAATACAAAAGCAATGTATGTTAGTTTGAAGATGAAGGTTTAGAAAAATTCTTCATGTTCAAATACTGGCTTTTCTAGAACAGCTTAAAAAGAAAAAAAGGAAATAAGTCTTATCACAAATTAATAACTCGTTCAAAAAGAAAAAAAAGTTCCTTCAGACAAATTACTGCCATGGAGGATTTCCCATGGAGCAGCCCTTTTGCCAGAGAGAACATCACTGTGGTTCTGTGTAACCAAAAGCAGAATTAAATTTGGTTTTGTTTTGTTACAAGTAAGCAAATGTTATTCTAGGTGAAAGACATTAGCTGGAACATAAAGACTTACTTCAACAGAACCAATCTTCCTGGATCTTGGGAGGGGTGACTTTCTGTGTATGTGAATTGGGTCTGATACCATTGGCTTGAACATCACTACTGACCGATCCGTTTCATCTCTTTTAGGAGCATGTGCCTCCTCATCACTGTCATTTCTATGAGAGGTTTTCTTCGAGCCTTCATTCTACAAAAAAACCTTAATTAATTTTCATTAATTGGAACATAATTTTCATTAATTAAACATAATGTAATTACATGTGGCTGATACTAAGATTGGTGGGAGTGTTGATCTGCCAGAGGGTAGACAGGCTCCACAGAGGGAGCTGGACAGGCTGGAGACTAATCGCATGATGTTCAACAAAGCCAAGTGCCAGGCCCTGCACTCGGTCACAACAAGCCCACAGAAAGCTACAGGCTTGGAGAGCAGTGGCTCAAGAGCTGCCTGGAAGAGAGACACCCAGGGGTGTTGATCAAGAGATGGCTGAATATAAACCAGCAGTGTGCCCAGGTGGTGAAGAAGGCCAATGGCATCCTGGCCTGCATCAGAACAACATGGCCAGCTGGAGTAGGGGAAGTGATCCTTCCCCTGTACCCAGCGCTGGTGAGGCCGCACCTGGAGAGCTGCGTTCAGTTTTGGGCCGTCTGTACTACCACAAGGACATCGAGCTGCTTGAGTGTGTCCAGAGAAGGGCTGTAAAGCTGGTGAAGGGTTTGGAAGACAAATCTTGTGAGGAGTGGCTGAGGGAGCTGGGAGTGTTTGTTTAGTCTAGAGAAAAGGAGACTGAGGGGAGACCTCATCGCTCTCTACAACTACCTAAAAGGTGGTTGTAGTGAGATGGGGGTTGGTCTCTTCTCCCTGGTAACTAGTGATAAGACAAGTGGAAACAGTCTTAAATTGTGTCAGGGGAAGTCGAGGTTGGATATCAGGAAAAATTTCTTTACTGAAAGGACTGTTAGATACTGGAACAGGCTGCTCAGTTTGGTGAGCCACGATCCCTGGAGGTGCTTAGAAGAGCAGAAGTTGTACTTGGTGATATGGTCTAGTGTTGGACCTAGTAGGACTGGATAGATGGTTGGACTCGATGATCTTGAAGGTCTTTTCCAACTGAAACCATCCTAGGATTCTATGGTTCAATTTAGCTGCACACTTCACAACATGAAGACAGAAGTGTCTGTTAAATAAATCTTCTGTGTAAACATAAAGGAAGCTGATTTAAAGAAAACAACAATGTAAATCACTTACTATTGAACAAATTGCTCTAAACTTTAACAATCTATTTGTATGTGCTCTTAAACAGCCACTGCATATGCCAGTGTAGTCCTAATTACCAGCCAACACATCTGATTCCAGTTTTAGGTTGACATAGTAATAAAATGCTAGCTCTGTAAGTGTGGCAAATGCATCCCCTGACAAAGCCCATAAGAAAACCTTCCCTCCAGTTTGAATGATGCCCCCATGGCAGTGGCCATCTCAGTTGACAGGTTACAAAGCTGGAGTCTTTGGCCAGTGGGAGTGCTACACAACCGTATATGACCACCTGTTAGATTCAAATCGGATGTAGAGTCTTGCAAGAGAGCTATTTTGTCTCCTTCAGAGCAGTTGGAAGCTCTCCCTGTGGCCTGGGATGCCACCTATGGTTCATCTGTACATAGTGAGCGACCTCACCTTACGTGGGTGTGTGATTTCCCACAGTTTGGGTTATCAACAATACACCTTAGGAGCTGTTCGATCAATACTGTAGTACTGGCATCCTGACTTGACACCCTGAACCTGCGGTAATGTCTGTTGGAACCTCAGAGGGGTTTACATTAGTTTGACTTTTTTCCTTCCATCTGGTAAAAATAAATGAGCAAATGTCTTTTCTTTTTTTCCCCCAGTTTGTTAACTGGCCCGGCCTGGTTTATGAGGCTCTGTGGCAAGAAGTCAATGGAGTAATTCCAGCCAAGCTTTGCTTTCCTTCAGCTCTTAAACAGCAGGCGGTGACTCCACACGCCTGCCCATACATCTCTGAAAAAAATCCTTTGTCAACAAACTGTATACATAAACACGCCAAACCAACTTACCTTCTTAAGTATTTCTCAGTTGCCAGAATATCACTGATGTGGCACTGATGTTGATAACACTTTTCTTACCATTATTTCATATTGCTAGTAATTTTTTTTGGCACAGCCATAGAAGGTCCAAATTATCTGTGTGCATTACCTCAGTATTCAGTAACAATGAAATACATTGGAACTGCCTATACTTCAGTAGCTGTTATTCTACAAAAATAAGAATGACATTTGTAATTTTTACCTAACAAATTCCTAGTACCATTTTAAGTATGTCCGTATCCAGAAAACTTCTGCTTTAAAGAAAGACATAATTATTACCTCTCTAGAGGCCGGTCTATATCCATATCCAGCAGGTAAATTTTTATCTTCCTCACAGCCTTTGGCTCCTGGACTGAAGTGTAGCTCTACATGAAAACGTTCCTCTGAAGAAAGTTCCTGAAGGAAAATGATTAAATAAGTTTAGACTTTAACAGATAGCTTAGCACTACTCTCTTCTGAAAATACTTATCCATTCTAAATACCTTGTTCGGATCCTCATAAAGCATGATAACAATCTGTGTCATGTAATTGAGTTCATTGACAACATTTAAATAATCCATAGCTCGTTTCCATTGTTCATCTTTTGATTCCTTATGAAGAAAAAAAATAAATCAACAAATAAAATTCCTTGACTTTTTAAAAAGACTGCTGGTTTCCCTTTTCCCCGTTTACATGGATTTTACATTCACTGCAGAACTACAAAGCTTTTAAAAGCCAAGGAAAAAACAAAAAAGTGACTTAAAAGTACCCATCAACTGATGAAAAGTGGAGGTCAGAAGTTTTCAGACTCTATTTTAGTACATCTTTTGTGTTCTTTCACCAATGATGATAATCGTTGTGTAGACAGAGGCAACATTTTAAAATCCCCTGTTGGGAATTGTTAATTTTGCAATGAACACTAATTTAAACTAGTATACTGTGGAAAATGTTTCCAGATACCACTCTACCAGTCAAATAGTAAACAAAGGCTTTCAGTACACAGAGGAAAAACAACAATCACATCCCAAGCTATTTAAAATTTCTATTCACTTCTTCCCGTGCCCTAGAAAAAAAGACATTAAATAATTACCTTTAAAGGAAACTTAAAAATTTACCAGTCTAGAACTAGAAGTGTATCTGCTGTAGTGTGTGTTACAGAGGTCTAGGATTAAAACTACATTTACTATCAGTGAGTTTAGTTATCTATTACCAGAAGCAAGGATGTCAATACAATAATTTCAAAATTTAGTACAGTAATCAAGCTGTATCTTAGAAGTAGCCATCTAGGCTTTGTGTGCTGCATTTATGGTTTCCAAGAGCGCGGTCAAGGTGATTTATCAATATGGAGACCTTGTATTTTTCTGTCTTGGTGACTAAGAGATGGAGAATAGTGCATCATGTTCAAGGTATTCTAGGACAGTATAGGAAACTAGGACAATCCACTGAACAGGATAAACTTTGCACTACATACCCTTCTTGAAGTCAGGTAGGGAGGTCTTGACAGTATGCCAACAGTAAAAAATAATAAGCCAGTCTAGACTTGAATTCAAGAGAACCCTTAATGTTAACTTGAAGAAAAAGTATTGGAATAATCATAGCTGACAACTTAAGATGAAAAGAATTGATGATCTGTCCTTTTCAAGTATCTTTGAGATCACAACATATAACACATCAACAGAACTGAGAATTCTTTTAAAGGGCGTGGTGATTTTCACCAATGTGCACACCAGCAACATGAAATATATTCCTGCATATATAATAGCAAACCAAATGTTTGAAACAGTGTGAAATTTTTCTTAAGTGGCTTTCAGATGTAAGTTTTCGGTTGATACAATTTTAGTAAGATCGAGTTCCGTTGGTTCCTCTCAAAATACCAGAGCTTAACAGAAAAAACATTCAACTTACATCACATAAGGCACCATAACGAAGGGTGGATAACAGGGAATGGACATGACTCTCACTGGTGAAATACAGCCGTGTACGAACGTGGCGTTCAGGGGACATAACACCCCTGGAATAACTTGAAAGAAGAAAGTATCTTATTAGACCATAATGAGATGTGTCCTTATTTTAGAAATAGCTGTCAACAATTAAAGAAATCGTACTGCTTAAATTACTACAAGAAGATGTTTCAAATATGAAAGCTATGGAGTGTATCTCTATGAAGTCACCTCCATGTAAACGTGTAAAAAAGTAAGACTTACAGAGGGTGAAGCTTATTTACAGTATCATCATCTTGAGTTCTCTGAAGGTCAGAACGGATTTTTCTAACTAGTGGAGTACAGTAACCTTTGGCAATCTCTAGTTTCTCAGCCTTAGAAATACCGTATTCCTGTGTGAGAAGAAACTGACTTTTAAAATGCAGTTAAAGATTGAGATGCCTTCTAATTCAAATCTTGTATTAAAGCCAATTTGTCATCTCTTAGTTTTTTTGGTTTGTTGATTACGTGTGTGTCTGCATTTTCACTCATTCTTCTCTAACACTATCCAAAATTCAACCTTAACAGGCTCACAATACGTACTTAGTTATCACTGCTCTTTTTCTCCTCCCTGTCAGGGAATTTGAGACACATACAACAGCTCTATTACAACAGTGCTCTGTAACTTTAGGAAAGCTTTAGCCTGTTCTGTCCTGTTACCACAACGCGGTTTAAATGTCCTGCAGCTGACAACAGTTTAGAGCTAAACCTGAGCTGAACAGCCTGTAGTATATGGAAGTTTAACTTGTCTGCTTCTGGCCTGAAATTCTGTACAACGTGTACATTATTAGCAGGGAGTGTTACCATTTTAAAGTCGCAGAAAAGTCTTTTTAAATTTAAAATGCTGAAAACAAGTGAAGTTAGATAGATTAGGACTAACAGTGTCATTTGCAAAGTGTCTGTATATGACATTTCCAGAAGCAGGAAGAATAAAGTTAAATGCTATTTCAGAATACAGTTGTTCACATGGACTCCATCTATGAAGAATAGATGGGGTGAAGCATTTGATTTTAATACACTGCAGTACAGGAAGTACACATGGTCACTGCTTAAACTGGTAAGAAAAAAAATCACTTTGAAAACATTTTAATTAATTATGAATACAAAAAAACCTGGCTTGCTACCTAAAAGTAAGAAGCAACGTTAAAAGCTCTTACTACTGCAAAATACAGGAACCTTCAACAGAAGTGGCACAGCAGACTTTTTCACAACATTTGAAAAAGGATTTATTTAGCTATATAATAACTAACAATGCTTACCTGAGGTATCACAATGTCAGCTAAAGCCTTTGAAAGCCTGTACAATTCCATTGTGTTTTCTAATTTTAACGAGCCATTGTGCTGCACATCATATTTTATACAGTCGTAAATATCAGGAATTTTGCTAATATCATATCTTCCATTTTTTGTTTTGAAGTCTTTTTCCAGCTTGGCCCACCTGCGCAGCATCAGTTCTAGTGTCTCACTGTGGTACAGCTGAATATCTGGATAGACACATCTCTCGTAAGTCATCAACGCCACCCAAGTATCAAAAGGGAAATTTTAATTACATGACAGTAAAGCTGACTACAGAGGGATAAAAGGGGTCAAATAAGTTAACCACATCACTTCTTAGAACAGGGAACAGATATGCATATGGTTAATGTTAACGCTGAAAGCATCATAGCCACGCCGCTACATCAAGACAGAAAGTGTTTCTGCATGAATGCACCACTGGCCCTTTAGACAAAGCTACAACGCCAAGAATAAACTGTCCTGCAGCAGAGATCAAAAAAACAACAAAAAGAAGCTGTAAGGAAATTCTAGGAAGGAGGATAAAGAGTAGAACCTCTTTATTTTAGAACAGATCACACATCCCCTATGAGTCTCTCGTGCGTGTGTCAACAGCAAGAGCCAAAAGGTTGGTAGGAAGAATGGATTACCCCTTCCTAGGACAGGAGATCAGACCAAATTGATAAAGAACACTCACACTACATACAGGTGACACCTGTGATGCTCAGCTTCAGAAGAGAAGCTGTTTGCATGCTATACACTGCAGAGAACAATGCCAGAAAATATTCCAGTATTTAGCTACTAACAAAAACCCCACTCTCTTCACTTCCAGATCACGTTTTCCCACATCACTGTTTCCTCATGGTTAATACTGAACATCATGCTATGCAATACTACTACACATCATAACAGCAAGCAACAGATCTTCAGCAAAGATAAACAGGCACATTGTTATATTCAGGTAACTTGGCTATTATACCATCTGCTTTTCCTATTACTTTTGTGGACTACTGAGTTTCAAATAATTCAGTCACACGTTTGAGGACCAGACTGAATGTCTGAACAACACAAAGACCCCTTACCTAGAATATGACCACATGCTCCTCCTGCTTTTTGTCTAAAATTATGCTTATGGAATCAGACTGTGAAAACCTCTGGCCCTCTGTTCTCTCTCAAATGTAAACAAGAGAAACTAAAGATAACTTTAGAAATGTTTAAGTACCTGCAGATTTTGGATCTTCCATTCTTTGCCTGATCTGAGAAGTCAAGCTCTGGATCAAGGAATAGACCTTGTCACATGTTTTTACAGGATTTTTAATAACCTGCATTGATTTAATCAGTGAGATGCTTCCAGATGGAGTAAGCTGAAATTTGAGATAAACACAAAATTACCTAAACAAACTGACAAGATTTGAAAAAAACGGGGAGATAATATGGAACATATGAAAGGTCCCAAGTATTGGAGAAAAAGCATTCAAGCAGGTTGCTATTAATTTTTTAAACCATTTCTCAATTACATATTCCTTTTGAGGCATTAAGAAAATAAAGTATGTCAAAATGTAGTAAGATTTATTAGATATTCAAAGATGGTTAAGAAATTTCTAGGCCAACTACTTCTATACAGCGAACCTGAGTGACTTCAGGAGTTTCTAAAACTTAGGTTGTTCCAAGGCAGAAAAAGTTGGATGATGGTTAAAAGTTAGCACGCCATTAGCAAGTTCCCATACCTTCCTTTCAACTAACCAATGTTTTCAAAAACTTAAAATTCTGTAAGAGATGTTACTGTTAGGCTGTGTGCCTCACAAAATACTTTTGGTTCTGTAAAGTACCCTCCTTGGCATAACTGGAAGGAAGAACCAGGTCTGCAATCCTAACTGAAAAAAAAGTGTGTCTCATATATAGAGAGCTTTTTATTTCTGTTGGACTGCAGCACACAAACAAAAAGGAACCCTTTAAATGAACATATACCAAGAATATACAAGATGTCCATCAGAGCTGACTTACAGAAATTGTAGAAGCTACAAATTACCACTATTGAGTCCTACTACAATAGCCAATATCCATCTAAGTGAGATACAATTTAGCCATTTTCTTTCCCCAGAAACAATTATATTACACAATAATTTAAATAAAGAATCTGTATTTATATATTTGCCATTTCCCAACCTTGATCAAATGTATTGGATAATTTGGAAAACGGGTCCTGTACTAAGCCAGCATAAACTATAATAATATGCAATTTAGTGTGTTAACGAGACATTTCCTTTCACTGATTAGAAAGTACTCTACTGGTTTTCAGCTCCTCAATGTTCTTAGATTTTAAAAAAAAGGCCTTTAAGCAGATGAAATATTGAAACACCTGCAGGAGGCAAGCAATACACTTTGTAATGCCACACACTGTCAAAGTAAAGATTACAGAAAGTGTAAACAATATAGTTTAGTTTCCTGAATAATTTAATTTCTTGAATAAAAGTATTTTTAATCGAACAGCACAAAAGATTTATGAATCCAGTCTCCTCCTATTTCAAAGTTTGTAGCAGTTCTGATTACTTAAATTGCAAGACAGCTCAAAATATCTAGTATCACAATTAGTACAGCTTCCTTAGTAGTTCAAACTATTTGCAAGCACACAAATGTTTTTTCAAAATAAACAAACAAAATCTCTGCTCATTCCTTTTGCACGGGCATTTGTGTGGCTGTTTACTTCATTTCATCAGAAACTAATCATACACTAACCTTATCATAGTCGTCAGCAGTGAATTCTCTGTCTCTCTGGAGAATTTCATGGAGTCTTGCTTTAACACGATGCTGACAACTGCTTAAAGAATCACTGTCGCTGTCCAACAGACCATTCATATTAGCACTTTTTACCATCTGGACAAGAATAGGAGTCAGCTCTCCCTCTAATGCCAGTAGTCCCTGAAGCAAACAATACAAGTCATCAGGCAAAAACCAGATAAAGATGAGAATATAACAGTACCTTAAAAAACCCACCTAAAGTACAATTTTAAGATTGTATCACTTTCCTATAGATCAAACAGGACTTGGCAGACAGTGCATGTGTCTGCATGGAAATGGTCCCCCAAACACTGTGTGCAGGATTCCTATATTTGGCTCAACAGTGATGGTGACATATCATTGAGAAAGCTCCCCATCACCAGTTGAAGTGACCCTAGCATTTCAGTAGTGCCAACATTGCTCTTGCCAGGCCATAGCTGGCAAGGGGTCTTGGGTTGCAGGGGTGTGCACAGGTGCCTTCTCCCTGAGGCAGGGGGCAGGATCATCTTGACTGGAGGGGGAACATGCTTTGCTGAAGGGAAGGACTGAGTCACTAGACAGTAGCTATGGGGAGAGCTAGCAAACCCAATTGCATCTGGGAGAACAAATGGGAGACAGAGCAGAGGCAAAAACCCAATCCCTGTCTGGCACAGAAGAACAATCAAAGGCTACAGTTGAACAAGAGGGGAACGGAGACTTCCAAAATGGAGAAGTCTGGAAACATATGTGACTTTTCTGACAACTGAAGGCTCTGGGATAGGTAAGGAAGAAAATTGGGTTGTGTCTCAAGACCTAGGAAAACGTACAGATGGCTAAAATACCTCTGTACCAACACATGGGGCATAGGAGAAATAAGAAGTCTGAACACCTGCAGTGCTTTAAGTTTATTCAAGTTACAGAGATGTGGTGAAATAGTTCGTCTGAATGGTGTTCTGCTATAGCAAGATACAAGGCCTTTTGGAAGCCAGGGAGGCAAGGAGGCAGATAGAAAAGAGTAGCCTCAACACTGGGACCTTTGCTTTCAAACCAGGGACGAGCAAGTTGAGATCTTCTTTATATGCAGAGGACAAATAAGCACAGGGCAACATCATGGTGGAACTCTGCTACAGACTACCTGATTTAAAAGGGGAAACAGATGAAGCCTTTTTTGACACTACTAGATAAAGCCTCATGGTTACAGGCTCTGTTTTCAATGGAGGCCCTTAGCCGTTGGCACCTCATACACGGGCACTATTGCAGGGGACAAGCAATCCAGAGTTCTAGAAAACACCCAGGACAATTCTTTGACACAGGTTAGTGATGAAATATTGAACACAGGCATCTCCCTGGACCTGTTACTCAGATATGTCAGGAAAGTGGAGGTCAAAGGCAGCCTTGGTAATTGAAACCTGGTATTATGTATGTGCATAAATGATAAAAGCAAGACAAGAGAAAAACTGGACCCTCTCCAGAGGAAATGAGAGACCTGGTTATCCAGGATCTGGAGAAGGCTGAGATATTCATCAACTTAATTGCCTCAGTCTTCACCAGCAAGGCAAAAGTAGGGACTGCAAGAAGGAAGATCAACTGCAAGAAGGAGAAGAGCAGGTTTGAGAACATCTGAGAAACCTGTAGGTGAACAAGTCCATGGGACCCGATGACATGAATCCATGGGTCCTGAGCAAAGTGGCGGATGAAGTGGCTAAGCCACTCTTTGTATTACTTAAAAAGTTGTGGCAGTCCAGTGAAGTTCCCACTGACAGGAAAAAGGGATCGTAACTCCTGTTTTTGAAAAGGAAAAAAAAGGAAGACTAGGGGAACTACAGGCCAGTTGGTCTCACCTCTGTGCCAAGCAAGTACATCAAGCATGTCCTCCTGGAATCTGTGCTGAAGCATATGGAAAATAAGGAGGTGACTGGTGACAGCCAACATGGCTTCAGTAAGTGCAAATTATCCTCAACAAATTTGGTGGTCTTCTACAAGAGCATCACAACATTGGTGAATAAGGGAAGCACAAATTACATCATCTACCTGGACTTGTGCAAAGCATCTGACACTGTCCCACATGACATCCTTGTCTCTAAACTGGAGAGACATGGATTCAACAGATGGACCACTTGGTGGATAAGGAATTTGCTGGATGGTGACACTTGAAGAGTTGAGGTCAATGACTCAATGTCCAAATGGAGAACAGTGACAAGCAGTGTTCCTCAGGGACAGTAGGACTGAGTATATCCTCAGCAAGTATATTTGATGATGACACCAGGCTGTGTGGTGTGGTTGATATGCTGGAGGGAAAAGATGCCATCCAGAGGGACCTTGACAGGCTGCAGAGATGGGCCCACGAGAACTGCATGAAGTTTATCAAGGGCAAAGGCAAAGTCCTGCACGTAGGTCGGCACAATCCCAAGCAGAGCAACAGGCTGGATGGAGAATGGATTGAAAGCAGCCCTGAGGAGAAGGACTTGGGGGTGTTGACTGATGTAAAGCTCAACATGAGCCAGCAATGCACGCTTGCAGCCCAGAAAGCCAACCATATCCTGGGCTGCATCAAAAGAAGTGTGACCAGTAGGTCAAGGGAGGTGATTCTGCCTCTCTACTCTGCTCTCATGAGACCCCATCTGAAGTACTGCATCCATTTCTGTGGTGCCCAGTACAGGAAAGACATGGGCCTGCTGATTTGAGACCAGAGGAGGGCCATGAAAATGGTCAGAGGGCTGGAGCACCTCTCCAATGAAGACAGGCTGAGAGAATTTGGATTCTTCAGTCTGGAGAAGAAAAGGCTCCAGGGAGACCTTATTGTGGCCTTCCAGTAGCTGGAGGAGGCTTACAAAAAAGATGGGGAGTGACACAGCATAGTGACAGGACAAGGGGTAATTGTTTTAAACTAAACTAGGGTAGATCTTGGTTTAATATGAGGAAAAAATCTGCCTGCCCAGAGAAGCTGTGGCTGCCCCCTCCTTGGCAGTGGTCCAGGCCAGGTTGGATGCGCTTTGGGCAACCTGGTCTAGCACAGGGTGCCCTTGCCCCTGACAGGGGGTTGGAACTAGCTGATCTTTGAGGTCCCTTCCAACCAAACAATTCTATGACTTTCCTGGTTTTTACTGGAAAGGACCAAGGTGTACTTCTAGGGCTGTAAAATTAAAACCTGTCTGCATCCACCCAAAGAAATTAAAAATTATTTGGGTACATTTTTACACTGAACTAAATACTCTTCCAAAATATATTTCCTTTACTGCCTCATTACACACTGTTACACTGTGAACCCTAATAAACCATGAATCTCCCCAATCTTCAAAAGATAAAAACAAACTTGAAAGCATGAGAATTTTTAAAACTAAAACCAGAATATCACATTGTACCTTTGCAAAAGCTGCTGCAGTCATCTGAACTCTTCCCTCATCAGAAGCATAGATTTTGAGATCATGTCGGTAAGTGCTATGTAACCTAAGTAAACCACATCCAGGAAATCCAGCATAATCTCCTACCAAAACAAACACCTTGCTGAAACTCTCATTTTGCACTTGATTATCTTCAAAAGGGATTTATGGTATTCAACACATTTTTTAAAATGGTTTTTTTTTTTTACCTTGTCCACCTGGATACATACACCTGAAAGCCCTTCCAAGCTCCTCTGCTTGAACCCTGCCTGCAGGGGTCAATTCTCCTCCCCATTTTAGAACCAGAAGCAGGGATGGCTCATTTCTTCTATTATCTAATTGCACACAGAGAGAGGAGTTTAGTTGTGAGTAATATTATAAATCTCTGGGGTTTTGCATATGAACAAGAATATCTGGACTGTGCAGCGTTTCAGTAAAGTATCTTTTCAACATTATGAATTCTTGATGACATTTTAAGATTAAGTATGTACTGAACTGGAGAAGTAAATGAGCACTTAAACAGAGAAGCATGAAATAGCTAAATTACAGAGAAAACATAGCATGAAATCTGAAACAAAAAGTAAACTGAGACAGAAAAATTAAAACAAACTAGATGCTAAACACCCTACTGTAATCCCAGTCAATAACTATGGGTCAAGGACCAGAAAAAGGCTTATGAAAGTTTTAAAGACAGCAGTAAATTCTGAGTGGAATTTTCCCATCCCTGACACAAAACTGAATCAGTGAAGCTTCTTTTGACCCTACTTTTCTGTTATAAAAAAAGCAGTGTTAGAATACAAACTCACTACACAGTTTTAAGTGTACAGTTCAGCAGATCAAGAGACCCAGAATATCTGCCAACACAAATATTCATTCAAAACCACATATTCCTTTTAATGTCAAGGCATGTTATGCCATTAGTCCATGACTGCTTAAACACACAGGATATTAAGTGATTAGGTACAGAAGTAATACAATACCTTCCTCTTCACTGGAAGTCTTTGGGCAACCATGAGGAAGATATGTTAACTGAACTTTGCGATTTATGCCTGAAAAGTGCCCGTACCTGAGGTACAAAGAAGGAAGAGCAAGAGGAGAAGAGGGAGAGAAACGTTTAAAATACTTTCCTCCAAACCTGCTATAATAATCCAATTCAACAGGCTGAGAATGACTACAGAAATACCAACCATTCCATAATGAAACATTTAAAAATACCATCCACTACTTTTTTTCTGAACATACAAATGAAAAAAAAAATCAAGCACCTTTGCAGATTGCACAAGTAATCAGACCCACAACTACAGTGGCTATCAGTACCCAGAATCTGATCTGGCAGTGTAGATGGCGACTATTTTGTTAGCCAACTGCGTTCTCAAGCAAAACCTATTTCAAACAATTTCAGTAATAACTGTCACAGATTTCAATAATAACTTTTTTTAAATCAGAGCAGTTATCTACTACTGTTCAGAGTTCTGACACCCCAGATATTTAACAAACCATGAATCCTTAGGTTTCTCTCTTGTTTTAAAAAATTACTTAATATGCAGGATTCATATACAAAGCCTTATTTGCTTGGATTCCTCCAAGTTTGCTGTACACACAGTGAAAAAGTTAATGAGGTCTGGTGGACTCAGTAATATGTCACACACTGCAAGAAGCAGACCTTGCCCTCAAATATACCTAAGTTGAAAAACATGCAAGAAGATAAAATTTGAGACCAAAGAAAGTAACTTCTTAATGTAAAAAGTAGACACGAAAGCAGGAAGTCCAATTAAAAATGTAAGAACCCTCCCCAAACAAAGAGATAGCCTAGCTCTCCTTCATAATGTCAAATGTGGCATCCTTTCTCTTTATAATCCTTGTGCTTGAATTAACATATCATTACATATTTGAAAGCCATTGCAATCCCAGTAGTAACTGGTCAAACAGGACAAAACAGCAGACGTAACTTTGTGCTGTGAAGCCTGAAAATTAGACACTTACATTTCTAACACAGTCTTCAGCTGTTCAAGTTTTGCTTTACTTTCTTCAATTTCAGAATCATTGTTCTGCCCAAGTTCTACAAGGAGTTGCCTTGCTATATCAAGCACTTCCTAAAGAAAGGAAACAAAGGATTTACTTAAATAAGTAATTTTCTACTTCAAAAATACCACTGCAAAGAAATAAAGACAAACTTGCCTGCAACTGTTTTGGTTTTTTTAATTTTAGTTTTCCAGATTTATATCCATCACATTTTTCAAAGAGATCAAAAAACCTTTAAAAGAAAGAACACTGATTAATGAACATAGCTATTAAGTTAAAATGTAAGTAGCTCTTAAAGCTGTCTGAAATTAGCACCTACACATGTCAAAATCTGCACTACAGCGGTCAAACCAAGATTTACTCAAATCCCATTTCCCAAGAAAGTCTTCGACACATCAGAGAAGTAAGAGCACTAAAAATTTCTCTTACTGATTTAAGTGTTAAAAAAATAAATTGTATAAATCAAATGTCTTAATATTTGACTATACAGTTATGTCAATTGTTAATCTTCAAGAATGACCGTGAATAGATGTATGGACGAAAATACCAAATGAGCAGTCCTGCACATTTACAGTAGGTATGTCTGAATACAAGAATCCAGTCTCCAATGCATCATTACTTTTTATTGAAATTGCACCTAATTCAAGGCCAATTATGTAAGGCTCTTAATAAACGATAACATAAAAAATGGTATCTACCAAAAGTCATCAGCCTTTAAAAGTAAAAGAGGTGGTGCAGTAAAATAACAGCTCACAGAACAGTTATGATAAAGAGAAAGGCAGAAATCATGGTCAAACAGCAAACCAGAAATACTCTCTGCTCTCTGTACTGTTTTGAATAAATACATCTCTAGAGACAAATGCGTTTCTGATGAAGCAGGACTGACTGTTGACAAGGCACAGCATGTGACAAAGGAAGTCTGCATGGGTAATCTGACAGTCCTATTAGAAGCTCAGGTGCATGCTTCTTAATGAGCTGCAGCATCGGTTAGATTTAAAACAAAGCAAAACAACAGACAACTGTGTTGTGATATTCCTACTCAATTCGTTGTTCACACATCCCCCAAGAACTGAGCTCTGCTCCAAAGCATCAACACTAATTTTTACCAAAATTCTACTTACCTCTGATGTTTTACTTCCATTTTCATTTTTTGTTTTGGTGTTCGGTCCCCATGGCGTATTACAGCTATAACACACCTAAGCTCCATCCTGAAATTTCAAGAGAGTTTATTTCACAATTCTATAGGAAGGTCTTTTATTTAGTATTAAAACCACCGTGAATCAAGACAATTGACAGGTGGTAGTTATCTGACATAACTACAGAAGTGATGGAAGAGTATGCAAGAATATAAGGTTAACTGAAAATGATGTAAGATGTAAAATATAAATATTGATTTTAAGACTTGGGTAACTACAGAATATCTATTTTTAAGTAGTTTTTTAAAACAACAATTTTGAAGTTCATTAAATGAGAGAGCGTGTTTATTAGAAGCGCATATTAAGTTGGTGCTGGAACAATGATTAGCAGTGAAGGAAGCTATGCATAAAAGACACTACACTTGAAAATCTGCTGTTCTATACTCAGCTTGACTAAGGGTCAGAAACTCTGATTGCTGGCATAGTAATTGTGATTCCTTCCTTGTTTTCATCACACAAAACAAGCGTTCATAGGCCAAAATGGGCACACCTTGTGAAAAGAAAAAAAAATTCACACAAAAGTTACGTGAGGCGTTTGTACAATTCAGGTGCAGCTACCATTTCCTTACATTGTTCCAGAGGTGGTTGGCACAATAGGGATATCTTCAGCTTCCAAAGGAATTGACCATGGTATCTGAAACTGGGGAGCAAGTTCTCTCATTATGATATTTCTAAAAAAGGGGTTAAAAAGAATAAAAAACAAACACTAAGTTTAAAGTACCATTTATACAACACATATAAACTACAAACCAAACACATAACGTATACATGCACTTTTATCACTATGGGTTTAGTCTATTTGTGGTCATGAGTCTCTAGATGTGTATTTTTCTTCTATTTGAGTAATAAAAAATCCCACTTAAACAGTAATTTAAAGACACTACAAATTGCTACAGAGACAACAGTAGCCTAATTGCCCTGGATTTGTAAGAAACCTCGTTTTGAATGCCAGTTCCTCAAAGAGTTCCTTGGATAAATAGTCAGATAGCTGTCTGTGTTGCCTAACATCCCTAATAACCAGCAAGCCATTCTCAGAGAGTATATAGTACCTTCAGTGGTAATTTCTGAAGAGTCTCTATGATAAAATTGGAAAAAATAGACGAGGTCTCTGGTCATAACTACAAATGGTAACACACTGTCTTCACCTACAGAAGCTTGTTAAATCTTGCTGACATTCAGTTTCCCAAATATTCATCAAGTTCTACTAAACTTTGGATTAGTATCTACATAAAAAGCAGTAACACTGAGGAAAAAAAAAATGTGCATCTTCAAGTAGCACAAATGAAAACTTAATTTATAAATTCTGAAAAAAAACACCCAAACTTAACACTGTTGCTTAACACTGTACTGGATAAAGGAATGAAGAATCCAACAGCTACAACAACTGGAATAAAGAGAAATAAAAACACCTTTGAGAATTGTAACTTTAACTCAAAAAAGTGGCCTAAAAGAGCAGGACTACAGTCAATAACTAGGATTTCATATTTGATCTTCCTCTATTTGATAAGATCCCAGACCACTTAATAATGTATTAAGTCACAAACTGGCAAAAAATGGGTTCAGCCTACTTTGAGGACAGTATTTCATTGGCATAGTTTACTACCCAACTCCATAAGGGCCTTTGTTATACCTTTTTTTGATCCCAGTAGCAGAGATAAGATAGTGTGACAGAAGATACCTTGACACTACATCAGTTTGGATTTCCCAGTATGAAATCTAGAAACATACAAGCATGCACCAGCTTCGGGTGCATTAATCTGGGCACATATTAAACAGCAGCAAGCATAACTATCCTGTGGTGCTTCTCTACTTGAAAAAAATCTCAACTACTTTTAAGAACTTAATCTGGCTTTCAAGATATTTATTTAGTTAGCTTTAGGTGTTCACCGAATACTGGAACTCAGATGTTTTCTATTATTTTAGGAATAGGAAGTTTATTTAGCCAGTTAGGATTATTTTTGATATTTTAAGGATTATTTTCAAGATTTTATTTCATTTTTTATTTAAGGACTCACTTTTGTAAATCATTTATGGAGGAATACGTAGTATATAAACTATAGTCACATACACCAGAACGAGTAAGCAAATCTCCTGAAACAAATCAGTAAACTCTTACCCCAGGATCTTAGCACAATCATCATAGTATTTCATGGAGTTTTTCACAAAACTGAAGCCATTCACATCACAGACGTAGGACTGTCCATTAGCACGCAGCAAATCAAAGCCACAAACTGTTTGCTGTTATTAAAAATAAAAGCTGATTGCCTTCCTTCGTATTGCTTATTCTAAATAAACTCTGTATTTTAATATTGCATTAATCTGAAAATATGACAAAAATATTACAGGTTTTATAGAATCATGTACTTAGTACCTTTTGCCAGTTCACCATTAGGTTCTCTCATGTCCTGCAAGCATCTTCCTATATCTAACTTTATATCCCCAACTTGATTTTACCCTTCTTACATATCCCCAGCAGTACTGAAGTTCACATTCATACAAACAACCTTCAAGATTTACTGCATAAGCAATGACGACCTCACAAAGTCCCCATTCTGACAGTGGCTTCCCACTACACATTTTTTGAGGGTGACAGGCAAGAAATGACAAAATATCAACACCCCCCTGCTATTTTTGTCCAGATTTAAATTTGACAGGGTATTCTTGACACTGATATAATACTGCCGTTATCAATACAGGATACTAGATACTATTTCAGTGGACAACCTCTCTTGATTTCAAAGCCCACTGTGCTAAATTACAGATGTTCACAATCCTACAGGGTCCAGGATGCTGCCACAGTTACACAAAGATAATGAGAGTGATTGAAACACCACCTTTCAATAAGACAGGTGAAAGAAGCGTAGAAAGTTGAATGAAATTTTGAACAAAGGAATCATACTCTATAAATACAGAAACTATATCAAATACTTCAAATGAGGACCTACTCATATTGATACCAATTTAACATTTGATTGGATCCCATGTAAACACTAGCTAACAAAATATACACAACTTTACTAGGTACAAATTTACTACTGAAGCAGGGTTTTGCTCACTCTAGGAACTATCAACAAAATGTGTGAATATGTTATGCACAGAACAGAAATACTGTGGACTAGCAGTGAATTTCCTCAGAACATGTGAATTCAGAAAACTCAGGCACCATAAGAAATCCATCCAGAACTTTGCAATTCATTAAAGGAAGATTTCTTTTAGGTTAAAAAAGAGTAAGATACTGACGTGGAAGTTCAACTTTTCACCTTTCTATGAGTTCCGCAGCAATTATCACTACTGCTCTGTGCAGTAAAACCCTACAGAAGTTTACTGTGATAAACAATTAATTAACACTAAATGCTTGATCAGATAGGAAAGTAATCAACTCACTTTAAATGCAAGGCATACTTTCCAAGCGATTAACTTCTCTCTTGCATTCAGGATGACTGGATACCTCACTTCTTTTCCTTCACTATCTCGTTCTACCTTGCCATCCAGAGCTGGAGACTTCCGGGCTTCCGCATGAGCATAGTCTGGACCAACTGTGTACACCTTTATTGAAAAACAGGAACTCTCGATTCAGTGCAATTAAAGTGCATTACATATATTATTACATTTTGCTAAATTTATGTCAAATGTGATAATGACTTCAAACCAGGTGCTTTCGTCACTGAAAACACCAGCCTAAAGCACCTTCCTCAATAGCATTCTCTTCTTTCAGAGAACGCCCTTTATTTACTGCAAACCTAGGATAAAGCAAGAGAAGAAAAGAGCTGGCACACAGGTTAAAAAATTATAAAACTTGATTAATAAAAATTACTATCTTATGGTGGTACAGACATAAAGAATAATCTCGTCCTCTCTAAAACTTCTGCAGAACTTGCAGAGCAGATTAATTTGAGAATTATTCCGGTTTACTTGATTATAGAAACCTGGCTGCAGGACTAAGCAATTATCTTCATTAAAAATATTTTCGTATTTTAGCGGGATTGAATGAAGCAAAGCCTATCTAGTTTTAGCATGGCAAGGCAGGGGCTTGAGAGAATGACTGTGCTATCTACTTTGCTGCAGTTGTGGTGCTTAATGAAAGGATTTGGGCATATGCTAGAAGAAACCAGTCAGCAGCTCTCAAAACCAGGCTACTGTCACTTTTAAAGAATCACTCAAAGCTTTGATAAAAAAGTATTCAAATAAACCAAGTAATTGCAAATACTGTCAATTTAGTTAATTCAGGAAAGAGGGCAAATCTGTCTAATTTGAAGCTGATAGTCGTTATTTGAAGAAAACCCATTATTTACTTGGGGTGTTAAAGTGCACAGTTGCTGCTTGATGACTATAGCACAAGTAATCAAAACGGTCTCCACTCTTCAAATCATCTGCATCTCTTCAGCTTGCAAGAAACTTTTTTCTTTGGAAATGGTTTGTGAAGCTCTCACACAGATGTCTATAAACTCAGATTAACCTATTCAAAGTGTTGTACAGTACACGTGAAGAGTATAGCTTAATGAAAATGTAGCAACCTAAGGAATGGGGAATGGAGTATTTCCCTCATGTCACCAAGTTGAAGAAGTTGACTGCAGTTGACAAAAGGGCTTTTTGGTTTACGATTGGGTTAGACCTCACACTCTCTAAACCTCTGCTTTGTTATTGAAATACAGTGATGTCTCATGCATATCATACAATGTTTATTTCAGAAGTTTTGTGATAGGTTTAAAATAGCCAGAACTAACACAAAGGGAAAGAAATAAGTTTCCATATGTGGCTGACTTAACACCTATTCTGTTATTGCTCCAGTTCAGCACTCTTATGATACATATTCTTTACGGAAAACAATTACAGATAAGGCCAATGAATTATTTCCTGCAACTGAATATAACTTAAGTAATTTTTGTTTATTAATTAGAAATCTAAGTTGGTATTGTTGTAGCTTTGTGTGAAGAAGGGGGGCTGCAAAGATGACTTCTGAAAGAAACAGCCAGAAGCTCTCTGCAGGCCCCAAAGAGCAAACACCAGCTGGCTCAAGGCTGGAGTTGCTGCTGACCAAGGCCAAGCCCATCAGTGATGGTCACAGTGCCTCTGGGAAACACATTTAGGAGAAAAAACACGAGCAGCCACTTTTTGCCACCAGAGAAGGGAGTGAGTATATGTGAGAAACTGTGCAAACACCAAGGCTATAGAAGAGATGGGGAGGAGGCACCCCAGGTCCCTTGAGAGAAAGATGCCCCCGCAGCCCGTGGAGAAACCCATGGTGGAGCCGGGTGTCCCTGGCAGCCCATGGAAAAGGACAAGACCCCACCTGCAGCCCATAGAGAGGCCCCATGCTGGAGCAGGTGGGGACATACAGAAGATGCCATGACCAGCGTTGGAGCAAGCCCCTGCTGGCACTTGCAGCCCGTGGAGAGGGAGAGAGAGAGAAAGATCGATCCACGCCAGAGCAGGTTTACTGGGGGAGAGGAGCGGGGGATAGAATTCTGACTCTGTGAGGATGAGGCTGGAGCAGCCTGGGACTGAAAGAGAGACATTCTGTGACTGCACCCCATAGAAGTGACCCACATTGGGGCAGCTGGTGAAGAGCTGAAGCCCCAACAGAAAGGAATCATGTTGGAGAAGCTGATGAAGGACTGTCTCCTGTGGGTGGAAACGGGGTGTGAAGAATTTCCACCCCCCGCACCCACCGGCTAACAAGGAAAACAACTCATGAGGAAATGACTGAAACCCCCATTCACTCATTCCCTGCCCCCTCCTGTGCCACAATGTGGGGGGAAGAGGGGAGAGAAACCATGGCTAAAGTGAAGTCTGCTAAGAAGGAAGGGGTGGGAGAGGTGCTTTAAGATCTGGTCACACTTCTCATTACCTGACTCTGGTGTCATTGGATATGCAGTGCAGTGTCATAAATGACAGTGTGGTTTTCTTTCCTTGATTCTGTGTTGAGTGTTTTGCCTGTAATGCTGATGACTGATCTCTCCCTGACCTTATCTTGACTCCTAAGCCTCTCAATAGATATTTTCTCCCCTGTGCAGCTGAAAAGGGGAGTGATAGAGTGGTTTTGGTGGGCATCTGGCCTCCAGCCAGGGTCAGACCACCACAGGTATTTGAATTACAGATTTATTTGCAACATTCAAAAAAAACCAGGCAGCATCTATCTGTTTACACAGAAAAGTAGACAGTGCTCTGCCATGAATACAGTACAAAAAAGAAAGACTGTGTGTTACATAATAAGCCTCCAACACTGGATTCTAACAACATAAGCAAAGCTGCCCTGCATTACAAGTACTATGTTTAGCTAGAATAAGAATTATATTCTTTACTTATGAACTGTATCAAAAATTTATTAAAATTACTTCCTGACGTAAAGATACACTTTAATCTTTAAAACTGACAAGCTCTTGGAGCACCTGATTGTTCTAAATATAAGTAAGAATGCACAGTTGTCATACCTTCACATCAGTGCCATCTGTAGGCATGAATTCCTCATAAATATAGGAGCCTGTTTTTCTCACACTGCTTTCAGGGGAATAAACGCTGCTTCTGCTGCCAATCTGAAATGAATATTTTTCTATTAATAAATCCATAGGCTAGTGCCCAAAAAACCTTTAAAACTCCTTAAAATTACTCTGCAATTCTGTTAGACATCAACTTTTCAACAGCTTTAGTACAATATTCTCACCTTTCGAAAGAGCCTCTGGCTTCCACCCCCAGCAGATGTTGGATAATAAATGTAAACATTGTGGTCCTCAGCACTAACTGGCTTTTCTACAAAAGGCTTTTGGAAAATTTCTCCATTTACTTCCACATGGTCTTCTCCTTCAATCAAATTGCATTCTGAAGAAACAGTGTGAACAACAGATGTACTAATATAGTCATACAATGAAATTATTAGAGATTTGGGATAACTTTGCATGTTGAAATTAAAATGTTATATTATATATTTGGTTCACTGATCAGTAGCAGATCAGTGACTGTACAAAGACTTGATAATCATGTGCTGAACATGCCTGCTGTACCAGGTCTGTGTTACGTTGCTTTGATAGTACATTCCACGATTTCTATTGATTCCCTCAGACAGGAAATCATCTCCTGCAGATACGTAAGCTTGTCTGGGTGGTATTCTTTGGTAAAGATTTAGTAGAGGGGGGTTACAGCTCTTTGTCTCTTTCTTCAGTGCCTTTCTCTGAAGTATTTAGGGGGTAGCAGATGGACAGCAAACATGGTGTGGTGCCAGATGAAACAGTACTTTTAATAGGCTGGCAACTGTCTCATACTGTGACTGACATACCTTGCACAGAGATCAGGTCCTCTGGAATGAGGGAGCAAGAACCTCTTCACTGGTTTGCTGCCTCCACTAGCTTTTATTTGCCTTCTGTACCATAAATGAGTCATTTCCACCCTACATGATAGACATTTTAACCTAAAATTCCCTACCTCTTAAGCTATACCACAGTAATACCTCAGTTTTATTTTTTCTATCTCTTACTTTTGTGTCTTTACCTGTCACTGCAATCTCCTGTTCTTTTTAGTAGAATAAAAAGCTGTTAATTTCACTCTTAGGTACAGACAATATTAGTTCAAATTTATATTCAGTGTATATCATCTGCCTAGATTAGATTTTGCTTACATGGCCACTTGTATTTAGAAGGGAAAGTATTCAATACCCTACTGTTTCTGTCAATATTACTTTCCTAAATAAAACTACTAATTGTTGTGGGTAATGTAACATCATGAAAGCTGCTCTCTTAAGCAACATAGTAGAATCTCAGTTTGAGGTTTGAAGCCCTTACATTCTAGTTCTGCCATGACAGTTTTAAGAGGATTGTGATACCTAGCTTTTCAGATGCATACTTGTATTGCCTTTGGTTGGGATGGAGTTTATGTTTTCACAGCAGATGGTATGATGCTGTGTTTCAAATTTGTGACCAAAACAGTCTTGATGTTTTAGTTATTGCTGAACAGTGTTTACAAAGCATAAAGACGTTTTCTGTTTCACATGCTGTCCCCACAGCCAGTAGGTTTAAAACACAGTGATACTTTAAATAGTGGAGAACTCAATCTCTGCATCAATGAATTGCCTGGCAAGTGAAATATTGTTGTTTCACTGTCCTCCAGTGGAAACAAACACACACCAGTTGTTGATATTTTAGTCACCAGTTTTTACCTTGGGGATTGTTTGGATCACGGTTCAGAACTGCATAGCGAGGAAGTAAAATGCCTTCAGCTTTAAGAATACCGTATACTTCTCTCCTAGAAGGAAAGAACAAAAGGTGTACAGTGAGACAGCAGATCCTGTTAACAACTGTATTTAACAGTCTATGGGTCAGGGAGAAGAAAAATACACGGCTTTTTTTTTTTAAATCACGCAGGATGAGATGACATATGTAAGTCTACTTATTAATATGAAGTTTTAAAGGCCGCTGACACAGCTGCACCTTTGCAGTGATCTCATCAATATAAATAAAAATGTAATTTGCTATGCCAGTTGTGTCCTCTCCACTCTGGTAGTGCAACTGCAACTTACACAGAACAATTCTCTTGTTACAGGAGACTGTTAAAATGAAGGGCTGAAAAAGTTTACAGTGAACAGCAAGAGAAGTAATCCGAAATAACAATTCTGCTCACTGCTCGGAAGGCTCCAATGCTCATCTATTTTGCTCACTGTTGTTTCGTTAATATTTGCTGTGCATGACTGCATCCCCAAAAGGAAATTCACTTGTAATAACAAAATGATCTTTGAATACCAACAACTTACTCTAAGTAGCCACTTAACAGAAAGGAAGACCCTTAGTAAATCACATGAATTCTACGATTAGAGGAGGTTGTACAGTTGCTACACACATGTATTCTATATGTATTTTCAGAGTTTAACCTTTTTTATTTGCTAAGCTTTAGACAATTGTATCAAGAAATGTCAACCTTGGTAGATCTTCAGATGTATCAGTATAAAAGCAGTAAAGTTAAAAAACCACACCTAAAGACATAGCCCATAAAACTGTGAATACAGTAATAAAACATAACATTCACTGTAATTTTATTTAGACTACTGTACAATATCCTGGAACTGCTGCTATGTAATACCAACAGATCCCCTTAGTATCAAAGTTAAAAGTAGCTTGCTATTTAAAAGTACTTAGTGGTATTTACCTGTCTTGTATATGATACTGCATATTCAAGTCATTGATTATGAATGGATTCCTGAGTTTTGCATAGGCAACCGCTTTGTCCAGTGGAAATCCTAAAATATTTTGAAGGCAAATAAATTAAAACTACAAGACAAAACACCAGTAAGTATTTTGGAACCTTCATATTCAAGCTTTGCAGTACAACTAGAGATACAGAGTGAGTGGGAGGATTCTCCCTCAACTACAGACATACATGAGCTTCCAAAGACCATGAAACTGCAGTCTTATTTTGACAGCCAAAATTGTGGTCCTGTCTCCAAATCCCTCCTCCTCACTCAACTTACCCTCCACTTCTGCAGGGCCAGAATGAAGGCCCTGTCTGAAAATACGATTTTTAACTTCAGTGTGCTCATCTCTAGTTCACTTCTCAGCACAACAAAAACCCCTAGATATTGGCAGAGATAGACAAACAAGTGGCCAGAGACTCAACAGTCATTGTACCAAGTATTGGAGCACCATTTCCACTGGCTCCACAAACATTTACAAATAGAATAGCTATTTTAAATTCCATGTCAGACAGAACTTTCTCAACCAATGAAAACATTGTAATTTAAAAAGCTTGTATTGCAAAAGTCAGTTGTATTATATTAAAAGACAAATTAATTGCTTCACAAGAAAATTCAATAAAACTACAAGACAAAAAAATTAAAAAGACCCTCAAACATGTTAAATTATTTAGATATCAAAATTATTTATGGTATTATTAGAAGATTTACCTTTAGAATGGAAAGAAATGAGACAGTCACATAAAGGCCAGTTTTCGACTGGCTCATTCAAAATAACATCCTCTTCAAATATTACCACAGTTATGTACTTAAACATGGAGAGGCGTTCAAGAATTTCTTTCATTGGTTTGGACTTAGATTTCTTAGCCATTGAACAAATCCCAACTGCGATTTGTCTTTCTGGTGGCTGAAGACATGGGGGGGGGAAAGAAATTATTAAGTTTTCTCAAAACACAACAGAATTTTAGCAGCACAATACTAGAGCAGATATTTTCTGATAAAATTCACCTACTGCCATTAATTTAGTGTTTAATTAGGTAAATTGCTGGCAGGTAACAAAATGCTGCACTGGATCCTTACAAAAAGTACCTTCAAAAACTGTCCAATAAAGCTCTGAACTACTTCCTGTGAGTACCGTGTCAGGTAACAATACACAGGATCAAAATTTAAGTCAGAAATGTCAAAACTTAATGAAGTAATGGCTTACTCTGAAATTAACTATCAATTTATTTTTGAATTATCTAATTTTTCTACATCTGCTTAGTCATCACAAGGCCACTTGTCTTATTACCAAGTATTACAAGTGAAACATGAGCAGGAAAACTAGCAAGATTTCCAAGCTGTTTTGTGCATAGACAGATTCAGTTTTGTTCTGCATAATCTGTATTTTCTTTCATTTTATAAGCCTTTAAAAATATAAGCCTTTCATTACCGCAGTGGTATTCCTAAATGCAAAAGCCAACCTACTTCATTAAAAAATACCAAACAAAACCACCTCAGAACATTCCTTTATTTCAACTTGCTGTTCTTTTACAACATAACCAATTACCTTCCCTTGCTAAAATACACTGACTGAATTGAGCTGAGCTGCTAATTTTGCAATACTTCTCTGCATTTCCAAGTTACTTTTAATCACAAAATGCTTTATTAACACTTCCTTGCATTTACATTTTTAGACACTCTTGCCATCAGTAAAAATTTAACCCATTCCCTAAAGTTAAATGTTAAATAGACTAAAAGAATAGAAAAATACAGCTAAAAAAACCGTAATGTGACAACTGATGGATAATAAAGTTCAGTGTATCATAAAGAAATTAAAAATTGCTAAGTACTGTGCTAAAATACAATTCAGATCACTCTGCAAGGATAATAAACTAAGGTAGAATTTAAGTTAGCATGCACTTTCTACATCCCAAGATAAGGAAGAAGAATGAAAAAATGTCAGATCTTAATTAAAGCTAGACGAAAAAGGAAATGTTGAGACTGTTCAAAATCAACAGTCAACAACACATGGAAAAGAAAAACTCCTGATCTTTTTTGGCTATTAATTATCCAAATAAATTATATGAAGGCTTATGCCATCAAGTTCACTCCCAGAATCCAAATCAAGTCTGCAAAGACAGCATGTCAACCTCAGCTGCCCTGAAACTCCGTATTAAGGTCAAATACATCTACTTCAAAGGATGCTTACTTTTGAAGTGTACTGCATTTCTAAACATAACTGATAGATGATTGTCTGAATAGGAACAATTTTCCAACTCAAAACGCTATTCCAGTATTAGATTTTTGTGATCTAATGCCATTTCAAAGTAAAATAATGCTAAATAACGTACAGAAGCATACACACATGCCCCTACAATACATACAGAGTCATACTCTTCCTCCTCTTCTTCCCCATGGTCATAGAAGTGTTCGTAATCTGTAGATCTGGCTGAGTCCAGTAATTCTTCTCCATCCTCTCCACCCACAAAGAATCTAGGAGGATCATTCTCTGTTGCACTAACAGACATGATTCCAAGATCTATGGAGATCTATGTAGAAACTGCAGCCACTTTGGCAGCTGGGAAACTGGGCATGTTTCCCACTGACTCGGGAATACAAAAGTCCTGGGTCTTTGATGCTGCTTGTGCAGTGTTGCCAATGTGATGACGTTTTCTGCCAGACACTTTTTGACTGGTATTATCTGCTCATTATCGGTTTGAGTTGTTGGTCCAAGAAACCCACAATAGGCTATTGCTTCCCTGAGATGATACTGCAAATTTAACCTAAAAGAAACATGCAAACAAGGAAAAAAATAAAAGGGGGGTGAGAGGGTGGGGAGGGACAACAATGGGGAAGGGGAAAAAGGGGGAAAATAAACACTCTTGATAAAGGCACATTAAAATAAACCCTTCTCATTTGAGCAAAACCGTTTGGACATCTACATACTTTTGAGCAAAGCATCAGAAATAAAACTATGCACACTACACACAGTCTACACTTTTACATGTATGTTTTGAGCAGGAGAAGTAATTTTGAGATATTTTCAAACTACTGACACAGTCATTTTAAAAACAGACATTATAGACATTTAACTCACAGAAGTAAAAACTGGCAGATGCATTTTTTTCCTAACTTAATAAGGGTAAAGTGCAGACTATAACTTTTATAAAAACATAAACCAACAAAAATCTTCTACATTACTTGTGATATTTAACTCACCAACCCTGTCATGAGCTGCTGTTTCCCAATCAAATGGCAATGACAACCAGGCAAAATGGCTAATGACAAACCATATAAAGCCCGCAAAGTCTCCATTAGGACTATTCTAATTAGACCTGTTCTTTCAAAAACTGACTGAATCTTCAGTGTTAAAGCAGAATGGTATATGCCAGCTTGATTTTTTGCTTATTTATTTCCAACAGAGTTTTACTTTATTTTCACACTACTAGCACTGCCTTCTGTCAGAACTACTTTTTTACAAAAGTAAAATCTTGGCCAAATAACTCACATACCAAACCAAACACTTTGATTCAGTCTTCTGTTGTTTTAACTAGGTAATTGTTTTTGCTGTAAGTTGTGCATGCCTTTATACCATTAATTACAATCCATTATTACTACTCAGAAAATTAATAAGCAGCTACATGTTTAGAAGCTCATCTGATCGAACGCTTTAGGTTAAGTTGTTTATTAGTCAGATCATTACGTAAGTGCCATTCAACAATGATGTCTCAGCAGAATTTAATTTGTCTTTAAATATCTGTCAAAATTACTTTGGTTGTTCTATTAACGAAATGAAGCAATAGTAAATTCCCAATGGTGATTAACCACTCAGCTTCCCATGAAAGAGGATGGTAAACAGATTCTGTCCTAAGTCAGAGAGCAATAGGTTAAGCAAGAGCAAATAATGCAGCTGTTTCAGATTGAGAAGCTGAAGCTGAGGTCCAAACAGACAGACAAATAAGGATCCTGGAATGATAGCACGGGATTAAAAAGATTCACTTCTTCAACCATTTTGTTATGTATCCGCTCTCCTTCAGTTCCAATAACAAAAAACTACTTTCTCTTAAAATATGAAACTGCAGCAATTTGTCCTTCAAGCTACAAGAATAAAATGAAATTTCAAACACCGAATTCATCTTGTTCTCATGAGAGTCAGAAACCAGGCACTGAAAAAAAAAAAATCAATCCTGCTTATGAAAGGTTGAAGAAAGTGAGCTTTCAAAATCCTATTTCTAGCAAGCTTCAGAAAGACAGGGGCTACTGTCAACATACAGTGGCAACTAATACAGAATTTTGAAATGGTATTAAAAACAAACAAGCAAACAAAAAAACCCAAAACAAACCCAAAAACTAGTAAAGCCTGAGAAGGAAGTTTAACAGTTCCTCTTGCATCAGCTTCCCCTCCTACCACTCAAACTCTGGAAATAAATGTCTTAACAACTTTATAAAACCTAACGTTTTCTCGTAAAGAAAGAAAAGCAACCACTTGAAGCAGATAAGCAGGTCAGCAAAACAGGTTTTTGAAGCAGATAAGCAGGCGGTCAGTGAAACAGGTTTTTTAAGCTTTCTTTCCCCTGCCTATTTCTGCAGTGCAGTTAGTGAGAATGGTGAAGTTGTGAAGTTTATGTGCAATTAAAGACTAGTTATTTCATGAGGATCTCTGGCACCAAGTAGTTTCCATGCAACTAAAGATCAAAGGGACAGCACAACGTTTGTCTACAAATAACAGAAAAATACAACCTGACAAGCTACCTTCCTTAACAAACCCATCTGAAATTCAGGTGGTTTTCTACCTTCCTAATTCAAGAATCTGGAGTGTTGGGTGTTACTGGTGGCAAACAGGCCTGTCGAGTGGGGTTTCACATGAGGAAAACGGACTTTGAACAGTCACATAGTCTGTTTGGAGTTAAAAGATTCTTTTTTGCAAGGTTTATTGTGTTGTTCTACCAACTGGAGGTGGATGAATTACTAGATTGGCAGTCCCTGCTACTGTCACTGGGCCTTGGAGTATAGAGTTTGTAAAAATAAGAGCAAAGACACTGACAGTTTTCAAACTTGTAAACTACTACATGGACTCACTGAATTACATTTGAACTGGCATTCTGGCTGCTGATGGTTACCAGCTTATCTCCCAGACCACATACGCTGTAAGCTATCATCAGCACAAATCTGAGTCAGGATATAATGAATAAATTATCTAATTTTTAGAATAAATGCTTTCTGAGATGGGAGTTTGGATTCTTTCCCTCCAAATGCTTCGGCTGCTATAAAAATTGAGGAATCCCCTTCTTTCCTGTGATGTGTGAAAGGCCACGAAGAGAGACACAGAAATAGAAATAGGAGAGTAAGGGTCTGCAACTACCGTAAACTATTTGAACAAGTCTCCTAAAAACACCTATCTGACATCAAAAATGCAGCAATGGTTTTCAAGCTGAACACCAAGGAGAAATAATAAATGCAAGAGCAAGATGGAGCTGTCTTCGTGCCCCAGAAGTATGTCAATGCTGATGGGAGAAACTCCGGACACATGGTGACCTATGAAGAATTCCATCTCACTGCCCCTGCAGCAAGGAAGAATCTTCTCAGGACCATTTTTCTGTGTTAAGAAATGAGCAGCAGCAATGCAGGGGCAGAGACGCTCTACAGTAGATCCTCCTGTACTTGGTGCATGACCATAAGCCTCATCAATGAAGATTAAAAGATTACGTGCATGCCTCAACCGCAGAAGACTGCAATGTAAGCAAAACAAACCTCAAGGCTTCATGCTGGAATATACACTGACCCATTTCCAAACAGATAGCATCAAGAATATACAGACAACAATCTCCTACTGTGCAATGACCTTTCCAGGTAAAATTAATTAGACTATGTTCCCTTCAAACCTCAGCTGGCTTCTGGTTTACAGCTTACAGCCAAAACAAAAGTCTCTGCTAATTTTGAAAAACACAACTCAATGGACAAATTATTTCTTAAAAGGACTCGCATCCAAGTGTATGGACTGCTCATTCCACCTGTCTTGTAACTTCCTACTCATGACCACCACATGATAAATCTTGAAGAAAAAAAATTATTAAAGAGTCTATCTGCTCATTTTACATTCCCATCTTAAAACAAACTCTTCTCAGTTACATGGCACTAAAGTAGTGCACTGCAAACGAGAAGTAAAAATCCTCGAGTTTAACAGATATTATCACTTACTAGTGTAAAGTATACAAAATAACATTCTAAATATATAAAATGACACATCAAGAAACTTCACATACAAATAGGGCAGTATTTGAATCGTAGATTCTGGTAGCCCACTAAGCACTCCAAGCCCCACATTCACTCCAGCAGCAAACTGCAGATTTATTTTTTTCCTAACAGAACATTGCTCCACTTCCACTTTCGCACCAACATGGGGAAGAACTTTCTCACAGTGAGGGTTCCAGAGCCCTGGGACAGGCTGCCCAGGGAGGTGGTGGAGTCTCCTTCTCTGGAGATATTCAAGACCCATCCGGACGCCTATGTGCGACCTGTCCTTGGGAACCTGCTTTGGCAGGGGGGTTGGACTCGATGATCCCTTGAGGTCCCTTCCAAGCCCTACGATTCTGTGAATCTGAAGTACGTTCTAAAAGAATTCCACATGTATGTTCTAAAAGAATAAACCAAAACATAGTCCTTGCTAAGTTTTAGCACCGCAAGGCATTTTCTTGTCCCATTCCACATGTTTCAGCAGCTCAGGAAAACAGCTCTGGTGTTTTCTGTGTTTACTCAAAGATTAGCATTCCAGTAACTGTCAGCAGCAAATCAGCTCAACATAGCAGCAGTGGTCTGAACAGTCACATAAAAGGGGCTCAAAGTTTTAACAGGCATCTTCTGAATACTAATAAAAACATACACAACTGCTGTATAAACAGAGGAATTTCACCAAGTTTTATTCTGTACCACTACTGCTATCAGAACACTGCCTCTACTGCACTCTAAGGGAAACTAATGAAATAAAAATAGAGTAAAAATACTTGTCAACTCTTATCTCAAAGAAAAAGCAACCTTAAGTAGCTATAAAATATTTCTAAAACACATACCATTAAGGAAAACAATTTTTGGAAATGCCATTATAACAAAACAATTTGTGACATTTACATTGGGGATTTTAACAAACAAGTAACTACAAGAAACCTACGTGGTGCTCATCTATTACATGACTCGGTACACACACACACATATATAAAAAACAATAACAAACTGCTCACTCCACATACACACCCCATATTGCTCCCTTTAAAGTTTCAGTTCTTAGTGCTCTAGACATATTCAAACTGCTTCATTGCCAGTTTCCTCCAATTCAAATTAGTAAGCTAAAAGCTGAAAGAGCTAGACTTGATGATCCCTGTGGGGCTGTCCCAACTCAGTATATTCGATGATTGTATGATATTAATAGCAATTTTTCAGGTAGTCTAAGTGAGATGACAAAATACTTTTGATATCTTCTTGCTAGAAACACTATACACACATTTTCATTAACAGTACTTTTAACAGCAAAAATGTTTGCCTCACTCATGCCGAGTGCCTGTTTTAAAGTTCCAATTCTGCAACGTGATTTATGGTGTAACAACCCCCCAAAGACAGCCAGTTTGTTGGGTTGCTGCTACAGGAGAAAATACGGTGGAGGCAGCAGATGGAGGGCAGGAAGAAGAGCAAACAAGGTGTGTCTGAACTCCGAGAGAGCTGACAGCAAGGACTGCAATCCCGAGTGGTCGGTGTAGATGTGCAACACCTTTCTACAGATCGCTCAAAGAAACTTGGGAATACTTCAGATTTAAATGTGAGCCTCTCGAACTACTAACAAGGCACATACTCCAGAATAGCATTTCCTCAGGCCTGACAGAGGACTGGGAAGAGAAAGACGACCAGACAGGCAGAAAGCAGGAAAAGACCAAAAACAATGTCAAGACACAGAAGGTGCTGAAACAATAGTGTGAGCAAAACATACGTGACTTTTATTGCTGTACCTTACACAGCAAAAGATATGCATCACCTCAAATTTACTTAAAGGTTCAGTATCTACTATGTCATGTAGCAGTAATACAAAACATCAACATTTACACACTGCTCAGTTACACACCACCACATCCTGTGAGGTGGTGAGTAGCAGCTATCAGTTCATTACAGAGATGGATGAAATCTAAAAAGAGATGTAGAGCCACTGTACCTAAATAACCCTCAACCATGAAGAATATTACAATTTTAACCCAAATATAATTGGTGCACAACAACATCTGAAAAACCAAATGAAATAATAATTACAGAAAATATAAAGGGATATAAAACTTCCTGGCATTTACAAGGTCCAGTGTTATAATGGGCTGATTAAGAAACATGAAACTAAGAAAAGAACTCTCCTCATTAAATCCAAATTTCAAGAACACCCTTAAGCAGCTTATCACCATCCTCTGTAATTCAGCTCTGCTCTGTAACACAAAGTAAGAAACTGTACAACTAAACAGACAAGAAGTAGGCTAAAAAAGGTAGCAAAGATGCCATTATAAAGGCTGCTCTACACAGCATTACAGGAATAAAGTCACGTGATACAATAAAACTCTAGATTTCACAACACAGTGACATCTTCCCCCATCCTAAGTAACCTACACATAAATTCCGCCTTTTTCCAAGTTTCTTTTTCTTAGGAAACCAGATGCAAGATTTAGTCTTATCTCCCCACACAAATCAAGATATGGAATCTGCAAAGGATCAGAAGGTGGCAAGATAGATCACTGCATGTTCCTCAGTCCACTGGTAGGCAGTGTGCATGGGTAAAAAGTGGTGGGCACCAACACAGGGATTCAATACAATAAAACCCACCCTTCTCACTCACTACTTCGTTCAAAAGCAGCTGACTTTATCTGCTCCAACCAGGAGGATGCAACCCACTCATTCTCCTCCCAGGCCCTCCCAAGACTCCATCACAGCTTGCTCCACTGTACTCTAGCACAGGGACAGCCACCCCTTTACTACCTTCCTCACCCTACACCAAGGGCCCTGCCCTGTCTATACTCCCAGTACAACATGTCATCAATACCGGCTCTGCATGCTAGCCCCCGTCTCCTCCATTACAGTCACTGACTCCAAAATCTGTCAAAGTGAGGACCTGACAAGAAACTTGTGGAAGAGAAGACAGTGAGTTGCCTTTGCTAAAGCTCTCAGACTGTCAGCTGAAGAGCCCCAATCTATCATAAATAACATAAGCTGTGAGCATGATAAACTGAACATGCTAAACTCCACAGGAAAACCTCAATTGTAGTGCTTTACAAATTACTCCACCAGAAAAATTATAGCAGCTCCCACTCCAAAACAAATTACTCACCCTTCAGTTTCACAGTACTGAGACCTGAAGAAAGATTCTGAAGAATGAAGACGAACTGTCAGTCCTCCTTGCCAGGTAAATGCTTGTAATGTCTTTACGTGGCAAGGCTTTAGTAGCAAGGGGGCTGTAGGTTTGGCATCTCTGACAAGACACCAGAAGGACGGAGCTGGTTTCAGCCAGCTGCAAGACAGACCTGCTGCTGCCCAACGCTGAGCCCGTCAGCCATGCTGGTGGTGCCTTTGCAATAACGTATTTAAGGAAGTGTAAACAACACTGCGTAGCAGCTGTGAGAAAGAGGTAAGAATGTGTGAGAAAAACAAGTCTGCAGACTCCAAGAGTGAAAAAAAAAGAGATGCTCCAGGTGCCAGAGGAGAGATTCCCCTGCAGCATGTGGAGAAGACTGCTGAAGCAGGATGTCCCCTTGCAGCCCATGTAGGACCACAGTGGAGCAGATATCCACCTGCAGCCCACAGAGGACCCCACACCAGAACAGGTGGATATACCCTAAATGAAGCAGCAGCTTGCAAAAGACTCTCACTGGAGCTCCTGGTAGGAGTTGTGGCCTATGGTGAAGACCCCATGCAGGAGCAGGCTTTCTGGAAAAAACTATGACCCTGTGGGGGACCCAAATGGAGCAGTCTGTTCCTGAAAGTCTGCACCTTATGGAGAGGACCCATACTGGAGCTGTTCATAAAGAATTGCTTCTAGAGGTATCATGCAAAATTCCCATCCTTGTTACCTGAGTAGTGGAGAGGGAGGTGCTCATGTCCTGGTATCTGGTGATAGGACACAAGGAGCAGTTTAAAGCTGCACTGGGGAGGTTCAGACTTGACATTAGGAAGCATTTCTTTACCAAGAGGGTGGTCAAACACTGGAATAGGCTTCCTAGAGAGCTGGTCAATACCCAATTGTTATGGTTTTCAGCTGGGATGGCGTTAGTTGTTTTTCACAAGAAGCTGGGAGGGAACACAGCCAGGAGAGCTGACCCAAACTAGCTAAAGCAGCTATTCCATACCATACAACATCATGCTCAGTATATAAGGAGGAAGCGGGCACAGGAGAAGGACTAGGCAGTGGAGTCCAGACAGTAAGGAAACTGTATCATATATCATAGAATCATAGCATTGTTTTTGTTGAAAAAGACCTTTAAGATCAAGTCTTGATCAAGTCTAAACCATGAGCCTAAGCACCACATCTATGTGTCTTTTAAATACCTCCAGGGATTCTGAATCAACCGCTTCCCTGGGCAGCCTGTTCCAATGCTTGACAACCATTTCAGTTATGAATTTTTTTCTAATACCCATTCTAATGCTCCTCTGGTGCAACATGAGGCCATTTCCTCTTTTCCTACTGGTTTTTACTTGGGAGAAGAGACCAACGCCCACCTTGCTACAATCTCCCTGCAGATCATTGCAGAGAACAGTAAGGTCTCCCCTTAGCCTCCTCTTCTCCAGGCTAAACAACCCCAGTTTCCTCAGCCACTCCTCATAAGACTTGTGCTCTAGACCCTTCACCAGCTTCACTGCTCTTCTCTGGACACACTCCAGCAATTAAATGTCCTTCTTGTAGGGAGGGACCCAAAACTGAACAGAAGACCTGAGATGCAGTCTTACCAGTGCAGTACAGGGGCCCAGTCCTTTCCCTACTCCTGCTGGCCACACTATTCCGGATACAAGCCAGGATGCTGTGCACCTACTGGCCACCTGGGCACACTGCTGGCTCACATTCAGCCAGCTGTCAACCAGCACCCACAGGTCCTTTTCCACTGGGCAGCTTTCCAGCCACTCCTCCCCTGGCCTGTAGTGTTGCACGGGGTTGCCACGACCCAAGTGCAGGAGCTGGCACTTGGTTTTGTAGAACTTCATACAAGTAGATGGCCTCAGCCCATTGATCCAGCTTACAGTCTTAACTTCAAGCACATCAACAATCCCACACAACTTGGTGCCCTCTACAAACTTACTAAAGGTACACTTGATCCCCTTGTCCAGATGACTGATAAAGCTATTTAACAGAACTGGCCCCAGTACTGATCCCTGTGGAACACCCCCCCAACTGGCTGCCAACTGGATTTAACTCCATTCACAACTCTCTGGGCCTAGCCACCCAGGTAGTTTTTTTGCCCACAAAGAGTGTACTCATCCAAGCCATGAGCAGCCAGTTTCTCCAGGAGAATGTTGTGAGAAAATGCTGTGTATCATCCTATTTTTGTTGCTATTTTTCTCTTCCTTTGCTGTCCCAGGAAACTCTCCTTATTCTAACCCACAAGTTTTACCTTTTTCCTTCTATTCTCCTTCCCATCCCACCAAGAAGAGGAAAGAGTGAGCGAGCTGTGGAGTGAGTGAAGACTGCTTCCCGTGGGAGGAACCCCCACTGAAGCAGGTGAAGAGCCTGAGAAGGAACAAATGTAGGTGAGGAAGTGTTATGAACTGACCAGAGTCCCCATCCCCCTCCCCCTGCATGGCTAGAAGGGAAAAGTTACAAGTGAAGTTGAGCCTGGGAATAAAGGAGGAGTGGGAAGTTGTTGGGGGATTTTTTTCTTGTACTACTGTTTAATGGGTAATAAACTAAATTCATTTCCCCAAACCACGCCTGTTTTGCCTGTGAGGGTAGCTGGTGAGTGATGTCTTTGCCCTTATCACAGTTTACAAGTTTTTTGTCATAGTTTCTTCCTCTGCCCTGTGGATGAAAGAGGAGTGATAGAGTGGCTGGGTAGGCAACTGCTGGCCAGTCAAGGTCAAATCACCACAGTGCTCCAAATATATCTCCTGGGAAAAAAGAATAAATTACTGCATTGTAACGTGCACTCCCTGCTCAGCAGCAAGGCCTGCACAGAGCTGCTTCTACCAACACTTTTTTCTGCTTGGTGGTTAGGAATATTTTTCTCATGAACAGAAAACACGGACCTGAAACCACTGAGACAGGAGGGAACAGAAACAAGATTTGTCCTGTTCCATTCAACTGATCTATTAGGCTACCAAAACCCAGTTTCATTTTCCCCACTGATCACTAGTCTTCTTTAAAGGTGGCCACTGAGCAAGCTCTTTTACTGCAGGAAAGGGCCTGCTGCTCTGGATTCTAAGCAGAAGGCAGGTACCTAAAGTGCAAATTCTAACCCGTGAGGCACCTACACTTTGAAGCAACTGGAATCCAGAAATACCCACCATACTGGCATTTCCTACTGGAAACACCTCTCATCAGTGTTACTCAGAGAGGCACTCACATTTCTTGAAATGCTGTAGAGCTAGGCTAGCCAACTGCAAATGCCTAAATCTTCTCCTGGGGAACCCAAATTATTTTCCAACGAGCATGCCACCTAAAACTTTGTGCCTAAAGCAAGTGCTCAACCTTAGCCTCCATATTATAGTAGCTTAGCCTGGGGGACAAAAAAGAACTTGTGTTATACCATGCCATGTGTACAAGGGTTCTGTTAAGCAGCCAGCTTTGCAGCAAGGAGAGACATGCCTTTTAGGTTGTTGATGAACGAGATTTCTATTCTTAAAGCACAACTGTTACAGTTTCCAAACAGTAATTTCCTGGCTGACTTCCCCCATGTTTGCTTTCTTTCCTAGCAATTATACAGTTAGGTAAGTAAAAATATTTCCAGTCATTTAAGATTAGTGAGCCTAAACTGAAGTAACTTTTCAATTACCTTAATCATTCCCTCACCAAATTCTTTGCTCAAAGATCTTAATTTTACCCAGTATCTCACCAGCAGAAATGTGACTTTTCAACACATGTAATGAGAGCTGCTAAAACTCCCAAGTTTTAGTCCCAAACACTGCACTATCACAAGGCATCTTTCAACTCTTCAGCCAACATAAACCGCAAAATGAAGCATTACCACCCCTCAACAGAAGTGTCAGAAGGGCCTTAAAAATCTTCAAACACTTGTCTGGTAAACATCACTATCTTCCCTTCAAGATAGAAAGGCAGTATTTTTTTTAGACTGGCAAACAGTACTACATACTGACAGCTGGCATGCTTTGCAAGTGTCTCCTGCACAGCCACAGAACAGATAACCTTCATATTCATTAACCTCCACGTTCCTTTCTAAATCAAACCTTGTCAAGCACATCACATAAAGTCACTTTTATTTGTGGCAAGCTCAAGTGTTTCAAGAAAGGTTGGCTCCCAAACTTTTACAGATCCCACTCAGAGGTGTCAGAACAGCTTCTCCATTATGTCACAAATAACTTGCTACTTGAACTTTACAGACATGAGAAAGTTTTTGCAAAACAATTCTGTACCAAAGTTCACTGGGCTTAGTCTCTGGAGGCCTGATCTGTTCTAAGCACAGCTAACAGAAGGATGAAGTTCTCTTCCACAGAAATAAAACACAACCAACCAAAACAAGCCAAGCAGCATAAAAATTTCTGTTTCTCACATACTGAGCCATAAAAGTGGAATATTATATGAGTCAAATGCTCATGTCGAAACAAGTTCTACACATCAAAAATAGATTTGCTGTTGGTCAAATCAAAACTTGTTGAAAGTGGCACGTTTGGCTGCCTCTCATCATTACAACCATGCATGTTTCCACCAAAGCAAAGGAAGATTCTGTGGGAATTTTGATATCTCAGGGGAAAAAAAATAATTTCC
Organism: Hypotaenidia okinawae; assembly: GCA_027925045.1. Taxonomy (NCBI): domain Eukaryota; kingdom Metazoa; phylum Chordata; class Aves; order Gruiformes; family Rallidae; genus Hypotaenidia; species Hypotaenidia okinawae. The sequence goes on along the minus strand of BSDF01000005.1, from coordinate 35,245,369 downwards.
TCTAGTAGCAAGCTTGGCAAAAAAATGAGATGAATGGTGTTGAAGGGATGCAGAAAAGATGGGAATGGAGCAGTTTAAATAGATAAATAAGAACACCACTTAGAAAGATGCAACAATGCAAAAATACCGTAACAGATAACTGCAGCTTTCCAGCTTAGTGCAGTAGATGAAAGTGGTTTGGATGAGAAAGAAAACCACTTATTTCGCTGTGGTCGTGATACTTATCTCCCCTATTCTTCCTGCTTGTAGGAGGAGAGCGGCTAACTAAAAAGGTCAACTACCACAGGGCAACAATAAAAAAGCCAAAACCCACTGTATTATTCAAAACTTACAATACTCAGTGAAGTCTCCATGTTCGGGAAAACACCACCAGAACAAAGAGAATCGCTACACAGGCCGCTCTGTATCCGTGTGCAGGATGATTTTGTTACAAAGTGTAACCGATTCTCAGCTCTGGGGCTGCTGCTGTTTTTCCTTCCGAGCTTGATGACCGGGTAAACAGCAGTCTCCTTTGCCCACAGCAATTTTACACTGATTTTTCCATCCGCTTTCGGATTTGCAACAGATTGCCGCAAAATCCAGTAGTTTAAGAGGTGTCAGATCACACCCTAACCTCCCCCACACACCTCCTTCCCCCCCGCCCCGTTTAGGAACGCTGCCTTTTCCCCCCGTGTAACTTCTCCGGATGAGAAAAGCTTCGCCTGCCTTTCTGACAGCTCAGCACGCTGCAGCACATGTCACCGCTGGTCCAGAGGAACCGCTCCCGAGAACAGCACCCGCCACACGCGGCAAGGCGGCTCGGCAGCCCGCCGCCCGTGCCCACCGCGCTCCACCGCTAAGTGCGGCCAACCGACCCGCGCGGAAGACAAAGGGGACGGGAAGGGTTCTTCCCGCCCAGCCTCTCACCAGCCACCGCGACCGGATCCGGCCGAGCGACTCCCGCCACCGGAGTAAGCCGCGACTCCGCTTCTCGCCGCGGAGCCGGTCAGAGCCGTGGCCGCCGCAGACACGGCGGCTGCCGCCCTTCTGCCGCGCCTGGGCCCGCCGCCCGGCGAAGCCCAGGCGACAGCCCGCGGCGCGGCCGACCCCGGGCGCCACCCCTCCGCCTGCTACCTGCTGCCGCGCCGGGGCGAGAACGGGCGCCGGTTCCCCGGGCGGGGCGGGAGCGCTGGGGGCGCGGGACAGCGGCAGCCGCCGCCGGTCCCCAGGCCGCGGCTCGGGGCGGAGGAGGGGGTAAGGAGGGAGCGGGTAAGGAGGCGGGGGGGGCGACGACGACGGACGGACGGACGAACGACACGACACGACACGACCCACCCCGCCGCAGTCCGCCGCCTCCCGCCTAGAAGGGGGCGCGCAGCCGGCAGGCTGGAGCCACCTGGCATCCTCGGCACGGCCCGGGGAGTTGAGGGGATGGCGGAGGAGAAAGGAGGGGGCCCCGAGCGGCAACGGGAAGAGACTGCCTCACCTGCGCGTGGCGCCGCCGCGGGTGGCGCCGCCTGCGCCCCCGCGTCCCATTGAGGAGGAGAGGCACCGCCCCCGCCCCCTGCCGCCGCGCGGCCCGCCCCGCCGCGGCCCGCCCCCACCCTGCCGCCACTTCCGGGGGCGCCACATAAGTCTCGGGGCGCAAGGGCCATTGTTGCGGTTAGTCGGCCGAGAAAAGGTCAAGTCGGTAGCCTACGACCCAGGGAACTGGTCGTGCCGATACCTCTGCCGAAGCAGGTGCGTCCCTAGGGGCCCGGCAGCTCTCTGAGGCGCCCGACGTTCCAACGATCTCGCCGCGGAGCCGAGAGAAGGGGGTTGGGACCGATGGCGGTGAAAGGGGGGGGGGGGGGAGGAAAAGATCGCCTCGACGTCGCTTCGCGCATGCGTGAGGCTTGCCGCGCCTTTTGGCGCCGACTTGGGACTACCGCTCCCAGAGTCCCCGGTGCGGATAGGGGTGTTGCGGTGAGGGCTCCTGGCCGCCCTGGGCCGGCGCGTTGCATGCTGGGATTCGTAGTCAGGGCGGCCGACGGGAACAGGCCTTGGGCGCGGTCTTTGCGTTCTGGCGTCTCCGCATCGGGGGATGCTGAGGACGGATGGGTGGGCGTCCGCCCCGGAGGAAGCGCTTCAGGGAGGTACGGCCGATGCTATGGGCGATACGCCCCCGGCTCAGCGTACCTACCCTCTCCGCGCCACCGGCGCTTGCCCCAGCGCTCTGCCCGCCCTGCGGGGGCCATGTCTGCCTGCCTCTCCTGCCCTCGCGTGGCGGCCGCAGTAAATGACGAGGGGGCGGTTGGCGCAGTGGCTTTGAGGGCGGCGGTGTGATTCTGCTTGTCTCCAAGGCAGCGCTGTTGCAACCCGCGGTGCAGCTTCCTCCCCGCCTGAAGCCTGAGTGTGCTCTGGTGGGGCCAGTGGGCTGTTAGGTGGTGTCAACCTCGAGAAGGCGGAGATCCCTCAGACAACCTGAGGGCGCTGCGGAGGGGCAGGAGTCAGGCATTGCTCAGGCTTGCAGAAGCCAGGCGGGGATGCAGGTGATTGTGCCTGCCGTCTTCGCAGCTTCCTGGAAGTGCTGTGATTAGAAACGATGCGTGCATGGCCCAGTGTGGAATTCCTGCCCCTGGTAGGAATTGTAGGTAGCCTGCTAACAAAAGCTCAAAAAAGAGTTTTGCAGTCTGGACTGTGTGATGGGTGGTGGGCTGGAAATGGACAGTGAGAAGTACAACAGCAGCTGCGCTATTTTAGTGCGTGTTAGTTAAGGTTGTGACTTGACTAAGACACTAAAGCAGAAAGAGCCCTGGTTATATGGAAGTTCCATTCCCTTTGCTGAAAATACTTTACTTTGAAGCAGTATATTCGTTTCCAGCTTCAAAGGTATTAAGAATTGATTACTGTCGTAAGAAAAACTGCAAACAGTTGCTACTGGACACAGTATGCGTATCGCTAGAGTTAGCATGCAAAATATGTGAAGTAATAAGGTTTGTTTGAAATAACAAAGCCAGAAGATTGTATAATGTTGGGTTTGTTGGCAGGGTTTTCTTATATTTGGTTGTTGGTTGTGGGCTTTTTTGCTTCGTTGGGTTTTTTTAAGATAAGCTAAACAAAGTAAATTGGAGGGCAAAAAAACCCAACCCACTAGTGGGGAGATAGGAAACTAAATATCCGGGAAAGATTGTTATTTGTCATCTTGGACAGCAACGTAGGAGAGTATTGATGCATGTAACAGTTTTCTGAATCAAGATCCTACTAAATACATATATACGGATACTGCATAATGTGCTGTTTCTTTATTGCTTATATACAGTCTTCCAAAATTATTGTAATATAACAGACATTGCAGGAATGAAGATACAATTTTTTTTTAGCTGAAGTATAAGCTGTGGTCCTGATCAGGTGTATCTTACTGCTGTGCAACTTCATTTTGTTAGAAACAACAGCCATGTACTACATGAAGCATGTTCACTGAGTTCTACAAGCCAAAGGTACTGGAAAAATAAAGATTGTTCTGGAACATCTTTCTTGCCATGTGTGAAAAGCTGTATCAAGCCAAAATGGTCTGTCATCCTAGTGTTTGGGTCATAAATCCTCTGTGGCTAGTTTTGCAGCCAAGGTTGGGTGACTGCAAGGCTGGCCTTCAGGAGAGCGCTGAATGATGCTTGAACGCATGCCCTTGGCAGACATGACATCTTGTTTTCACAAGTACTTTTACCATCAGAAATTCTAGTTAACTGACTTGTTCAGAACAGCAGAAGCACTACTTTTACCATGGTAACCTCACCTTCCTTTCTGCTGCTAGTTATCTGGTTTACCAACTCAGTGGGTTGTTTTTGCTTGTGCTGACAGATGTAGAGTTACAAGAAACTGCTGTGCCAGCCAAGATTACTAGAAAGAGTACTGTGTTCTGGATCCACTCCGTCCCTGTTCTGAGCCACCATCTTTCTTCACAGGCAGGGTTGTAGTGGAGAAAATTTGTGTACTAGTTCTCTTTACTTTAATGTTGGATGATGGGAGACTTGGCTGGTTTTGAAAGTCAGGCCCAAGTTGTGCAAAGTGGGGCAAAGGTCTTGTCGCTGTTTGAATGCGGAATTCCTGGAACGCAACAATGTTAACCCAGATATATATATAAAATAGGATGTTCTGTAAATAACATACAGCACTTTACTTTTCTGGGAGAAACAAAGTAAACAAAAGCAGGCATCATCATTCTTCAGAGCTCTTTACCTCCTTCCTACTCCCAGTAGAGGTAGGTGAGAATCTATACATTGAAAAATAAACAACCTGACCATGGCACTTGGCTTTTGAATAGCACCAGTGTGTAATTAGATAACATGGGGTCCAGAGTGACTGGAGACTGTCACTTCCCCGTCATTATCTGCAGGTATGGCAGACAAACTGGCAGACAAACTGATTACTCTTTTTAGCAGGCTGTGTGTTGTCACATTGTCTAGTCTTGGGACACTGGCAAGATAAGGAAGGAATTTGCTTAATGCTGTGGATAACTACAACTCATTAAGAAACTGTGACATGGCAGACCTCAAGCCTGGTCCTGCTCTGGTAGGCGTCAATTAAAGCAGGGCCAGACTGCTGTTCAATCTGCACCTTCACTGCTGCTGGAGATGATTTGGGGGAAAAAATAAGTCACATGTAACCTGCATGAATATTTCTGCCTGTCATTAATTGGTAATTATTTTGATGCTATTCTTGCTAGACCTAGTTTTCTCCTGTACCAATGACACATGTTACTAATGACAGTTTATTAAGCAGGGAAGTCACCCCATGTCAGGGAATGAATTGTTACCTTGTATGTGGAGTCTGGTTTGGGACTTCAGAATCTAATTGTGAGATGAATTAATGAACAAAACTCTCCAGACAGAAACACTGTTTTTTTCTTATGTGTCTGGTTCAGGTTGGGTTTTTTGGTGTTTTTTACCAACCAGGGTGCCTCTTTGAACACAGAGTCTTCAGCACACCTGCATTTGAGAGCTAACCACATGTTTAACACTGAGGAAAGCAATTTCTTTCTCTCGGGTCTTATTTTTCCACCCTCATCCAAAGAATGCAGTGGAAGTCCCCATTGTTTAGAAGTTTAAGTTGACAAAAGCAACTTTGCATTAAACAACAAATATGTCAAGCAATGTTCATTATTGCTTAAGATGGTAGCATGGGGATACTGAAAGGAGTGCAGTGGATGGTGTAACATCCTCTCAAATGCCACCGTGTCAGGATGCCTCTGAACTGCAGAGAAGCCAGTAAAAAGTGAAGATGTGCTTCTCTGGCAGTTGCTCCATGTAACAAATACTGTGCATTTTGTTCAGGTTAGCAATGGTCCGCAGTGGGAAAAATGGTGGGCTCCATTTGAAGCAGATCGCATACTACAAGCGAACGGGAGAGTATCATCCTACAACATTATCAAGTGAAAGAAGTGGAATCAGGAGAGCAGCCAAAAAATTTGTTTTCAAAGGTAAAAATATTCTTAAACTACTCTGGAAGTAGATTTTTATGTGAAGAATTGCCGGGGGGGGAGGTGGGGAGAGGATCCTGCCCTGCAGCATACTGTGATTTTAATTTGGTTCTCTAGGAAACCAATGATCTGCTTAACCCTTAATAATCTAAAAGCCAAACCTTATTCTGTATACTGGGGAAATATGTTACCATTGCAATCCAGAATTGAAAGGACTAATGAAAGGGAAATCGGACTCTGCAGCTGTAGACAAGGAATACTTTATCTAGTCTAGAGGATGCTGTGTGTGTCTGGGCAGAAGTGCAAGGATAGCTTTGTCATCTGTCGCACTGGAGCCTTATGGCCCTTCACAGCTTGACTGCATCCCTGCTGGGAGTCAAAGGGATCTTCACACCTTGACTACATCCCTTTGTAGTCTGCTGTGCTCTCAGTCCCATCAAATCTCCAAGTCTATGTGGAGAGAAGACAGGAAGGAGTTAAACTTGTGAACACAAAGTCAGGTTGCTGACAGGCAGACAGTAAGTCTCATAACACATCTTTCCCACCCCTTCCCACCCTTGGCATTAGATCATGTTGTAGTCGGGTTTCTTTTAGGACTGTTGTTTGCACTCTCACTTGCCTTTCTAGCACCTCATGTCCAGATTGATAAACATAAGTGAACAATTAGCTCTTTAGATGAAACAAAGTATTTATTTGTTTACAAAAAGCTGTGTTTATACAGAAGTGAAATGATGTTGATTTAATAAATTTTGTACTGAATCATGGCCTGAGCAGTTCAGTAGACTAAGACCAAAGCACTTGCATATAATTTTCTGGTACTTTTCTTTTTTCAGAAAATAAATTGTTCTATGTTGGAAAAGATAGAAAACAAATGCGCCTGGTAGTTGTTTCAGATGACGAGAAGAAAAAGGTGCTTGAGAAATGCCATGAAAACTCTGCTGGCACTCACCACGGCATATCAAGGACACTGACTTTAGTGGAATCTAATTACTACTGGACCTCTGTAACAAATGACGTCAAGCAGTGGGTATGGTTTCATATCTACAGGGCTCTTTTATATAGAATGTTACAAGCATTTTATAACCGTATGGCTCATAGGGCTTCATGGTGATGAAACAGAGGCTTGCAATTAAAGCAGAGTGCTTCCTTTTTTTTTCGTTTCCTTTTTTTCTTTTAGTACTGGCAGTGTGGCTTGCATATTGCTGGGGCCATGCTAGGAAGTGTGCACGGCACTTACTCTCTGAGATGTATTTCTTTTGTGAGGACTTTTGCATATCTTTGCTAGGATGCAGTGTACCATCAAGCGTATGGGGCCAGAGTCGCTGCTGGCAGATAAGATGAAAATGCTGCCTTGCAATTAGGTGTGTTCAGGAAATAGTTAAGCAAATCACTGCTTGGGAAGGTTCCTTCTTGACCCAAAGGATGTCATCCTTGAGGAAGCTGTATGCAAAAGTCTTTTACACCAAATTAATGTGGTAATCAGCTTTCTGCATTACCTGAATACTTGGAGTACATGCAGAACCATAACATGAACTGAAAGTGAGTGTTACTTTCCATTCAGAGTTGGACAAAGGGGCTCTGTTTTGTAGGTAAGACAAATCCATGTTATGCATGGAAGATCATGTATACTGCCCAAAGTTTTCAGCCACAGCATAGAAACAAAGGGGAATGATTGGGATCTTCTTTCAATTCCAGCTATTTCATATACTTCCTTTAAAATTTATATTGTGGACTTGAGAAAGCACGTTGCTTTCAGGATGAGGTGGGTCCAACTATGAATTCCTACACGTCCTTATCCTAGCCTTTACTGTTGTTTGAGTTTGTTTTAGTTTTGTGCTGGGGCTGAAAAATCCAGGGATGACAATTAAGAAAGATGATAAAATGTTTTGATTTGTCTGGTCTGACCTACCTTCTGTGCCTTGGTGGCCAGGAAGCCAGCAGCATCCTGGCCTGTATCAGGAATGATGTGGGCAGTAGGAGTAGGGAAGTGATTGTGCCCTCTACTCTGCTCTGGTGAGGCCCTGCTTTGAGTCCTGTGTTTGGTTTTGGGCCCCATGGTACAAGAAGGACATTCAGGTGCTGGAGTGGGTCCAGAGGAGGGCAGCGAAGCTGGTAAAGGGTTTGGAGCACAAGTCTTACAAGCAGTGGGGTTGTTTAGCCTGGAGAAGAGGAGGCTTCTATTGCTCTCCTGAAGGGAGAATGTAGCCAGGTGGAGGTTGGTCCCTTCTCCCAAGTAACTAGCAATAGGATCAGAGGACAAGTTGTGCTGGGGAGGTTTAGATTGGGCATTATGAAAAATTTCTGCACTGAAAAGTGGTCAGGCATTGGAAATGTATGCCCAGAGAGCTGGTGGAGCCACTGACCCCGGAGGTCTTCAAAAAACCATGTAGATGTAGCACTTCAGGACACGGTTTAATTGTCATGGTATTGGACAGATGGTTGGACATGATTGTCTTCGGCCTTTTCCAACCTTAAAGGTTCTATGAACTTACAGAGGAATAGTGGAGATGTGTGATCCTGCTGATTGTCTTAAACCTTTAAGACTGCTTCTTATTGATAGTGTCTTCCTTGATTTTTAAACTAGGTTTATGCATGCCAGCACTGCCAAGTGGTAAAGAACACGACCACCACAGCACCCAAACCACACCCTATCAAAGCAGAGGACCCGTGGACAGCAGTCACTATAGACCTAATGGGACCTCTTGATGTTACCAAGAAAAGTCACAAGTATATCATAATCATGACAGATTTGTTTACAAGATGGGCTGTTATATTGCCCCTGCATGACACTTCAGCAACTGAAATAGCTAAGGCAATCATAAATGTGTCTTTCTTATATGGACCACCTCAAAAAATGCCTATTGATCAAGGGAAGGAGCTTGTTCACCAGGTAAGTCTTCTTGTGGTTGGTTTCTTCTTTTTTTTTTCCCCATCAAAAAAATACATTCTCCCCTTTAAGTCTGAATTTCAGAACATTTTTGGAAAAGATTCATTTTTTAATTAAATGAAGCACACAAAGAAAATGACAAACTAAATGTTTGCAATTTTAACACTATGCAATGTTTCCCATTACTTTATTATTTGGATAAAGAACAAAGCAAAATGATTCCCTGGTTTTGTCACTCAGTTGAACTGGCACAAACTTTCACATGGCAATGTGCTGCATTTCATTCATCTGTACTGTCCAGTATAGCAGATAGCTAGGGGTATTTTTTACATCGGCCTGTGGTGATTATGAAGAACTCATCACACTTTGATGCTCTCAGAGATGATGAAATCATAAGACTATGATACAGAGGAAATGAGAAATTGAGTTGGTGGCAGAAATGTGTTTAGGAACCATCAGTTACTGGCTTCTGAGCTGCGCTGATGGATTCCTTTAGCTCTCAACCCTGGGCTGTTTGGTGGGAATGTGTATGTAAGACTTTTGTTCAGTCACCATCATATCAAGAACAGTGATACAGAAGAGGAAAACATTTGTAACTGTTTTGTTTTTTTTCTTTTCACTTGAAGATAAATGAAGAACTGTTTGCGCTGTTTGGAATGAAACAAATTGTATTGTCTTATCCTCAAACAGATGATATAAATGAGAGAACATGCAAGACAATCAAAGCTTTCCTTAACAAATACTGTATTGACCATCCAAGTGATTGGGATGAACATTTGTCTGCTATTGCCTATGCTTTCAATTTGACAAATTTGGTATGTGAAGGTTCCTCCTCCTTTGACTGAAGTCTGTCATAATACCTGCAGTAGTGTATGCTAAATTCGCTCACTTTTTGCTCCCCATTTAAATAGGAGCCAGATCAAACCACCCCATACTTCCAAATGTTTAATCGTAACCCGCATGTTGTTGAGCCAATGAATATATGTATGGAAGGAGAATACAGTGTATTTGCCAAAATACTTGAAGCAACTAAAAAAACGAGTCAAGCACTGGAAGAAGAGAAAACCTCAGATGGCCAGGTAAATGTTACAGTTTCAACTTCTACTAGTAAAGTTGAAGATACAAAGATAAAAGCCTTGAAACATAAAGTATAACTAACCTTTTAAAGCAGTGTGGTGTTTGGGGGAGATTGGTTGTGTTTTCCTGTGCCTGTGATCCCTAGATTCTAGTGTACCTCTGTGTAACCTTAAAAGAGGCCTATTGCCAAGAGATTCATATCTAACTTGGAGCTTCCATAGATAACACGGCCCTGTAAATGATTGCCTATGGACTATTGATTTATGAAGATAAACTCAGTTTCTTCAGAACTCTCCAGCTCTGCATGTTGTGAACATACAAACCAGCTAAATGTTATGTTTATGCAGTATTAACCCAGGCTATGAAAATCCATCATTACTTTTTGAAAAATAAAAAGTATTTTATATGTATCTTTTGCAGACAGAGAAAAACACTTCAGCTGAACAAAAAAACAGAAACAAAATTACTGTCAGAAGGAAGCCAAAGCAATTAAATACCCTTCGACTTAAAGTTGGTCATGAAGTCCTCAGGCAAAGAAAAAACTGGTGGAAAGATGGTCGTTTCCAGTCAGAATGGGTTGGGCCCTGCATTATAGATTACATCACAGAAAATGGCTGTGCAATATTAAGAGATGCCACAGGATTGAGGTTGAAAAGACCCATCAAGATGTCTCACCTCAAGCCATATGTAAGAGGGTCCAGTGAAAAAGGTATGTGTGTGTGTGTGTGTTATAGCTTTCTCTGGTTTTTTGCTTTTCTGTCATGTCTTGGTGTTAGGCTATCAGAGTGAGTAAGTACCATTCACTCACCAGTGTGAATCAAAGTAATACTGGGTAATAATGTAATAATAACAGTTTTCAGTAAGGAGAACAGTGAGTGTGAGTGGCTTCAAACCGTACGCAGAGGAGCATGAAAGAGAGCTAATGAATTTTGCTTGAAGTATATTCTAAAATAACTTCCATTAAAGATGCCTCTAATCTGTCGTTTGGTCTTGTTCATACTGGCTGGTGAAAACATGCTACAAGTATAATTAGGCTGAACTGTATGAAAAAACATTTTCTGACTGAGTTTCTGTTTTGATGTAGATGGGATTCATTTATTTTGTAGGGGAAGCCTAATCCTTTTTTCTTAGCCTGACTAGTGCAGATATTAGAATTTAGACCTAAATGTTTATTTAGATCATTTTTTTTAACTACAGAAGAGCATCCTCTAAAGCCTGTGGTGGTTTGACCCTGGCTGGAGGCCAGATGCCCACCAGTGTCACTCTATCACTCCCCTTTTCAGCTGGACAGGGGAGAAAATATCTATTGAGAGGCTTAGGAGTCGAGATAAGGACAGGGAGAGACCATTCTGTGATCAGCATCATGGGCAAAACAGACTCAACATGGAATGAAGGAAAGAAAACTCTCTCATTTATGACACTGCACTGCACACCCAGTGACACCAGTCGGGTAATAAGTGTGACCAGATCTTAAAGCACCTTCTCCCCACCCTTCCCTTCTTAGCACTTCATTCATCATTTCTCTCCCTTCTTCCCCTCGCATTGTGGCATGGAGAGGGGCAGGGAATGGGTGTTTCAGTCAGTTCCACATGGGCTATTTTCCTTCCTAGCCGGGGGGCATTCCTCACACCCTTCCCCTGCTCCAGTGTTGGGTCCCACCTGTGCATGGGAGACAGTCTTCCATGAACTGTGTGCCCTTTCTCTTGGGGCTTCAGCTCCTCACCAGGTGTCTCAGCGTGGCTCCCCTCTGTGGGCTGCTGACCTTCAGGCTGAGACTGCTCCAGCCTGGGGCCAACCAGAGTCACAAGTCCCCTAGCAAACCTGGTCTGATGGTGGGTTGGTCTCTCCATGGGCTGCAGGTTTTGCTGCCAGGAGCTTGCTCCAGTGTGGGCTTCCCACAGGGTATCAGTGTCCTTCAGTTGTCTTTGCCTGCTCCAGCATGGGGTCCTCCACAGGCTCTAAGATGCTCCCTGTCATTATCCATGGGCTGCAGGGGTACAGCCTGCTTCACCATGGTCTTCCCCAGCAGCTGCAGGGGGATCTTTCTCTATGGGTCCTCCTTCACTGACCTTGGTGTCTGCACAGTTTCTCACATCTTCTCACTCCCTTCTCCGGACGCAAAAGCAGCCACCTGCGTGGGTGGTTTTGTATTTGGTTTGTTTTTTTCTCCTAAATGTGATTCCCAGAAGTACTCTGACCATCACTGATGGGCTCGGCCTTGGTCAGCAATGACTCTGGCTTTGAGCTGGCTGGTGTTTGCTCTGGGGGGCCTGCAGAGAGCTTCTGGCTGCTTCTTGCAGAACCCACCCACACGGCCCCCTCCTCCACCAGAACCCAGACATGCAAAGCTACAACAAGCCTTAAAATAGAAAGACTACAACAAAGAACTGACTTTTGTGGAAGTTACCTTAAAATGTGTTTCTTGTACCAGACCAAATAAAATTGCCATGCTCCTGCAGTAGCTCTGCTAGAAATTCCCAAAGACTTGGGGAATAAACTGCCCCTCTTCCTTGTACACATTCAGTGTGTGCTTTGCAATGCTGCTGTGTTAATCAAACAGTGGTAGTTATTCCTTTTCTTGTTGCTATCTCTGAGTCAATGGAGGCATTTTTAGGCAAAATGATTACTCAGTGTTTAGAAGACTTCAGTCACAGAACATTCAGCTTTTTTGGTTTAAATGTCTTCAAAGGTAGACCAATTCTTACTCTCTCCCCTGAGCTGTTAAGTGTTGGCTTCTTAAAATGCATTGAGATGGTAATCTTTTCCACCATGTCTTGAAACTGAGGTATTTGCAAAGCTGAAACTAATGCTGGAATGTCACGTGAGAAGCTGACAGCTATGTTAGCTACAAGTTTCATGATCAAGGTATTGGTTTCATACCACATCTCCAGGATCCTACTACTGTTTGGTGGCCAATCTGTGGGTTCCAGCCTTCTTGCTGAATTGCTGATCCACAGGGAGGAATTGCTGATCCACACAGAGGAAGCCATATGCATGTTGGGCATGCCAATAATCCCCAGTTATTTTATAATGATTTTGGTAAACTGGGTCACAGTACAGAAAGCTAAATGTAGTTGTCTTTGTAAGATCACAGCCAAATATGTTTACCACTAAGTACTGCAGAAGCAGTAGATAAATAGTTTCTTCCCTTTCCCAGGAACTAACTGAAGATTAGTTGTCTGACACAGGCAAAATATTCAACGGATTACGAATATTTGAGTCTTAAAACTAGAGAGTGATATTCAGCCATACTTATGTTGTGTAGAGAGGTATACCAGGCTTTGTCAAAGTAATTTCTAGCCTTTATCAAACATCTTAATGGCAATCAAGAGAGAGTTTCAGCTGGATTAGAGCAGAGAAGTCTGGCAGTGTAGGGCATAGTGAATAACATCTTTTATGTTTATTATGGAGAAGCACTTGTATCTTTGTTACAAAGGACTTACCGTTATTGGGGGTGGACTTTTTTTTTATCTGCAACTTGTTTACTGTTCTTAACTGCTGTGGTGGAAGCCTGATGGCTGTCCCTCTGTATCACCTGGGATGGGAACAAAGCAGTTGCAGTGCTCTCTGTGAAATAAATGTGGCAAAAGTTGAGGTTATTTGTGGCCTTGCCTACCAACTTTTTAAAAGTTTTATTAAGGGTTTTGCTTACCCTGCTCTGAGAATCAAACATTAGATGTGTGAGTTTGGGAATTCTAAAGAGGAAAGGCAAAGCCTGAAAATGAGGTGCTCATTTCTTATGTGACCAAAAAAATCTTTCACTGAAAGAATGGGAGATCAAAAGCAAGGTTTTTTTTTTCATAACCTTTCATAACACTGAAGCTGAGGACACAGACACAAACACCCCCACCTGCCCCAATGCAGGAGGAGATGCTCAGTGACCTGGTATACCATCTAAACGTGTATAAATCTATGGGACTGGATGGGATGCAAAGGTGCTGAAGGAGCTGGTGGGGTTGCTCACTGAGCCAACTTCCATCCTTTATCAGCGGTCCTGGCTGTCTGGAGAGGTAACAGCAGGTTGGAAATCAGCCAACGTAACCCCCGTATATGAATGGATGGAAAGATGATTCAGGAAATTGCAGGCGTGAAAAGAGGTTGTAGTGAGGTGGGTCTTCTCTTCCTCTTCTCCCTAGTGACTAGCGACAAGAGGAAATGGTCTCAAGTTGTGCCAGGGGAGGTTCAGATTGGATATTAGGAAAAACAGCTTCAAGGAAAGAGTGGTGAAGCATTGGAACAGGCTGCCCAGGCTGGTGGTGGAATCACCATCCCTACAGTCATTCACAAAATGGGCAGATGAGCTTTGGGAGATGGTTTAGAGGTTACAGTGGTGTAGGGCTGACAGTTGGACTTGATGATCCTGAAGGTCTTTTCCAACCTTGATGACTCCTGAATCAGTGCATTGTTAGAGCTTTTGGTACAGGGATCACAGATTCACAGTCTGGGTGTACCTGGGTTGCTTGCTACCTGATTGTCTTTACAGCTTGGCAGAGGGTCCAGGATACCTGATGCACACGTTTGTATGTCTGAAGCAACGGGTTTTTTTTCTTTTTTGAGTGTAGTTTGATTTGAATGTTAAACTTGAGAATGCCTCTGGGTCCAGTGCTGAAATGACTCGGGAGTGCAAATAGGCAGAATTTAGGAAACGTCTGGTGAGAAACATGGCCAGAAAAGTGCAGTTTCAACACTACAGTAAGCCCTAAAAAGGTCCCTTTTCAGACCTGCATTTGTAGCCCCCTGTATAGAGATATTTATCTGTTGAACAGCTCTTCTAATTTAACAGAACACTTAATTGCACACTAGGGTCTTCATGTGTGCAAGGTAGGCCCTAACTTCATCTTCCAAAATAGAACTTGTTAGCACCATGTTGACAGTTACACTTGTAATTTGTCTGGTCAGACTGTTTTCACTTTATCTGAACTCATTTGGAAAATTCAAGCACTGTAACCATGTATCAGAAGAAAAATGCCATAGTACTATATAATGTCATTTACCATTGTTGCCTTTAAATTACATAAAGCTCTTGGGTTGTTTTTTTGGGGTTTTTTGTTTTGTTTTGTTTTTTAAAAGAAGCCTGGTGTCTTGCACTCAGATTTCTCAGCAGGAGCTTGGAGTAGCCACATTGCTTTCTGTGTGTGCAAAAAAGGGAAGAACCTGTGTCCCCATTCTTATAAGGTATTTGTTCAATAGGTGACCATGGCAGATGTCAAGCTACTCATTGATCTAGCAAAGAAAAACTTAAAGTGGTGCGCTACGAGCATTGTTTTGTGGGTGTGATGAGATGCAAGCCAAACATTTCATGGTCAGTGAAATTAAGAAGTTCACATTATCAGACTACTGTCACTTAAACGTTCTTGTCCTCTTAAGGGAGTAACTTAGCACCTCAATAATGCTTTAGGTGTAGCTTCCAGTAAACTAGAAGAGTATGATTTAACAGCTACTTTTCTTTTACAGACAACCATTACTTGTTACAAGGAGCGGCAGTTGTTGACCATGACTATATTGGCTTATCTGAAAGATCCAATAATCCAAACCAACAAGACTCTGTTCCTGAAGGGGAAGTAAATACCTACACAAGAGATGTCATGTCTGCTGTGCAAATACCACCTGCAGCCTGTGAAGATCAAGAATCAGGAAATGGTAAACATCAGTCTGAGCTAACAGAAGATCATTGCATTGAATCAAACAACAAAAGGCCCAAGCAATGGACTTCACCTTGTTGGACACTTCAGACCAAGATAGAGGATACTTAAGCATAGTCTCATGCCATATTTCATTGCCAAACAGTTAGGAGTTTCTTTGGTGGGCTGAAAAAATAGATCCAAATTCCCTAGCCAAATCTGCTTTACTACTTTGAGTACTGCAGCTGTCCCCTGATTAATGTGTATGGGCATTAAGAAGGAATTTCTATGTTACCGAAAACATAGACACAGCCTAGTGAAAGTACAGGTTCTGCTGCTGTCGAAGAGCACTTTTGGTGCCCAGTGGTTAGTTTATGTTGGTGCTGAGAAGCACTCTATTACCAAAAGCACAGGTACAACCTAGTAAAAGAACATATTCTCTTCATGCATCTGGATTTCAGATTTTTGGTGTAGAATGGCAGTGTGGGGGTACCTTACTGTTACACTCTCAGGACACAATGCATTGTTTCACTGTAAGGATCTTTTAGTTCTTAGATGACTCCTAATGTGCAGAGATACTGTGAGATGATACTTAATGTAAATTTTGCGTTCACTTAAGAGAACCCTTTTCTTGTTATAAAACAGTTACCTATTCTTTCTGAGAAGCTGCAATCTCTGACTTCTATAGCTTTTAATTTCTTAAAGATATCACAAAATAGTAAAGCTGACAAAATCAAGCACATGTACTACTCTGCTTATGAAGTAACAAGGCTTTCATCAGCTCCTCACTCATCAAAACCATACTGCACTGAGTGATTTTTAACATCTTGGGTATGTAAAAAATCTTTACAGCATTCAACATCTGCTTGTGATTTCTTTGCAAACATCAAGTTCCCCCTTTCACTTACATCTTCCCAGAGCCATGATAGGTTTGGAGATTTCAGCTGGCAGTGGTCTGTAGGAGGTGAAGCACTGATGTTATTTATTCTCTGAATTCCGTGAGTAAGTTGTTACTGGTCTGGACTTCCTTGTGAAAAGACAAATCTTTCAAAGTTGTCTGAATAGGAATTGTTTCACATGGAAAACTGATGAGTGCAAGTCAGTTCTTTAGGGGACTGACAGGAAGAGGAAGAAAATGGAGTTTAGAAATTCAGCAATTTCTGTTTGATACTGGGGATGATGTGCTTGTTTTGCTGTCTGAACACGTGTTCCCTCTCATCTCTGCTGCTGAATGTTATGTGACATACCGCTGGAATGAAGTAGTATTTATTAAGAATTTTAGTTAACCGTAAGTAACAATACTTAGCCTTCAAGGCCATGATTCTACCTAAAATTCAAAGGAAAAAATACTTAATACTTAGAAAGTCCTACATATACTTTTTTCCACAGAGTCAGTTTCAGAAGGAGGGTAGGGAGAGGCAGTTGGGCCTGTTGGTTTAAACTGCTCCTCTTCTATGCCAGCTCCATGGAACACTTGGGAGATGAACAAGCTCTGTGTTGGCACTGAGAAACAGACAGAGTGAGAAGCTGTTAGCTGCTGCCCTCTGAGAACAGCTGACCTTTTTAGTCATCAGTCAAGGAGGTAAAGGAATACATTTGTCTCTTTATTTTTTTTTTTCTTTTAAGGGTAGGAAATCCTGCCAAACTTGTTAAGGCAGAAAAAAAAATCTCCACATGTAAACATGACATTATATACTCTCTAACTGTGAACAATGGCCTTACTTTGTTTTACTTATTTTCTCCTAGTAATAAGCACTGTGGACATAGAGTATTTCCCCCTAGAATAGTACTAAATTTCAAAACAACAATCTGTTTGGGTGTTGTGTGCCATGGCTGGTGGATGTTCATGTCATGGTAATGACATGTCAGCTGACATGTTTCCAAGTTAATTTTTAACAGAGGGCCTGGGTCTTCAGGCTAACCCCTCCTCTTTATGTACCTTTGTTTCTTTCACTGTGGTAATTCACTAAAGTGACATCTTCTGCTAGGATGGATTTGTTATATTTTTAAATACATTATGATTCTGTGGGGGTGTGTGCACATGCAATATATATGCACACACACATCTCTATATATTTATGTTAATGTATATATTGTGCATGCAGAAAAGAAAGTGTCAGGGGTGAAAGGGAGCTCTCTGTGAGATTCCTTTCTGCTTTGTTAGGTGCAAAGGAAAACCAACCCCTCCATTGCTTTATTTTTTTTTTTTAAACTTCAACCAGAGTTCCTTGTTTGCACACAATGCAGCAGAGCTGTGTTCTGGGGAAGCTCTGGGGCCGCACAAGTGCTCTGTGCTTGTTAGAGCTGCCTTGGGGAAGCAGCTGCAGTGACTGTGGAATAGTCTAACTAAGAAACTTTCAACATAATGTGTAACGCTGATCATTCAGTCTTCCTGGTAACTTTGATTGTCTCTATGAACAGGCACATATTAATGCCTCTTGAGTGCACCTAAACAGGGCCTCCTTTACATGTGGGAGGTCTGCTGTGATAAAATATAAGCATTTCAGTCTAAGGGTATGAAAAACAGGCAATGGAAACTGGGGGGAAAAAAACACCAGGAAGCTTGAACCATGGCAAGCAGCACACCCTGCTTAGGGAAGGTCACAGAAACCTTTCACACCCTTGCCATGGTGCAGGGATGTTCGGTGTGTGCTTGTGACCACAGTGAGTCATAAAATAATGCTTTTGGTTTGTATTTTAACCGACTTGAATAAATACACAGATGTCGATATGTACTCTTTCACTGGCATGCAGGTTTGACTTACAGCCCAACAGCAAAAAGCTCTTTCATAACAGAATTTTTAAGAATTCTGTTAACAGAATTCTTACCAATTCTGTTTTCTACTAGAGTTTGTATCCCCTTGTGTCAAGTTGTTTAGTTAGAAGGGACCACAGAGTGGAAGAAAAAAGGATGCAAGTCTCCTCATGCCTTCCAGCACACAACTATGAACGTTTATCCTTTTGGTCTGCCAGTAGCACTACCTACTTACTGACTCACAGTTTGATGAAAGGCACCCTAAAATACATCTGCTAGTGAAAAGGCTCTGTACAAACATTCAGAGTGCTTTACTATGGAATGACAAGTATTCCTCTCTGAATTTTTGTACAGCGTTTGCCCATTCTGTGTTACAGCGTTCATGCTTTCCAGCTACAAATGTTTATTTTTTTGCTCTTTCTCCTCCATAGAACTGAATGTTCCCTCCTGCAGGGCACCAATGAGTCATGATTTGCTTTTCAAGGCAAGCAGTTAACAAATCTTCTGGAAATACCATTTTTGAGAACCAGATAAGTTTCCTGTACTCATTTGCTTGGACTCAACATCCATATCAATGACCTTTTGCAGCATACATCATTACTTTAATGACTTCATGTCAAAATCTTTGTATAGCAACCTTCTTGGTATTTTCGAAATATGCAATGGAATATTTTGGCAGATCAGAGTGCCATGGATGATTTCAGCTAACTTTATTTGCACACAAGCCCTAGAGCCTCACCAGGTGGTGGAAACTCGGCAAGGCACAGCAGCTGCTGGCCTGAGACCGTGCTGCTCACTGGTGAATTCAACAGAGGGAAATGCTATGTTAGAAGTCACCAAGACGTTTTAAACTAGAAGGCTAAATTTGACACAAATAAACAGGATTTAGCAGTGTCCTCAGGAAATGGAATATACTCTTTCACACATATTAGAAGACCCGTTGGCCTACTGTGGAAATCTTGGTAATAAAGCTACTTAAACATTTGGAATGAGAAGTACTATACAAAAACCTTTAATATGAAAAAAGAAGGCTCTTCCAGATAGAAGTAACCAGTCAGTTACTTAATTTTAAAAATTTGATTTAGGAACAGTTAAGCCAGAGCTGCATTCCCAAGTCAGTTCTCCCTCCCTCCTCTCTGCTTGTACACGGATGAAGACTGCATTTGCAACCCCCTGTGCACTCAGGTTGCTGAGGCTGCCTCCTCATTTGTCCAGTTGCAGCAGGTATTACTACAGGCTCTTGGGATGGGCTCATAAGTTTGTTTACTCACAGAGCTATGGTTCTGTGTGATCCGTTTTACTCTGACGCTGTGCAGTGTGATGGGGGGACCTGCAGCAACCCTGCTGCACTGGTAGCAGAAATAGCGATGTTGATAAACAAGGCAGATATTGTAGGAAAGACGG
The DNA here is from genome assembly GCA_027925045.1 of Hypotaenidia okinawae. NCBI lineage: Eukaryota > Metazoa > Chordata > Aves > Gruiformes > Rallidae > Hypotaenidia > Hypotaenidia okinawae. The sequence goes on along the minus strand of BSDF01000005.1, from coordinate 35,226,188 downwards.
TATTCCCAGCAAGCCAGGCAGTGCTGCCCAGATACACGGTGCTAGTGTGACACTCCACAAATCAGTTGGATGCAAATCTCCATGATTTATCAGCCTTTATTCATGCGGTCCTTTTCTGGAGGCTTGGCAAGAATCCCTGAGCTCTTGTCAGCAGATCAGGAGTATTGAGAGCTGCCGCTGGTGGCAAGCAGCACGGCCATGAATATATAAAGTGGTATCTAAGCGGGTTAAAAGGGAATAAGTCGGATTTCACAGATTCAGTATTTAAAATTGAGTTTTGGGGTTGGTTTGTTTGGATTTTTTTACAGCATATACGTTCGATGTGTCTGTGCCTCACTGCCCGCTTCCAGCCAGAGTTAGCAGCACCATGTCAGGTCGCAGACATACTGGGGAAAAATACTCATCATGAAGCAGTCAGGGATAGCAATGAAAGTCCTGGCAAAAGAGTCTACAAGGAAAAGAGTTCTGTATTTTGTGCAGAATTCCAGTGATATGCAGTAAATAATAAGTGGGGGTCCCCAACAGACTTATTTGTTGAACATATATCCAGCCAGACATCATCCATTGCTTCTGCCCACTAACGGCCTGGGAGAAAGAGAGTAGACTAAATGGGGAGGGGGCAGGATTTACCCTGCGGTTAGGGTTACATTGGCAAACTTCCTTTTCGAGATTCTTGCCTTCCCCGTGCTCGACCCCGCCGGCACGGGGTGTTCATTTCGGAGCACACGCTTGGGCCGGGCCTTATAAGCCTGCCTGCGGGCCTGGTCGCACGGTGGCAGCCTGGCACCGCAGAAGCGCGACTCCCGCGCCAGCCGCTGGCTCTGGCGCCAGGGGGGACACGCGGTGCTTGAAAATCTGCGGCCCCACGGCTTGTTTCTCTCGGCCTTCTCTGTCCCGATCTGCCTTCGCAGCAGAATTGTCACCCGGTTGGCAGCAAAGGCTGTAGGTGAAACCCAAACCGCCTGGCGCAGCACGCAAGCTAGTTACAGCAAAAACGTGCAGTATCGCCCTGTGCCTTAGGTAATTTATGCCATAACTGCCGATTGTGGCAAGCGTGTGACACAGCTCTGCGGCTTCCTGAGAGCCGGGCACCTCTCGGTACTCATTAAACCTCGGCGGCTGCCAGCGGCGCCTCGCCTGCCAGGGCCTGGGAAAAGCCCCCTCCCCGGCCCCTCACGAGTGACGCTGTGCAGCCCGAGACCCAGTTCAGGGGAACGCGGCAGAAGTGGGGTCTCTGGCCTTTTTCATTAAAGTCTTGAGCTGCAGGTTTAGGATGTGCCACAGCTGGAGCAAGTGGTGACAACTGTGTCTATGTGTATGTACCCAGGGAGTGCAGTGGCCGGGGCAGGGCTCTGATGTCGAAACCTATGTGGCAAGGAGCACCAGCAGTGTTGGTCTGTTACCGCTGGGTCTGTGGGTTGCCTTCCCCTCATTCTGACAAAATTCTTAAATCCTAATTAAAAAAAAAAGAAAAAAGAGTAAAATATGTAGGTTTCTTATATGTTTCCATTTGCAAAGTAAATGCCGTTGGTAATTAATGATGGCTTCCCTAGTTTGCTGAACTGCTACTACTATTTGCTAGGAAGAAATTGCTCCACTTTTAAAATTGGTACTTTTGGCACTATTCCCTAGGGGGAAAAAAATTGCCTTTACATCATCTGTGTATTTTTTATTAAAGTTGTACAATGAAGTCAGGCAGTGCTTCACATGCAGGGTGTTGTGCTTCATGTGCAACTAATTACCAAGAAACTGCAGTGGGAAAGAGCTAAAGAAAGGAGCCATTTAGCAAACATGCTTTTGTGACCTGTGCTATTTATGAACTCCTAGTGCAGCTTCCAAGTTGACTCCCATGCAGCTTTCCCTTTTACCTCTCTAAACATGTGTGTCACAAAGCCAGCTGAATGCTCCTTTAGGTTTTCCAGCCACTGAGCTGTGCCCAGAAACAGCAAGAAGGGCATAGCTTTTGCTTGGATAAGTAGCTACCACTGGAGATTTAAAACCCTCCTTTACACTGGCAGCTCTCCTTTTCTGCCAGTAATGTTTGAAGAGCAGTTACAGTGTAAATTTTGCTAACAAATGTTGGTAATTCACCATGGAGAAAAAAATATTTTCATGTTTAAGAATTAAAAAACCCAACCAAGCCAGTAAATCAGGGTGCTAAAGCTCTAGGGTTTATGAACATCCATATTACACAGAAAATATGGTGACCTAATTTCAGCTCTTAATTGGCAGTAGGTATGGGGGTTTTTTTATATCATTAGTGCATTATATGAACCCACACAAACTGAATGATGTACTGTATCATAACAGTCTTTCAAATTTAAAAGTATGTCCAATATGCAATTAAATAACAAAGCTGCTTTTGAATTGCTCAGCGGTGATCTGCTCCACACAACTTGTATCGCTAATACATAACATTTTTTCAAACAAGTTCCCACGTGTGTGTTTGGATTGCAAGACAGAAATAACAAAGTTCCCTCTCTGCACCATGGCCCACACTTAATCCCAAACCTCTGTTGCATGGCAGACATGAACTGACCTAAAAGTTCCTGTAAAACATAAATAAATCTGGTTTGGGCAAGCAAGAAGCTGTTGCAATTTACTGCATTGATCTATAAATCCTCATTAACTACTACAGTGCACTGCTTAATTAGAAAACTCTACTTAATCAAGATGCTTCCCAAGGAATCAATTTACACCTAATGATACTTGTGGCAAGGACAGCTGCTTAATTGCTATGGTAATTTCCTTTAATCGGGACACCTTCAGGTGACTTGGGTGACAACCTGCACGTTACTGTTCAGTGCATGCTTATCACACCTTGCTGTTACCCCAGTTTCCCCTCACTTACAGTGAGGAGAATAGCCCAACACCACTTCCTGGTGAACAGGCAGCCACCTTCCTGTCAGTCTGAAAGACTTCCAGTGTGCCAGACCTACAGAGGTGCTCCATACAGTACTACCACAGGGAAAGATACCTAGCTACTTCATCAGCCCAGTTTTAATAGAAATATTCAGCTCTAAATGGCTGAGATTTTTCCATTTTAAGACGACTTAAGAAAGGATTAATTATCAATTCACAAAAGTTCATGTCCTGTCTTTGAAGTCTTAAAATGCACAGTTCCATGTTGTTCATTAAAAATGTACTCTTAACCGGGACAACTGCTGAAACTCAATGCAACACATGCACTCCACATCCACTAGTTGAGACTGAATAACCAGTATTCAATACTTCATAGATAAACAACAGTATGAGCAAACAGAACCTGCCAGGGCAAAGGATGGTCTGCTGGCTTGATAAAATTAGAGCTGTGATTACAGAAAACTTGTGTCTTTCTTTCCTGTTGCAGCCTGAAGTACATGGTTTTCTTAAGATAAGGCTTTAATATGAGATAAAGGACATTCAGTGCCTTCAAGCAGGTTCAGATTTTCTGCCATTGTACCTGTATGACATTGATGCATGAAGCTTCATGCGCTGAAGTTTTCTTGTCTGTCTATGCAGTTACCCAGGAATCACAGAATGGCCTGGATTGGGAAGAGACCTTGAGTCCACAAGGTCTCCCGCCCAAAACCCCATCCAACCCAGCCTTGAACACTGCCAGAGAGGGGGCAGCCACAGCTTCTCTGGGCAGCCGGTGCCAGGGCCTCACCGCCCTCATAGTAAAGAATTTCTTCCTAATATCTAAGCTAAGTCTACCACCTTCTAGTTTAAAAACTTTCCCCCTTGTCCTGTCCCTACTCACCTTGCTAAAAAGTCTGTCTTTCTTAGAAGCCCCCTCTAAGTATTGAAAGGCTGCAAGAAGGTTTTCCCAGAGCCTTCTCTTCGCCAGGCTGAACAAGTTCAACTATCTCAACCTTCCTTCATAGAAGAGATGCTCTGATCATTCACAAAGCCTTCCACTGGACCTGTCTGAACAGGTTCATGTCTTTTTTTCCTTTGGCTGGAGACCCCATAGCTGGGGGCAGTACTCCAGGTGGGGTCTCACGAGAGGAGAGAGGGGAGAGCATCACCACCCTTGGCCTGCTGGCCACACTTCTCTTTATGCAGCCCAGGCCTACTGCAGAGACCAACTCTGTAGAGCTCAGCATACTGAAGAGACCAGCCTCTGAATTCCAGAGAGCAGAGATTGTGACTAATGTTGAAATAATCTTAGCTTGTAGGTGCTGTTAAACTGTATTCAGCTACTCCCGGCTCAACAAAGCATTTTTTTAACTGGAGGGAAGGTTCAACTAAAGGAAAGCAGAAAGAAGGCAGCTACGTATTACCTTACATTGACCTAATACCCTGGAAGCAGGGAACACCCAAAATCAGATGGACATGTGAACTATCCAAATGCAGAAAAATGCTCCCTCACTGGTCACTTTTGCAGAAAGCCTGTGATCTTCTAGAACTGACACCATACATGCGCTACCTTTGATAGTGCCACCACGGCTCTCTTAATTGCCCTCATGAAAAGCTTCTTTTAAACTTGTGAGCTGTCATCTTTGGAGACAGCTTTACCAGAGCCTTCCCAACTACCTTCTTTTTTCACAAGGGGATCAAGACCACAGCTAAAAATAACATTGCCTGGCTTTCAAAAGCAAGGCAGAAACAGGCTGTTTTAACATTAGGAAAACAAAAATTATCAGGAAAGGTTGTTACTTGGTGTATACACTAAATATGTACCACATGACACTGAGCCTATACTCCAGTATCTTAGAAAGCTATCCTGGAGATTTCAAGAAAAAATTGAGAAAAAACCCCCAACCTCTCAAGGATCTTAAGTTTTTGTTCCAGAAAAAGGACATTTATAAAATCTCGCTGGGCAAAGAAATCTTACCTTCTGCTCCACTATCATTACCCTTATTCCTTCAAAAAACAAGCTGGAAAACCTGCCACCACACGCAACCTAAAGCCTATTTTTCAAGATCAACACCTGCAAGAGCCTGTTACTAGACCTGCAATGACAATAATGAAAGCTGTTTCATAAAAACCTGCAGCGATTACAAGTGTGTACACTCTGCTCATAATGCAAGTTTTAAAGGGAGATAAATAATTTTCTGGTCCTCAAACTAGAGTGATGAATCATGATGACATCACGCAATGATTCACACTTCAGGTGACTCATACAGCCAGGATAATTAACAGGTCTTCTGCAAGGCTCCTGGTCAATGAATAAGCACACTGCGGGACTGAGGACTCCTGCTGTATGAATGAAAGAGTGAAGGGAAGGAGTGAAACAAGAAAATCATCACTACAAATCAGGTAGTATTAGATACCTATCTTGTCTAATTTGCATATTTAATTTGAGACACAGGTTTCCTCTTAGCTGTGACCATATTTTATTAAAGTAAATACCCTGCAATTTTATTATACAGGTAAAGTTCCTCTTTAAATGTTTAAGCTTGGCTTAGTACATGTGTGTAAATTAGTCTTTAAAAAAAAAACAAACCCAAAGCCCTGTGACATAGCAAAATATTTATCCAGCTCCCATACAAAATAGCACTTTTTCTCTGCTGGTAGAAGACATTAAAATTTTTACTGTATTAAGTGGTCTGTGTAACTTTTACAAAAGTTGTATACAAAGAACTTGAAAGTATGCAAAAATTCCAAATTACACTCCGACAGCTAATGCTCTGCAAATACTTTATTACACAAATTACATTCAGCTTCTGAAAATAGTGTTCTAACAGTGATACCATCTAAAAATAAGACATCCCAGAAACACATCAAGTTAGGAAGAAGAAAAAAATTAAATAGAGACTTTTTTCTTTCCTTCAATGCAATATAATGTTAGTGATTTTAAAAAAATAGAAGAAGATTTAGCAGCTTCATTTTCTTGTGGCACTGTATTTTCTCTGTACTGCAACAGGTTAAGGACATCGAAGAGGAAAGGCACAAAACAGAAACTGACAACTGAATAGTTACAAGAAAAATATTTTGATGAAGCAGATAGTAAGACTTATTTACAAGATCCCCAAATTGACATGAGAAAATACTACTGCTTTAAATCAGTGCTGCAAGTAGAAGACTGTTTGCTTTATTAAGATGTTCACATAAAAAAAACAACGGCACTGATATGGAACTTCCGTACACTCCTCCACTTAAAAAACAGAACTAAAACCAAACAAAAATTAAAGGAACCAGTGTACAGCCCCACACAGACTAGTACAGTTCACAATTAAATACACAAAATCTTAAACGTGCTTAAGGGAAAAGGAATCTGACATTCTGGGTTGAATTGTTATAATGGAGAACTTAAAGGCTGGTTTCAGGATGAAGAAGGTGCTGGTGGGGGTGGAGGTGCTGAACACTCTTCCTCCGAATCTGTGCCATCATCTTCATCTTTCTCTTGGTCGCTTCCTTCAGTGCTCAGTCGGTCAAACCCCTTTCGGCTGTAGCCTTTGTGACTTGCAAAGAAGTTCCCAAGGTTAAGGCCACCACCGCCCTTCCCTGTGGGAAGGAAAGGAAAGGCTTGCTGTAAGGTTTGCTTTACTGTGGAATACAAATCTATCTACACATTCAGCAACACCGTGGAGAGTATTTTGAGTGTCCTTCCAGAAACTGATTTTAAAGGTCAGCACGTGAGCCACCGAAGCTAAGCACAGAGACTGGGAAAGAGGAAGGAAATTCATCTTTGTACTAGAAATCTCTAACTTCCATTGTTTCATGAAGTCTTTACACAGGCTATTTCTGCTCCCAGCAGTTTGTCCCTTAGTCTAGAAGTGCTTCTTGTCATTCACCAGGTCCACAGGTAACTCACTGTCCCCCCACTGGTAGCAACACATCCTCTTCAGAAGGCAGTAAAGGTGCTGTAAGACACTTCAACAGAACACCTGAGGTTTGCCCCCAGTTCTTCCCCTGAGACAGTTTCGTCAAATCTGTTATTCAACTACAAATGAATAAAAACTCTCCAGTTATGGCATTCATAAGGGATCTGCAATGACTTAGACTTACCTCTCAGTCTGCCTAAAATTCTGCCTGAACTTGAATCAAGTTTGTGTTCTCCATCAGCTGAAAAATAAGGTAGATTTCAGAAATAAGCTAGAACCCAACACATTGTGTAATTAAATAATTATCTGTATTTTCTGATCCAAAGCACTCGCATTCAACAAATTGATCCGTGGTTCTAATAAGCAAAATGGGTACTTTTCAGCTTTGTGATTAAGGGGAAATTAGAATTTCTAACAAAATTATCACACCACACATTTTCAGTTTATGTCTGTTCAGCCATTAAGAAGATTTGCATGTAAATTATTTCTGAAAATTTCATTCCTTCAGCTGTTCACTTATGTTACTATGAAGAGCCTACAGGAAGGACATGGACCCTGTCATTTATATTGTGCACAACTACACTCGAGCACACTGCAAAACACAGCTTGAGATGTGAAAGTTTTCCTTCAGAGAAGACTGGCTTTCTGGAAGATCTGTGAATTTCTTCAGGTATTTTGGAGGCACTTTCTCTTCCACCCCAGAAACTGTATACTCCTCCCTGGTTGACTCTTTCCACCCTTATCCAAAGAAAAATTAAATGCAATGACCAAACTGTCTTTGAATATATGCTACTCAGTATCCAAGAAATAGACTTTTACCAATATGAATGTATCATGCTCTTTGACACTGTGAATTCAAGCACCACTTGAATCCAAGTGAAATGCAAGGATGCTATTATAGATCGTATCTGTTAAAGGCAGTACTGCAGTTGGCTAGAATGTTACCACATTTGATGTGCTGAACGCGTTGAACACAAAGAGTCAGGAAGCTGCTCACTGAAATCTTAGAATAAAATACATCCAATTCAGTTGCAGAGCAATACTGGATCGCTGAATTGCCTATGCTGTCAGCCAGTGGCAGGGCTGTCTTACTTGTCTCTTCCATGGATACTTTCTTGTCTCAATGAGAGCATTTTGATTAAACTGTTTATGCCACAGAAAATAACAAGTGTGATGGTCGAACTCCTACTGCAGTCTGCCAGCTTCTCAAAACCAATGTTGTTATATAATACTAAATAAGAACAAATTTACATAGCATTGCAAGGCCCCATTAAAGCTCTCACAGCAATGAATGGAGGTGCATTATGGAAACGCATCTGACTCACAAAATGCACTAAGAAAACAGGTAAAATCTCCTGTAAGTGCTGTCTGTTTGCATTTTGCTTACACCTTTGTAATACCCACCGAGTCCCCTGTGCTCAACAATTTAAGGATCACAAAGTGAAAAATGAAACTCTGCTCAGAGCATTAGAATCTGCTGTTTTCCAGGTGGTAACATGAATATATGTCAGGCATTTCTGAGCTTGTAATTCTCGGCTTGACACCAGTTAGATTTTAGAAACACATTCTGCAAAGCTGGTGGCTTGAGATGTCACGTTAGAGGCACCGGGGGATGCAGCTGCTGTGAGCATCCTGGTCCTAAGTTTGCATGCAGCGCCACAGTGACCGCTCAGAGGGGTGAGGGGACAGTAAGCCTCTCCCACCATACCCTTGTCCCTCAGTGTTCAGACATGTTTTGAACTGGAATAACAAAAGCGTGTTCTCTAGAGTTACTCATGGTTACCTCCATAGACAGTTGTCTTCCTCCACCGAATAAATACTAAAATTGCCAGTAGGACAACAACAGGGATAATTAGAAGAGTTGTAATAAGAACAAAGGAAACTCCAGTGCTGGCCTGTCCAACCAAATGCTGTTTTTCCTGCTTCTTTACAGGGTCTGTTGATTCTGGGCTGTTTTTCAATCTGGCTTCTACAACAGTTTCTGATTCTTTAAAAAAAAGACAATTTCAGTATGTGATCCATATGCATCAAGCAACACAGAACAAGACATTAAAAGAAAACAACAAGCTAGAATACCTGAAGTTTTGAGCCACAAGGAAACAAAAGAGAACAGAAAAAGTTTTAGCTCTTGCTGATGTAATCTAAAACTAAGGCAGAGGGAGGTTTAATGACACCACTTACTAACAAAGATGCCCTCCCCTTTTCTCGAAGGGGGAAATGAGAGGTGTTGGGGAGAGTTTTGATTTGAAAAGCATCTACCATTTAAAATACAGGAAAATACCCAAAAAGGTTATTATTGCCAATAGGTGTGCAATGTAATATCAATTAAATATCTCCTTCTGACAGTAACACTTCCACAAGAAATACAGAAATCCAGTATATGCTGTATTATCATAAACAAGAAGGAAAGCCTTTAAAGTTCTTCTCAATAAACTTGTGATAAAGGGTTACATTTTCAGAACCACTACATCCCATGGAAGAGCTTTCACTCTGTCAGTCTGGGGACCTTTTGAAAACCGTGTCTGGTCACTGCTGACTAATCTGTCACTTCTCCACCTACTAGAAAAACAGTTCCAGTAAAATCCTCCACGCTATTTTGAGCGTGTGCAAAAGATGGCGTGCTTTGTGCTAGCTTCTAACCAGCAGACCAGTCTAGCTTTGCGTTTTAAAGCCTGACCACTGCATGTCTTGAGAAGCAGCTGCATCAGAAAGACACTCTGAATCAACTATTTTGATTCTGTATCAAACTTAAAATGATGTTCCATTCTGAAAGAACAGTGAACACTTCAGTATACGCCAAACGCTAACACAATGATGACAGTATCTTTGTTATCACGAATACAAAGATAACGGTACCATGATAACATACTGTCTGTTCAAGCAGTGGTTACAGCTAAGTGCAATTTTTGTCCTCAACCGCCGTGACCACCTTGAATGCACAGAGTTCCCTGTGCACAGGGAGCTCCATGCATTCTTCCCCACTCGACATCAGTGCAAGCAGTCACAACAGCGTGTCATCAGGAGGCTGTGAAAGTTGCAAGCCACTCCTGTCCATTTAGTAAGCAAAGAACACCATTATTTGATCATTTGTTGTGAAGTCCACTGTTTTCTTCAATTGGAGTTGAAATTTCAAAGAGTTCAACATTTCAAAAAGCGGAAAATTCACATCGAGTTCCATGTGAATGTAAGGAGAAACTTTTTAACCATGAGAGTGAGAGAGTACTGGAACTGAACCAGAGAGGTTGTGGAGGCTCCTTCTCTGGAGACATTCAAAACCTGCCTGGATGTATTCCTCTGCGATCTACTCTAGGTGATCCTGCTGTGGCAGGGGGGTTGGACTAGATGATCGTTTGAGGTCCCTTCCAACTCCTAATGTTCTGTCATTCTGTGAAAGATCTTAATTTCAGTCTATGTACCCTAAGGAGTACCCTGGTTGATACTATTCCCTTTTCCTCTGTAACACTGCAAGTGTCAGCTAGCATAGTCTCTTCCCAAAGAAAGCTGAAGTGCCTTATATAAGCCTAGATTTGTTGTAGCATGGATGCTGTTAACGCCAACACTACCCTTTCGAGTGCTTCAGGAACAGAGATAAAATAGAAGGATAACAGTCCTGGCAATATGGATTTCACTGGTTTATAATATTGGTCTACTTTATTCTACATGCTTGTAACTGGCAGTTGGGATCTTAGGGGTACTCTCTCTATCTATATATGGCTAAGGTAAACCACGCAAGCTCTGAATTCAACCAAAGAAAAGCAGCAAGGAATACCTAAACAATTTGCAAAGGCCCCTCCACAGCCTAGCACTGTTTTTCTGAAAGGGAAATGAATTTTTCCTTTCCAACATAAAAGGCCTATATAACAGAATACTAGTGGTTAAAATTACTTTTCATTTTCCTGAATTGCCATTTTACCCCTTTTGATCTCCCCTACATATATTTCTTTATCTCCTTATAATAAGTTTCTACATGTTTTTTATTTTCCTTTATTTTTTTTTCCTCATGCAGATAAATTGGACACACAGACACCCCTCCCCCCTTATTACTTAAGGAAATAAAACTAAATAGAAGAAATGTATTTTTTGCCACACGACATGACTGACAAGGCTGCGTACAGAAAGACTATGCAGAAAGATAAAAGCAACTGCCATTTCAAATAACAGCTTTTTTGGTGGTTGGGGGTTGTAGAGTGGGGGTGGGGTGCTGGGGAGTAACTAGCACAGTTACATTTCACAGCTATTTCTGCATCTAAGGGAACTGACACAGATACCAATCTGGACCATAGCAGATGGTGGTACGGAATTAATCCACTAGTTAATTTTTTATCTTCGTGTCTGTGAAGCACTTGTCATCACTGAAAATTAAATGTTTACATTGGCTGTAAAATAGCATCGACGAGGTAACACTGTTACAAGTTGCTTTCTCCTACTTCCTATGTAGTCCCTGTATGAAATGATGGTGAAAAATAAAACAGCGGTGAACCTAGTTGAGCATTTTCCCCCTGACTTGGCAGAAGCAGCCCTGGTCTATATGAAAATACTGGTTCTTTCATTTCCATTACAAATCAGACTAACCTTTTATTTCCTGTACCTCAATACCAGCCTTTTTAACTGACCGATGTTCCATCTCTGTAAAACAAAATTATTCTTCAGGACATCTGACATTTCAGAAAGACGCTCAGTGACATTTTCCTGCTAGCCTTCTCAAATGTACAGTACAATCCTATATTAAACAATCCCACCAGCATTTGATCTTCACCAAGGAGAGTCAATATAAACCATTCAATAGCTCACAAGGCCATGAAAAAAAGAGAAGAGCTTGATCCATGAAAGGTGTTTGCAATAATTAATTCTTATTATTCTTCTCTCACAGAGAGATTTTTACGGGTGCATGTAAAGGTTCAGAGATTCCCACAAAAATAAAACTGTTAAGTATAATCAAGATCATGATGGATTAAAGGCTGGCTGAATCAGGGCTCCTTAGCTATTGCAGCGAAAGCTAAAAAGACAATTATGTGCAGCAAGGACTTTTCCTCACCTAACCTGTAAGTGATGAACAATTCCTTTTTCCCCGCCCCTAATGTTTCTTTCAACAAAAGCCTAGAAGTGTTCTTGTTCAGATTACTATAAGCACACACCAAAAAAAAAAAGGCAAGCCCTATCCAGTCAGAGTTACAATTTATCTGGTCTAGTTTCCTGTTATTACCAGCAGCTGATACCAGATGCCCTGAAGGAAAACCTGTAAATTATAAACAGACAAATATGGAATAACTGGCTTAGTCAGAAGTTCATTTATAACAGCAGACTCTTGCTGGCTGACTAACAACCTGAGGCCTGAGGGTTTATCTCTCTCATACATATTTTATACAATATAATGCAACAGTGGATTATATCTTTATTCCTGTAAAATATCTAATCTCTCTCTGAATTCTGCTAAATTGGTGTGTAACTAATCAGGTCCCTCTTCCTGAAGTCAGGCTGCCTAGCGTGGGGTTTACTAGATTAAAACTGGGAAGTGTTTTCACTTCATGGAAATAGGACTTCACATCATACTGCATTCATATTCAAATGTGAATACTCCCAAAGAAATTAGTACAAATTTCAAGTTGAGTTGTGTTTTCAGTTCAGCCCCTGCGAGCTTCCTGTATGAGAACCTCACAGGCGGCAGTTGACTTCTCAGCAAATGATACACTGAAATGCTGAAGAGTTACGCTTTCGTTTTAAGCAGGTACTGACACCACAAGGATGGATCTGCCATGAGACAAATGCGTTTTGACTGCTCCTGCGACAAACAAACTGATGTGCCACGGTCTGTCCTTTGACAGAGCATGCAGCAATGCTGAAGAATGGTCTTTCGGTGAAAATTTCACAGTAACACACACAACTTGTGTGGGCAGAGCCTGTACTGTACTTAGGACTTCGCCATTACACCACCAGTTTCTTTGACCATGGTACCAGACAACTGGTGCTGATCTGAAGACACAAAATGTGAAGCTGTGACTTTAAGAACAAAAATAACATACTTTCTGTGGAAGCAAACTTCCACACGGCTCTGGCATGAACATCTCCAACAAATACTGTTTTATCTTCGGAAGCAATGACATCGTGTGGCATCTCAAACCTCTGTGAAGATAAACAGTCAGAAATTACTGTCAAGCATCTACCCATTCATGAGGCCTCCTTAACCCTGAACTTGAGACTGGTCATACTCAGTTCTTACACCAGCCAACTCAGCAGGTTCTGCGTGAAGGCCTAACACCACCGAAGGGAGAGGGATTCCATTTCTATTTGACTTCTTCACGAATAGCAACATGATTATTAGAAGTATTCATACTACACAGTTTTTGTATTTATAGCATTCCTATTTATATTCTTGCACTGAAATTTATCCTGTGAAATAGATACTGAAAAAATCATGATTTTGGTTTCAAGCCCACATATTTAATTTTTGTCAGTTTTTATCCAACACAGCTATTTGCTATGCTCAGGAAAAAGTAACTCTTTAGTACAACTAGGAAGTGGACTGCAAATAACTGATGATATGTCTTACCCAGAAATCGAAATCTTATGATTCATTCTTTAGTCTAAGACAATATAAACATTTTTTTAAATTTAAAAACCTCATAATTTTAATGTATAGTACTGTATGAACAACATTTAGCGTTAGCTTCCACACTGAACTTCTGCAAAGCAGGGTTGTAACCATACAGCTATATATACACCATTTTTTTGCATATTACTCAGTACCTAAATACATGAAAATGTCAAATCATTCGTTCTTCTAAATCAGCTTTGAAGAACTGTCTGACAGCAGTTAAGCAGGCTTAACCTGACTGAAGGTATTATCTTCAGGAATCACCTTGAGCGTAGTATAATTTTTGAATGTGTACCCCATGTGGAAATTAAGGCACTAAATACTAGTGCCTTTATATTAACATTATAAAGATTTCCTTTTGAATTCTTTACACTATAAAACATCTTACTTCCTGTAATAGTCTTATGAAAGTTGTAGAAGTGGGATGTTACCAGCATATATATGTTCTCATATATATGATTATATGCACCAGGCACTCTGTGCAACACCCTACCTTTCTGAGCGGAATGAAAGTATCCATTATTTCTCCAGTGGAGAAGTTCATCACAAATCCCTGCACTGCTTCTGCCTCTCCAGGATAAGGCATTCCATTAACTGCAAAGAGGAGACCACCTGCAACAATATTAGATTTGCTTTTAGAACCCACACATGGCAAACTACAGTGAAGATGACTTGTAATAGTACAGATGAAAAAAGGCTGTCAGAGAAAGAAACTGAACCACAGGAGGAAAGTTAAGTAAAGTATAATGGGTGAAAGCCTGGCATTTCAGAGCAAGGGAATATTTCATAGATGGGTTAAATGTAAAAAGAATGTGAAAAGGTTAAAAAAAATATCTGGAGAATGCATTGCTAAGGATGCTTGAAGAGATTCTGACAGTTTCTTTCCCCTGTAGATAAAGAGTTCAGGGGAGCCAGCTAAACAGGAAGAAGATACACAAAAGGTGTTAACACAGGTTGATAATTCACGAAGTCTGAATGGCATCCACTCAAGTTCAGAAGGAACTCAAATCTAAAATTACAGACCTCAGGCCAAGCTGAGTAACATAGCACTGCCAAGAGCTGCTCCTCCACGAGACCAGAAGACTGCCCAAGTAATGCCTATCTACAAAAAGGGTTCAAAAAGGTGCCTGTGAACTGCATGTCAACAATTCTGGCTTCCGCCCCCAGCAAGATGGTAGCATCCATAAAATGAAGAATAAGACACGTAAGTGTGGCCTGTCAGAAACAAGCTGGTATGGCTTCTCTGAGGGGGAGTTTTGTCTCACCTCCAAAAGGGGAGAAAAAGCACAGAGGTAAAAGAGATTCTGTGGGCATACTTGGATTTTCATAAAGCAAGGTTGTGCCTCAGAGGTTAGCAAAGAATGTGAGTTCTCATAGGGCTGAAAGAAAGATCCACTAATGAACAGGAAGCACAGAACAGAGTGTAAGGACAGAACTTTTCATTTTTTAGGACAGAGAAGCCTAAGCAGTGTGATCCTGCAGGGATCAGAGCCAGAAACAATTTAATTCAATGGCCTGAAGATCGGGGTGAAGACTGACATCTCCCAGTTACGGAAGGTACTGAGTTCTGTGGAGTAGTCAAAAGCCTGATGATTTTGAGAAAGTCTGAAAGTCTTTTTCTAGGAGTGAGTTGTCAGATGGCTGAAGAGCTTCAGCAGAGACAAATGTGGAGTGACAGTTCCACAACATAATAATCTAGATCATGCCTACGTGATGTTTGGCTTAGAGACATCTCTGAGCCATCACTGAAAATGTTCTAAAATCTTTGGCTCCGTGTACAGTCATAGGCAAAAATTCAACAGAATTTTGGCATCACCAGGAAGACAATTAGGAATGGAGGGGACAGTTCTCTGATTATGCAAAAACTTAGCTTGCCCACATCTTGAGTCCTGAAGGCTGATTTGCTCCCTGTATCTCAAGAAGGCCCTAGTGAAGTTAAAGATGCATGAAGAGAAAGGCAAGGGGTTAAGGCAATTAAATGGCTTATGGGGTTTAGAAACTAAGGTGGCTAGGGGTTCTTTAATTTGGAGAGAAGGCTAAGAAGCAGCAGATATGGGTAGTGTGGAACTGCTATTCGCCAACTCCCAAAATAGCTGGACTGAGAAGCACTCAGTAAAACCAGGTCACTTTTTTAAAATTAAAAAAATGGTTAGTGAACTCCTGGAGCCTGGAACTGGATGAGGTCAAGATGGCAGACAGTACAAGTCACTTGAAAAAAATGGATTAGGAAAACTCATCCAATAGGCCTATAGAAAGATACTATGAAGGAGAGCTCAGGAGCTACCTCCTAACACCTTTAAATGAAGTGCTTGTGGATGTATCGGTAGCAGGAGAGGAACCAACCACAAAATGCAGCCAGGCTTACACAGCGTCCTTAGAGTGCCAGGCAGAACGCTGGACCACAGGCATCATGTATCTCGCCCAGGACAGCACTTTCTGTGTTCCTGACAGATGCAAGAGATAAATTCTTTGTCCAATTCTTGATACTTACGTTACCTTCAGTATAGGCATTAAAATTGTAACCCAAGAATTTCATACAGTAATTGTTAATCAGCTTGGGACATTATGATCAAAACCTGTTTCGTGCTTTTAGATGTTTTATGAAGCCCAAAATTTTTCTTGACAGTGTGCAAACTGTTTTGCTCTCAATAATTCGCTTGATACGAGTATTTTAAAACATTGTTATTAACTAATTACTGAGTGTGCAGTCACTAGGAAGCAAACAAGATGATATTCTTTTGACATCACACTTAGGGAATCTAATCAGTCTTTTCTCAGAAGCAGTGATTATACACAAGCTTCTCTCATCCTGCAAAAAGGAAAACAGGACAGTTCTAAAATTTTCCATTGCATCAGCTCTACTTTGAAAGAGAATAACTATCTGGCCTGGGACAAAAAGATTGCACTGTTCATGAAGCAACACTGTATACTGTGACACGCTGGCATAAAGCAACTACTTGAAATCTGAAGGACAGGAAAAAAAGAAAAAAAAAGATTACCTGGAACATAGGAAATTGCAAACACCTCTCTTCCAAACGACTCGTGCTTGATGTCCCTTAAGAACTCCCCAGTCTCCAACCTGAAGCACTGAATTCGACCGTTTTCCCGGTCTGCGACACAGAGCTGACTGAAGTCGGGGATCAGGGCTAAGCTGTGAGGGATACGAAACTGCCCAGGTTTGGCTTTACCTGAAGAGGTCTCTGCAATATAAAATGTCCAGGTTTGTGTTAAAATACACAGTGAAACTATTGGTTTTGCTTAGAAACAGCAATATGTCCCGTAATGCAATATAACCTCCAGAAAAGAATAAAGTGAGCTTGCTTTCTTCTCCTAGAAGTGTTACTCACTTAGGTAGGTAAACTGAGGTAGTCTACTGCAGTTCCTTTGTAAATCCTGGATTTATGATTTTTCTACTTCCCTATAATATCTGGCATAGTTTAATGCCTGATATAAAAATCCGAGTCAAGCAGAAATACAATTGCTTACAGAACTTTTAAAATAGATAGGATCATGGCATAAGTCCTGTAAATAATACTGTTTGAGTCAATGTTGAAGAAAAAAATAGGGTATTTGTGAAAGTCAGAACCTTTTCCTCACAGGATAGGACATGCCAGTGTTTGTACTGAAAGCATACTAAGAAATTCCCTTGTTTAATTTTTTTTTATTATTTTTAGTGACTCTATAGCTACAGCTTCCATTTGGAAGACAGAAAATTGGACTGTAATGACAAGGCTGAAATTCACCGAGGGCCTGGAAGGTATTTTGTTAATAGCAATTTATAAATAAAAGTAGCAACAACATCAGCAGTCTTATTGTTTGTGCCGAGTCCCTGGTAACAGCAGTATGGGTGAGGTTCCAAGCGCTCTGACCTGTGCCTTCTCCCCACTGCATCACGTACAATCCACTTGGAGAGAACTGGATGATGCGGCTGTTGCAGTAGCCGTCGGAGACATAAACGCTGCCAGTGATGGGATCCACGGCCACATCCGTTGGCTGGCAGAAATGGCTTCTGTCACTGCCTGGCTGCATAGCCACTCCCAAGATCAGTAACGGTTCTTTCTTGTCTGGTCCCAGTTTGAAAACCTTTGTTTTTTAATCAGCCAACGGGAAAAAAGAGAATAGGCTGCAATTATGGAAGGTGAAATGTAAAGAGCGATGACTGCCTATAGAAAAGTATCTATTATTGTGCATAAAATCTATTCACATACCAAACATGCCCTTAATATATTGACTACGACACCTGTCTTTCAGTAAGAGCTGGTTCTAGGAAATACCTGCCTAGGATACAAATGTCCTGTGGTAACAGCAAATGACTTGGTTTCACCTTCTAAGTACATAGAATTGGTAAGCAAAGAAGCAGCAGAAAAATCTGTCCTTTTTCAGGAGAATCGCTGTTTTAAAACATACTTTTATTTATGAGTACTATGTTCATGTAGCAAATTGTTCAACACAACGATATTCTTTGAGGGCCACAGGGGTCAGTTCCAGAGGCAAGCCCTTACTGTTTATCATACTGCAGGCCCAGGCAAATAATTTATGTGAAATCTCCAGAAAAATAAAAACATTTTCAGGCAAATATATTAAGGTTCTAGCATTAAAGGTTCAGAAACATACCTGATGGAGAGCTACATCAGTGACCCAGTAGTTACCATTTTTATCTACACTCAAACCATGTGGTAAATAAAATCTGCAAGCAGAAATGTAGATGAATCAAATTAAAACCCATCTTTTTTACAAAACAAGTGTTATACATACTAAAGACCTCCAGCATTTAATAAAAAGATACCTTTACAGAATAGAGTTTTCTTGACAAGTGACTCAGCTCTGAAATTCAGTTGGTCTTTGGTATCTCACTCAGGTTGATATCTGGTATCTTTGAGGACAGTATGCAATACCCATGAGTTTTTGTTTATGTTAATCTGGCTGGTAGATGAAACTCTATAAATTGCTAGAAAGCACAGGTAGTAAAGATGGCAAACTGCTTTTATCAGTAGTTGATTTTGTAATTTATAATTATTCATTTAAATAAACTCATAGGCTCCAGTTACAGAATGTAATACAAAATGTGAAAACGGGCTTGGGGGTTTTCTGGAGTAAAATATACAAGAACGTTAGGGCTATTGATAAAAGCAAAAATAACTTACAGACTTTTGCCCATGGAATGAAGCAGTTTTGCATTACTTGGATTCAGGACAAGAACTGTGTTCTGTTCAATTGGTCCAAGTCCTCTTTGCTGATAAACAAATTTGCTGTCGAAAGAACTACACGAAAATAGTGGAAGGAAAGGTCAGCATTAGAAGGTTCCACTGACGAACACTGCACACAACTTAAAGCTCAGTCCTGTAGTTTAAATCCAGTGTAGGGTTATTGGCTTCTTTTTCTCTTTAAGTAAGCCTTATTCCATTATTGTATGACTGAAAGACTTACAGTGTTGGATGTCTCAATTTCCTACCGCCTTCCAAATGAAAGGAGCACCAAATCAACACAACAATCAAGATAATTGTAAAGTAAGCAAGCAAAACTACTCTTTTTCCCCCCCCACTCTTGTTGTGGTGAATCAAACAATAGAGCCTAAGTAAAAAATAGAGCTAATCACCAGGGTGTAATTCCCAGTATGAACAGGTATGCTTCATACTGTGTAAGGCAGCATGTACATGTTTGTGTTCCTTTTGCTTCTTCTGTCTCCAAAAGCATTATTTTCCTAGAGCCTATTACTGTAAGATTCAGGTTTTAAGGTCCTTATCCTTTTTACATTGTACGTGCAGGAGACTATAGGACACTACAGGTATTTCTCCCACTCCCACAACTCTACGCTAAATTTTCAGGGTATGTGGAATATAATCATACCTAATAAACACATTTAAACATGTCACCATTTCAGACATTAAGAACCAGGATCAACTTTCCAGAAGGCATTTACTAGGCATAAAATTATCGTATGCATAGCAAAGAATAAAAAATGCAGTTGTCTGTACTCCTATGGAGAATTAATGGCTATTAATCTAAGCTGTTGGAATATATGCTCAGTATTTAGTGAATATAAATTGTAAAGTGTTTTGAACAAAAATTAAGTCTAAATGTTAGATAATGGTATTTAACTGAGGATGAGAAACATGTGAATACAATATACCTCCCTCCCATCTTGCATTTTTAAATCCATTTGTTATTCCCAAGAGAAATCCAGCTATGATTGATACAACTTGGTAAACAAGGGCATACTTTGTAGTCACAGAGAAGGCCATAAATAAAGCTATTAAAACTTTATATTGTACAGTCCTAGCAGCCTCACCCCTCCATAACATTAAATATTTATATGTCTGGAATTTTCAATGTGGAAAAGCAATACTGGCTTCACATATGTAACCAGAAAAATCTGACAGATGCATTTCTGCATAGGCAATGATTAAAAACAAGGTATTTAGATGTTGCCATTATGCATGGTAACTATCCATGACTATTTAATTTCTGATAGGAATCAGCAAAACCTTTTTACTGTGAATGATTAAGCACGAGGTGATAGCTACTAAAACTCTGTACTGAGCCCTCCTAAATGCTCTGCCATGATGCTACAGGGAGATAGAGAGTAAATGGTACTGGCACACAATGGCCTGCTGAGGTAGACTAGGCTTCTTTGACATGATCTTCTTGTTTGACTGTGTTTCAGCAACTGTTTTATTCCTTACTGTTACTGGCAGTAACCTTCTGTAACAAGTTCCCTTGGCTTTAAACAGTTTTATTTAAAAATGAGTTTAATACTTGTCAGGACTCGCTCTAGATGTGGATGACCACAACTGGAGAACCAGCACTGGACAGACTAAACTAATGTTATTAACGATCAGCACAGCTGATCACAGAAGAGGATCTTCGTGATGGCAGGTATTGTACAACCAGCACCTGCGCCCCTGCCCCCACCCCTCCCCCCCCCAAAACCAAGATCATATCACTGGAAGCTGATAGCTAGACAATTTTAAAAAGGTTAGCTTTCCTTAGGATGATTTTGGATTTTAGTAACAGTACTGTCCAGACTTCTAAGTATTCCCTCCTAACAGCTACCCAGCTCTTCTGGGAACTGACTGCTGTCAGTGTAAATAACAGACTATATGGTATTTTATGCAAAGGAAGCCTAGTGAACTTTGAAATGAGTTTATGGGAATGATTTTCCATGCATCTTCTCCCTGTCAAATATCTTCTTCTATAAGGAAGGCTGGCATGCCGCTCTTTCCTTCTCAGGCTTTGAGACCCACTTTCCCAGGTAGTCAATGTTCCTTTGTTTCAACTGATAAATGAGCACAGAAATTGTGCTGACTACTGCTTGCTTAGAAGAAGCAAGACCAAAACCAACCAAGTAAGACAACTGAACACCTTACTATAGTATGTCATATTGCCTTACAGCATGATTTTATAATAGGTTCTGCAGTTTGATGCCAGGGGACATCTAAAATACGCTGCATATGTTACTACTTCTAATTTCAACCCCCAGTGTAATTCTACAGCTATTTTTCTTCAGCTGGCCACTTCACACTAATGCAAAGAATTTATTGCTAAATCTAATGTTCTTCTGGTGGGCTAGATATTAAATTTAAACAGACCACCCGGTCTCATAACCCCTGAAGGCACAACCCCGAGCTCTCTTCTTGATCAGTATCCATCATCGCTGTGGTATCGTGCTCAGCCTAAATTAACCTGCCTAGGTTGTTAAGACTGCTATTACAAGAATGCAGTTTATAGTCATCATTTATGTCTTTTATAAATTGCATAAATAGTATACATTTTTCATCATAAAACGCAAAATAACTTCTTCCAACTGATTCATTGCTCAGGCAGATGAACAGGTTTGAGAGGGTTTTTTTCCAGTCTGAACAGCACAAGCCACATATTCCAAAGACTCTTCTGAAATGGAGGAGACAATGTGGTAAAAGAACCCAACTTAAAAGGTTTTTGGCTGGTGGGTTTTTTATTATTATTATGCACAGAAGGAATGCTACAACCACTGAAAAACTGCTACTATATGTGCCATTGTATAACTGCTTTTGCGTTTTAAAGCAGACTGAAGTTGCCTTATAAAACAGCAGACACCGTTCATCCAGCTATATTTAGCAGAATGAGGATCCAACTTTTACGGCATATATTAATAATGCATTGCCTAAGAGCACAGATAATTTTTGTTTAATTTGTTTCTATACTATGCTGGTGAAGCACTGAAACATGGAAAATAAATTCTGGGCTTTTAGGTTTGACTGATTCATTGCGTTTATGATTCAGTAAGAAATAGTATACTCAATTAACTGTGTATTTGCAGCTAATTATAAACATTAACTTACAAGTTTGATAACTTCTTACCCCTTCCCATACCACAGTCACAATGAAACCCTTTCAAATACTGAAATTTTTTATTCCTTTTTATTGAAAACCAAGAACACACATACATACTCCTTCCTTTTCAGCACAACCCATGAAAGAGTTCCCAGATTATTTCACATGCTCATGGCATACAGAAGATAAAAACAGAAGGCTTACTGTCTGAGCAGACTTCTGTGTGCCTCCTCCCTGTGCCACAAGGTATGGAACAACTGCTTAACCACAGGCACGTTTCCCAAACATTGTTTTAAAGTCAAAATACTCTTATTTAAACAGCCTTACAGAAGTTTTAGTCTATCTAAGGGTTCCTACCAATACTAGCTTTCCTATATATTGTCTGTGTTCCACAAGAAGATAAAAATTCCCAAACTTGTGAACAAAAGCCTTCTGACATTAATTAGGATTTCAAGTGTTGACTCATAACCAGATTCAGTAACAACAGCTCATCTTACACCTTGGTTACCTCTCTGGGACTGAATGCTTCTGATCATAGTTACACCAACAGGCAGTTTCACTTTCTTCCAAGTTCAATGCCCACATGAGGGCATACACAGAGAGTTCCCGCACAGGACTGATGTGTGTGTGAACACTACTAATACTAAATACAAGATAAAGCACTTTTCTGGGAAGCCCAATAATCGCAGGCTAGACATGGTCAGAGCATGAAAAATGGCTGCTCTCAAGGACAGGTCTGAGTGAACTTGCAGTGTTACCCAACACAGCAGATGATAGGCAGGTGGATTTCCAGACTCCAGCCCACAGCTCTGCCATTGTTCTGAACCCACACCGCAAGAAACCCCAAATTCAGCCTGTCTCTCGACAAGGTTGATTCATTATGCTGACTTGCTATTTTAGGGAACATTACTTATCTATCTATCTATCTATCTATCTATCTATCTATCTATCTATTTTAAATCCTGTAGGGTCTCCAAATACTCCGTGGTCTCGGACTCCCAGTTTCGTGCCCTGTGCTGTGTATATACCTCAGTGGCCACTCGAAAACCTGCATTTCCGAAGTAAGAAATGAATACAACCGCCAGCCTACTTTCAAGTATTTTTTCAATTCTTTCTTCAATGACACAAAGAACAGCACTTATGTTCATGCGTAGGAGGATGAAAAAAAACACCCAAATCAGTATCGGCTTTTACTTGAAGCCTGAGTAATACGAGTTGCAGCATGCGTCATCCTTTCAAAGTTTATAGTCTATATTTATATACACTTGAGCTGGAGAGATCACTGACATAACACATGAAACATAAATGATTGTTTTATCTGCTGCATGTTATTTAGCTAAAAACCCAAACTCCTTAAAACAGCATTCTAGGCGTAATTTGTTATTACAAGGTTCAGAAAGCTGCCCTCTCTAATTTTCAGAAACCATGTTATCTTAAAATGAATTCATCAGGAGTTGGAAAACACGCTATGACTTAGCCTTATGTATGTGGAGAACAGATGCTAAGGAAGCAGATTAAAACAGGACATTTTAAAAAGGTACTACCTAATGTTCTGGTAAAGCTAATACTCTTTTGCTACAATTTTATGGAATGTTTCCCAAACTGTCCACATAAACAGTTAGACGAACCATTTTAAAGCTCAAAGACATAAGGACACCGAACAAATATATTATATGTCCTTTGGAACATTCTGCTCTTAAAATAATATACCTTTGAATATATTACTTTACAAACACTAGAAAAAGGGTTGTTGTAACATTTGGAGGGTTTTTTTTTCTTTGAGTGACAATAATGTCACTCAATTTTACCAAACGAATGGAACAAAGCCTGTTTTGAGAGAGTGAATAACAACAACAACAACAATAGTTCAGTGGGCATAATAAAAGAATGAAGATACTCTGCAGCTAGCATTGCATGTCTTACAATCAGGTACTAATAGTGGTATACCATATTAAAACATAATTTTCCCAGGCTAATTAATCCCCCTAAAAACATGGAGAAGCAGGGATAATTAATCTCAGTGAACACACCACTACCATGGCTATGCTGTTTAAGGACCAAATGTATGGTATTCTTTTTCTCTGTAGACATATTCCAACTGTCTAAAGGCCTAGAAAACCCCATGATCTTGAAATGGTCGGTCACCACTTTCATTCTGAGTCCTGTGAAGGCATTTTTGGCCCAAGAAGTGAACTTTAAATGGAAGAAGAACGGCATCTTTTCTTTTCCTGAAGAGATACACATACCGCACACACCAGTTTGACCTTCTAACATGCCATTTCACAGAATATCTACTTACTTTTCATCCCAAACATGATCACCTCTGTGGAAGACAACTAGGTTATTTTCAGGGTCCAGAGCCAACCCAGAAACTTGACCTAGTTTGAGGTCTAACCCAGGCCACTCCACAACCTCTTCTATGTGGAAATCTGATCAAAGAACAAACAAACAAAAGACAGACATTCACGTAGCATATCTGTAAAAAAATATGGTTACCTGACTTCAGGTACAGACTGCTGGGAATTACACAGACATTTTCTTACATGCTCTACTCCCATTAATGCACTGCAATTTAATTCCTAGCATAGTTTTATTATAGTAAAGCATGCACAAGCACTGGCATCCTGATACATATATGAAAACAGAAACTTAAAAACTGCTTTTGACTCCATTCTTTTCTCCACCTTGTAAGGACACAGGGACACAGACTCTGGAAGTTTCTGGAGTTCTGTGAATACTTTTTGCATGCAAAGATTACAGAAATATATACAACTACAATCCAAAATCAGCAGACAATTTAAAATTGTGTTTTATTTAAAAAAGCAAAACAAAGACTGTGACTCACCACACCAACTACACATGAGAAGTGGTTGACTCATGACTTTTTTTCAAAAAAAGCTATTAGCACTAAGAAGAAAAATACAGCGAAAGAGGGGAAAAAAAGCCCTAAGAAGCAAATAAACCAATTCTGGGAAGTTTGCCTATGATGCTTCTTATAGCCAACATATGCATTATTTCTGCATAGTGTTCATATCCTAATCCAAATCCAAAAGGCATGTCTAAATCTGATGAAAGAGATGAAGAATAGAATATCTGTCAGTGTTTATGTTGTAATAAAGTTTTTGAGAATAAATACTGAATAATTTTGAACAATATTTTCACACTGATTCAACAGCACAGGATTTTAGCACATGAGCCACTATTAAAGTCAGATTGCTTATTGTGGTTGTCTTAAATCCTCAATTAAGGGAAACAAGTTTTGTTTCAACCAAAAGATTAAAATTGAAAATACAAAAAGATATTTATTTTAATCCCTGTTTTATGTAGTAAAAGGCATGAACAGTCCAAAATTTGAAAAAGTTGCAGAGGGCTGGCGACAAGGATTAATTCTCAGAAATAGACTGCTTGAGTGCTATTTGAAAGAGGCTGGTCTGGGTTACTTTGGCAGTATTAAGACACAACTGGACAATATTGCCCAAAATAAAGAAAAAACGTAATGGCAAGGAAAATTTTATTGTGATAAAAGATTAAAAAACCCTCAAAAAAAATCCTAAAATGCTTCCTACACGTTAGAAAGTCCATCACTACTTCCTTTCAGAAATTAACTTGTTCAGTGTAATTCAGGTTCAGTGTAAATTTTAAGGAGCAGAGGCTGTTTGTGGGGACATACAGCCAAACTGCAGGTGAACAGAAAGCCATGCATTGCAGTTAAGGGAAGCTGGAGCTGTTTCACTAGTGTTCAGCATGTTTGGCAGCACCATGCTGTACTCTGTAACTTCCAGTTCACTCAAAGCTCCTGTGTTCTGCTCTGATCCTACAAGCTGAGTTTCTAGCTGGGCACCTCCCCTACGCCCGTTCACAAAGTACCAGGGCAGCGATGCTTCGGCACAAGGCAGATCACAGACCTGAACATGCAGCACCCAAGGAGTCTGCAAGGGTTCAGCTGGGAGTGATCTTCTAATGAAAGAGAAAATGGAAAGGGGAACAATGCCCAATATCTTCAGGTCACCTGAGAAACCCAGTTGTTCCCATAAGCATCCACCCCCCACCCCACTCCCCTGACTTCCATTTCACTTGGAAGATAAGTAGCCTGAGGAGTGAGGGTGGTGTGGTGAAATTTCTAAACCAAGAACATCAAGTCTGCAGCAATTTTAGCTGAATGCAAGCAAAAGAAAAGCTGCTAAGAAAAAAAAAAAATTACATATATTGATACTTCTGTACCGTTCAGCTGGTTGCAGCAGGTGCAGTACCAGGTATATCCATGAACACTGACATTTTGGAAGGAATACAAGCATGGAAATCAGGTGTCTGCTTCCTGACTTGCTTACCTAGTATCAGTCTATGTTAACATGCAGAAAATGTTATAGTGCCCCCTGGCCTCTGAGTCTATTCCAAAAAGCTAGAAAAAGTAAAAGGCTAACAACTGAAAGCCTCAATTCTGGCTGGTATAAAAATTCAGCCCCTCAAAAGGCATATACCACAAACCACAACATGTTTATACTTGAAGGACTGAAAGGTTCCTGATAGATCAAAACAGTAAAATGAATACACAGTGAAATAGAGTCTGATCACAAGCACTCCAGCCTCTCTACAACCTTTATTTTTTTCTTACACTTTTCCAAAATTGTTTATTATTGTTACCTTTTCCCTTTGAAAGTCTTCATGCTGAAAGTCTAATACAGATTTATCTTTAGGCAACTAGCTTTTTGCAAAAGCTGGCCTACTAAATTTAATTTGTCTAAGATTGCCTACTAATTTCCTAAAAAGCTAAGTGGCCTGTGGAACAAGTTACACACAAAACTAAAGAAAGTTACTTTTCCCCATTCAAATAATTTAAAATGGCTTTTTAAAATAATTATATAATTACCATTTTTGTCGTAAATGAGACTTCTAAACTAAGTACCAGATCTTTGCTACCTTGTAATTTAAGAGTATTTTAATCAGTAAAACTATAAAGAAATACACAGGTTTAGAACATGCAAATCGGCCTCTAATCTCTCTACAAGAGAAATAATACAGCCCTACTTACTGGCAGAATTGCAACTGACTGTCCAGAAATCCCTGAAAGCTCTTGCTAGCTTTTAACATTACAAGTGTTAGTCATGCTGTGTTTACTTCCTGCCATCAGAATAGGCACTGAAATCTCGACAAACATTTATGGCATTATCAATAATGCCATAAATTCTATAAATAGGTATCTATTTATATCTATGGCAAAATAAGCGCTGCACAAAGGAGTTTTAATAACCAGATAATTACACCGTCTGCCTTAATTAGGAGGTATAATTATACTGGTTGCAGTCATGCTTAACCACCTTATTGAGAGTGACCAGTCTTGGGGTAGTAACAGTGTAGGAAGAGTAGCAGTATAAAGTTAAAACATTTCTAACAACCTTACTTAACAAAGCAGTTACGTGTTTAAAATCGTAACATCTGCAAGACTAAAAATATTAAACTACTAAATTAATGCTGGTCATTGTAAAGCAGTTACATTAATTTAACAGCAACCAGAGCCTTGTCCTAAGAAATCCTGAGAATTATTATTTTTATTTTTTTTTAAATTCAACGAAGGATTTTATGAAGGGTGCAAATTTTTGTATTAAATTAAGGGAAGTTAAAGCTCTTTAGGTTCTACTTCTTCCTCTGAACAGGAAAACTCCATTATGGAAGGTTCTGTTCTTCCTAGATGTAAATAGTACCCAAACGAGAAACTAAACATGTCCTTGAATATTTCATTGCTTTCTAAATTCTCTTGCCAAAAGATGGCGCTGACAGATTCTGCAGAATTTCTGTACCTAGCAGTATCACATACATTTAAAGAAATAAATCAATGCTAATTAAGATAATCTCATTTTCCTTTTTGTTGTAACTCAAAATTGAATCATTGGGAAGTCCATTCACTAATTATTCCTCCCCCCCCCAAATTTCCTCAAAATGAATATATAGTACTGACGTAGCTGAGCAAATGCTGTCTGTAGTTAGAATTCACGACATACTGTGTGCCAACTAAGCCATTTATTCAGTTCACTGACACTCCCTCCTCTGCATCAGTTAAAACAGAAAGGAAATTTCTTTTTTCCCCTCCATACACCAAATGCTATTAGTCTGAACTGAAGAAACTGGTTTTGTAGAAATGCTACACACAGTACTCTTCCAAGCATTTAATTCCAGTGTCACTTATGGAATTATTTATGATTTACACTCATGTCAGACGTGCGGTAACATCCCACCTATTTTTTGCCCCTACACCAGTAACTTGACAGGCTCTCATTTAACTGGAAAATCCTCATTTTGGTTTTCTGTTAAATACTCAGAATTCTGCTGGAATTGAATTCTGTAACAGAATCTCACATAAGCAGAGACAATACATATCAACATTTTAAAACTGAAATAACAATCAGATGGATGATGTAGGAGGTGTATTTGCGTACAACAGTACATAGAAACATCAAGCTGGCTGGTTGAAACATAAAAGCAAAGCATGTGCTGCTACAGCTTACGCATACAGATGACTTTCATGCATACATACTGGTTTCTTTTATGAGATATTTGTCACATGCTGCATTATCTGGCTTTCCACATTAGCAAGTAAGACTAAGCACAATCAATAGCACAGAGACCAAAATGCAAGTAAAACAAACACAATACATCTGTGGTTTCTGCTGTCATAGAAACCTGAAGGGAATGAATTATAATCCTAGTACAATACAGCAAGCTGTCCAAGAATATTTGGACAGCCAAGCACAATTTGAAATAAATATGAGGAAAAATTCACTTTTTAAGAATCTTTCAGGATTGACTAGCACTCTGAGTGAGAGGGAAAAAGACTGATAGAATTACAGCAATAAATTTTATAAAAATTTGTCTCTGACAAGGGTAATCAGAAAACTCATAAAATGCATCGATTATCCCAGTGACCATTTTATAGTTGTTACTTGTGTTAAGAAAATTCTTCACTTCCCATGACTACTATATTCTGTGTTTGCCCTGTTATCGCATAAATGATATCAAATTATTATGTCTTAAGAGCAGAAAAAAATTATTCTATGTTATAAAAAGTACTGGTACTGCCTCATTGGCATACGGTTTTTCTTCACATCTGGAGAGGGAAAGAACTCCACTGAAATACCTCTAAAATAGAGGAATTTCCATAATTAGGAAAACTGTCACGTAAAATAATTCCAAGCATCAATTGATATTCCCTTCAGATTTTGCTAATGTGGATCACAGCTCTTACATTGCATTTCATTGTATAAAATTAACCCCTAACCCACCTCCTGTATGTTCTTTTTCCCAGCTTCCCTCACCACGCTTAGGCTCTTGTAAAGAGAAATGTCTGTTCTCTGGTGGCCTCAAGGTAGACTCTAGTCTGTGAAATTTGTGAATTCTGTCTCTGACAAGAACAGTATCATCCCTCTCATCATGATTTGTGACCTCTCTGGCAAGATCCTTCTTTTGGACTACGTTAGCAATCTCAGCTACGAGATCTGATTCTGCCTTTTCTGTAGGGTTATGCTTATGCACATGTACAACATCTTCCCTTTCTCCTAGCAGCTTGGAAAGGAGTGAATAGAAATCACCTGTACAGAAAAGAGAAAAGATAAGAGGAAAGGAGGGAAAAACCAGTTATAACAGATCCTGTAGTTGCAGAAAGCTTCAGCAAAGTATAATGTAACAAAGTTATTCAAACAGTCATTGTCAAAAGTAGTATAAGAGGGAAC
Organism: Hypotaenidia okinawae; assembly: GCA_027925045.1. Classification (NCBI taxonomy): domain Eukaryota; kingdom Metazoa; phylum Chordata; class Aves; order Gruiformes; family Rallidae; genus Hypotaenidia; species Hypotaenidia okinawae. The sequence continues at coordinate 35,196,810 of BSDF01000005.1, read as the reverse complement.
TGTTTCAGCCTCCAGAATTGAATGAGCCACGTCTCTGGTATGAAAAGATAATGTCAAGCCTTTATCAACTTTAATTTACATATAAATGTCCACTTTTACCTGAAACTCTGGCATAAAATAATTATCACCTCTGCACAGATGTTCTTAGGAACAAGGAAAAAAAAAAAGAAAAGCAAAAAGCAAAAAGCGTGCAAGTTTCAGAAGAAGAATTTTTAAGATAGAATTATCTGTCTTGCCAGGCTACTGGAGACTTACTCCCTTTTAATAAAACAAAAAGATAAAAATTCTACAGCTTTATCAGTTTGTTCACTTATATAAACAATAATAGACAGTCATGATGCATTTCGAAAAATGTTTATTTGAAATCTGTCATCGCACAAGAAGCTCAGGCTGTAAGAAAACAAACTTGGACACTGCAAACAGATTTCACAAAGCATACTATAGAAAGAGGACACACTAGAAAAAAGAGTGATCCATTAAATTGTTATTAATTTAATTCAGTCTGGGTCCTGTTCCTCCTCTTCCTCAAACAGTTAATACCTCTTAGACACAGAATCATCTGGAAAAGCAGGGAACAGTATGTTCTGAAGTTACTTGCCAGCAATGCAGGTAGCTCTATAGCTTTCTTAGACATCAACAAGCATTTCAGTAAATACCACAATGGTTCAAAACAAACAATTGAAAATTAGGTATGCAAATTCCAGAACCACAACTTTATTCACAAACCAACCAAACAAGCTTTGATTAAGTCAACGTTAAATTCTGTGTGCAGGATTAAAGTAAGCGATGACATGGTAACAAGAAGATCCCTCTCCTGGGTTTCTCTGCTAACCAGCAGGTAACCAATTCATAAGTTAATAACCAAACACTCAGGCTTCCTGAAGCAACTGTCAGTTATGTTAAGGTCCTGGTTTTCAGCTAGGATAGAGTTAATTTTCACCAGAAGCTGGGATGGGACACAGCCTAGGCAGGAGACCCAAACTAGCTGAAGGGGTACTCCTTACCATATGATGTCATGCTCAGCACACAAAGGGGGCTGGCAGGGGGAGGAGCAGCAGCTTTGGGACAGATCGAGTGTCCAGGGTGAGAAACCTGCATTGCCTGTCACCTGCTCTGTTTATTCTGTTACAAGTCCTGCTGCTGTTATTTCCCTCTCTCTGAGGTTTGCTTTTGTCTTCCCACTCTCCTCTCCATCCCAACAGTGCAGACTCATGGGGAAGTGGGGTGGGCGACTGGTGTCATGATGCTCGGCTGCCAGCTGGGCTGAACCATGGCAGTTAAATGTAACTGCACCATTTGACCGGAAAGAGACATCCAATATGCTTTAAGATTTAATGCAGGTAAGGTTTATTTTAAATGCAAATCACTCATAATTGAGAATGTGATTATTTTATGACAGGCTACATACGGGATTCTTTAGAAAAGCAAAACTACCACTGATGAAGCTTTCACTAGAAAACCCAACAACCTTCAGAACCAGAAACCAATACTTGCAGCCTGGGACAGAGGTAATTAAGTCTTTTGGAAATGAGTTTAAGAGGATCTGTCACATTTATAAACAGTCCTAGTTCAATGATTTTCCATAGGATTCCATTCTTTGCCTGTGGAAATGAAATATCCCTGATGAAATCTTCTGTCAGAAAATAATTACTCAAGTAACAGGGCTAATTTCAATGAAATTAACAAAGCAAATTAGGTAAGAGAGAAAATTGTTGAGCTATAAAACAAATAGGAATTATTTGCTTCAAATACAATTGTGAAGCTAGAATGCTTCCTAATCCTGTCATTCAACTAGTACAACTACTGAATCGGAACAAATCCAAATATTAAAAAAGTATGATATAATAGTAGTTTTGGATACAAACCATATTTATTCTGAGAAAGGTTTATAATTAAATCAGCAAGTTTCAGTAGTCTCTACTTAAAGCATCCAAGATTTGGTGATGATGTAGAAAGACACCTGGAATTTCCTTTACTTCAGAAACATTTGGTATTAAAATACTCTCTATTGGCCTAAACTATATTTTTGGACCATTAAAAAAAAAAATTAAACAAAGTTCATATGTACAAATTTTTGGGTTTATCCATGGCTGGAGACCTGTAAACAAGCAAACCCCACTGACTTCTCTATGTGCAATAATTTCCAATGGAGAGGGGTCTGAATGGTAAAAGCAATGTTCTGCCTAACCTCACTGTGAAAAGTCCCCTTGAAACAACAAGCCTGGTGCTTTTTTAAACCACAGACCTTTAGAGCAACTTTAGTGATCTTTGCCCAGATCATACTTTCCTAGTTCTGTCTCAACAGTCTGATCAATTTCCTTGTAATGGTCACAAAAAGAACACAAACATGCTAGTCTGCATAAATATTTCAGATCCCTAACTCACAACTCATGTATAATCCTTCTGTTTGAACAATGTAGTCACTCAGCTTCCTGCTTCAAAGGCATTGCATTCTACCTCTTTTGTGCAATGTCTGCCACAGAAAATTAACTACTCACCCTCCAAAACAGATACCGCTTGTTGATTTAAACAAACAATTTGCTTCAGTTACCTGTCTGAAATTAGCTTCTCTTGCTAGCAAAGAAACTGCTAAGAGACAGGACTCAGTGGAGGACAAGAAGAAAAGTGACCAAGGGAATCTACCTTAACAACAACAAAAGCCCACAAACTATTTTTAGGACAAGGTGCTTCCACAGAAAATTCCAGTGCTCTCTATGGGAGTTATTAATCAAGAGACTACAAGCAGGTTGATCAGTTCTGGTTTTCTCCTATCACTGAGTCTATGATCACAAGATATATGAGGAACATTCAAACAGTGGAGTACTGAAGAAGGTAGTTTGGGTACGCCAGTGGCTGGCTATATATAACGTTGAGGCTGTCCTATTAGAGCTTTCATTGAACAAGTATGTTGTAACCACAACAGTTAAGAATATTAAGGAACTGTGTGAGTATGTGAGAAAAGGGTGTGCCTCAGAGTGAGGTGGTCTGAAGTGTAGCTGATCTCAAACTGTGATCTTTAAGTAACAGTGTTTGAGAAAATTAACACAAAATTTCTACAACTTAAGTTCAAGAGACATCCATGAAGCCTACAAAAGAATCTCCATACGCTTGGCACAAACAGCAGGCTGAAGTCTTCTGTCAGTTTCTTGGCATCTTGACACAACTCAAGAGTAGAGGTGTACAGACATGGAAGGGAAGAATTGATGTTTTCTGATGTTCCAATATATGCAACTGTTCTCTAAACCCCACACACTGAATGGAGGTCCCATATTAATTGGCACCACCTTTTTTTGTGATTCCCAGGCAGATCTTTTCAACTACCTCTTAATTCATTTGATAACAAGAAAAGAGCAGACTAATGTTGTTTCTAAGAGTTGCTCTCTGCAAAGCAACATACTGCAAATGTCAAAGCACAGCTCCTGTTGCTGCTTTACAGATGTTTTGTACAAGGGTGTTGCTTGCCTGAAGACAGTGGGAAAGGAATACAAGAAAGATGCACTGTTATTTGTTTGGTCTTCTTAGAGGTGAGGCAGCCTGACCTTTAGATTGCCTGGGTACGACTAGAAGAAGATACAGGTGAAGGAACAACTTCCTCTTGTTGACATAACTGAAGTCTAGCAGCGCAGTCTCAGGGAAGCTGACTGATTAGGATCGTTTCACAGAAGGCACTTATATGCACTTCGTATGTGTAAGCAATCAGAACACTTCCCTTTATGTAGAAGACAACTGGCTACAATCACCTAGAGTTTATTCTGTTCTGAGGGAAGTGACAGCTGTCCAGATCAACATCTCCGGAATGAAACAATGCACAAGCACAACGCAGAAGCATACTGCAGTAAGTTTAAGCTTCCTCATTCCACACGAGGACTATTCTTTTACAGAACACTGTTTTGGAAAAATGTTATTCAATCAAATACAACCAGAACGTTGGCAACTTCATCGAGAACTGTGAGGTGAATCCCACCTACCTCAGTAAAAGACCAGGATAATTTAGAGTTAATAAAACAGTGTAGTACATTGACCACCTAAGTCTGGGTAGAATCCCAACGATGTTGAGCTATCCATGTATAAAAAAACCCTCCTATTTGTAATCACCCCCTCTCCAGTGACAGTGATTTCCAAATATGCAGCAAGCAGTAGCTGTCCATGGTCCTTGCACCACTGTTGGAAGTACCAATTTCTGTTCTGGAGGAAGTGTCTAGCCATGGTGCTGCAGGATCAAGCTCTGAGATAGATGGAAAGTTCAATCACAATAGGCCTGTCCAGAGAGTTTGAGTATGTAGTGATTAAGATACAGATGTGAAAACTCATTTTACTGAAAAAGGCAAGAACATCCTGGTGGTGCCTGAGAATTCTCATCACCAGAATATGTACTTGTGTCATAATGCCTCTTAACAGTTTCACTGAGACAGCTCAGATAGGCTCCCCAATCTGTCAGCAGCTTTCCAGACTGTTAAGAATCAGACTGAACAGGGTTTCAAACACGAAGGCACTACTGCAGCCTTTTGACAAAATTATTTCTTTCCAGGAGATAACCAGAACTGAGGGATTAGGAGCAAAAAACTAGCAAGCAGTCCTCTGTATTGGCAGGGGATGGGTACTGCAGAGTTTATCTGTGTGTTGCTGCAGCTCAGCTGGTGTGAATATTTGTACTGAAAACCTTGAGCATACCTGATCTGACACAGAAGCAGTATGTTGTCCCTACAAACTCAAGTCTCAGTCCTATAATGATCATATTAAGAAAAACGTTTTCATATTTGACTTTGGGTTTCCTAGTTATCTCTGAGTAAAACAGAGTCTGAGACTGCATGTATCTGCCATGTATGCATGTGCTTCTGTTTAGCATGTCCATCTGGCAAAAATAGTCAGTGCTTTTCAGAAGTGATGAAATCAGGGTACAAATGATAGCGACTTCAACTATGGCTTCACATCATCTTACATCTTGGGTAATAGCCTTTGATATAATAGGCCAAAAAAGTTTCAAAATGTCTTCTAGTCTGGTATTATTTTTCATGTAAGTCCTTCCATGCTGATATAAAGTGTTGCTTTGATGAAAGCATTGGAAAGATTCCTGACAACTAGAAAAATATTAACTAAGGTTATTTCCTTTTTGAATGAATTTGAAGGGCTTTGGGAAGGAGGCACAGATATGAAGAAGTGAAAAGGGTTAAGCTCCTCTGGAGATTCTTGGTCATCATCAATGTGCACTAAGTGATGTGCACCTACAGCGTAGACAAACTGACAAGTTTGAAGAACAGGAACTGCATCTGCTCTCAAGGCATTTCTAAGCAGCTTACAGAGCTAAAAAAAGATGGAGGAAAAGGTTAAAAAAAATAATCATTAGCTGTTTTCTTCAACGTCTGCACATCCTTTAGAAGGCCTTCTACTACTACTGCAATGTAAATGCACTTTCTTTGGTTTTAATTCATTATTTGTTTTTTTCTTCAACTGTAAAAATGTTTTAATGTACAAATGGTTTTAGGGTCCAGCCATAGTTGATAAGATCACCACGTTAAAAGAGTTTGTAACTGGGAAAGATAGTATAAAAGATAAGAGAAAGTAAGGTAGATGAAAGAACATTCACTGAAGATTGCGTTTTGTTACAGTTGTGTCTTTTTCATCAACAAACCAGAAATTGAGACTGAAAACCCAACCTGGTTGCAGGCTTCCTAACTAATTATTTCCTTTCCTTCCTGACCAGTAAAAAGTTCCCGATAAGCATTAATCATTTTGTTACAACAAAATATAGGTATCAGCTACTGCCAAATGACTAGCAAAAAATGAAATGGTTTCACTACATGGAACTTTGATGTGCTCATTTTGATATATTACAGACATTTGTAATTCAGTCACAGGGTATGCCAGTTCCACATCAAATTTCTACTTCCTGCAGCACATACATGTAAACCCATGTTATTTCACAAAATGTTGTATAAGAGACTATGTTTATTAAATAATAGTTCTGCTAGCTTCAACTTATTTCTTGTAACACCATCATGCTTTAATTTAAAAAAACAGCTAAGAAAATTATAAAAATGGAAAACATTTTGCCCATAATAATAAAAAAATCTGCTGCTTTGAATTTGTGGTATGACTTCATCATTTCCCTGAACTCTTCCTCTATGAATACAATGTCCACTTTCCATTTCTTCAGACGCGTTAATGATAATTACAAATAGGTTTTGCAGTTGTTCATTGATTAAGTAGTCTTTTACATTGCAGCAAATACCCAGAGGAAGTCCCTCTATGATTTTAAGAACCAGAGAACATAAACCAGGTGTCAAACAATGAAGACTGAAATGTTTAATTTAAAATGGCTTCTTTCCCTTCTTGTTACAGTCTTTTCCTGCTCAAGTATGCAAGTGCAATTTTTTTTCCTTAGACTCTTTACTGTGCTGGAGATGCTTTTGTAAAGATTATGAATACCCTTGTTCTAACCAAATCAAAGGCTCATCTTTTATTTACAACTTTGACTAGGATCTTTCACTGTTGAAACAACAAAAAATCCCCTGAAATTCTAAATCTTTGTTATTATACTTCCCTAAATGTAAATATTGCTCTTAATACATTTCAGTAGCATTTTCTTTCACAGTTTAATTCAGTCATTTTTCTCTTACTTTTGTACTCTTATTTAAGGGACCTCATATAATCTCTGAGCAGCAAGCACTCATCCCCAGCCTGAAGACATTTAAAGATTTTTTCATATGTCTGGCCTTAGTCTAAAAATCTCTCCAGCACTTCATTCTAGGCATTCCATGTCAATAGTGGAAAGTGAATTTTTCTTTTGTTTCAAGCCTCATCATTTCTCCATCAAGCTAAGAAATTTTAGCCACTTACCAAATCGAACTCCTTTCTTTTCTTACAACCACACACAAGCTAGCAAAGGTAAATTACAACAAATTTATTTTAGAAATGAATGTAACTCATGGCTACATGTTCTGGTGTAAAAATACATTAAGTCTTATGGACTCTGCTGCCATATGTTTGCCACGTAATACTATCACAGAAATACACTACTTCATTACCTGAAAAATCCAAGATCTGTCTGCATGCTGATTCTCTTTTCCTATCAACACCCAGCACACAAGAAATTGTACTCTTCCTTTCACATCCTTCCCCCCTTTCTTATAAAAAAAGAATACAAAGAGAAAAGAAGCAAAAAGAGGAGCTACATATCCCCCTTTCACTACATAAAAATTTGTCTCACGGATACAAAAAGCCCTGTATAGTACATTTTTATTGTAACAAACTTTTCACAGAAATGCATAAGTGAAGAGCAGAGCTACACTGAACAGACATTTCAGTTTCTCAACTTACAGATTTAGCTACAACCTAGCAAAATATTTCCAGCAGTTAACAAAAATGTTGTGCAAAGTATCTTTGTGGGTGTGTGTGTGAGCCCTCGTGCAAATACAGCATACAACAACTGAGAATAATTAAAAGATGGGTTAGGCATCCAACAGGTAACAAATTGCAGAGTTATGTGTAACCATAACTTGGCCAACATTCTGTATGGATTGCGACATTAATTCTACTAACAAAGAAATCTCGTACAATTAATGGGGCATCACTGTTTCATTAACTACAGACTTTGTAATCTCTAAAACAATGAGGTCCAGAAGTTTCTAAGCAATATATCTCACTGTGAGGAGAGCAATTCTATGATTGCAGACTTAAAGCCCACCTTTGTAAAAGCTAACTTCTGAACGGTAGACTGAAGCTGTAATATTATTTTAAATGTAGGAGGTTTAAAGGAATTTAAGCTAAAACGCTCAGCTGTGGTAAAGGAAACTGATATGAGACACTGAATTTCACCATTTCAGCTCCTGCAGTAACTTGTGCTCATGGTAATTATAAAATAATGGGGAATGAGGGAAAAAAGACCCAAACTGCCAGTACAAATGACCAATACTGAGGGCAAAAGAATTGTAACTTTGACTCTCACTTCAGCTTCTATATTCAGAGGCAAAAAGTACATGTTACTTTTTTGGTACTAACTTCTAAATTCCCTAAGCCTGACACAAGCAAAGATGCACTTTTTTGTCACAGTAAAACAGTAATACCTGAAATAAGATGAAAATCCCATCTCCTCTCCCTCCCATGTACATGTGTATACACATGCCCTTCTCAATCAAAAAATCAAATCTAAATTTTGATTTGTGTGCTGCAAGTGAATTTTCATTTCAAACCAGCCTTGAGAGTTTTTTAAAAACCATTTAAACATAATTATACTGACTTTACTAGGGAAAAAATTGCCTTTTCTGCTTCAAAAGAAAGTTCATGATTACATCTAATGCATACAAAATGAGGTATCAAATCATGAGCCACAGGTCAACAAATTAAATACTGCACATCTGATTAACTACCACCTGTGTATTTCCTTGTCAAGAAACTACTGCTATTGTGCCTATATAGCTTTCAGGTCCATCAGCAGCTGACTTTCTCAATATAAAAGCTGCTTCATTGCTTGCATAACAAAACAAACCTAAACTATATTAAATTATGCTACAGACTACAGACAGGGAAGTGTTGCACAAACACAATGAAACACATTTAGGCCTTTTTTTCCACAGGGAAAGAAGACACATCTACCAGACATGGTGAATGCTATGAACAGATACCAGATTTTTTCTGTACTGTATCTATTCAATACAGTTTTATCAAAGTTCTGTTGATGAAAAAAAAAAATATTTGGTTTGCTAGGGCCTTCAGCAGGAACAAGAAACTCTCCCTTATGCACAAATGTCTAAATCAATTGTATTTTCTACAATAATTAACTTCCTATGAACAGTTTATCTTCACCAAACAGTGACACTGCTGTTTCAGAGGCAGTATCATGAGGTCAGTTTCATCAAGGTAAGTTCAGTTTAATTTGAACACAACAGGGATTTAGCTTCGTCTTCCTGCTGATTGGTGGTTCACTTCATGACATTACTTATTTCAGTACATTTGCATTGTTTATTAATGTGCTTCTGATGAATGATGGTGATGAAATGGAAAATTTCATGTAAAAGCCATGATTGGTAACTCCTGGAGGTGCTCAAATAATAAACTGTCTGTGTGTAGCTGGAAGTACATCTCCAAAACCTATGCCCAGGCAATCATGTGACATATGCTCTGTTAGCAGGCAGGTACTTTCACATGGCAGGCTTTTTTTGTTTTCCCCTTTTGAGGCAAATGCTTAGACTCAATACCAGTCACATCAAAATTTGTCTCTGTGACCATGCATCTAGGGTAAAATGAAGTTGCTACAACATAATGAGTCACTGGGAAAATACCATGCAAGATAAAACACAGAATTATGGAAAAATCATTGAAGTACTATCTCCAGAGCAAATCAAAGGCTGGATTAACTAAGCAACAGCTCGGCAGCAACAGATCTAATCAAAGCCTGAGTTTTGGTGGATCTGTATTTTGTAGATAAGCTTATCATATAGAGTATGTCATGCCAGACCATAAAGGAAAAAATATGTGCTATAACCTTTATCTCAGCAAACAAATGTATTTGCTTCTGTGCAGTTTCAGGGGGTCCACTGCACCCTCCCCCAAACTGCAGAATTTTACTGTCTTAAAGATGTTGTTCAAAGATACTTGAGGGGATGGACACATTGGCAACACAACTACATAAAACCGCTTTGCTCCACAAAACCAAACTCCAATTTGAGTGTAATTTTTATAGGCACATTTTAGCAGGCCACTTTTGGTTCTTGGTTTTCTGTTTATCTTACAGGTGCTCATCTGCTTGGATGGACCAAAGCCCACTTCCTAAAACACCCAACTTTCCCGCTTTTTTTGCTTACACACACATAATTCAAGTGAAGTTAGAACTGTATCAATGCAAAATTGAAGCTAGGCTCCAATATATGATGGGAGAGCTTATCTTAAACTAACAAGTAAGAACATGAAACAAAATTCTCCCAGGGCAACTGCAGTGTTTTGATATTTCACACCGTGAACACAACTAATTTGAAATGGACAAAACAATGCAGCGTGTTTCCATAGAAACATGTTAGATGAGGATGTACACTGAATAGTGGTCTCAGCAAGCGAGGCTGCATTGCAGAAACGCAGCTCTGAAATACATTTCAAAGACAAGTGAAAAAGATTTTAAAAACAGGACTTTGTTTCAACATTCTGTTTCAATCTCTAATGAATTCAATAAAACACAGAGGTAACAACATCCTCAACCAAATGCTAAGGTGCTTCTTAGTAACATAATGGTGAAGCACCTTGCCAGCATAAATCTTGATATAAAATTGGAAGCAGCTAGGTCATTCTGGTCTGGAATATGTTAGAAAAATGAGAATAGTACCTCCTTTCTGAAAAAATCCATCTTGAAATAACTTAAGACAATTTTCAGATATGGGATTGTAAAAATTGTCTCTAGTAGTTTAAGTTACTTTAAGTTAAGACACTTTTAAACTCCAGAGGCTAGATTGTATGGAACTGTAACTTAATTTTGAGTTAACTCTGCAAAATGGCAGCGTATACAGAAAATCTAGCCCCTCTGGGAGATATTATCAAAAACTCTAAACACTGTCCTAATCTTTGCTCTCATTAAAGGCAAAACAAAGTATGTCTTTAATTTATTTAGTCCTTGAAACTGAACTCTGTTCAATGAAAACTATAGGAAACTGTAGCTGACAAAGTCTCTTCCTAAGTATCAAGAAAAATCTTGACAGTAAACCAATATTAATATAGTAGCATATGATCATAGAATCATAGAATCACAGAATTGTAGGGGTTGGAAGGGACCTCGAGAGATCATCGGGTCCAACCCCCCTGCCAAGGCAGCTCCCTAGGACATTTCACTCAGATAGGCGTCCAGACGGGTCTTGAATATCTCCAGAGAAGGAGACTCCACCACCCCCTGGGCAGCCTGTCCCAGGGCTCTGTCACCCTCACTGGGAAAAAGTTTTTCCGCATGTTGGTGCGGAACTTCCTGTGCTCCAACTTGCAGCCATTGCCCCCTGTCCTGTCTCCACAGACCACTGAAAAGGGGCTGGCTGATTCCCCCTGCATCCCCTGCTTAAGATAATGATAAACATTAATTAGGTCCCCCCTTAGTCTTCTCTTCTCAAGGCTGAACAGTCCCAACTTACTCAGCCTTTCCTCATAGGGGAGATGCTCCAGGCCCTTTATCATCTTCGTAGCCCTTCTTTGGACTCTCTCAAGGAGATCCCTGTCCTTTTTATACCAGGGAGCCCAGAACTGGACACAATACTCCAGGTGGGGCCTGACCAGGGCAGAGTAGAGGGGGAGGATCACCTCCTTTGACCTGCTGGCCACACTCCTCCTGATGCACCCCAGGATCCCATTGGCTCTCTTAGCCACCAGGGCACACTGCTGGCTCATGGCCAACCTGTCATCAACCAGGACGCCCAGGTCCTTCTCCACAGACCTCTTCTCCAGCAGGTCATCCCCCAGAATGAATCCACGAGAACTCTGAAGTACAGTAATTTAAAAATATCTCTGAAACAAAGTAGCAGCGTATTTCTAGAAGCGGTATAAACACAACTAAGTACTGCATGCATTTTTGCATGAGTTGTTATGCATATATATGCACACATACACAAATGTAGTGAAAAATAATTCAGTATTAAACACTAGCAGCACGTACAACCCATACTGATGCCAATGATGATATTATTCTCTAACTCACACATAGTAATACAATCTGAGAAACAGAATAACTAATAGCATGTAGCTACATATCAAATACAGAACAGTTTCACGCTATAGGACTATTTCTTGGTGTCCGTTCTTCAGGATTGCACTTGCACATAGATTACAAGCTTCTCTAGCAAATTAAACCAAGTGTAGGAAAATCTAATGAGATTAAAACGCACTAATAAATTTCACCCACAAGACTAGAGATTAGTGGTAGACTGTTTTTTTAAAAATTATTTCCTATATAGCATTTGATCATATTAGCTGTACGGAAATTGAAAATTGCATCAGTTAAGGATAAACAGATTAAAAACGTCGTAACTCCTTAACAATCAGGATATAATTTAACAAGACTTTCCATTAGTGATCCCCTTACTCGACAGAGAAATAAACAAGTACATACCCTGATCCAAAATCTCTTCTTCTTCTTTTTTGGCCTGATGCAGCAAAGAACTTTTATCAGTATCCTTGGTTTCTGAAAAATGGATTTAGGATACAATGTTAACCTCTGCATGTGAGTGGAACTGAGTATCTTCCTACTGGGGAAAAAGAGCCCTTCAGAAATGAACATTTGGCATTTTATCTATCCATAGTAGTTGTACCAAGCAGTGCAGCAGTAAAACAATGGAAATAAAATATCATTTGTACTTTGGTACACAGGCATACCAATCAGATTAGTTCTGATTGGTATGCCTGTGTACCAATGCTTCTAATACTGCTGGTCCAACTTAATGTCCCTAACAGTGATCAATAGGAACATTTGATTCCTTCCGTAACAGGGCAGAGGGATCCAGAAAGTTATTGAAATGTTATGATACAACTTTGTGGGAAACAGAAGATAAAGAAAATATTAAGAAGTGATAATATAAAGTACTGTTACTTGGTAGAGAAACAAGGGCAATCTTTAGAGTACGTAGCTTACACAGCTCTAAAAGTATACTGGAAATTGAACGATGGTTATAAATGAACAAAAGACTGTGGCAGACATTTTCGCCATAACCAAGAGCAGAATCCTGTGATTGTCCATAGTAAGTGATTTGAGCTTTATTTAGAATTGCATTTCCTTTTTAATGAAAATTTAAAATATCAAAGTGACATGAACAAACACATCAGTGAGCATAAAGAGACTTAAACAAAAATTACAGATTTTTTTTCACCTTCATGATGTCCATGTGCCATCTTTAACATATCAGACTTGACTGGAATAGGAATATTTGCTTCCTGCGGTATATTTCTGAACATCTCAGGGTTTGCATTCTGTGTGCAGGTCATATACGAGACAGCATGCTTGGCTTCCATATAATACATGATGTAAAAATTACACATTTCATCATTGGCTGTTCCCCTACACAATGCAGAAGAGGTGTGGCAGTTAGGAGAAAATGAACTGAATAAATATGCGGCTCAATTAATATAACCTGTTTAACAGAATATTAAAAGGTTGGAATTAAATTTTTTGAAGTCCCACAATAAAATATTTAAAAGCTTATTTGCAGTGAATATAGAAAGTTTCTTTCACTTTACACTAAAGATACCAGTTTGCACAAGCTTCCTATCTCTCTTAGAGATTTCTAATAACTTGGGTATGATTCTACAAAAATTGCATCAACTATTTACACTGCTCTTACTTCTTGGTTCCCCAGTATAATCCTCATAGTCCCCAGTGTCATCAACTATCCAAATGTTTGGATGAAACAAGACAGAACTGTATCATTCATTATGTCACTATTAATATATTTCTCTGTCAATCTGGGGCAAGGCTAATTTAAAAGCATTGCAAATAAAGTCTATGTTTCATTTCAGCAGCTATCCTTTATGAAATTTCCCCCGCCATGTTCAAGTGCATCCACTTACTGGCTACCTTAATTTCATTACTTATTAAGACTACTTAAATATCTCTTAAAGAGGTTATAACATTGCCATCTTTAGAATAACTTTATCACAGGCTTCTGTACAGAAAGCGTTAAGTGCAAGAGGAATAATTAGACACAAGAAAAATTCAGTTCTTAGATAAATGTTGTGCATGCATTTGAAACAGAAGAGGCTCTTCTGTACTGCAATATAATCCTGTCTTCAACAGAAAAAAATGGCTGGTTACAGAAAGATTTTTTCATGAAAAATATTACTTTGTGAAGCAGATAATACAGGTCCTCTTTGCAACTGTGATCTGTGTCTTGTTTTCTTCTCTGCCATAGGTTAGCATCTTTTATTTATAACTACAATCCTGACAATGGAATAAGCTAGGAATTACAAAGAAAGGTTCACAAAATAAAGGTCTTTATACTAATATTTTTTTAATTAGCTTTCACAATTAAACAGTGAGCCCACAATCATAAAAAGATACGGGGGTGGCCTATTAGCTGTTTGCAAAAGACGTCAGTGCTGAATTTCCAGCAGCATCCTCCAGCACTCATTTATTCACCATAGCAACAATAATGACACCAGCCAGAGGGGAGACAGGGGAAACATGGGAGAAGAGACAGTTTCAAAAGGGGAATTGGTATTTTTCCATGCATTGAAAATTTAGCATCCCTTGGAGACCACAAAAATCAGGCTCTGACTGGGCAAGCTCTGCTTAAGCTTTTAGAAAGCATCAACTTCACTGTTGGATTACCAATATCTGTCACTATTAATGTCTTCTCCTTAAAAGTAGAAAAGGGCATGTGGAACCTACACAAACTCTTGTTCACCTGACACATGGTACTGTGCAATGGCATTTCGAAGTTGATAATTTTAAATATTTACAGTTTAAGAAAAATAAACTGTCAACAACAGTTTTAGTAAATCTACATAAAACCCAGAAACCTTTCATTAGATATTTGAACTCCTGATTAGATATTTGTGAATGAGTTTAATGAGTAGAAATGCTGATGCACTATGAGAGAGAAATTTCAACATCTATTAAAGAAACCATTACACAGTGAAGCACAATGAAAAGGAGGACTTAGCATCAAAAAGCAAGATAATGCAGTTTTAAAATCTTAAAAACTGAGTGGGAGCATGTTGCTACAGGCACATAAACCTTCTTTTCAATGGTACAATGCCTGTTAAACATAATTGGAAAACGAAAGATAGATATTGCACTATTTTCTGTCTGTTCAGAGTTTTAAACATTGTATGATATGGCAACTAGAAAAACAAGCAACCACCATGGCCAATGGCACTTTCCTTCACAATGATACGCCATTTAAGCTGAATGGGCTCTAGTACTTTGAAATCACTTAGGCTGGTAAACTACAGACTACTTGACATTGTATCAACTCTAATGTTTGCACTGACACACCATTAAGTCATTTGTTATGAAAATGCAGTGACTGCTTGCATGGAGTACTTACTGGCCTGCAGCAAAAATTAAAAGCAATCTTGCTTTGCAACTTCAGAATAGTTTATGTCCTTATTTTACAAATGGCAATTCAACCCTTTAATTTGCGAAAGTTTGAGCTAACTGAAATGGATGATTTATGAAACTTCTGAAGAGACGAATCTTGCCTCACCTCTTTACACTAGAGACACTAAGTCTGTGCTTGTGTAATTACCCTGAACTTGTATGTAGTCAACAGCATAAGCAGAGTCAGGTTTCACTTCTGAACCTTGGCTTGCCAAACTCCATACATCTGTGAGGCATGCCTCAATACCTGATTTAATTTCTCAGAGTAGGAGAGGAAGCAGGACGGAAAAGGTTAGTGGGAACAACAGGAGTCATGCAATAATGCAAAATAATGGAAAGCAGTTAGTGTGATTGAAGAAAAGCATGAAAAAAAAACCCAACACCAAATTTGTAAAGAATCAAACGACACAGTAAGGAAAGGATAAAACCCAAACAAAAATGTCTATCCCCCTTGCCCAAGATATGTACTAAGTAATAGACTTGGGAAAAATAGCACTTCGTTCATATGCAAGGGACTAGCTGACTATCACTGAAAATATTACTCAGTTAAGAAAGTGTAACATTGAGAATATGACATATTTTAACTACACCTAATGTATGATGAACTGCTAAGTTTTAACTTACCTGCTTTTGAAAGAGGAATGGTTAAAGTTTGTTTTAGCCCTGCCTCCTATGTATATTAAAACTTAATCACATAAGAAATTTAAGGCCTTTTTTCAGCTGGTTTAGGAAAAAAACAAACCAACACAGGCAGAAAATTAAATATAGACCAGAAGAGTGAACATTCAGAATCCAACTGATCCTTTTCAGATATTTATTATTTTTCAGCTTTCCTTTCATGTTTGCATTTCAAATTTTTTCAGTGCTGGTAATTAAAACTCAAAGGTTCTTTTAATGTTTCCTGTGGACTGACAAGAAATTCTGAATAGGAGCAAGACAACTGCAACATCAGGGCAAAATTTTCCAAGATATAGCCAATTTTCATGGAATTTCTTTTACCTTTTATCTTTCCATATACACAGCATTGTTCTGAATGCGTTCCTTTTCATTGCCTATTCTGGTGATAATTATTTTTCCAACCACACATACTTCCGTATTTTGCCTTAGGTTTTGTGTAAGACTTCACATGTTTATGTGTAGTGTCTGATAATTCACGGCTAGAAATTACCTATTAGAGGTTTAAAGGTCAGCTTGTTTTGCACAAACTGCCCCAGCATGGGTCTCTTCTACAGGGTGCAGCCCTTGTGGACCAGTCTGCTCCAGCGTGTGTCCCCAAGGGGTCACAAGTCCTGCCAGCAAACCTACATCTCTCTTTACAGGTCCTTACAGTAGCTTGCTCCAACATGGATTTCCCACAAGGTTTCAGCCTCCTTCCAATGATTCCACCTGCTTCCCTGTGGGGTCCTCCACAGGCTGCAGGTGTAATCTCTACTCCCCATCATCTTCCATGGGCTGCAGGGGGACAGCCTATTTCACTATGGTCTTCTCCACAGATTACAGGGGAATCTGCGCTGGCTCCTGGAGTGGCTCCCTACCCCCTCCTTCACTGACCTGAGTGTCTGCCAAGATTCTCACATCTTTACATTCCTTTCTCTGGTGGCAAAAGTTGCTGCCCCTTTTTAAAAATTTTTTTTCCCCTTCTTAAGTTATGCCAGAGGTGCTACCACTTGTGTTGAGGGGCTCTGTGTTGGCCAGTGATGGGTCCGTCTTGTAGCCAGCTACTACTGGCTCTGTCAGACATAGGGGAAGCTTCTGGCAGCTTCTCCCAGAAGCCACCTCTGCAGCCTCCCTGCCCCCTTGCTGCGCAACTGAAAACAACTACCCACTGCAAGGTGATAAATCTGTATGGAATCTTGAACCCTCTACTGAGAAGCAATCTTAAGAGTTGCTCATTGCACTGAAAACTCATTCCTTGGGTGTTGCAGCACATACTTCCAGAATGAAGAGATTTCTGCAGGATACTTTCATATTTTTGCACATGCAGTAAATTACAGTTCAAAGAACTGGAGCCAGTTAAGACAATAGCCACATTGCAGCTGTTTTTGCAGTTAAATTTGCCAGCTTGGTCTTACAGAGCTATGCCTGTCATCTTCTGCTGAATAGCATAATTGAAAACCAGGTCAGATTTTCCTGTTTATCACTGCTAGTCATTTATGTTTTCATATTATTTTTCATAAAAGCCTGTATATTTTTATGTAGAAAAAAAGGTAACTGGCACGTTATTCCAAATTTTAATGTTAGATTTGATGATGTATCAAAATTTATTAGAATTTTGTAAGTGTCCATACATTTTATTTCTGAAATAATGAAGAGAAATTGTAAAGCTCTACAATTTTGCTCTAAATAGTCAGGAACTTCAACTTACTAAAACCACGTATTTTAGAGTTGTTATTCTGAATCCTGCTCTAAGTGCTGAATAGACCAACACCCAAATAAGGTACTTGGCAGCATGTCTTTGCCTAAGAAATACGTTTACCTAAGAAACACATCAGCAAAGTCATTATTCAAGTAAGTAAAACCAATTAACATTGTGTAGAGTAAAATCTTTCGCAGACCACACATCAGAACAGATCATTCTGGTAGAATTTAACAGTTTGTTAGAATTATCTTGGAAGAAGAAATGCAACAAATACATTTCTACACATAACCAATAGCTTGGAAAAACTGGTTAGGAAATGGAACAAATAGAGAAAAATTACCCTATATGTGTCTCTGTAGTTCTGCCTTCACCACTGAACACACATCTAGCTGCAAGGATATCATCATAGCTAACATCTACAGGATGTTCTACTGGGTAGAATGCCTGAAAGAGAGGATGATTCACCATAATTAGTGAAAGTTTCTTGTATTATTTACGTCATTATACACACACACAAGAGAATAACAGGGCAAGACATCTGGAAAGTAATTTTGGAATGTTTTTGCATCATACTGTAATCATAACAATACTTGGCAGTATTCGCTTCCAGTGGCACAACAGCATGTTACCAGTGGAAACGTCATGATGCAGATCTGTGTGTACATGACTGCCAATTCACCTTCTCACTTTTAAATAATTAAAATTTACAGTTAGAATTAATAAAGCAACCTACCTGTGGTAGTTGTGGACTCTGTCTACCAATCAAGGTCCACTGACCATTCCTCACTCTGTATCCACTCACTACTTTACCTACAACACATCAATATGTTTGTGAACATGAGACATATTTATAAAAAATACATTGTAATGCCACCACTTTTCTGTTAAATATTTGATATTCCTAAGTTGCAATAAAACTCTTACCTAGTCTGTGTGTATGAACTCTGTAGGCAAAAAGGTGCATTGGAAACCTTTTGTAATGGCAGGCAATGTCAGCATCAACCACTGTTAAAATATGATGGAATAATAAGCAAAGAAAACCACAATATTTATCAGAGAAAAGTTCATTGTGAAAGCCATTTATGAAAGGTATACCTAAACCAGACAACAGACAATTTCAAAAGATACTGCGTAATGTTTCTGCAGTGTCTATCTCAAGACATCTGTAAAGAAAAATTAACAAAATAAAGTACATGTAACATGAAAATTATTTTCTGTGATGATGTTGACACAAAATGGGGCTAAAACTCAGTAGCATTTTTTCCAGCATGCATTACTGCTACTTAATGAAGTAAAGTAACTGCTTGCAGACTGTGTTGAGGGACACTTTAAAATAAACATACCTATGGTCAATGGCCTACTCAGTAGAAAATTAAAATAAAACTATATAAACTGATAAAATTTACAGTGAAGGCTTGATTTTAAGATCTTACAGTTCTATGCCCAGTTTTAAAGATCTCGAGCTAAACATAGGCATTGCCAGAGAAATGCTGGAGAAATGCTGGAGACATGTTTGCAGGGCAATTCTTATGTTAGGTGCAGTTACAATAGCTAAAGAAAAGTCCACATAGAGGCAGACATCTGCCTATGCCTCTCCAAGAGGTATCTGGGGACTAGCTGCACTTTTCCTGTTATAATGAACTTCATGCTTTGCTTAAGAACTGCAAATCTGATTGAACATGAGGAGGCAGTTATCAACAGGCACAGAACTGTTTTTATTCCCATTTCCCTCATCCCTCCAGCTGAAAAACTAAATTTCTGCACTGATCAAGTAT
Source organism: Hypotaenidia okinawae (assembly GCA_027925045.1). Lineage (NCBI taxonomy): Eukaryota > Metazoa > Chordata > Aves > Gruiformes > Rallidae > Hypotaenidia > Hypotaenidia okinawae. The sequence continues at coordinate 35,177,618 of BSDF01000005.1, read as the reverse complement.
TACTGGAGAAGGATTAGTTTGGTATGGTTTCATACTGAAGAGCAAAATATATTGTTTCAATTAAAATTAAAAAAGATTCACTGAACAGCTTCAGTCAGTTGAGCATTTGACCACTTGACCACCTCATCCTATTTAGGCATCTAACTGTAAATGGACAAATGGTGTTCTTGGATATCTAATTTAAATTTCTGGTATAGTATAGGAAAATGTAAGATCAGCCTTCAGCTTCCTTAAAACAGAACATTCCGTGCTAACTTGAAGAAGAGATGCAGGGACTACCAAAGTTGAGATTCAGATAAAATCCACTGCGTAGCAATCTGAATAGAAACTGTCTGGAAATTTTCTTCTACAGTATTTTAACCATCTAGGAACATAAGAAAATGAATTTGAAGAGCAGCTCCTTACTGTTAGAAATTAATTCATCAAAACTGAACTCTCAGTAAATCACAAATAGCATGAATGACAAATGTAGATGAAGAATAACAAAAAAGATAACATTTTAAAATTAGAACTATTTTCTTATTATTAAATTAAGTAATTAATGTGTCCACCTACAATTCAGCCTCTGCTAAATCTTCTTCTGCAATTAGCAGTGAAACTAAATCAGATGTTGACATTATATAATCACTTGGAAGAATTACGACTCACCTTTCTCGCCAGGTGGTATTACAGTGTTCACAGACATCATAAGATACATTCCAGCAATCAAAGGCTGCCTGCAATTCAAAACCCAAGCTCTGCTAAACAAGCTCTTTGTCAAATCCAACTGCAAGTGCCACAACATGTAAGCCCACTTAACACCCCGATTTCTAAATACTGGATTATGTCTGAAAGCAGTCTAAGAAGCTGGTACACAGTACTTCCCTTTCCCTCCTTTATTTCATAGTGAACTACGTATCTTTTACAAAGTAAGTGAAATAAGACAAAATGGTCACCCACTGTTTGTACCCCCAATTTCTAAATGTGAAGCTCTTAAACTGGATTACCTCAGTAGTGCTGGCACTGTTTCATCAAGCAGAAAGAAAAATTACTGCCAGCACATGACAAATAGCTTAAAAAAGCCTTAATATCCTGGAGTATGTATTATTTTTATTTAACATGTTTTCAAAGGAATCTAAAGGAGAGGTCTCCATGCCTTCTGGTGAAAAAAACATAGTGTTTTTAAAGAGACTTACTTCTGATGTGTCAGATGTAAAGTTACACCAGAGCAGTCCTTGTGTTTATCTGTACAAATTACAAAACAATTTAATCATTAGCAACTGAATCCATGTGAAATTATTCCACAATAACATTCTTCTGCTGTATAATAATACCAAAATACAACGTAAGATTTAATTAACATTCATGGTATGGAAACATTACTCAAATTCGCACGAATCTGACCACCATAAAATCCTAATATAGTTCTGCCACTGTATCACCCACATTTTTTCCATTCAGTAAAACAGCCAAATAAACAGTATATTGTAGAAAAATAGACATTTTTCAGTATAATATTAGTCAGTAAGATCTTTATGCAAACATGTATGTTTGTACAGAAATATAATAGACACTGAAAAATTAATCTAAAATGTACAATAAAAATTCTCCAATTTAGAGTGCAGTCTTTAAAACTCATTTATTACTTTTTCCTTTCTTAAAGTTAAGTCTTAAAAATGGAGCGGGGGAAAGCACCTTTCCAGACAGAGGGATCGAGTGCACCCTCAGAAAGTTGCTGGTGACACCAAGCTGTGTGGTGAGGTCAACACACTGGAGGGAAGGGACACCATCCAGAAGGACCTTGACAGCCTGGAGAGAGGGACCCATGCAAACTGCATGAAGTTCAACAAGGCCAAGTGCAAGGTCCTGCATGTGGGTTGGCACAATCCCAAGCACAATTACAGGCTGGGTGGAGAATGGATTGAGAGCAGCCCTGATGAGAAGGACTCAGGGGTCCTGATTAATAACAAGTTTAACACAAGTCAGCAGTGTGGGCTAGCAGCTCAGAAGGCCACCAACAGGCCATGAAGCCGATCAGAGAGCTACAGCATTTCTCCCATGAAGACAGGCTGAGAGAGTTGGACTTGTTCAGTCTGGAGAAGCAAAGGCTCCAAGGAGACCTCACTGCGGCCTACCAATACTTAAAGGGGTCCTACAGGGAAGTGGGAGAGGGACTGTTCACCAGGGAATGTAGTGATAGGACAAGGGGCAATGGCTTAAAGCTGAAGAGGGCAGGTTTAGATTACACATTAGGAAGAAATTCTTTACTATGAGTGTGGAATAGGCTGTTCAAGAGAGCCTGTGGAAGCCTCATCCCTGGGCATGTTTAAGGCCGGGTTGGATGGGGCTTTGAGCAATCTGATCTAGTGAACGGTGTGCCTGCCCATGGCAGGGGAGCTGCAACTAGATTATCTTTTAGGTTCCTTCCAATCCAAAGCATTTTATCATTCTAAGTTACAGCAGACAAAGGAAAAATGTCAAAATCAAAGTATGGTCAGCACTGGCTAAAGAAGGAAAAAAATGAAGCTATGCTGTGCCAGAATAAGCACTAGTTTTCAATCACAGATAACAAATGTTGCTTCTAAATGGCCAAAACATTAATCTAAAAGCACCAGAAAGGCTAAACAATTAGGACAAAAATATAGAAATGGTAGGAAAACATTTAAAAGAAGGACAAATTAAATTATTTCTCCATGGTTTTCAAAAAAGTTCAAGATATGTATACATTGTTCACCCTCCTCTTCACTGGAGGAATCTTCACTTACAATTTTAAAATTATCACATCTGCAATAAAGTTCTTTGTGAAGTCTCTTTTGCCCCACCTTTCTTGTTTCAAATTACATTTTTAATTACTATTTGGATATTCATACAACACAGGAGATACTGCAGAACTCATCTTTAATGAGTTAAATATTATTAGAAGCTCGCACTGCATCAATTTTAAAGGAAGCTGCTTGCTTCTTTTCAGAACGTTACTTAAAGTAATAAAACTTAAGATTTAAATGGAATTGGTAGTTTAGTGTGTCTCAGTTTTGCAACTTACTGCTGAAAACTTCACCATCCCATGTTTTAAACACCACTGTTAAAACACCCCAAAACAATAAAACCCGTCATAGGCCAAAAGAGTCATGCTTGAAAAATCTAACCATTACTATTTCATAGTCTCTTTAAAAACAGCAATTTGGGAGGAGAGATACTACTCCAATATATCTGTCAATTTACCTTTCCGAATATTTACAGAATTTTTAATGTTTTTTTTTCTTCTAAACTGAGCAATTTCAAAATGAACTGAAGACAATGAGACAGCAATTATTGCTATTATGCAGTACTTACATCGTATTATACAGTATTAATCATTACTGGATGAACATAAAACAACCTCTGGCACAAGAATCTGATCTGCAGTGCTGTATCAAGAATAAAATAATGAATGGATAAGTTGGTCTACACTTAAAAGAAATTCCCACAGCATACTGTAGTTTTGTCTGTGGTTATATTTGGCCATGACTGAGGTAAATGTTTTTCTAACTAGAGAGGTATGCTGGAAATGCTGTTTCCTCGCCTCTCTTCTACAGCTCACCTCCTTGAAACACTCAAAGCTGATAAACCCTCCACCCAAGAACTCTTAACTGCAGTGAGCCCATGCACAGTTCTCTGTGCAAACTCTTTCCAAGCTTTGCTTTGCAACCTATAATACTCCTAAATAAAGCACACAACCAACAAAATCTGAAGGTCTCCTCTGTAGTCTGTCACTCCAGATTATCTTACTCATTTGATTTCTTCGTTTCAGCTATTCAGCAAATACACATTGTCCTAGGACACAGTAGATACTAGTTACTATTAGCCATGTGGCAAAGACTGGAAAGCACATTTTTATATACCTCAGACACAGGTTCAAAACAAAGCCAATTGTTCATGCAAGTTTCCAACTCAAATGAAAACAGAGGATGTGCTTGTGACTGCATGTGGTGTGCAAATATAACACAATCATATTAAATACTCCCTGCTTTAACTTACTTACCTGTGTCAAACAAAAACTAGCATCAAATTTTAAATACATCATTTGTTTTTAAAGTTGTACATGACAACTAAGTAATGGTAGCTCCAAGTTGAAATGCCAATAAACTTCTAAATTAGGTAAAAAGAATCACCTATGCTATTCCTGTCAATTTTCTAGGAGAAATATCTCACACACTAGAAATACTGAATTTTGTCAAATGAAACACTCATAGCTGAGAAGCCAAATTATCCTAAAGAGAAATACTGTTTTTCTGTAGATTGATTAAAAAAAATGTCCAATTCAAGTACGACAGGCTTCCTGCCAGTCTGTCTACCCAGATTTGAAATTCTGAACATGTATGATAATCCATCATAGAGGCTGAGACTTCTAGGGATTCCTAGATAGGTAAAATTCTGCGTTTTTTTACTAAGAATTAGGAAAAGAAACACTCTTAAAAATTTTTTTCTTTGCACTCTGGGTAGATGCATTACAAATTATAAAGCACACTGTTCAAACTAGTTATTCTGTTTCCATTGCTCTATTTCTAGTAAAAAAAAAAGTATAAAAGCTTTCACTGTAACAGAGTGGTGCTTTTTTATGAAGCTACAAACCTCTTGTTATCTCAAAGTTAGCTATTTGATTTGTACCAGAATCTCCACATATGTTCTCGGAATTGGATTTGCCTCATTAAAGATTAGGAGTAGCCTCAAAGCTGGAGCACAAGCTCTGACCAAGGCAATTCCAAAGCTAGTGCCCACTGGAAAGTGAATTTGTACATATTATATTTAAAAAGACAAAGACATGCAGCACAAAAATGAACCTAAGACTTGCTACAGAAAAATACAAATTGTGTTGCATTCAATATTGCCACCTAAGAACACCAGCTGATACATAAAAGAACATCATCTTTTTCATGAGAGTCAAGGTGCTTGTTCTTGCTCATCATTTCATTCGCCCAAAATAAACTCAGCAACAATGGTCCTGATTTTGGCTACAAGGGTGGGTTGGCACAGCTCCAGGACAATCTGAGGGTGGGTTGAGTATACAGTTGGTTGTCAAGTAGGTAAATTGTCTTGTGTAATCACCAGGTTTGTATATTCTGTGGGAAGTCCTCGTTTTGTTGTTTCTCCCTGTGCTGTCCCAGCAAACTGTCCTTATCCCAACCCATGAGGTTTGTTTTTGTCTTCCCCTTCTCCTACCCATCCTGCTGGGGGAGGAGTGAGTGAGTGGCTACATGGTGCTCAGCTGGTAGCTGGGACTGAACCACAACACACAGACATGTATGTCTACGAAGATGCAAAATTAATTTTATTCGAGACACCCCCGTTAAGCCATCTGATTATTAAAGAGATGCATGCTGAATCCAGCGTTCAGATAGGACTAGGGTGCAAACGACAGCTTAGAATTCACATGCTTATGAAGAAAACAGTTACTATCAGGATATCCACCATGTTAGTGGTAAAACCGAATTATTCTCCCTCCTTGATACTAAGAACAGCACACCCCCTCACAAAAGCAGATATATATCATATGTAACATGGGTAATGTAATCCTTGTAGGGAATGAGAGCAGGAAAAAATAAATCCTTGCTCAGTGAAGAAGTGTGGGTTAGAAAAAACTTGAGAATGTATTATGTGTGCTCTGTGCATGAAAAGAGAGGGAAAAACAAAGGGAATGAGAAAGGAGCCAAAGTTTAACAAAAATTAAAGAAGTCCCCAAACGTTTGCTCCACACGCAGAATCATAGAATATCCTGAGTTGAAAGGGACCCCTATGGAACATCAAGTCCAACTTCACCAAGATTTTTTAACTACTTCAAACAATGCTACGGTTATAAGTATAGAAAATGATGGTATGTGATTACCTTTCATAAAGAACAAGTTAAAAGATATTATTATTATTAAATTATTATTATTAAATTATAATACTGTAATAATAATAACTTTTAATTAATTTGATTATTGAGGATAAGGTCAATATTCTCACATGTGCTGAAAAGGAAAGATAATAGTACTGGCAGGTTAGAAACATTAATCTTTCTTACAGGAATGATGGAAAAATCAAACTCCAGAGACTGGAAAGAATGCCATATTTTAAAAAATCAGGTCGAAAGGCACTTTTATGAAAGAATAAATTCAGAACAGTGTGTCAACTGCATTGCATATTCCTACATCCAACATTGAAAGCAGACTGGGTGCCTAAAGATGGCGAGATTCATTTTTATTTGAAACTGAACACTAACCATGAATCACAAAAAAGACAAACTTCTTACTTGTTATGTAACTCTACCATCAGCTGTAACTCTAAACAAAAATTACTTTTTGCTTTGGTAATACAAAGATAATAAAGTGAAATAGAGCAGTTACTATTTTTCTAAGTTGGCTCTTTGCACATTCCCCCCAAGTAGTTCTGTAGAATTTACTTTTGATTTTCCAGCTTATTTTTTAATTGCATTTATTTAAAAAAAGATAGAATAAACTTTGTTTTGCCATCTGAGCATGAAGTGCAGGTCTAAATATGAACACTTAGCTGTGGATTAGGGCTAAGAAGGGAGGAGAAGCATAGTTAGTTTAATAACTGGTTAATGAAATGAAGAAATACCAACAGTTGAAATGAGAGTTGATACATTTTTAACTATGACTTTTTTTTCACCTAAAATTGATAGGAAGTAGAATTAGGTGCTAATAAATAAATAATTATTGGGTGCTAATGGATAACTAATTACTACCTCCAGCCAAGTACTTTATATTTGCAATCACTTCTAAGTCAGAGAATTACATTATGAATACAGCTTCTGAATCTGATGTGCTACTGAAAATATAGTAAATTAATACAGTATATTTTACCATTTGTCCTCTGAGTTGTCGCAACTCAGAGGAGGATGTCGGGAATTACAGGCCTGTCAGCCTGACCTCAGTGCTGGGGAAGGTGATGGAACAAATACTGAGTACCATCACCAAACACATGCAGGACAGCCAGGTGATCAGGCCCAGTCAGCCTGGGTTTTTGAAAGGCAAATTCGTGCTTGACCAACCTGATCTCCTTCTACGACAAGGTGATCTGCTCAGCAGATCAGTGGAAGGCTGTGAATGTTGTCTACCTGGACTTCAGTAAAGCCCTTGACTCTGTATCCCACGGCATCCACTACAGAAACTAGCCACTCATGGATTAGACGGGTATACGCTTTGCTGGGTTCAAAACTGGGTGGACAGCCAGGCCTAAAAAGTTGTGGTGAATGGAGCTAAATCCAGCTGGCAGCAGGTCACAAGTGGTGTTCCCCAGAGCTTGGTCCTGGTGCTGGTCCTGTTCAATATCTTTATTAATGATCTGGACAAGGGGATTGAGTGCACCCTCAGTAAGTCTGCAGATGACACCAAATTGTGTGGGAGTGTCAATCTGCTGCAAAGCCGGAAGACTCTGCAGAGGGACCTGGACAGGCTGGATCAATGGGCAGAGGCCAACTTTATGGGGTTCAACAAGGCCAAGTGCTGGGCCCTGCACTTCGGTCACTACAACCCCAGGCAACGCTACAGGCTCGGGGCAGAGTGGTTGAAGAGCTGCCTGGAGGAAAAGGACCTGGGGGTGTTAGTTGACAACTGGCTGAACATAAGCCAAGCCAGCAGTGTACCCAGGTGGCCAAGAAGGCCAGCAGCATCCTGGCCTGTATCAGGAATAGTGTGGCCAGTAGGAGTAAGGAAGTGATCATCCCATTATACTCAGCTCTGTTGAGGCCGCACCTCAAGTACTGTCTTCAGTTTTGGGCCCCTCACTACAAGAAGGACACTGAGATGCTGGAGTATGCCCAGAGAAGGGTAACAAAGCTGGTGAAGGGTCTGGAGCACAAGTCCTGTGAGGAGTGGCTGAGGGAACTGGGGCTTTTTAGTCTTAAGAAAAAGAGGCTGAGGGGAGACCTTATTGCTCTCTACAAGTGCCTGTGAGGAGGGTGTAAAGAGGTGGGGGTTAGTCTCTTCTCTCAGGTGACAGGGAATAGGACACGAGGAAATGGTTTCAGATTGTAAAGTACTGGAACAGGCTGCCCAGGGAAGTGGTGGAGTCACCACCCCTGGAGGTATTTAAAAGGCAAGTAGATGTGCTTGAAAACATGGTCTAGAAGTGGACTAGGCAGGGTTAGGCTGTGGTTGGACTCAGTGACCTCTGACGGTCTCTTCCAACCCAAGTATTTTTATGATTCTATGATTCTAACTGCATGTGCTTATTTAAAAACTGAAATGACTGTATTTTTATACTTTGACAAGCCACACTTATCAACAACCATGTCATTCATACAAAAAAAAAAAATCTCCCTTAAGGTCATTACTGAAGTTTAAAAACACCTGTAAAACTAGCGTAACGTTATACATTGGATATCCTTAACACCACAATCAAGGTTTAAAAAATTTAAATTATTAGGACATTTAGATTATATGTTTCTCTACTGGAATTTTCACAGGCAGACTACATTAGAAACATTTTTTGTCAGGAAAACAACTGAAAAAGTAGACTATTTTTCACTTTTAAATTGAGATACTGGACTACCAAAAGGCACTGAAATAAAACAGGACATTCTCTCATACTCTTCAACTGCAACAGTACATAACACTAGTATCTTCTAAATTGTAGTCCTGAGTCCATACCTCTCGTGCTCCCATAATTTTGTAGGCTCATGTCCCATCCTTTACAGATATTCAAGGCAAAAAATAAGGAATTCTGCTGTAGGGAGGGGTGCTGGTACAAAATTAAGTTTTCATTTCAGGTGCTAACTTATTTCACTTTAGTTTCACTAGATGGCAAGAGGATTTTTTGAGTAGAAATTTTGACAATCAAGTTAATTTACTAATAAAAACTTCTGAACACATACTCAGCTGATGTGCAATGGAGATTACTGAACTAATTTGTTTTGGTTTGGTTTTTTTTTTCTAATAACTGTGTACACATAAATTGTACTTAAGAGTGAAAATGAACAGAGAGAACTCTCACTGTCCCCAAGCAATAATGAAGACCAGGCTCTCAACACGCTCTCTTTAGAGGTTTGTAACTTTAATTATTCATGATTTTAGCAGGCAAAGAATCTCATGGGCTGTATGGGTCCATCTGAACTGTCTCATGAAAAATCAATTCTTTCAACTTCATTTGTGTGTACCTGCATATTTTCTCCATTTAAGCAGTGCCGGCAGGCTCAGCCATTATGCTACAGTGTATCTTAATGTCATGGTAGAAGCCATGCCTTCAGCTTCAGGCAGTGCTGCTGAAAAATCTAGGGGAGTATTACCCAAAGCTTACCAGAGGTGCACAGAAGAGATGCTGCACAGCACCAGGAAGCTGCCAACTGTAGTGTAATTTCTTTATTCAAAACCAAGAACAACCTGCGGATCATTTACCATGGTACCACAGAAGGATTCAGAGGCCATGGGCATTTACATCACACGTTGCTGGTGTAATGCATATTCCTCCCTTAATTTTTCTATTTTTCAGCTTCCATCCCCTTTCTTCTTTCAAGTCCAACATTTTGATTATCACTTAGCCTATGAAGTTCTTCAAACTATCATTTAAATCCTGCACAGTGATGTATCACAGCCAAGTTCCAAGATAATGACAACCCACAGATTTTTTGTTCTTGAAGGCCAGAGAGGCCCTGACACAAAAACTTCACAGAGCAAATGAATCACAGAGTAAAATTAAGAATTTATGCATCAGAACTAGGTGTTTCAGGTCTAAAGAACAAAGTACAACATGAAATATAAATAAATTAAAAAATAATCTTTTCCCAAAAAATCTCAGATCACCAATATCTCAACATGCCTTAAGGAAATCCAAATTTAATAAACCCAGGCCTATAATATATGGGATTGATGAGCAGACAGTAAGGTGGACTGAAAATTTGCTCAATGGTCAGGCCCAGAGAGTGGTTTTCAGTGGTGTAAAGACTAGTAACAGACAGGAACTTGTGATGTACCCTAGAGCTCAGTATGAGGTCCAGTCCTGTTAATCATCTTCATAAATAAGCTGGATGATGAAGCAGAGTGTACCCACAGCAAGTTTGCTGATGACACCAAACTAGAAGGATTGGCTGATACACCAGAGGGTTGTGCTGCCATACAGCAGGAGCTGGACAAGCTGGAGACAGCTGGGCTGGCAGCAAATTCATGCAGTTCAAAAGTCCTGCACCCAGGGAAGAACATCCCCAGCCACCATTAAATGCTGGGGACTGCCCAGCTACAAAGCAGCTTGGCACAAAAGGCCCTGGGGTTCTTCATGGACACCAAATTGTACAAGAGCCAGCAACAGGCCCTGGCTTCAAAGAAGGCTAAATCATATCCTGGGTTGCATTAGCCAAAGTATTGCCAGCATGTCCGGCGGGTGATCCTCTGCCTCTACTCAACACTAGTGAGGCCACAGCTGGAGTACTGTGTCCGGTGCTGGGCTTCCCAGTGCTAGTGAAACATGGACAGACTGGAGAGTCCAAAGGAGAGCCAAGAAGATGATGAAGGGATGGTACCATCTCCCTAGCTGTGAGGGTTAGGATTATTCAACCTGAAGAAGGGAATGATTCAGGCAGGGCGAGAATCTCATCAGTGTGTACAAATACCTGAAGGGAGGGTGCAAAGGAGCCAGGCTCTTTTCAGTGGTGCCCAGTGACAGGTGCTCAAACAACATCAGGAAACCCCTTTTTACTGTGAAGGTGACTGGGCTAGCACTGGCCCATGTTGCCCAGAGAGACTGTGGATTCTTCTACCTTGTGCATACCCACAAGCCACCTGGACATGCTCCTAAGCAAGTGAGATGCAATGGTCTAGATGTAATACAACACTGTAAATATTTTTACCGCTGTAACTGATGAAAATTACAAAACAAATTTCCAAAATACATACCTCTAAATGCACTTATATCCCCATAGTGTACCTGGAGCACAAAGTATCTGCCACCCGTTTCTCCTCCAACTCTGAATCCAACACCTAAGAGAAGCAAATTGCATTCTTTTCAGAAACAACAAAATGTAAGCCTGTTCACCACTGGCAACCATACCTAAAAATACAAATCACTGTAATGATTTGCTTAAAAGCAAAGGGGTAGAAAATCTCACTGAGACACCAGTGAAGAACACATTGTCCTGAAAATTAGTAAAACCACAATCACAACTTTTCCAAATAGACAAAGAAATTAGGACTGTAACTTATTCATTATCTTAGGCAGAGAATTCTCTCAATGCAAAATTATTACTACACGTTATATGTAAGTATATACACATACACAGCTATTTATAAAAATTAAAAAAATAAAAATGATTTGTCAAACATGTAGGATTTAGTTGAACTTTCCTTTCTCATACAACCCCTGAACAACACAATCAGATGAACTCTGACTTACTAAGAACACACAGAATAAAAAGATAAAAAGATCGCCAGTAAAATATTCTGAGAAGTAAATTAATATTGCATGCAGAAAAAATCTTGTCGAAATTATGAAGCTATGTTTCTTGTTGATAGAAATAAGCACAGGCACAGAAGAAAATGGAGGAATTTGACATAATGTGACATAATGAAATTGCAAAATATTACCATCACCAAAAGGGATTTCTCTAAACCGATTCTACAATGAACACTCTTCAAAAGAAGCTGAGAAAGCAATTTCTTCCTATTTGGCCAGTGGGTCCCACTAGATTAAACACTGCCCAAGGCAAAGCCTACTTATTAATGGGACTGCAGCCTCTCTGTGCACAGACATAATATCATTATGAACCCTCCCCTTCAAACCTTGTATTTGTGGACAGCTTAGAGACAAGAAAATTATTACTAGCTGGGGTTTAACAGCAGGGCAAATGCCAGGCTTCCATAGAATCCTCCAAGCAATGTTTTTTTAAACTTGACATTATGATAACTGAAAAGAGGCAGTGCATTTTTTATTTTTTTTTAAATTCAAGGTATTTTCAGACTGAGGCTATATAGATAGTAGATATTTCTAGGATCCTTAGTGGTATTAGAAATAACCACTTCTCCCTGTCTTCCAGACATACCACTCCAAGTATCTTAAAAAATTTTGATTGAATTCAGCAAAGTCATCTATCATACAAAAACCCTGGTACATAAACATGTTGCTCAACTGTACCAAAGTATCAAGAAATGAAAAGCACATAAAATTATCAAGTATACTTAAGACACAGAAAAAAATTTCAGTGATTAGATTGAGATTGTTTTTGCTTTCCCACACAGGCAAAAGTATTTTAATGCAGTTGGTGTGCTACTGAAAGATAAACAGTACCCTTCCAATGACATATAGTAAGAAATGCAAGATTAATGCTAAATAAAAATAAAGCATTATGACTGTTATTTCTCCCTTAGCTATTTTTCCCTTACTGAACCCCATAACATTAAACAGGAAGACAACCCCCCCATGTATAATAGCTGGCATAATGTTTATGATAATAGCTGGCATAATAGTTTATGAGGTCAATGTTTATACAGTTTCCATCAACAACACATAATAAAAATATTACAGGAAATTCCTAGGTTTGTCAGGTGCTTACTTCCACATCCTCTTCTTTGCCTTACCCCTGGTACACAAGAACTTCACAGTAAAGGCACAGTACCTTTGGGTAGTCTGGTGGGTGGAGCGTTTCTTGCCCAAGCATACAAAATGTTAGATTTGTCCTTGCATGTTCCTTCATCACAGTCCCTAAAAACATGAGGAAATAAACAAAAAAGGAATATAATGGTTTAAATTTGAAATGCAAAAAGGGCAGGTGTATTACATACAAACCTACTAATTTCAGGATCTATGAAGTTGGCTTTGGGTGTATTTTGATTAAACACAGACCTTTTAATGTCAACTTCTTTCCCAGGTATCATTAGAACCACCATCTCCTTGAAACATCAAGCTTTCAGTAAAAAAACCCAAACTATCAGGGAGCTAGTAAAAACTATAAATTTACAAACAAACAAAAAATTAGCCGATCTCTGAAATCCATAGCTTCTTTACATGCATAAAGTCATGAAACTCTGAACAGAATGCGTAGCACACCTTAAAAATGGACTGCAATTACATACTATAAATTATTGTATTAACAACTAATTTTGACTGAAATCAAAATTGGTTGTGGCAGGGGCAGAAAGGCAGTGGAGGGCATGGGAAGAATGGTTACTGACTGCTGCTCAGATCTGGGTTTTTGAAAATTCTCATGTACTTTACAAATGTATTCTCCCCAACCTTAGGTAAGATCAGATGCAGGTTTCCTTAATGGCACTGAGACTTTTATCAGTTACCTAGTTGCAAAACAAAATATTTCGCTATTTCAGCATTTGGCTCTCTTATGAGGCTATTTGTTTTGTTAGGAAAACAAAGATTAATTTCTTTCTCTGTTATACTCTACTCCTTGATTCTAACCATGAGTTGTAAAAGAGATAATGGAGGTGACTGAGCAAGAAAATAATTTTTACTTCTTAAGCTGAACATTGCAGAATATTCTGGGGCAGTGACAACAGTAAGAAACTACACTCAGAAATATGAAACTTCATACTTTTCCCACTTTCTCCTAAACAGTGAAATACAGCAATTTCACCGAACCAGTTTAACATCTTTGGCAACCTTTCCTCAACTACTGACATCAAAAGCTTCCAAATTCATGCTCTCCTGCCAACAGAAGCAGTTAGTCTGACAGAGGAATTACTGGGTGCTGACCCATGACCTGTAGTTATGCATTTGTTTAAATTAGAAAACTATTTAAAGTTGCCCCACCTGATCTCTAAATACAGAATGCCAATGAATCACCTCATTCACAGGAGCTCATTTCAGTGTTAGGCTTGCTGCAGCACAAGACCTGCCTTGCCAGGAGACTCAGAAGTTCTGAATAATTCAACATTTTCTGTTAAATCATTCAGGTGTATTCTTGATTATCTACAGAGAATCTGAACTTCTGATGAATCAGCTCAGGCGTGCCACTTCGATTTCAGCATAGTTTATCAGCTCAGGCAAAACTTCTTGTCATAGTGGGTGAACTGTTTCTAAGGCAAATTACAATCAACAAATAGGAACAGACGTACTTTTTTTAGGCCCACTGAGCAAACCCAGAACATATGAGCCCTGGAAGATGACTTTATTTCTGTGGAAAGACCTGAGTATTTCAAGAAGGGAGCAATATCTGTACACTCCTTTAGTGTTTGTTCAGATGAAGATCCTGCCATGTTGCAGTGAATGTGTGAAGGCAGAGGCAGTGCGGGCCCAACACTGATAAACAGCCTTTCAGAAAGCCAGGGATATTTGTGTGAATAGCATCAAGTCACCAGAAAAGCTAGCAGGACAGTGGTGTCACAGATTTTGGCCTAGCACTGCTATGGCAACAGGGTAGCTCATCCCAACAGAGTTCTTTGGATGGTGAATCTTCCCTGCACCCATTCCACCACAGACAAAACTGGCTTGAATAAATCCTTACAACTTAGCAATATCAATTTTGTTCTTGTGTTCTGAATGCTCCTAAAGGATTACTATTCCATAATACACATAGTCCACATCATGATGGTATGAAAATTTGCTCTTGACTTGACATGTTTTAATGTTCTTACAACTAATTACTAATCATCTGACTAATGTTGCCCAGAATTTTGATAAATACAATAAAGCATACAATAAATACAGTATGCCTTAATTGAATAAAAACTTGCTGTGTAAAAACTTTGACCATGTAAATGGTATTGTTACAGTATTGCTACACAATTCTTGCAGTGGTGTCCTCGAACGCCAGTTCCCAATCAGCCATTCTTTCCTCTAGTAGATGGAAGGGCAAGTAACAAAGAGAATAATACCAAACCAAAATAAAAAAATGAAACTGTTATCAGAAATACCTAAATGAAATTTTAACAAAACTGGTTCCAGTGGTTGGAAGCCTCTAACAAATTTAAACAGTTGCTTTTAAATTATATGTACTGTCTGCAATGACTTATAAAAATGGGCGACTGTTTCTAGACATCTGAAAATTTAAACTAACATATCCACAACACAGGCATTTATAGAAATATGCATAGATATGTATACACACATGTGTATGTCTACACACATATGTATTACAATAGTTATGTACACACACGGATACACAGTGGCATTTATATCAGCTTACGTGTGCCAAATAGGCATAAATGCAGATGTCTAAAGCCTGTTTTATGTAGAACAGATGTGATCATCGTCTTTCCAGCCCTGCAGATAGCCATGAGCAGAGGAAGATGAAACATGGCAAACCATTGCAATAGCAGGGAAGTGAAATGATGAGACGTGTTTATTTTAAGAATGTAAAGAAAACACTACATCTCAAAAATTACGCTCACACAAAAAATAATTGCAAGATTTAATCAAAACCTGCACAGGAAAAATTAGAAATATCAGATTTAGATACAACACTAATTAAGTGTTTCATCATTTGACAGGTAGCTGTTAAGTACAGCAATCAAGAACAAGACCATTAGCTGCCGCAGTGCACAGGCTGCCATTGGTGAGATTTCTGTTGGGGCATCGTTCTTCAGGAACTGATGACACAGACAGGGAGCTTGAACTACCTGAAGCCTGGTCTTAAGTCAAGGATTTGAGTCTGATTCTGTTAAGAACTTATATGGCTTTTGATCCATATCTTTGTATTTCATAGCTCAGGAATGAAACGTTTCGCCTACATCTTCAAAACATCACCTAGATGTGACTTAGGCATCATCTCATGACTTCATCTCAACACAAGCATTTGATGAATATACTTCTAATCACGTATGGATTAATCACATAATTCAAGGCTCTAATAAAACTGCTTCCAGACATATGAAAACAGAACAAACTACAAGTGCAAGCTACTCAGTTTTATCTAGGACACCCACAGTGTAAATGGATTTTAAAAGGCAATGGGACCAGTTTCATGTTCGTGTATTTTTCCCATTAAACTACTGCAAAAGTATATTCTAACATATAAGATAAGGTGTAAGATAAAGAAAAGCTGTCTGCTGGGAAATTAATAGAAATTCTCTGCTTTCATAGTTTTACTTTTGTCTGAACTTCTTAAGCATCTTGCAAGACAAGTTTACATCTTTTTCAGCATTAGACCTGTTGCATGATAGGAAGATAACATTTTTAATGAAAATTTGCTTTATGTTCAAAATATTAATCAAATCATCTTCACAAAACATGCAGAAAATATTTGAAATGCTAAGTTTACTTTTTTTTTGTGGAAAATACACTACACTATTCTTTCTAAATTCCATCTGTAGTTACCTTTTCTGCAAATGTTTGAAAGATAAATTGTGATTACACAACAGTATCAGAAAATCTGCATTAAAATTGTTCCACAGATTAGATAAGCCAATTAAGCTTTGCAGTGTCAGCAAAGCTACCCTATCTGTTCTCTTGAAAAACTGTAGAAAACTTGCAAAATTACTGGGCAGACAATTTCCACCCATCTTCACATTCTCTTCACTTTCTCTCCCCATGCTTGTTTTAAAGGGGTTGAGAGCTTCCCTCTGCCCTCACTGCTTAGGCATTTTGAAGGACAAGACAACTACCAAACCACTTGACAGGCACAATCCTCTTCAGCTTAGCCTTCATTCAGTTCCCTTCTGGACACCTGGAACAATACTTCTTCACATACACAAAAAAGCAACCAACTAGAAAGAAGACTAGCTTTCTTGTTATCCAATGGCAGGCACACTGCCTGCTATAGCTCCTGTCTCATCAGAGACATACAATTAGTCATGAAGAAACAGAAAACGCATCTTTTTCTCCAGAGGAATGAGGAAAAAACCCTAAACACAGCAAACGCTTCAAGAGGAAAAACTGCAATGTTAAACATTTCTTCATTCCAAATCTTTCTATTTTTCCAAGAAATTGCAATACTAGGAAAACACAAGAAAAGTTAGGTACAATACCAAAAGCAAGTTGCAACTCTTACCAGTAATTTTCAGTAGAAGAGGGTTCATTACATCCGAAGAGTAACATGTGGTGGACAGTGTCCATGCTGGCATAAGGCTTAAAGTCAACTGAAAAACAAATTGATAAAACAAGTAATCTATCCTTACTCTCACCATAAGTTACATAAAAGCACTTTGTGCATTTTTTATTCTGTCATACTAGAAACAAGGCATGTATGTCCCTGCTCATTTATTTACCTTCTGCATTCCACTTAGCACGTTTTAATTAAACTTCCATTCAACAGCCTGTCTTCCAAGCTAAAACAGTGTACCTCAGTCATTAAGAAAAACAAAATGCATTTTTCCCTAGAAGTTAAATTTAATGCACAGTAAACACATCAGTATATCCCAAACCACACAATTTACTGTAATCGGTCTATATTCAGTCTAGCTTCAAAATTTCTACTTGTTATTTAAAAATACTTTCGTACTTCTTTTGTACTTCATCAAAAATATAAACATCACGTTAAAGTTATGAGCAGCTAACATCTTATGCATTAGTTGAAGCAGTATCTGCTTCCAATATTCCATCTGGTTTACATTTTTGCTGCATCTTTTTTAGGGTAACAGTTCCAAGAAGTGATTCTGATTTATTCTCACTAATATGTCAAACCCTTTGGAATGGAAATCAAGATTTGTTTAAAGTCAGCACAATCTCATTGCCCAAATATTTCTCATTATTAGAAACACAAACAAAGGTGAATGTTCAGGACTCAATTGTCTGTTCTTTATCCCGCAACAGATACAGAGAAGGACCTGGGAGGGTTTTTATTCTACAGCAGAAATTCCAAAACCGAGTCACTTCTGCCCTTGCATGTACAAAGACACTAAGGAGCCTTCAGGTAAGTTTCTTTTACCTCTTTTAAGACTCATAACGTGGGATTTGTCTGTACTTTGGGCTCAGGGATTTAACATGCAGCTGAAGCAGGGTTCCTGAAGTGAATCATGATATGGATTGTTATCCCAGTTTCATGAGGGGGAAAAAAAATCAAATAGCATCTAACCCTATTTTTGGAGCTGGGGTCTGTTGTGAAAAGTGAGGAAAACCAGCCAAAAGTTAAGGCATGCAAGTCAAATTCTAGCTTGAAGACGTAAGGCATGTAGTCAGATTGTACAGAAATGAGCACAACACCGCTGAGGGCTTGGTTTGGGAGGTGCCCTGGGAAGGTACTTACGAGTACTACACATGAATTCAGAAATGCTGAATTTGCCAGCATGAATAAAGTCCAGAGACTACATAACATCTTTTTTTCCTACAAGCAAATTCTACACAATATATAGCTAAAAACTAATCTGTATTACACTAAGACCTTTTGAATTGATGTTTTTATCAGTAACAGTAGTAAAAATATGGTTGATGCTCACATGGGACAGACAATGTGTCACTTTATGTAGACTTCCTACCTTAGTTTTCAAATGTTTCAAGTGTTTCAAGATGCTATTACCAATTTAAGTGAGAGATTAAATTTCTGAAGGAGTTTATAAGAAGTTAACAGATGTGAAATTTAATGAAATTTGTTGCCAAACTTGGTATCTATACAAAACATACTGTTGGCATGTGATGTACCTGAAACTGCCAAAGGCTTAAGAAATATCAAACAAAAGGCTTATACGCCTAGTTGACAGAATCCACATTTTACAGTAATGAACAGAAGATTATTCAATAGAGAAATATCTTTTTATGGATGGAGTAGTGCTACAGAGTGTCCACAGTTTGGCAGATTAGGGAGACATCAGCGGCCTTCAATACAGTGAATTCATCGTTACTTGCCAATAGAGAAGTTTATGTATGTTGCACTAGAGTAACAAACCCAAAGCATCTTGAGTCACATATGGATGAAAAGTAATAAATCATCTAATTATTTCAATTTGTGTTGTTGAACATAACAGGCTCCATCTCATTTCTACAGCACAATCTGACAGATAGTGACTTACCATGAGTCAGTAAGAAAAAGACATTTATTTACTGGTCACCCATGTGAATGAATGCAAGGAGGTGAAGATGACAGTCAAATTTCTTGGCTGAGTGGCTTGCTGTCAGACTCAATTCTTATGACTGTCTGTAGAGCATCCTTTAACTATCGCTACAGCTCGGTAGTCAAAACCTGATTTTTATCAATGCCTGCAGTATTAAAGACTTAATCTAGTTTCTGGTTTGGTTACTTCTGCATAAACATTAATCAAACAAGTCGGAAGAAGAAAACCTCAGTATGTTTTCAAAAAGTAATTACAATGATACTGTCTTGAAAAATGACATATTAACCTCACTCATTAAGATCTTTTACATATTAATCTCACAGCCATTTCTTTCACAGGAGCAAAAGGTATGTTCCTAACATTAACCTAACGTCATACAATCCCATGAAAGAACAAATATTCTCAGTGCCTCCATTTGTTAGCATTTAGAATTCTTTGGGAAAGAACAACAACTGGTTCAAACAGAAGCCTCAGCCTTGACAGTCTGACCCTCCACTAAAGAATGTAACAGCATCTGCAGAAATAAATAGATGCATCTCTGAAAATGATCTCTAGGGCAAAATTTGCTCTACTTCTCCTTCTAGCTGGTAACATTTCATGAATAAGTTTGATTAGATCCTTCTTTTGATACTGCCTGAGAACTGACTCAAAAGAAGCTCGTAAATTCTGGTGCAGTATCCGTCCAACAACACAGTACAAAGTTACACCCTTTGTCCCTATCTATTGGTTGTAAATCTTTTAATTGCCCCTCATGACAAGAAGGACATTGAGGTCTTCAAGCATGTTCAGAGAAGGGCAACCAGGCTGGTGAAGGGGCTGGAGGGTAAATCATATGAAGAACGGCTGAGGGAGCTGGGGATCTTTAGTTATTCTTGAGGAGGCTGAGGGGAGACCTTATCACTGCCTACAACTACCTGAAAGGAAGCTGTACAGATGAGGGTGATGGTCTTTTCAGCCGAGTGACAGGAGATAGGACAAGGGGAAATGGCCTTAAGCTGCACCAGGGCAGGGTCAGATTAGATGCTAGGAAAAAATGTTCAATGAAAGAATTGTGGGAATGTCAAACTGGCTGCCCAGGGAGGTGATTGAGTCACCATCCCTGGATGTGTTTAAAAAAAAGGGTAAATCAGGTACTTAGGGATATGGTTTAGGATAGGACAGAAATGGTTGGACTCAATGATCTTAATGGTCTTTTCCATCCCAGTGATTCTGTGATTCTGGGAAGTAGCAAAGTCGAAGTCTGAATTCAAAGTCCTCAAATACAAATTAGAAAAAAACCTGTAAAAATTACAGGGTTTGTTTTTTTACTTACTAACAAATGTAGTACTGCTTACATACAACACTAGGAATGAAGTTCTCTTTAAAATCCTTCATATTTCACCAATTTGCAACAAAACCATTCTGCTACAGGTCCAATAAACTAAACCTCTAACACACTGTCTTGGAGGAAGAGAAGGGGGTAAAAATAGGAAAATGAAGTAAAGTAAGAAACGAGTTATTGTTGGTCAAAGTGTAAGTTCACTTGTTCATAAAAGTGTCCTTTTACAGTACAAAAGGGAAAAAACCCACAGAAAAAAGGAGGCATTTACTTGGCAACATAATGTGCAAATAAATTGAACTGGAGGCAGGTCACGTAGGTTCTGGTCTCACCTTTCCCACTGCACTGCCTCAGAAGCCCATAATATTGTTTTAATTCTGTGTATTCACACCTTCTCATGTTGAAGCTCTTCGAAACACATACTGTCTCAATACATCACTGAACAGCAACCCAGAGTGACAGTTCATATGTTACTTTTTTAATGCTTCTATCACAATCTCTAACAGTAATTAATGAAAGTTAATTGCAACATTTATTGGTAATGCAATGAAGGCAGGTTCTGCTTAAACCATAAAAGTGTAGACACTATCCTTTTAAAAATAAGCCATTCTCTGTGTGTCAATCTTCTATGCTTATTTAAGCAACACAAAATGCATGCATGCAAGTAAGTTAATAGTTAGTTTCACAACACTTAATGGTATTAAAAAATATTTAAGGAAAAATTTCACCAGGCATCTCACTTCTTCGATGATGATGCCTGCTGTAAAAATTTCTTTTGTGAGAAGATTTAGTTTGCTATTCGGGTATTTGATAAGATACATCAGTTTGCATTCTTTCTATTCTCCACAAATGGATATATTTGAATCTTTCTAATGATTATGTCACTTCTGTTTGTTGCAAAGACTCCCATCTGACGACTGTTTTCCACTGAATACACTTTCAGTGACCTTACTGAAGCAAGATGGAACTGCTTAAGACTGACCGCATGCCTATCCATTTTGGTGGAAGACATCAAAAAGAATAAAAAGCAAGCAATTTTGTTTGCTTTTCAAGGCATCCAAACATAAAAGGCTGTAAGTAACGCTATCATGGCATTGTGGTTTAACACAGCAGGCAGCTAAAACAAACTGCACAGTCATTCACTCACTCACCAATCCCAGTAGGGTGGGGGAGAGAACAGAAAATGGGAAAGTGAAAAAAATATTTGTGGGTTGAGATAGAACAGTAACAACAACAACAACAACAACATGAACTGAAGGTGATGCTCTGCAAGACACCAAGCTGGCCTGCTTCTGAGCTCACCCTCCAGTTATAAACAGAGCATGACATGATATGACATGACATGACATGGTACAGTATGGAATGGTATGGAATGGAATGGAATGGAATTTCCCCTTTGGCTAGTTTGGGTCACCTGCCCTGGCTGTGTCCCCTCCCAGCTTCCTGGGTGCCCTCCACCTTCTTGTTAGCAGGGCAGTATGAGAAGCTGAAAAGCCCTTGACTGCTGGGCAACAACTAAAACATCAGTGTGTTATCAACAGTATTCCCATCCTAAATTTCAAACACAGCACTGCACAAGCCACTAGAAAAGAAATTAAATCTATCTGTTTCAAAACCAGGACACATGGGAAAACTTCATGTTCACAGAGCAAACATTTTTTTTAAAATTTCCTCATCAAGTTCCTCTTGCTCTTTAAAGATCCATCTGACAATCAGAATGAATTCTGTGCCCCGACCTTATACTGCTTTGTAATGTTATGTACTCAGGAAAGGTGGTCATTGGAAAGGGAACCGAATCATGTAAAAATATAGTGAAGAGCATGTAAACACCTAAAAGTTTCTCAGTCTTTAGAGAAAAAGATAGGTTGCCTTGTATGACTCATGCTAAGACTATGCATAAATACCACTTTTCAGGGAATTCTTTTAGGAGGTCCTTTTAAAAACTACTGAAAGCAGTTTATGTGGCTATCATGGTTCAGCCCAGGCCAGCAGCTGAGCACCACACAGCTACCCCCTTCTCCACAGCAGGATGGGCCACTGAATGGGGAGACAAACATCAGCAGTGGGATAAGGACAACTGTCTTGGACAAAAAAGGGAGAGGGATATAGCAGTAACAGGACTTATCACAGAACATAAAGAATCACAGAATGATCAGGGTTGGAAGGGACCTCTGGAGACCACCTAGTCCAAGCCCCCTGACAAAACTGGTGACACGCAATGCAGTTTCTCACCACCAGCCATGCAGCTCACACCGTACAGTCAGAGTGGCCATGAAACCAGACCATCACTAAGCTGCACATCCTGAAGCTGCACCACCCCTCCCTGACTAAATCCCTTTTACACCAACCATGGTTTCATATAGTATGGAATACCACCTCTGGCTAGTTTGGGTCACCTGTCCTACTTGTGTCCCATTCCAACTTCTGGTGATAATAAACCTATCCTATCTGAAACCACGATGGTGCCTTTAACACATGTAAACACCACAAGACAGCACTAAATGTGCAGCAATCTAACAAAGAATTGAACTATGCAATTTTGCAACTCAGTGAAGCACTAAATAAAAATTGCTTAAGCAGCAGTTTAGCAGTATGCCTTTCTATGAATCACTTGAAATCAGAAGAATCTATTGCATACACTGCACAGCAAGTATAGTTTATCAGAGAATGAACACCCACTCCCTTTTACATTAATTTTTTTTCTTTCTGAGGCCAAACTCAGAGCTAAAATGTGAGGGCAGGTTCTGACTATTTACAAAACAGATATACAGACAAAGCACTGAAGAACATTTACTCAATTTTTTTAGTTATTATAAAACAACATGAAGTTGAATTATATACAGTTTTTTCTGCTGTCCACCAGCATTAAAAAAAACATGCCACAGAATTAAAAAAAAGAAAAAAAAGAAAAAAAAAGAAAAAGAAGGAAAAAAGGAAGAAAGGAGGGGAGTTTGGTTAGTTTTGATTCTTTTTCCCCGATAAGTAAAATCTTACTGCAGCCAACACTGACTGTAAGTGCAAAGGATTTACAGCCTGTACCAGCAGGTATATAAACACTCTGCTCAGTGGAGCAGAATTAAGTACCCAGCCAGAGACAGAAAGCCAATACTTTACAAATAGGGCTGTTTGGTACTGACTGCCAGAGGCATCTGCATGCAGCTCCTTAACTACTATTACTCATGAATCTCTCCTGATACAGTTTGTTATCTTGACTTTAAGTAGCTCTCTCTAGTTTGTTTCTGCATTAGCAATGACGAATGCATTTTGGAAGCTCTGACATCTAGAGATTAAGTCAATATGAATCAAAGAAAAAAAAAAGAAAACATTGA
The DNA here is from genome assembly GCA_027925045.1 of Hypotaenidia okinawae. NCBI lineage: Eukaryota > Metazoa > Chordata > Aves > Gruiformes > Rallidae > Hypotaenidia > Hypotaenidia okinawae. Next base: position 35,154,090 of record BSDF01000005.1, on the reverse strand, counting down.
GCTTCTTCAAAATGGCTTGCTTAGGTTCTTCCAGTTAATCTGTACTCACCTACATAGGCTTCATCATCCACTGGCAGGGGTACTGACATGCAGAGGTAGGTATCGGACTATTAAAAGACAAAAGAACAGAGATTACCTTTAAAATAGAAATATTTAGAATGAAAGAATAGACACAAAACATCAAAATTCTCTACACTTTCTGAAGATTAATATGGCACTAATGAACAAACTAATATGCAAAAAATACAGTTATGTACCTTAGCACTGAACTTATTTGCAGTGGTTAACATTCCTTGTCTGCTAAGAATTTGAAGAGGTAATAGTACCCTCTCCATGTCCAAACAAATAGCATGAATCAGTGAGTGTGCTATATAAAGTGAAAAGAATTATTGAGCTTCTGACTCACTGTGTTCTTGGTATTCTCAGTATCTATAAACTTACTATAATCTAACAATCAACAGCACTTGAGTAGAGGGGGAGGTGCTGATCTCCTCTCTCTGGTGACTAGCAACAAGGCACGCAGAAGTGGGATGAAGCTGCATCAGGGGAAGTTCAGACTGGACATTAGGAAAAGCCTCTTCACTGAGAGGGTGGTCAGTCACTGGAACAGGCTCCAGCACTTAATGAACCTTATGCAACCTTCTTGAGATATTCTGATTCTATGACTTCATACCTAAGCAGATTTCTGCCTATAGCAGTATTTCACCTTATTTCCAAGATGTATATAACTGGACCACAAAGTGTAAAAATGCTGTGCCACTGCAGCAGCAATCATAGAAATATATTTCCTTTTGATTCATGCACTTAATTCTGCTACAATCAATGAAATTATTCTTCCCTCGGCATTCTAAGAAACATCCAATGTCCTTTATAATAAAGAACAGAATCAACTGAAAAAAGAAACAATATGTGATTTTCTTGCATAAGCATTGTAAATGACTAAAATTTTCCTGGAGCAATTGGACAAACAGTCTGCACAAGATGCAATGGGCAGATTTACGAAGAATGACTTCATGATGCTACAGTTGCCTTTGTTGCCTCAACATGAGCCATTGTGTGGTGCTCAGGTGCTGGTTGAGGTTGAATCACCATAGGACCACACTGAACAGATCAAGATAAAATTCCTGCTGTGAAAAACTTCAAACCTAATTTAAAAGAAGCCACTCCATATAGATGTAGACAATTAAATGCAACTGAGAAGGATGGACAGGAGCAATGTTGATAACAATGTGATTGTGCACAGATAAGAAACCCTTTCTGTTGGTTTTGCTAGAAAATGGAAGGATGATCAAAGGTCAGCTGATATAACCAATATGAATACCTCTATGTACACTAGTTATATGTGTTTACAGAATGAACTAAAGCTTTCAAAAAATTGAAAAGGAGCTATTTTACCATTTCTATTTTATCTAAGAAGTGTGTATTTTTTAAAGCCCCTTAATTTAGTTGACGTTGTTACAAAACCCTTTATTTAGACCTTACATCCAAACTTTGAAAGTCAATGGTAGTGATGCTTCACATTGTAGTAGGAAGAAACAGCAGATTCTTCATCTTTAAAATTTAATTTAGAAACAGCGTGGACTAAAAATAAGCATGACTCATACTTTTTGAAAGTAACATTTAGTCTATTAAGAATTAAATTAGTTAAGAAAAAAAGAACAGAGCATTAGGACAGAAAAAATGTCTGAGATCTTATAACTTGTGTCTTGACATCTACAAATACTAGAAGTCTAGATGTACTAATATTTTTGGATCTTACTTTTCTAATTGAAGACTGTTAACTGGCTATCATCGATGTAACAAAATGGTATTGTGCTATTCATTAATTGGAGCTGCTCCAGAACTCAGTCATGCCTCTGACTCAGTGTTATAATGCACACAGCATCTGTCCCAGTTAAACATCTCTCTTCCATGTTCTTTGCTATCTGTTTTCAATGCTGATGTACTCTACATTGTATAGGTTAGAGAAAAACTCTCAGGTAATCTGATGTGCCTTTAGGATTTTAATCCTTATGTAGAGCAAATGGGGTTTTTAAGAGAAAAAAATTCCAACCAAAACAAAAAAAGCTAACAAAAATGTCAATCAAACCCACTGAGTGGATAACAACAGGGCAGCACAGGAGAGGAGGGTACAGTTTTATTTGAAGCTTTTTACCTCCTATCTGTCTGTTATTTTTTGTATTGCCTGACATTAGTCATCTCTGATTGTTTTCCAAAGCAATCTGAACCAATTCCATTTCATTAACAGGAGGTCCTGGACAGCAGTTCCTGACCACCCTATAGATGATCCGTACAGGCAAAGCATTGAATTGCAAAAATTCCGTGCTACTCATGGTGTAGTTTCATACTTTTCCCCTTCATACTGTTCCAACCTACCACTGTGTTGGGTTTTTTTAAAATTATCTCCTCTTCTTCCCTATCAAAATATATTTTGAAAAGCAGACAGACCAGGAAACAAACCCACAAAAATTGACCTAAATACAACCCTTTTCTAAATGCTTCAAATAACTTTTAAAAAGGAAAGAAGCACATTTGGAAAAAAAAAATAATCCAAGATGGGTTGAATTTAATTCTACAAATCGATGAGAAAGAGCTATCACTATCTATTAAATATGTTAGTATGAACTAAATCTCCAAGCCAGCAACCTCTCATTATTACTCTAAACTGGGAGGGCACGTTCTAGGTTTTGCATTACCACCCTCCTACCCTGCCTCTTATAGTCTTTCCACAAATAACTCCTATTAGATATAGTCAGAGAAAAGACCACTTGGTCAAATGGATCATGCAGTCAATCGCTGTGGTCATTCTGAAGTTTTCACCATTACTGGCATAAAAATCTGAGCTGGAACAGTCACAAGGGTTTTCAGTTTTGTTTCTGACGTACAAGCTAGGTTGTATTTAGCTAATAAGGTAAAATCAGCACATAAAAAAACCAGCTATTGGATTCAACAAAACAAATTTTGGTTGCTTATCTCCAATTGCCAGTATTCCAGATTTCTAACACAGGAAGAGCAGGAACATCCTGACACCAAAGCATTACAAAAGGCACACAGCAGAATACATGATAATCCTGTCCTGTTTTCTTTTCCATAAATAGGCCTGTGAGCATGAGTTGGCACATTTGATTCATCTTCAGAAGAAAATTATTATGTAGACTTCAACATGCATAAGAAAGAAACAGGCAAAAAGCTAGCCTATTCCACTATGCACAGTTCCATCAATTCAGATGTTAAAAAAAAACAAACAAGAGCTTTCAAAGTGCAACAAGCTGCCTTTTGAAAAGAGACAGGGGATGGGGCTAAGAGAAAAGTCACAATTTTACCTCCCATCTGCTGCTACCCCACTCCTTTCTTTAAAGGAAGAATCTTTGCAATTAGTAAATCATTGCTGACTAATAATTGCACCACTTCTCATAAATCTCTGGCACTGACATTGGTGTTTACTGTGCCAGGATCCATATTCATGTAATTAACTAAAATACACTGTTTTACAGAATTTCACCCTAAGTAATATCCAAGTAATTCACCCAAACTTCTCCAGAGTCAGAGCAAGTCTTCCAGGATCTCAGGTCAAGATCTCAACTTGTTTGCTGTAGTGATAGTAAAGAAAGCCATGCTGGTAATGTATGGGTATCTGTCCTGGTTTCTGCTAGGATAGAGTTAATTTTCTTTCTAGCAGCTGGTGCGGTGCTCTTTGGGAGTTAGGATGGGAGCAATGTCAATAACACACTGATGTTTTAGTTGTTGCCCAGCAGTCAAGGGCTTTTCAGCTTCTCATGCTGCCCTGCTAGTGAGAGGGTGGGGTGCACCCAGGAAGCTGGGAGGGGACACAGATAGGGTAGATGACCCAGACTGGTAAAGAGGGTATTCCATACCATGATGTCATGCTCAGCATAAAGAGGTCTTCGTGGGGGAGGAGCACATGGCCCCAGGACATGCAGTTTGGGAACAGCCCAGCTTCAGGACAGCTCTGAGCTGTACGGCCTGAGTTGTGTGGTTCAGGGAGAAACTGCATTGTGTATCACCAGTTTTGTATATTTTGCTATAAAGTCCTGTTGTTGCTATTTCTCTCTCTCTGCTGTCCCAGAAAACTGTCCTTATCCCAACCCACGAAGTTTGCCTTTGTTTTTCTTTTCCCCCCTCTTCTTCTCCCTTCTCTTGCTTAGAGAGAGTGGCTGCGTGGTGCTCAGGTCCCAGCTGGGGAGAAACCATAAGAGTCTCCAATTCCCTTCTTGTATTTTGTATTTTTATCTGCTAGGGTATGATATACCCAAGCAAACTGGAGATCAGAAGAAAAATTTTACCCAAGTATTTCAACCGAGAAACTAAAGTTACAAAATCGAAAATGCAAGTATTACAAGCACTGCTGACCTACTGGTAGAAGCTCAAGATAAGCAGTTTTATCAAAAACCAAAACCAACAAACAAAAACCCATGCGAAATCCACTGGACAAGAACCCTGTCACACACAACCTTTCCACACTACCACACTATCAATACCCCACCAAGTAACATCTTTTACTACTTTCCCGTGCATTTTGCAATATTTATGAATTTTCGAATTTAAATTTAAGAAGTCAGCCAGTGCTGCAAAAGAATTAATTTATCAATGAAAAGTTTGTTCAGCCTCAAACATAGTATCAATTAATTTAAAAAAAACCCCAAAATACTATTTAAGAACAAAATTACTTGAGATACAATTTTAATTGCACTATAATTTTTTATCATTAGTTCTTATTTGATTTGTAACGAACACAGATAGTCACAGCAGCAAAACATTTTACTGGCAGAGTAAACATGTTTACCCTGCATTCTTAATGATTTCACAAAATAGACTTCAATTTGCTTAATAGTATTAGGTTTTGTATTTGAAATTCAGAAGTTTTCAAAATGCGATGTTCCAGTCCTTTCCTGGAAGGTAGAACAATCTGCTTTCCTGTTTAAATAAGTCCTTACATATTATTAATTTACTGTGCGGAGGGATAATTTTCTTATAATTATCTGAATTACAAGGAATTATAATCGAAGTTTTCCCTCAGAACTCAAAAAAGCCCTTCAGTCTTCCTCTCCACAGCTCTTAGATGTCCTTCAGCCTTCAGTGTTACACCGAATTACTCTTCACATGACATTAGTTGTGTTTTTCCCTACTGTGCAATTCGAATAATTAAGAAAAACAGAGCATTCAAATGCTGCAGATACTGTTTCCCCAACTTATGAGAGATGGTATTGGTCACAAACACGTGAATATAAAAAAATTTTATTAACTGAGCTGGAAAGCCATTTTGTCTCACTGATTTCCAGATTTGTATTGCTTGAATACACACTTCAGTGTCCCCGTTCATAAGTTCCTGAAATGGTTTCACAGGACTGTTCTTGTTTGGCACTTGTGCTGAAGCAAAACACAACTTGAGGGCAGATCAGCAGAGTTATCACACTCCTAAGCCACATTAAGGGTTTGTTCTCACCTATTCACTGAGGGGGCAAATGCAGCTACAGAATGTCAAGCAACACCCCTCACCCAACCCTCCAAGGTCAGAACAGGTCTAGTAACTTACTGAAGAAAAAAAAGCAGGTTTTTTGGCAACATTTCCCACAGCCTCAATTATATGAGAAACACATGAATTAAATTTTAACCAACTAGCCTAGCAGCACAAGGACATACTGTAAACTTTACTCCAGCCATTTGCAGACCATTGTAGCAAGAACTATACCACCTAAACAATTTTAAGGTGCTACCTGCGCAGATAATACAAAATTGTTTGGGGTTTCTTTTCCTTCCTCCTCTTTGGAAATGTGCACGTATTTCCTCTGTGAACCAGATACATATTTTGGAGTTTAAGCTGTAGGTTAATTCTATGCCTCTACATTAAAAAAACTCAATAATTCAGCGACAAAAAGAAGAAGGTGAATGGTGATAACCTAGGTATAACCTTCCTGGTAGCACCAAAAATTCATCTCAGTTTCAGGGGAAACATGCAGATGGTTAGATCTCTTGGAGGCCAATGAGATTAACTTTTAGTATTTGTTTTCAGCAAGCATTATGTGGAAAGCTGGAGTATCAAGAACTTTAGAAAAGAAAATTAAATGCAGCTCCCTCAGCAATGCTATGCAACGACTCAACTCTGCAGCAGTGCTACTTCAGAAGTTCCCTTTGTTTTTCAAGCTTGGAGTCATTTTTGACTAAACAACCAATCACTGTAGTCCTTCCAGAATAATTCTGACATTGCATGAACCTTCTCTTGGTATGTCTAGCGCAGATCATAGTGGGCATAAATTGTAACCAAAGAACTATTTAGTTCCATTAGACATCATTCTGAGCGCTAGCTGTGACTCTAGAGAAGAAATGTGACTGTCATGTGCATACCACCAAGAGAGAAATTGGCCAGAGCAGTTTGTGAAGTCTCCTTAAAGTACTCATCTGCAGACAAATATTGAACTCAGAATTCATAGCAATCTAGTTGAAGGAAGATGTTCTTTTCACAAAAACATGCACATACTAACCCTACACTTACTGGTATTGCCCTAAAGATACTCTTCTGAATTCTCTACTACTTTCTGCTCCTCCTCATCTTTCTTTTTTTCATTTTCTTTTTATTCTTTTTCTTCATTTTTTCTTTTCCCACCTTTCCCACCTAGATTTTTATGTGTGAGAATTCAGGAATTGCAACTAGTCAAAACCAAAATTGCAATACACCTCCAGAAAGCTCTTAATAAAGCATTTTAGAAATTGCATTTGTTCTTTCTCTTTTGGCATCTTCCATGAATAGAGACAAACTTGCTGACAGACCCATGCAGAAACCCATGTATCACAGAATATCTCAAGTTGGAAAGAACACAAAAGGATTAAACCCAACTCCCACTTTACACTTGTATATAAACGGCAGTATGGACAACTTGAATGCACAGCAGATCCATGTTCATTAAACATGTATTAGCCCACAATTAGGGCCAAAAGGTACATGAAGATAACAAGCTACTGACAGCCTCTCTAAAGAGGATTCTTCCCTGCCATGTTCTTCCTGCCACAAAAATGAACTAATGGCAGCTACAGGTGTTGGTTATCTCCTTCTGTGAACTGCAAGAAAACGAAGACTGTCTTTTCTGCCACTGCTTCTTGCCAAGCATACCAGTTTAACTTGTCTAAATGGGAACTAAGTTTCCTGTACAATTAGCAGGGAACATTCTGGGAGGGAAATGAGGAGATGGGCAGGTGAGACCGAGAGATTAAAATAAAAGCAAGACTTAAAAGTGTATAAGGCTAGTAGTTACTGATAATTTTCACCTACATTTTTAACCTGCTAAGTTGCTTTCTGCTGCCATCTTCTCCTGTCCATCCCCCAAATGTATACTTGACTACAACATTTCAATATATTGTATATACATAAAGCCTGCTGACCCACGGATGTGAGAAGTATTATGTTCTCTCTATAAACCATCACAGCCTTTTGTTGGTGGTGTTTGGTTTCTGTTCTCTTTTTTTTAACAGGAATCTGAAATGTCTGACCCATTCACATGTGTATCCTTCCTCTTCAACTAATGGCTCCTCAGATAAAACCAATAAAACACAATTACAAATATGCAACTGGATGAACTGAGAGTACATTTCACTCTTTCTGAACAAGAAGTTTAGTATTTTGCTACAGACAAATAAGATCTAGCAGAAACTATATTTCTGTTTCACACTTGCTGGAATGACACCACTTGCTCTAAATTACATGTTCCAGAGGGGCGCTCCCCAATAATTTAAAACCTCATTTCCCTTCAGTATTTTTTGAAAGTGCTATCTGCAACAATGAGTCATCATCCACTGCAGCACATCCTGCTCTTTCCAAGCATCTGCAGCCCTCTAAAAGAGATGTGGGGTCTTTTCATGACATATATAATTCCCTGCATTGACTTGCTGAAAAAAAAAATTAAATTAATCAATTTATCATTGCTTATCTTGCTTTGCGAAATTACATGTGAAAATGACTGTAGAATCTGACTTCTATCTGAATCTTAAAAATATTAATGCTAAATATATTTACTGTTGCCTTAATTTGGCTCAGCAGAATATAAACTACTTCAAACCTGAAAGAGTATTCCATTACAATTTGTTTCTAGTAATTTTCCTGGAGTATTTTAAGGGTTTAAAATACTGTGTCAAAAGTATTACCCTTATAGAAAGCTTTTGGTTGTTTTGTCTCAACTTGCCAAAGTTGCACCAATGTTCAACTCAATGCAACCGAATTCAACTCATCACCTGGGATTTGTTGTAAACTGCAAGTCTAAATAAAGGTATACCTTACGAGCACAGCTGGAAACACTTCACTTTAATAAAAATCACATTCCTTCTTTTAATAAACTTCAATAACTCAGGTTATGAAAACAGTATTTTTACAAATAAAATTAATTAGATTGAAAGATTTTTTTTTTATTTGAGATCACTATCCTGATTCCTACTTTTCTCTGAATATATATCTATACATATAAAAGTTACCTGTTTTTTGTTTTTGTTTTTATTTTATGTGACATTGTAGGCAAGGCTTCCTTTCCCTAGATTACAATAAAAACAGCAAGTGGCAAAAATCCCCTGCATTTCTCTCACCTGCTTAGGTGTCACTCCAGGCATGCGAATGTCCAATGCAAAATCTGACAATCCAAGTGAAATCACTGGGCGATCACTTCCAAGGCATTGACTGGAAAGAGATCTGGTAGTATCTTCATACCTTCAATAGAAGAAGGAAACATTTTTTAAAATATTGATTTTTGTTATGACTTTCTAAAAATAAAGGTCTTCAGAACTAACTGGACAATGCTGAGTAGCTCCAGGACTGATCTAGAAATTTCCCTCTTTCCTGAGCTGAGGAAAACATCTTAGTTATCAAGCATTTACTGAAGTAGTTCAGCTGAGCAATGAGACAGAATAGTTTGGAAAACACTAGCTGAAGACATAACCTTTAATCTGATCTAACTGTCTAGTGTACAGATAAAAAATTAATTCATTAGAAAATGTCAAGTACTGTTAAAAATTCAAGACTGGTTTCTGGAGTCTCTTTGTTTTGGTTTTGTTTTTGAGTTTTTTAGGTTTATGCACCTAATGTATAATTCAATATATATTAAATTTAAATAATGTGGTAAAGGGCAAATTTTTAATTCCAACATCACATCAATAACAACTCCAATTGTAAGTAGCAAAGTAGAACAATTAAGATTTACAACTTCACATGAATAGCAATGCTTGTATTGAATGTGATATATAAACAAGTTAGAAAAAAAAAGTAGATTACCATAGGAACCAAATTATAAGACATCTGAAACACGATGCAACACTGATATAAATTTTGAATATGTGTATTTATGTATATATATAAAGAAAAGTGACATGGTAACTACTGTGCACAATACACAAACAATAAAACATTTTTTTTTTTAAGAGCTAAAAGGCTACTTTTTTTGTCCACACTAAACTAAGGTTTACCTATTCAAAATCCCCCAGGATTATCCAGTGTTAAGCTAGTTGATGCTGTCTCATTAAAACATTCAAGCGAACTTAAGCAGCTGAAATACATTTACTCCCTGTGTAATACATCTGTGGTGTTAACCTAAAAAGTTCTATTTGTTGTTGTTTTATCACTGTTAACATTTTATACAGCAACCTATGGATAAAGCAAGTTTCTGTCTTCAAAATGACACATTTAAAAATCTCAGGAAAAAAAAATCAGAGCAAGTAAGCAAAACCCAACAAATACCACACACATTTTTTATCTTGGACATGCTTTTTCATACTTCCATAATATCGTGACTGCATGCATTCAACAAATAATGTCTTCCTGCATAACCCACCTCTTGAAGACAGAAAGTGGGCTTCTGAAACCCAAACAGATGTTTTGAAAAACAAGAAACAGTATAAGCAGGTTGTTAACGGAGCCAGCCATGTCCACCCTGCTGTTCCCAGCCTGATTAAGGGAGCAGAAAAAGGACAGTGCAGTTCTGTCGGCTGTGATCCTGACAATTAGGCGGCAGCAGCAGTGGTATCAATTCACCACTTCATTATTATGTGCTCTGCAGGCATCCTCCAGCTTCTGACAGACCATCTGTCTTGGAAGGTGGTGCGCTGTAAATCAGGAAGGTGGATGATGCTATGTTGTCTTTATTATTAGCTGTAAAAATCTGTTGAAGAATCTTCCCTTGCAGATAGATGACACTACTTCTGTCCACTTAAGGAGCTGAAAAGAAGTAGCGCTCCTGACACTTTCTCTCCAGACTGTGCAGTTAAATCTGCGTATTACTTATCAATCCACAGTGCTGGTGACTCCAAGTGGCATCGCACAAACCAGCATCAGTCATCCTTCAGAACCTGTAAAAATAGAAGCAGATAAAGGATGACTAACACATTACAGCATTAGTTCTCAGCAAATCCCTGTTCAGGCATTTTAATACATTAGCAAGTTCTTTCACAAGCTTTAGACCAACCCAGGGAAGATTGTACCAAGTCTGTTGATTGCTCCTTTTCCTCCCTTTCCATGGTCAGAAACTGACACATTTCATATTGATACATAAAATGCACGCTCAAACATATTTTATACGATAGGAAGAAATATAAAAAACCCTCAACATGCAAAAGGCAAAGCATGAAGTATTTCACATGTACAAACACTAGTATAATGCGTTCTACAAGAAGAAAAAAAAAAAAAGAGCCAAACACTGACATGACAAGAAGCAAGTTTTGTAAATTTTATCAACTATCACTAAATGTTTTAGCACACATTGCAGGCTGGGAGAATATTTGACATTTAACACAGCTTTTAATACATTATTATGTTGTTACAGTGTTTGTTTCTTATGTACTTAAGTTACTTTTTTATCCACTTCAGAAAATTCATACTTAAAAATTATTTTTTGAAATACTACAAGAACTATTAAGATCCCACTGCTTTATACTAGTTGAATATTTTTTACCCTTTCACATATTGAGGCTATATCAGCGTAAACCGTTAGTCTCCTCATTGCTTTAACATCCCAATTTTAGTTGTCGCAATAATTTAGTTTCAAAATTTGTATCTTTTTATAGGCATGCTAGAAAATCACACTGTGTGTTAGTGAAGACATATACTAGTATTTTTATGGGGCATTCTAACTCTGGCAGGAGACAAATTCCAAGTCAAAATCCTTAAAATATATTATGTAGTAATTCCTTTAAGATAAATATTATTAGGAAGAAAATGCCTAAACCCCACTATTTCCCAACCTCTGGAAGACATGGTCAAAATACTGCTATAAGGATGAACCAGAAAAGAAGGATTCTGAAATTAAACACATTTAAAATTCATGTGTTTTATGAAAAATAAATCACTTCCATCTCTGAGCACCAGTAGTGAAAAGGCTTCCTATCAAACAAAACTATATGTATATGTAATATCTGACAGGTCATGTCTTAGAGACCACATGAGGAAAAAAATACCCCAATCTGGAATAATCTCTCTAAAAGCAAAGACATTAAATCTGTGAGATCAATACATGCATGCCTAACATTTGTACATGCTACTTAAAAACGGGCCAGTTTCACCCACAACGTTTGCTTTTAACTACAGTTTCATCAGCTGGATGGATATGAAAGGGATAGAAAAGGTTAATTCATCTGGTACCTAAGATGAGACCCCTGCACAACCAAATTTTACACTGGGCAGAAAACAAGAAAGAAAATAAATTATAAAAAAAGGCAACACTGTTTTGAAGATAGTTCAGTATCATTTCAGACGTGATGCAATACAGAAGAATACCAGACAACAAGGGAAAAAAGTGAGGATAAGCGATGCAACAACAATAACATTACGCAGTTACTGAGGTTCATTATGCAGACATCTTGATACTGTTTTGCTTTCAATTTGGGGTAAGTGAGCCCAGGGGAACAGAAGTAGTGAAGTAAAAAAGATGTAATGAATGACAACGACTAGAGTGAAAGGAGAAAAAGGGAGATGAAGATCAAATTGGGCAACATAATAAGCATGTTATTTTGTCCTACATGCCACACCCAGACACAGCAGGAAGTTACATAAAACAAAGGACTGAAGAAAGCCGAAACAATCAGCAGCAACCAGCATGAAGATACCTTACTGAGTAAGCTGAGGGAGGAAAAAAAATGTGACCAAGAAGTTGGAATTCAAAATACAACTCAAAAAAGCACACAAAATATTGTTTCACTGTGATGTTAAATTAAAAAGCAAGTCTTTTGAAAGCAAGAAACTAGATAATCAATTTACAAAAATGAACTGCCGAAAAAGAAAGCTCCGTATTAACCACAAATTCATAAAGCACATCATAGTAATTCCTTATCCCAGTTTAGTCACTAGAACATTTTATATACAGCAGCAAGTACACAAGCCACAAGCAGTAACCTCACCTTCAACCACCACTACCATCAAAGCAAAAAAAAAGAAGGTCAAAGCCTATGGGTATCAATATGGAACTCTGTCACAGGTGGTAATTTCTCATAATTCAATCTCTTTCTTGTCCTTTATGGACTGAAGTCATGGAATTGAGCAAGGATTACTTTTCTGTCTACATTCTGTCTCAGACAAAACTTTAAGCTTAGGAACAACTGGGTATACAAACAATAGCCAGCTGAAAAAACTGCAGCTAGGCCTCCAGGTTGAAGCACTTGGCTTCTAATAACACAGGAAGTTCACTATGTTGTGGGATCACCTTAGAGATTCATTAATTAACTAAATCCAGCCACTTACAACACCTTGGTCAAAGGCATACAGAAAAGCAGTTTGCCAGAAACTGTCAACCTCTTGTGCCTCAACATCAATAAAAACATCTCACAAAACAGTTAGCTATCTAGCAGCTGGAGAAGCAGTTATGAAGAACACACATACATAATGTTGGTGACACCAAACCAGGAGGAGTGGATGATGTAACAGAAGGTTGTGCTGCCATACAGCAGGACCTGGACAAGCTGAAGACATGGGATGGCAGCAGATTCACGCAGTTCAACAAGGGGAAGTACTAAGTCCTGCACCTAGGGAGGAACATGCCCAGCCACCATTAAATGCTGGGCACCACCCAGCTACAAAGTAGCTTGGCACAAAAGGCCCCGGGGTTCCTCACTGACACCAAATTGAACATGAGACAGCAACAAGCCCTTGGTGCGAAGAAGGCTAATTGTATCCTGGGTTGTATTAGCCAAAGTATTGCAAACAGGCCCCCTCTAGTCAGCACTGGCAAGGCCACAGCACTGGCTTCCCAGTGCAAGAGAAACATGGACAGACTGGAGAGTCCAAGGGAGGGCCAAGAAGATGATGAAGGGATGGAAGCATCTCTCCTCTGAGGAAAAGTTGAGATACCTTGTACTCTTCAGCCTAGAGAAGGAATGGTGGGGGGAATCTCATCAGTGTATAAAAATACCTGAAGGGAGGATGCAGTGAGAATGAACCCAGCTAACAGCTTTTTTAACATCTTTATCAATAATCTGGATGAGGGGATCATCAACTGCATCCTTGGTGAGCCTGCAGTCAACACTAATTTCTGTGGGATTGCTAAACTGCTGGAGGGTAGGAAGGCTCTGCAGAGGGATCTGGACAGGCTGGATCAGTGGGCAGAGGCCAACTGTATGAAGTTCACCATGGCCAAGTGCCAGCTCCTGCACTTGGGTCCCAACAACCGCATGCAACAGTACAGGCCAGGAAAGAGTGTCTGGAAAGATGCCCAGTGCAAAAGGACCTGTGGGTACTGTTTGACAGCTGGCTAAATGTGAGCCAACAATGTGCCTTGATGGCCAAAAGGCCAACAGCATACTGGCCAGTATCAGAAACAGTGTGGCCAGCAGGAGTAGGAAAGTGATCGCCCCCCCATACTTGGCACTGGTGAGGCCCCATCTTGAGTTCTGTGTTCACTTTAGGGCTCCTTACTGCAAGACAGACATTGAGGTATTGCAGTGTGTCTAAAGATGGGTAACAAAGCTGGTGAAGGGTGTGAGAACAACTCTCATGAGGAGCAGCTGAGGGAACGGGGGTGTTCAGTCTGGAGAAAAGGAGGATGAAAGGAGACCTTACAACTCTGGCTGCAACAAGGTGAGCATCAGTCTCTTCTCCCAAGTAATGAGTGATAGAGCAAATGGCCTCATATTGTGCCAAGGGAGGTTCAGATTAGATTTTAGGAAAAATTTGTTCACCGTAAGGTTTGTCAAGTACTGGAATGGGCTGCCCAGGGAAGTGTTGATTCACCACCTTTGGAGGTAATTAAAAGGTCTGTAAATGTGGTACTTAGGGCCGTGGTTTAGTGGTGAACTTGGAAGTGTTAGGTGGGACTCAATGATCTTAAGGCTTTTTTCCAACGGAAATTATTCTGATTCAATTCTATGACAGGACTAGAGTCAATGGGCACACACTGCAACACAGTAGGTTCACTCTGGGCATCAGGAAACACTTTTGCAGCGTGAGGATGATCAATACTGGTACAGGTTGCCAAAAGAGGTTATAGAGTCTCCATCCTTATTGATACTCAGAGTCATCTGGATATAGTCCTGAGCCCCCAGGTGAGCAGGGTTGTTGCACCAGATGACCTCCAGAGGTCCCTTCCAACCTCAACCATTCTTTGAGTCTGTGACAATAAATTCTTTTGACCTTTAGAAACAATATATATGGACAGTACAGTCTATTAGAAGTAGCAAACCAATTTGAGAGAAATAGATGGCAGTTGATGTGGATAAGGGATTACAACCATGGAAATTCTAGCACTCTCTGTGGCATAGAGAAGATAGAAGGCTGAAAGGACAGATGATACCCAGGATTTTCCCTATGGATTGTCATGTGTTGTAGTTTTGCATGGCTGTATTCTGGTGGAAAAGGGGATGTTGCCAGGGTGGCTTCTGCAAGAAGCAGCCAGAAGTTCTCTGCAGGCCCCAAAGAGCAAACACCAGCCAGCTCAAGGCCAGAGTCATTGTTGACCAAGGCCGAGCCCATCAGCGATGGTCACAGTGCCTCTGGGAATCACATTTAAGAGGAAAAAACCCACAAGCAGCTGCATTTTGCCATCAGAGAAGGGAGTGAGAAGATGTAATGAATTATGCAGGCACCAAGGCCAGGGAAGGGGGAGGAGGAGGTGCCCCAGCTGCCAGAGAGAATGACGTCCCTGTCCCCCCGCAGCCCATGATAAAGGAAAGACCCCACCTGCAGCCCATGAAGAGGCCCCACACTGGAGCAGGTGGAGACATGCAGAAGACGCTGTGACCCGCGTTGCAGCAAGCCTCTGCCAGCACTTGCAGCCCGTGGGGAGACACACACACACACACACACACAGATGGGTGAGAGAGAGATCCATGCTGGAGCAGGTTTGCTGGGGGATGACTTGTGACTCCATGGAGGCCCAGGCTGGAGCAGTCTGGGACTGAGAGACTGAGAGACATTCTATGATTTATGACTGCATCCAGTAGCAGCGACCCACACTGGGGCAGCTGGTGAGGAGCTGAAGCCCCAACAGAAAGGACTCACATTGGAGACATTTATGGAGAACTGTCTCCCATGAGTGATACCCCACAATGAGCAGGGGAAGGGTGTGAGGAATATATTCTGTGATGAGTCTGGTTTGCCCGTGATGCTCACTGCAGAATGGTCTCTCCCTGTCCTTATCTCGACTCCTAAGCCTCTCAATATAAATTTTCTCCTGTGTCCAGCTGAAAAGGGGAGTGATAGAGCAGCTTTGGTGGGCATCTGGCCTCCAGCCAGGGTCAAACCACCCCATCAAGGCAGATGATGAAAAATTTCTATATGCAAACTGAGGACCCTTGATTAGTTTTACAACCTCACTGCCCACACAGGGCAATGAATGCATAAGAAGATACCAGGAAAGCCAAGAAAAAAAAATCTCTACAGGTGCACTGCTTTTACAGATTAAAATACTTTGGACACCAATGAAACTATGTTTACAGAAAATATAAGGCTTATATTACTTTTAATGAAATGCATAGCCAACCAAATGTATCCCTATACTTTTTTTTTTTTAAAGTAAGTATTGAAAATGTCCTAACATGTATCATGTTTTAAGCAATCTTTTGGGATTAAGTAATACATTTATCACTTTAGAAAATTCTTCACTTAGAACATGATCAATCATCTGAAAGCTAAGA
The DNA here is from genome assembly GCA_027925045.1 of Hypotaenidia okinawae. Lineage (NCBI taxonomy): Eukaryota > Metazoa > Chordata > Aves > Gruiformes > Rallidae > Hypotaenidia > Hypotaenidia okinawae. The sequence goes on along the minus strand of BSDF01000005.1, from coordinate 35,137,983 downwards.
TGGGTTTTTAGGTTTTGGGGTTTGGTTTTTTTTAAGTAGAAACTGCTGCTTCAAACTAGACTTCATTGGCCTGTTCCTCCAAAAAAAGTAAAGACAAATTCTCACCATATACCAAACATACTGTAACTGTAGACTGCCTTGTGTTTTCTTCCTCCTTTTGCTCTGCATTGGTGCGGGAAGCTGATGCCCACCCCTCTGCCCAGCCCCAGCACTGTGTTAATTTTTCATCAGATCAATGGGTCAGTGTGCCAGCAGTCAGTTCTGGCATTTCTGTCACAAAAGAAATGGTGTGAGCTTGAAGCTGGGGTTAGAAAGGCACACCCCATCTTCACAGCAATGCACTGGATTTAGTGCAGCATTAAGCTTTTTTTTTTTTTTAATGAGTATTATAATTTATCAAATACAGTTTACCTTTTGGTTTCATTTAGATTTTACAAATTTGTATCTTCTGCTACCAAAACACTTTTCAGGTATGCATACCAAAGGAAAAAAAGAGCAAGATGATTTCTGTTGTTGTTTCTATGAACATCCTTTTCTAAAATTTGCTCTGGTGAGCATGGTGCTTACTTTAAAAAGAAGTATTTCATGATAATAAGAAACCTATTGTCCGGTCCACCAGAGGAAGCACAGTATTCATGCATTGAATAAAAGACTGCAACTTGAATTTTCTCATATGTATTACAGCAGTTGAATTGGATACTTTCTAAATGGATTTACTCTTTGCATGCTTTCTGAATGAATTGAAATCAGATGATGTGTATTTCTTTTCGATCTGACTATAAGTATTAAATGAAAAATTTGTATTAAGCAGTGCTTAAAAGGATGCTTTGTCAGGGCAACATTATTTATTAAATGAAGCTAAATACCTGAATAGCTGAACTTCTTTTGGGGGATTTTGCTGACATGTTAAGCATTTATGTGCTTCTTGTTAAATGAATCAATTTTTTGTGTTTCCTACTTGGAAACTTCTACTATCCAAAGACAGGATATCTATACCAAGAAAAACAATGAAGCAAAGTCCCTTGTCAATTCAGTAGGTATTTTACCTACTAGACAGCAATCTGAAATTAAGTTTTCCACAGCAAAGAAATAAAGGATGGAGAACTGTCATTTACACTCTGCCTTTTCCTTTTGGAGATCAACAGTTTCACAAAAGGTCTTGCAGGTTCCTAACTGCTAGAAGGAGCGAGAATCACAAATATATCATAAACACTATTACCCAAGCCATACGCAAACCCTGCTGACTCAGCAATAAAGGAAATACTTGAATTGCACTTACTAGGCAACTCACACAGCAATACCAGTCATGGAAATTAGAAACAAAAGAATGTAAAAAAAAAAGGTTATAAGAAGTGTTTATGCAATGAAAGAATAAGCAAGCAAAACAAGAAGTTTATTATTACTGATTTAGAGAATAAATACAAATGAATACCAGCCTCAGAATTCTTCTGTAAATATCAGGAAATGCATGAGGAAAACTAGAAAAAAAACAAGAGAAGGAAAAAAACCTCAACTAGGGTTGTCGGAATCATTGTCACCCAAGGCTTCAAGCTCTGCCCACAGCTGCTGTCTTCGGTACCTCCAACTTCAAAGCCTAAGCAGACCTGATTTTGTCAGATCAACTTCTAGAATAGCTAATTTTCTAAACAGTGATAACTTAGTCAAAATAGAAGAAAATACATAATAAAAACAAAGCAAAAATTTTTAACTGCTGCTTTCCAATGTGATCTTACTGAGCAGCCTTTGCTTTAGAGTTGCCTATCTGCCAACACAGATCTTAATGCACACTGTATCCCCTTTGCCAAATTAAGTATGACAAATACCACTCTTCAAAATAATATGCAATCAGGTATGAGATAAATAAATACCTGAAAAATAAGGAAATTAAATATCACACAATCTAGAGATACATGCTGGTGTGTTTCAGACCAAAATAAAACTAATTTTCTTGGAAATTCTGGAATCTTAAATAAATTTCTGAAATCTAAGACAAGATTTAAAAAATGTGATATATAATTCATATTCATTTACTCTATCACCATACTGTAAATTCTTAGGTATAACAAGAAGAAGGAATTGCATTTCTTTTGATAGAACAGAACTATGTAAGAAACTACCACACAAAATCCTTTCCTCCTCATATTGTGTTTGCATTGCTAAAATATTAGGAGATTTCAAGCAATAATGAGCTTTTATAATCTGACTTTTCAGTCTTACACACCCACAGAATAGAAAACCCTATAGTGAAACATCATGATGGTTGCATGCTTACTTGGAAAATGGAAGAATGAAAAGCTTTTAATTTTCTTTCCTCTATCATCTTTTAGAATTAAGATTTGCTACAATTTGCTAACTCAGTATCTGTTCTTACATTGATAACGAAATATTTTATAAACGAGAAACACAAGCTCATCAAACTGTTTGAAACTCTCCCTAATGAAACAGTACAATGCAAACTCCCTTTTTCTTCCCATGGGAGTCACAGGCATTTTTCAGAAGTCTGAAGACCAGAGAAGGAATGTTTTAGCTCTCCCATTCTGCATTATAATAGCATTTGAAAAGCATTTTATTCACAGCAAATCAGCCTATAATCCTTCTGCTTTGACCCAGCATCAAAACAGGTAAAATTCTCTTGTCAAAGAAGATCAACATTTTTCATTGAAAGATGACATCTTAACGAACTGCTAATTTTATATTCTGAAAAACTGAGTGAATTGGATGGTACTAATTACTTGCTAAAAAGGGAAAACACAGGAAAAGCCTCGCTTTCATTTTAATATCCAGATCCCTATCAGTAGCACAATGTAATAAGGATGAAGGTTCACAGAAGTGCCCTTTGTTTTCCTTTTGTTATGAAAAATAGAAAATACTAAAGGGAGAATGTTTTATAGAGTTAAAACTGGCCTCCAAGGATAAATGAGAGATCAGTTAAAATATTTAAGTTCAATTACACATTGCATATGAACTAAATTAATTACGAATTAAATTAATTGCATGTTCCTTCGCCAAGAAGGACTTAAAATAAAGCTCCCTGAATTCCTTGTGTACAAAGTTATATCCTCAAATAAGAGTAAAGCACCATTTTTTTTTCAGTCAAAATGCATAGCATGTTGTAAATATCATGTATTGTATTTACATGGAAAAGCTTTGGAAAAGGGGGGGGGGGGTGCAGCGCTGCAGGAGTGGCTTCTGTGAGAGCTGCCCCCATGTCAGAAGGAGTATCAGTATCAGCCAGGTATGAGATGCACCAGTGATGCTGGTGGTGCCTTTGCACCCATAGAAGTACCCATGCTGGAGCAGGTGGATGTACCATGAAGAAGCTGCAGTTCTTGAAAACCCCATGCTGAGCAGGCTCTGGGGAGTACATTTTAGAGCAGTGTGTACCTGAAGGACTGTACTCTCAAAGAGTACCTACTCCAGAGCAGTTCACTAAGACTTGGAGCGTGTGGGAAGGACCCATGTTGAAGAAGACCTTAAAGAATCCATCTCATGAAAGGGTGTTTCAGGTTTGTGTGGCAAGTGGGGAAGTGGTTGCAGATTTGTTTTTATTTGTCATTATCTACTCTGTTTAACTGGCAATAAATTAATTTCTCCAAACCATGTCTGCTTTGCCTGTGACAGTAGTTGGTGAGCCGTGTCCCTGTCCTTATCTTGACCCATTAGTTTTATTTTGTATTTTTTTTCCTTCATGCCTTCCTGATGGATGGGGAGTTACAGAGGACCTTTGTGGACACTTGGTCGTGAGCTGAAGTCAACCTACCACATATGGCAATTCATCTGTTTTAAACTGGTTCACTGAAACCAAAATATATTAGGGAGTGATTAGGTGAGCAGCTGAACTCACAGAGCACAGATAAGAAGTGACAGAGCACAGCTGCTGCTCAGAGTACCTGTGAGCACAGCCCCGCAATGCCACTGGTGAGACTGTGGAGCCATATAAGTTGCTCACTGACACCAAACAGAACATAAATTGGAGTATTCTGAAGTGATTACTTCCATGTTTTCTATTTGCTTAACACCCAAACAGGAAGCAAACTCCATCCAACACACACACACACCCCTACACACACACACCCTCTTCCCTGGAAAAATCCCACCTAAAGAAATTTTCTTCAAAAGGAACATACCACTAAATGGATGATATAAAGGGAATTATTCACAACAAAGGAAAGAAATACTCTTCTAGCAGAATATTTTATTTGGGAGAAGTGTATGGGAGAGGGTTGTTGGTACACTCCTCCCACCCTGAAAAAATACAGAATTTTTTTTCCCTTTGAATTGTATGCAGTAGGACACTCTTAACCATCACCCAGATTAAAATCTCCCACAAATCCAGCCTAAGTTATATAGTTACACTGAAATTTACAGCTTTGTAGTCTCATAAAAGTCACAAGCAACTTCATTTAACAAAAATAAACCAATAGATTACTTTAATACAAAACTAATGTTGTGGTCTTTCCTTGTTCCAAATGGCTCAGATAACACCACCTCTTAATTAAATACAATGAGTGGAAGACAAAAACCAGATCACTGATTCTAATTCAACTTAGTTAACAGTTGAGAAATGTAAAACACATAGTAAAATCAGATAAAGGAATTCTCAGTAGTAGAGACCCCACACTGGAGCAGGTGAACATGGTCTGAAGAAAGCTGCGGCCTGCGGAGAGCCCATGCTAGTGAAAGTTCCTGGCAGCAGCTGCGGCCTGTCAGAAGGAACTCACAAAGAAACAGGACATGGGCCCCTCAGAGGACCCACACCTGAGCATTCTGATTCGTGAGGGCCTGTACCCAGTGGAGAGGACCCAGATTACACCAGTTCTTGAAGGACTATACAACCCAATGGGTAGGACCTTACATAGGAGCAAAGTCAAAAGTAGGAGTTCACTGCAATGTTAAACCCCACAGCCTGGCCTGAAGGGACGTGAGGGGACTGTAACATCTGTATCTTTAAATTGCTATAACCCCTAATGTGAGTTGCATGTTAAAGGAAGTGCTACAGCAGGAATCACCTGAAACAGTGTAGGACGAGGCTTACAAGAAGCAGTGCAAGTGCAGTAGCAACCTTACATTACTTACATACTGGGCTTTGGTGCCCAGTAACTCCATGCATCACACCACCTCTTATGGCCTGAGTGATCACAACAGATAGGACACAAAGTCATGAACTTAATGTAAATTTTATGGGCAGTAAGGAAACAGTATCCGTGTATACATCAAAAAACAGGCTGGGATGTGTGTGGGGTATAGATAATGAGGATGTATTGGATAGTGTGGGACCTGAGCATGATGTAAATGGCATGGAACAGGGTGAGTTTGTACTGGTTTTGGCTGGGACAGAGTTAATTTTCTTCATAGTAGCTTGTATGGATATGTATTTTGGATTTGTGACCAAAACAGTGCTGAAAACACCAAGATGTTTTAGCTATTGATGAACAATGCTTACAGAGTATGTCCTGGTTCTGGCCAGGCCAGAGCTAACCTCCCCAAGCAGTCAGCACAGGTGAGCTGAGTTATCCCAGGTGAGCTGAGTTATCCAGGGCTGTTTCCACACCACCTGACATCACTCCCTCATAAAAGGGGCTGGTCAGGGAAGGGTGCTCTTGTGCTTCTCTGGGGCAGTCTGAGTGTGGCCAGGGTCTGTTGTCACATAGGTGTGGTGCTATCTGTCAGGTCAATGAGCTACCCTGTGTTATCACCAGGTATGAGTGTAATTGGCTGGTTTTGTTCCCCTTTCATGGTGCTTTTGTCAGTAAGCTGTCCTTACCCCAAGCCTGCCTGTTTCTCCTCTGGGAGTGAGCAAGTGAGTGGTGTATGGTGCTCAGCTGCTGTTTGGGGCTGAACCACCACAAGTGTCAAGGCCTTCCTTAGTTTTCATGCTACCCCACTAGCAAGTAGGCTGGGAGAGGACACAGCCAGGACAGCTGATCCCAACTGATCAAAAGGATAACCCATACCACATGAAGGAGTACTCAGAGTGGGGACATTCAGAGTGATGCTGTCTTCCTAAGTAACTGTTACATATGGTGGAGCCCTGCTTTCCTTGGGATGGTTGAATACCTGCCTACAATAAGGAGTGAATGAATTATCTGTTTAGTTGCACTTGCCCATGAAGCTTCCCACTGTCCCTATGAAACTGTCTGTATCTCAACCCATGAGTTTTCTCATTTTTACCCTCATGACCGTCTTCCCCATCCAATAGAGGCTGGTGAGAGGTGCACTGGGTAGCACTAAGTTGACCACCAGAATTAAACCACAATTAGTTTTGTTATATTTGCTGTCTGTGTAACAAAAAACAAGCTAAAAGATAAATAAGCATGAAAGGAGAAATTAATCCTGATTATTTCTATCTAGACTACTCTGGAGGTGTTGCCTCCCCTCTACAACCTCCAGCTCCAGGCTCCTGATAAAGTTTTCTTCTAGAAATGTCCTTTACCCTTATTCCTGAGGCATGATGGGGGATTTACATGTCTGTAAAGCATTTCTAATTCACTCAAGTTTGTTTATTTCCAGAGTAAGGCATATCAGGCTTTTTACCTGGGAAATACTATTCATCTACACAACAGTAGGATTATAAAAAAGGATGTGAAACAGGATTTCCCCACATACACCCCCTCCCACCCATCTGAATATTAAACTCACTACTGCCAAAAATATAATACCTGTAGGAAAAAGAATATGAATGTGGATCTATGCAGGGCTGTGGAAGACAGCTTGCCCCTTCTGGCTACTGGAATTTTTAAAACATGCTTTAAAATGTATTTACACAGAAGTGGTTGCTTTCAAAATTTAGGTAGTTCAAATGATGTTTAAACTACTTTTCCAGAAATTGCAGAAGAAAAACCTTAAAATCCAAAACTGTTCAGGAAGTCTGTTGTCTGTTTTGGCCCATGCAACAGGATATGTTTGATGTATGAAGGAGGACATCTTTACTTCTTATTTCTTTCACTTCCTTTACTTGTTCAGACAAAAGTTATGTATGAGTAACAGGGAAGATGTGTGTAAAATCTACTGTTAACTTCTCCCTCAGCATAATAAACCAACTATGTAAACAATTAGTTATCATGTACTTGTGAGATCAATGGCATGTGCAATTTTAAAAGCTTGTTGACATCCTCGTTACTCCTGTTTGTCAGCACCACTAGGTTTTATTAATTCTGAAAATCTTGGCTGGAGTTAAAAAAACCCACATATAAATCTTACAGTTAGAACTTCTGCCAGCAGCCATGAGTCACACACATTTTCTGTCTTCCAGAATCTGTTCAGTAATTTCAAAGATTAAAAGTCACCTTTATTTTAGGTGACCTTAACTGAAGTCAATTAATTATTGTCAGCAAACAGCACACAGTTTAAAAGCAGACCTATCCTTGAATGGAATTAACAGAAATCAGATATCTTTGAACACATGAATAAGAAACTACTACTGAAGTAAATCTTTCATGCTACAAGACCTGCCCTCTATTAAAGATACAAAGTGTGGAAGCTGTACATAGGAAAAGAATCATAAAAGTTGTACTAGTTTCCTTCTAGCAAAAATAGAAAAATTATATTAAATCTGTTGATACACATTCATTCAGTTAAATTATGAACCATTAAAAAATTATCACGATTATCTCATTTCAATTCCTAAAGGATAAATGTCAAGAAACAAGATCCTGCCATCTGACAGACAGCCAAACACATCTGAGAGTACAGAACTGCCAGAAGCAGGGAGAACAAACAAATTGCACCCACAGATTTGTACTGCACACTCCTGTTCAATGTTCAAGACTGATCTGATTTCATATACACCTAGAATTCAGCTTCAGTACATATATACATGCACGCAAGTTCATAGCACCAATAAAAATAACGGAACAACAGAAACTTACCTTGTGTCAGCTCAATTCAGTTTTGGTGTCTGTAACGCATTTTAAAGCCACATATAAAACATACGTCTTGGATGTAGCTGCTATGTCAGAAAGATCTGCAGAGTACCTGTTCTCATCCCCAGCACAGCCATACACTTCAGCCAGTTACCTCTGTTTTGAACTTAGCAATGGCACTCACTGAGGCTACTTTTTAAAATCGTGTTTTGAAAACCAACTTGAATAGGCACCTGCATCCTTTGTAACAGCCGCAGTACATCATGAAGCCATCTTTTCAGGCAAATATCTCCTACATCGTAGCTGGAATACCTATACAAATAAATGTGTGTGTGTGATATAGGTATATTTCATTTTATTTGTAAACTTTTTTTTCCTTATGTCTGCTAAATTGTTTTTTTGTGTATTTTAAAGAGAATCTTGCACCAAGCGTGTGGGAACCACGACACAGCAATAGCTTTGATTGAAAACTGGTTTACTGCTACTTTCCACAAAACTCTGACAGACATGGGTATAAAACTCACCACACACTGCTCTCCCTGCAGCCTACAAAATTCTCAAGCTTTATGCTTTCTGATTCCTGTGTGATGGCTGCAATTTAAGAATAAGGAAGAATCTTAACCTACTCTAATAAAAAGAAAACAAAGGACAAGACTTAGATTGTACTACGCTTGTTAACTAATTTCAACAAATTAGTTGAAAAGCATTTCTGGAATATGTAGTTTGGAGAGAACCTAAGAATTCTGGTTAAATCCACTCTGAGCCTGTATATTGGAGAGCATAAAATTTAAGCTTTGCATTTTGCAACAAAAGTTCATTGCTAAGATCTGCAGACACCCAGGAAGAGAAACTAGAATGTGGTGGGACACAATCAGGCTTTCTTAGCTGTCAAGGTAAGCTAAACTGTTAACCACGGCTTACTGAAAATGAAAATTAAGATGTACCAGAAATCTCCCTTAGGAAACAGCAAAAATAGTTTTCTTTTTGTAATGTGAGTACATGCAAATCCCACTGACCTCTGGACTCTTAAATCCTGCTACAGGGATGAAAATGGAAGAAAATTCAAGAGCTCTAACGAATCTCTTCAGTTTTAAAGAAAGGATTCCACTCTTTGGCTCAGAATTCACCTCTTTGTTTACGACCACTCTTACAGACCCTATATTGGCATTGCTAGTAGTTTCCTCCTACTCACTTAACAGTGGTAAATGCATAGATAGGTATTTAAATGCAAAGCTGAATCAATTTCTGGGGAAAAAAATAAAATCACAAAACAACCAACCACCAAACCCTGCTAATTGTTTTATGTATTTTGCATTTTGTGCCTTTTTCTTCAGAACACAAACTCTATCCTGCACTATTCCATCTGTCAGGTGATATTTTGAGTCTCTGAAAAGGCAGAAATTAAACAGGCTGTCTTTACTGGTGACTTTTCATGTCAAAACAGTCTTTTGTTAAGCACTGTGTTAATGATTTATGCTGGTACACTGCTCTGAATTGTGTTTGTTAAGTAACAGCTTCTATGGAAGAAGCAGGTGAGCCAGAATAGACTTGGAAACAAAGAGTTTATCAGGAATTGACTCACTATTGGAACAGGGGACAGGATGGTTTGACAGACGATGGCAACAATCAAACAGCACGGGAAGAGAGGCTTCAAACACCTTTCAAACATCATTCTAACTACAGGCCAGATCTAGAATAAAAACCTGTGGTTTTTTACTGCTATAATTCTATTTAGAGATTTCATTTTACAGAGCAGAGTTAAGAATAACCCAGCCACTGTAGCTTAGAGGTTACAACAAATTTTTATGATTTATCTTCATTTGTCCATTTTACCTTTCCTCAGAACAGCTCACTCTTCTAACTGGGCGTATTCTATTGTCTTTGTCAGTAATCAAATAGAGAACAAAAGTAGCAAAATAGAAACTTCCAAGATCTTTTACCAATCCTTCTACTAGTTTATCGAACAATAATCTACAATGTATTTAGCAATAATAAGCTAATCCAAACAGATAAACCATATACTCTTAGGCAAAAAGAGAGGGGTATCCTCAAGTAAGATTGGTCTTGCTGGAACAAGACACAAAGAGAAATCCCACAACTTCTCAAAAATAGCTGTAATTAAAAAAACCCACTACCCACACCCTTGAGTTTCAGGTTTTCAAAATCTTTTATTGTACCCAGTATCAAACTATTTTTCTACTCCATCAAATTCTAAAGCAGTAACTAGCAGCTTACGGATAATAAAGTATACTTGAGTATCACCCTTGAAGCAGTGCAGGCAGTGCAGGCACCAACTCTCAACTCACCCTCAACTCTCCCTCCAAGACAGATTCCACAGAATCTGTTGAATTGGGCTTTTAGGAAAATATTGAGATTAAAAAGTTACAAGATCAAACACATCAAAAAAGCAGGCTGTGAGGGGAAGAACATTTTCTTGCAGACTTAATGTAACCCCTTTCTCCATGTATGCTTTAAAACACATCTTTCAATGAGCTGGACAAAAGGCTAAGCAATTAAATGAAAAACACAGAAAAATCCCATAAATGCAGACAAGCAAATCCTGCGGGTCCACCCAGTGTCATCCCCACCCCTGCCCTCCAGAACTTTCAAAATATTATATAAATTCAAAGTATAGCTACCTATGACGAAAACAAGCATTTTCTACTTCCAAATGTCAAACCATAATGCTTAAAGTTAGAAACAACCTAACAATATTTAGTTCGGTAATTGTCCAACATTACAAAAGAACTCTCAAGCCAAAGTTCATCCAAGATTCGGTTATAAAACGGTGACAAGCAGATAATTAAAAACTAAAGAATAATGGATAAAAAGAACCAATTTATATATATTATGTCAGCCTGTTTTTCCTATTTTGCAGTTGAGTTTTACTGCCTTGGTGACATTGCTAACATCCAAAGAAGCCTAAGTTAGAACTTGCTCACAATTAATACCTTAAGTCAGATGAACCACACATACATAGTCACAGAGAATTCTTTCTTTCCTTTTAGAGGAATACTGCAAGCTGAAAACTTATGCAAACTCAGAACTTTACATAGAGAAAAAGAAACCATGTGATTCTTAGGCTTACAACCATCAGGTTAGGACAGTGAAGATTTTTAACCTGGCTAAGGGAAAGGTTTGTCCAGTAGCATCGTGCATCCTTTTCTCAACCCGCTCCAAGTTAGTTTGAAATTGGACAAACTGGAAGCAGCTTCAAAATCCTCCACTATAGCCAGTGACAAGGAGAATGGGCAGATTCAGTCAATTTTCCCAGCTGGGGAAAGGGCTCCAGCACTGACTCTCTGCCTGGCCTCCCGCTCAAACCCTTCTGTCAGTTCAGGCCTGTGAACAGACAATCCTGCCTCTGGCACAGGCAGTGGTGAGGGGACAGTCCCAGGAGAACTGGGTCTCTGGTGGGGACTTTTTTGGGAAAGGAAAACGAAGGTGGAGAGCAGGCAGGTGAGCAATTAAAATGCAAACAGTGTGATGGTAGGTAAGGGCAGACACAAACTCCAAGGAAGTCAGAGCATGTTCTTTTGCTGATCACAGCTGTAAATGTGACTTAGAAGTTCAGGGGACACGCTAACAGAAAATGGGAGGTATTCACAAAATCGGGATATGAAAACTGGTGCAAAAGCTGCACATAAGATTTTTCAAAGATCTTCTGAAAAATTTTAATCAGTTTTCAAGTTTTCTGTTGACTAGCTCCTTTCAGGTCAACACCTTTTTCCCTGAAGAAGACAGCAATCTGCCTAGAAAGTAGTAATCAAATACCGTAATCTTTTCTGTTTCTGTTTGCTTGAGTTACAGCTAGCTTCAACTGAATCCTGAAGATGGTGTCACAGCGTGACCAGTGTCAGCAAGAAAGGCATCATTCCTTTACTGGGATATTTACATGCACTGTTTTGCACCCTGAATAATGAGAACAAAACCATTTACTTTTTTTTTCAACACTTAAACGTCTATTTCCATTTTTAGTCAGAGTGTCTTCCATCTTACTAATTTTAAATTTTCTACATGACAATCAGTTACACTGAAATGCAAGACATTTTTATACCAGTCGGTAACGCATAGCCTTGTGGCCAGAACATGGATTCTGAGCCAAACTGGAACACAGGAAACAGACAACCACTCACCAGTCCTACAGAAAAAAGCAATGAGATCCATCGTGGTTTTTGGATTTGTCAAGAGGTGAATGACACAGACAAAGATTAAGACCGAGTGCCTTTTAAAAAAAAATCAGAAACCACAAAAGGGTGTCAGAGGTACTGCAGACCACTGACTCATCACTCTGACAAAAAACAATGAAGCAACACAAATGTTCCTTATTTACAGAGATGCCTTTTTTTTTTTTGCATAAGTTTTCCAGTTAGCAAAACAGGAAACACGTTTGACTGACAGTCTGCTATCCAAACCAGCACACACAAGGACATAAAAAATGTCTGCACAAATATCAACGAGTCAAGTTTCAGAAAGGCTCACAATTCCCATATGCCAGATTCTCCAAAGCAATCATCCTCTATAATACAGAATACTCCTAAAAATACAGCTTATAGTGACTAAATCGGCAGAGATGTGGTTTGTCCACATGAGCAAAAGTTTAATCCTATAAACGCAGATTACTCATGAGAAGGCTCACTCACGTGCACACGCACTGGAGACCTGGTCACAGCCCAGGCTACACAGCCATCACCAAGAGGTAAACACAAAGGCATGTTTGCAGAAATGTTGGAATGATTTTTATTTGCAGTATAGCAGACACTGCTTTTTCGGGTTTGCATTTCAATAATGAAGCTCCCATAAAGAAAAAAAGTTGCGGAACTGCCTCAAATAAAACATAAGAATACTACTTATCTATCTAAAAAATGCTACAAAATTGTTATTTTTAAATTTAATTGAATCATTTTAGTTCTTAAATTTAATTAAGAAAAAAATTAAGTTTCCCTTTAATGCGGTGACATTAAACAACTCTGAGAGAGAGGTCAGAGAGACTGTCCTTCCAGAACCAGATTTGTGAAGAAACTCTGGTACACGTTTGTGTTTTGTCTAGTTCAACCACAGAACCTTCACGTTAGGTTAATGAATGTTATGAACCTGTAATAAAAATAAAAGTTTTGGACTAGTGAACGCAAACATTTTTTAATTAACACGTTAGTGCTTATCAAGAGTCTATTACTTAAGTTTTTGATAATGGAAAATAGTTGATTGAAAGTTTTCTTATGTGTTGCAGGGCTTAGTAGCTTCTTCCAAACACAACACTGGCTAATCTACTTCGAAGTAACATATTTGAAAGGGGGTACTTTAGCTCTTCCTGAATGACACCATCTGTTTCTTCAGCAGTTAAGTCCCAAATCTTTCACTCCCAGTTCCCCACTCCACAGGACTGATTTTCCTGATGGAGGGTGAAAACTACAGGGTGGAAGGTTGTGGGATGGTCTTGAGAAGAGAAGAAATAAATCTCACACATACACTGCATAGAAATAGCAGTAGAAAAGCTTTTAAAAAAAGAACAGGAGTTTTGAACATAGTATTTTTAGCCTGTAGCATATATTTTTTACATGTCTAAAACTCTATAAATTATAAATACTTCCTTTTCCTGCATTTTGTTCCTTCTGGGACAGGAACATGCATTTTTGCAGGAAAAGAAAAAAATCAGCATAGGTTTTTCAAAGAATGGCAATTTTAAAAAGACAGTACTACGTACACTGAGCTAGTTAAAGCTTTTTTCCCCTCTTCACCTGCATGTCAAGTGCTAACCAAACATTACATAGATTTTTATGTTACTTTTAATTTCAGACACACATTTTAATTCAGAAGCAAATTCTTCAAGCTGAGTTCCAAAAAACTGAATCTCAAAAGACTTCAGAGATGGACTAGCTGAAAGAAATCAGATATAAGAAGAGATCTGACAGCAAAGTACAAAATTTTCAAAGAATAATTTTTTCAGGTTAGCATTAAAAACGTCTTCACACAAATATTTTATTGTCACAATCTTAAGTCCTTACCCATTGACAAAATATATAGAAACAAGATTTTTTAATGTGTGTTTGTGTGACAAGTGTTTTGTCAACAAAATTAACTCTGTGATAATGGAGAAGCAGGTCAGCTATCAGCAGACTTAATCATCAAGGTCATCAGTTGTTGAGAACAGTGGAAGTTTTTAAGACTATTACTATCTCAAGTGAGAACACTCTTGTTTTTCCAATGGATCACATTAACTGACAGGGGAGAAGGACTAAATTTATCATTACATATTAATTCCATGTCTGATACTCCCATGCCTGTACAGAGGCACACAGCTGGCAGGGAGCATACTCTAAACGCACCTTGAAGTATGGTGCTTACCTGCCATTATCCCTTCAAATTAAAATTGTAACTTCTAACGTTACAAACATACCATAAACCCGTTGGTTTTGTCCCAACTGCCTTCTGCCAATACAGGCTTGAAATCAAGGTACAAAAGAACATGGCATCATGAAGCAAAGATAAAAATCCACGTCAAAGATAAAAGCCAGGTGGCAAAGTAACACCAAAAAACCACCAAAACTGTAATTCTATATTAAGCAATGTAATTGTTGTGGCCATGTACAGATGGAATTGAGATATTTTAAGTATTAGAAACCAGGGCATAAGTCATACAGAAGAACCTCCACGCCAGCAGGAAGAGAAATTTGTCTCTTCCCCAGGCTCAAATCACATCCTATGCTTAATTCCCTCTTTTTATTCAAGGAGTACTTTACAACTCTTCTGCAAAACAGGACTACAGGTCTCATGACATGCAGCTTTTTCCAACTACAGCTGTTTGCTGTCATCAAAGGCAACAGCCTCGGTGACTCAGATGCTTTTACTTTCTATTTCTGTCTGCTTTTATCCTCCAGAAGTGGACTTCTATCTTTCAATTCAGACTTTAGTGGTGGGAAGGGAAAAAAAAAAAAAAATCAGTGCTTTTGTTAGTCGGAGCACTTTTGGGTAGGGGTTTTGGTAGCATCTGCGAAGCTCTTTTTATTTTACACATTGCATCATAAGCAGAATTACCTCCCCTAGTTTTTAAACAAGCCTGTAAAACTTTACTGTCCCCAAAATCCATGTGACAAACCTGGCTTTTAGACTGCCTTTCAAATCATCTTACCAATTTTTGGGTAATATTGGGGACACCTATTTTTGTATCAAGATGTAATCTGGTGGGGTGATCCATGGCCATGCCAGTGCACACTGGCAACGCAGCTGTTCGAGGGGGTTGTGCTCACAACACTGTTGGATCAAGGTTCACATTGTTCTGTCTACAGGACCCACCAGTGTCATGGAAAACTTAAATTTGGATGTTTTAAGCTAACAAAAAGTAAGCAGGAGTGGGAATTGCCGGGTGATGATAAAATACAACCATGTGGCAGAGATACTTGAGGGGAAGTTGGAAAGTGGGCAGGGATACCTCACCATTGAGACTCCATGGCCTAAAATGCACTTTGCATCCAGTGATTAGGGCACTGCAAATTTTTTGTGAAGTAAAAATAAGAGTACTGATTTTAGATATACACATTGTTCTGAAAATCAGGCTTAAGAACTCAATTTCAATTTTCTGCACTTGAAGCTGTAACAGTTACTCATGCCAGCACAGTAAGCACTCCCAATCTTCTCTGGCAATACATTTTTACAGTCACCTTTGTATGGCCATGTAATGGTTTATTTAACATCACGTTGTTTGTGAGGCATACAGAACTACCACAGAGTACTGGTTCTCCACTGTGAATAAACGTCATTTCCAGTTAAAGGCTTCAAGGGGAGAAATGGTGTAGCATCAGCAAAGACCCCCACACTTACCACCTGATATAAGAATTACCAAAGTCCTTTATTATATCTTTATAAAACATGTTTTTTTACAGATAATACTTGAAAGTAGAAGAAGACACAAACACTTTGTGACTGGCTGGCATTTCATCAGAAAATTTGCTGGTAGACTTTTTTATGTTTACTTGAGTAACACAGAAGTTCAGGAGGTGTTTATTGTAAGATGTTTATATGATGAAATAAAACTATTGGATTACAGGGTAATACTGGCAGTCAAAATACTGAAGGGAATGGAAAAAAATGACTATTACCTTGTAAAGGACCTGGCAACTTTCTCCTATATTATGCCTTTTCCTTCCCGCATCAAGCCTAAATTATTGCCATGCCTGTCTCTGAGGCAGGGGATTGCCAACAGCATCTCCTTTAATGAGTCATGTGCCAGTGCTACAGAGTCCCAGACACTACAGCGTGGCAGGTAAGTGTATGATGACTAGTCACACACTGTATCAAATGGTTACCTCCTGCAATTTGTTGGGATTTTTCAATTTTCCAGCATGTAGCAACTGAATGTTATCTTGGCAGCACTCTCTTACAAATTAATAACCTAAGCTGTTCTCTTTGCATGGTACTACCCTTAAAACTTCATTGCATTCTGCAACCACTACATGTCACTATTAAACAAAGAAAGACTAAGAAGACTTTAGTAAAGTTTATAGAGTTTCATGGAGATGGATTCTGTTATTACTGTGAAGATAAGAGCCATGTCAAAAATATGAAGCTGAAACTGCCAGTTTAAAAATATTAAATAAAAGCAAACAAAAAACTCCCCTCAAACAAACTACCACAGACATGGTTTGGCAATGCTAACCTGCAAACAAGCTGACCTGCAAGATCGTTAAAGGCCTACCTATAGATTAAAAACAAAAATTTTAAAAAATATAGTAAGCAAGCATCAACTGTGACATTGCTTTACAAAGAGTAAGCTAATGCATGCAATTTTTTCTTTGAGGTGGGGGCTCTATGCAGAGATGTATCAGTTTCAAAACCTTCTTCCTCCCATATCAAACACAAGTGATTGCTTTCACAAAACCAGTTATGTAACTCTTCCACTGAAGGCAACTACGTGAATGACAAAGGCTTCTGATGAAAAATTAATTGCCTTAAAATTTGCACGCCTTATTTATTACTTGAGTAAATTTGCAGAAACAGCAAATTAAATAAATATGCACACACGGAGAAACACAACCATCCTCAGTATTCAATTCCGTAGCACCACACCCTGAGTAGACCCATCATAGTGTTGAAGAGTAACTGAAATTTAGGAATTTTCATTATTTTCTGCAAGGCACCCAGTTAGCATTCATTGAGTAAGGACATTATGGAATGATTAGGCCTCGAGGAGGCAACAAATCAAGTGCTCTGACAACTTGCAAGAATACTCATCCATCGGAGCAATCACTGGACCTAAACAATGCAGAAGAACTTCAGAGAGACTGAACTACACCAGCCTGGGCTGGTCGGAGTGATGAAACTTGAGACATTTTGTCTGACCATTAGGTAAATTTAGCTCATTATAATTTCACTAAAAATCACACTTCGAGGTCAAAAGACCCCTCCCCAGATAAAGACCTCTATTCACTGAGCATGCATAGAGAATTCACAAGGTACTGTGTCTCTAAATTGAGGCGAGTCAAGAATTAACCAATTGTAGTTTAAAAGGTGTGACTAACAGGCAGAACTGTATAAACGCACAATGTACTGTAACCTGTGCTTGACTTGTGGAAATCCACCTTGAAAAACAAGCAGTGTCTCCCTGTCTGTGTAAAGACTGACTTGCACACTGGGCCACACAATCCTTTTTTCAGACAACAGCATACCCAGAAGTTTAATTCCCAGTTTGGGTCTGTATGAACCACTTCCTTCCTCCATGTAAGCTATGTATCTGATGCAACAGGAGTGATAAAGTTTGGACTGGTTTGTTGGGGTGTGGGGTTTTTTTGCAACTGCACAGCAGCAGGCACGTGAGCTCCACAAGCGCCATGAGACAAACCACGGCCTGCATCCGGCAGCTCCAGCTGCATGACTGTGCTGGATTTGCATCTGATCACAACCACAGATAAAGATTTAATTCATTAGTGCTGTTACTGTACAAAGTACTCCAACAAAGTCTCACAATGTGCCACATCACTAGGGTTTCCTAACAGGCAACCTGCAGAAGCACAACAAACTATATGGATCAAGTGGAAAGACACATTTTTGAAGCAGCAGGTTCCAGGGTCACTATTAGGCCTGCATTTAGGTGCCTCTGAGAGGCCACAGACTGCTTTATGCTTTGCTCGGGCTCCACGCTCCTTTGAAAGGCAGTTAACTAAGGAGACAGCTGCAAACAGAGGATAACTTCTGCAGAAGGGAAGATGGACAGCACAAAGGAGGAGCACATAGGCAGAATAAAAGTGGCACAGCAAAAATCCTCAAAACAAACAAAAATCAAAAAACCCCACAAAAACCCACTGCTGTTTCATTGTATTTACTCTCCACAGATTTTTAAAATAACAGTTAGATGGAGGGCCATATTCAGTTCCTTGCCATGTATATACGTGGCATTTCCTTGCCACATATCCTTCTGCACTCTTCATGCAGAAGAGCCTTCCAGAAATGAATGACTAGAAGCTGAGTCATCTAAATTTGTTTTCAAACAGTTTTAACAGATTTTAATACTTTTTAAGAAATTACCATTGAAGTTTAAAAGGTGAAGACAGAAACACAAGCTGCTGCAAGCATTCCCTAGTAATAACAGCTAGGATTCATTTGAATACTGTTTCTTGCTTTTCCCATGTTTGATTTTTTTCCTATTCATCCCTTTCTCAACACAGGCAATTCTATTTAATCTCTAACTAATTATCCAGTACTTTCGTAGGTTTTTTGTGTAAGATCCATCAGATGATCCTCTCAAGAGCAGCAAACTGGATTCTGGATTTTGTATTAAGCTGCAGAGAAAAACATTTTCTATATTCTTAAGTTATTTATCACTCATAGAGACCTCATATAATTTCATCATCATTGTGATGCTTTTGGGGAGGAAAAAAAACCCCACAAAAATCAAAAAAAACATAGCTGTGTTAATACAAGCTATATTTAACACTGCACAAATGAAAGCCAATACTGCTGTCTTTCACCACAATACTGGCAGTGCCAAGCAAAAGGCCTGACAGCTTTCCAGGGCGCCTCAGCAGCTACCACTGACGTTCTGCAGACAACAAACTGACAGTGAAGCATCTTTGCACCGTGTGCTTTCCTATCACCCAGTTTCAGGAAGTTAAGCCAAAATACATCAATTACAACTGCACTTCCAATGTACTGCTCCAAAAATAGATGCAGTGTGTATCTGAAGTCTTCCTTCCTGTTAAACATTTGTTGGCTTTAAAGACAGGAAACAAAGTAATCAGAAAAATCCATTCTCAAACATAGTGGAAAACCATGTATTCAGCAGCAGCCCTAACTCCTGTTTTGTCAAACAATATTATGCAACTAAGAATCAGAAAAGTAAATAATAATGCCCATAAAATAAATCAACATCTGACAGCTTTATTTTCAAAAGAAAGTTGACTGTTTAAAATATTTTGATTTATAAAGCAAATCTTCCAGTTATTCATGAAAGTACATCTATTACAAAAGGGGTGCAAGAACTTTAAAATATTTTGAAGTCTTTTTTATCATATATTAAAATATAATAAAAAGTCCCAAGTTGTTTTCTTGTTCACAACAATCCTACCAGAGCAACATTTTCAAAATTACACTTCACTGATAGTTATAACTATTCCCATTAAAAGTCAGAAATCACAGGTTTCTTTCTCCTTCCAAGCAAGATGTCTTGGAACCAAGCCACAAGCTAAACTTAAGACCACCCATACCACAGCACTATTCACAACAAATCATCGCACCAGTCCCTACAGTCACACTGCCTTCAATAAAGCTCACCAGAGCTAGTATACACCACAATTCAATAGGACACTTCTAAAACCTTGTACTGGAATCAAGAGTGATGGGTACAGCATTCTCCTATTACAACATCACATTTTAATTACAGGCAGAAATCCAATACCTACTGTTCATAATTTTTACATGGTAGCTGCTGTTACTGGCCAGCTACTGTAACAAGCAAGAAAATAAAATGTACACTACACATCTAATTCCTTGAAAGAACAGAGATTTATAAAACCTCATTAGATATCAACACCAGAAGACCCAAAAAGGTCTGAAGTAGACATCACTCTCAGGTGGCAGTGAGGACCTCCCAGTCGTCAGCCCTGAGGCATCCTTGTTTCCAGGTATAATCATTCCAAGTAGCAAAGGGAAGGATGGCACACTACTAAGTGGAATGCTTCACAACTCTTCACATCTAGGTTAGGGTACTCTAGGGGAACCTCGAGGAAACTGTATAGTTGTGTTTCCCCTGACTGAATATAAACAATCAAGTCACTGCGACACTGAAGCTCTACACCTCTTTTTGAAAGAATTTGTTCCTTTCCAGCCCTTCAAATCCACGTGTCACATCTCTAAGTGGATTTCTGGAAGAAAGCACAACAGAATAAACTATAACCCTCTTCTCATAGATGTCTTTACTCATAAAGTAAAAGCCCTCAAAGCCTTCAAGTTATATTAAATCTTTAATTAAAAAAAAAACCCCACCAAACATCAGCCAAAGTAAAAGTAGTACGATGACTGTAACGGTACTGTTTTCATTGCAGCAATCCAATCCCCTTCACTATCCCCACAGCAGCACTTCTGGGTTACTGAAGCATTTAAAAAACAAGAGTGACTGCTCCATGGCACTCCCCATGCACTGAAGATTCTTTTCAGGTGTGCTGTAAGGACACAAACACTTGGTAAGAGACTCCTTACGCAGCATCAAGTAAAAAGATTTATCAGTCTAATTCTACCTCTCAACCAAAAAAAAAACCCAAAATCAAAAGAAACCAACCAACCAGCCAACAAGAATAACCAAAATAACCAAACCAAAAAACCAAACCCAAACCTCAAAACAAACAACACAAAAAAACTACTGGACTACTGACTTAATGTATGATGGAACTCAAGACAAAGAAATCTTGCAGGGAGGTCCAATACTGCTTCATTCCTCTAGAAATCTAATCTTGGACATCATTCTGGACTTAAAGCTCCCTTCTGATTCCTGCTCTTTTCCACTGTAAATCAGTTACGGATTTACATTTGGAAAAATGAAGATGAAATTAATTCCCGGTATAAACTGTTGCAGCTTTCACTGAAGTCAGCATCATTCATTTTCAACCAAAATTCTTGCAGCACCTCCAAATGAAATCCTTTCACCTTTATATTAATTCTAATACACTGAAAAGAACAGCACTTAAAAAAAAAAAAAAAAAAAGAAGAAACCCTCACCCACAACTTCTCTGAGGTAATATACAATGGAACTGCAGCAACTGCATATTTAATTGAATCATAAATTAATGTCTCTGCTAAACACACAGCACTGCTTCTATTGTGAGGGTTAGCAGTCAAAAGATTGAGAGTAAAAGGGCAGAATAATTCTGTGAATTCGTATGTTTGACTTTTATTTAGGAAATAAACCAAAACCCCAACAATAGTGCAGTTCCAGGGGTGTGGAAGGAAGGACTGAAAACACAAAGCACAAACAAAAACCATGCAAGCCCAAAATGAAATAAATCCTCAAAAACATCAGTGAAGTCCCACTTCCACCTCAGGCAGAACAAGCTAAAGATTGCCAAAGGACTCTTCTGCTTTTTAAAAATTCCTCGAAAATTAGGTGTTGTAGATAAAAAAACCCAAATCAG
Organism: Hypotaenidia okinawae; assembly: GCA_027925045.1. Lineage (NCBI taxonomy): Eukaryota > Metazoa > Chordata > Aves > Gruiformes > Rallidae > Hypotaenidia > Hypotaenidia okinawae. The sequence continues at coordinate 35,116,505 of BSDF01000005.1, read as the reverse complement.
GCAGTTCAGGATTACACAAGCTCTACATAGCACTCAAGTGTTTTTCTTAGTGAACTATTTTTTTTTTGTATAGTTGCCTTTCTACTTTCTCCCTCCTAAATAACAATCACCTAAGCCACCTATCATTACAAAATAATGATATTTACAGGTTATCACAATATTCCCAGGACCAGAAAGCAGTATTTTCAAAACAGGAGAATGTAATTTTGAAAATAAATGCACTAGTGGAATGAAAACAGGTTACCAGTCAACAGGGACTAGGCGTATTTAAAAAAAAACCAAACACCCAGAACATATGGAATCTATTCAGGAGATACTAGTTCTAACTACCAGTTCTGCCCATTTTATTATTACTTTGTTACATACTCTTAGACAAGCAAATACATACAGTTCCAGACAAAAGAAAGGCACTTAAAAGAAAGCCAGTTAAAATAATTTTATGCAATACACCTACAGAGGGAAAATTCCACATCTCAGGGGCACAGAGAAGGGAGATTTTCTCAGTAATGTTAAAAAAAAAAAATCCCCCCAAAACCACACAAGCGTTGCATATGAATTTTTCTACATTTGCAGCCCTCCTGATTAATGGATCCAATCTTACAGAACTATGCTTATCTCTAAGTAATTTCCTTTATTTTGGCAAGCCTAAAAATACTACATACTTCCTGACAGCAAATCTTAGCAAGACTAGGGCACAATTTTCTCCTATTGACTAAAGTGCAAGCCACATGACCTTCATCTCTCTGTTCCATGTACAGGTGTACAAACAGCGTCACAGGAGACAGGAGGCAATTAAGCAAACATCACTGGTTCGGAAGCACCACACATTTCCTGCATTATAATTAGCATGTGGAAAAAGGTAGAAGCTCCATGCTTTAAAAATGTAACTATGCAAAACAGCTTAAAACTTTGTGTTGAGGGAAAATCTGGCCAGACTAAGCAGGCTGAGAAAGGCAAGGTGGCCGCAGCTCCATGTCCCTGTGTCCAGCCGCAGTGAGGTTATGTGTTCCCACTAAGCACATGCGCGCAAAGCCCATATATACACCACACATACATTAAACACACGGCCAGCAACACAGATCAGACACAAAGAGTGCCAACAGCCTCATCCCATTCCCCCCTGGCTGACAAGATGTACTAAATTTGATCTGGGTACCTTCAGCAGCTGGGCTCCGACACTGTGTGCCCAATAGCTAGTTCTACGATCCCAGTCTCCCCAGTTGCTGGCACATGGACATACAAGCCCCCAGAGCGGACTCCTGTTTCTGCTACAGTCCTATGCACACACAGAACTGGCTAAGACTCCCCTGATCCACCAGAAGCCAACCTCTTGTGGTCTCACCCAGAGAGACCTAATCAGAAGGTTTCACCTCTAGAGACCCGCAGACCTGCAGTGAGCCTGGCAGCTAGCCAACACCCTCCTGGTCACCTCACTAGCCAGCTCTTCCCATGGTGCTGTCCTTAGAGAGCAAACAAAGTGGCTCCCAGGCCACTTCACCTTCTCACTAGCTAGTCTAGTTTACCTTTGTTAGCCATCATACCCACACTCACTCCAGTTGCTGGTGTCAAGGCCAAACAGGCTCCGATGACCCAAGTCTCCGCTCCGGATACTGGCAGTAAAGCCCACTCACTCTGGTCTCTCCAGTCACTGCACCATGGGTGCACAGTCCCTCCAATCTGCAGTGTGATGCCAGCAGCTGCACTAGGACTCCAGGTACACACATGAACACACAACCAGCTCTCACTGGGTAAACAGGCAGATGGGAATTCAACAAGTAGACAGGACAGACTGTGCTGACCAGGCACAGAGTAGGGCCGTACAAGCTTACCAATCTGCACATCGCTTGCACATGACTGGCTCTTTTCTAATCACTCACTCCTCTACTTTCTACACCCTTGATCATTCCCACATCACCTCACTCCATCCCTTTTGCTACCTTTGGTTCTTCCCCCACACACATCCCGTAAGTAGCTTTGTGGAAACCCAAATGCTTGCATCACATAATACACCTTACATGCCTGTAGAGACACTCACATCAGTCCAGAAGGTGCTCCCATGTTGACGGGTTTCATGGCTGGACACTGGAGCTGAGGCTCTGCCAGGACAGCCTTGGGAAGTTCCCCAGAAAGCATGGAACCCCCTCCAAGTGCCTAATCTGGAGTACCCCTCACTGCCCGCTCTTGTGCTCTCCTGGGTTTGCAGAGACTAGGCTTTTGATATACTGGTGGCTCCTGTGAAAGGCCTGAGAACTGCCAGGGCAGGATATTATTTGCATTCCTCTACCTATCATTTTCTCCCTGCTCCTTCATGGGTGTGGAGACCAGCTTTTATCATATAACCAAACACTTCAGATTTTAATTAAACAGATAGAAAATAAATATTAATATTAATTGTGCTTCAGCAGTCTTCTACCCCACCCTTGCTTGAAAGATTTTTGGGCAGGAGCAGTCAGGTGTCATCGTGCCTGACCTTGAACTGAACTCCCATGCTCATTCAAATTGGATAAAAAATGTCTCCACGGTTTCTATCCAAATAGTAACTTTCCTAAATTTCAGAGAAAAATATTAACAAACTGTCCATTCGTATTAACTAAAATCTTCTGTGCCAACTAGCACTATTTCACAGCTGATTTAAACAGAGATTATTTAAAAAACCATAAAACCGCACAACAATTTTAAGCTATGACTCCACTTTAAGGGTAAGGCAATAAAGCAGGGTGTGCTCAGAGCTCACTGATCCCTTCATTTCTACTGTAACAGATTTTGTGAGTCCACAGCTTCAAATGCAATAGGTTCATCTCATGAATTTTGTGGAAAAGTAATCTGTTCCGTTACAAATTTGTTTTCTGTCACATTGGCCAGCCTGATGAACTCCTCCTACATATTCCATAGGGAGAAAACAACAGCAGAATGAGGCCAAGGAAAGCAGGAGCAAGACTAGCTGCAGCAACACTTTGAATTGACTTAACATCATCAAAACTTATTAGCATTAGCTTAGATAATATTGTTCTCTTGATATATAATAGAAACAGAAATGGTTTCCAATTTACCCTGTTCAAGCCCTTTTTTTCTCTGTAATTACATCTCCTTCAGTCCATTTTTAAGTTCATTATCTGCATCTCTTCATTCTCAATATCCTTTTGAAACTCCTTCTAATTCTGTAATGTCCTTCTGCACGGCCAGTATTACAGACTTCAAAAAAAAGCCTGTTTCTTTTTTTAAAGTAATTGTTATCCTTTCCCTCAGTCCTCTTATAATCCCGCTTGCTTTCCACTCAGAATGGAGAAAACATGCCAATGATTAATGGCACCACTGTAATAGAAGTTCTCAAGTACCTCTACAAGTACCACAATACAAATAGAGTACACCCAAACATGCACTCCTATAAATGACCTAACAGGATTACAGGGGGAGAACAAACAGAAGTCTTGTTTTTGTACAAAACTGTTTGAATGTGAAATCTGAACATAGAGTCAAAAGCCCTGGTGAGGAAAAAAAAAAAACCATCGACGTATAAATAAAGAAGGAAAAAGAATCCCCCAAACTACTGCTATGTCATTAGACGGGAGTCATTAAAGAAACAGTTGAACCTTGGAAAATCAATTTTCCCATGCTATCTGTTTTATTTACTGGATGGTTCTGCCTAATGTGCCAAAATAAGAAAAAAATTCTACAGGTGCTCCCCAAAACCAGTAACAAATAATTTAGAATTTCGTTTTTCTTCCTGTGCCAGGAGGATACAAAGCAGGAAGAACTCCTGAAGAAGACACAAACAAGAATAGAAAACCCAGGCTTGCTCCCATACATGAGCTGCCACGTATATGCCACTAGCTGAACACAGCTTACTTTTCCTTGCTTTTTTAAAGTCACTTAAAGAACTGCTCAGGATATAATTATGCAGAACCAAAACGAACTAAACCTTAATCTCCATCTATGTATGCAAATCATCAGCAAATTGTCAGTGTGATCTGTGGTTGGATCGTTAGCCTTTATGATAGCATTCTTCAACAAATTCTCTCCAACAGCCAAAATTGCTTCTTTCTTTTTTAATAAAAACCATACCTTTGTTTCCATTCAGTGCTTACACCCAGAAAAACCACAATCAAAGCAGTTTAAAAGCAAATTTAGGAAGTAATAAACAATAGCTAACTCTCATGTTAACAACCTTAAAATAATTTGTATCATGCTACTTTTAACCGAGACCATAGTTAAAAGCAAATGCACATGCCTAAGAGAAAATACTATTATAAAACAGACAGTTAATTCAATGGTGCCTTTTGGGACAGGAAATACAAACTTTAAGATTTTAAAACAGTCCTTGCTGCTAGCACATGCTAAAAAAAAAACAACCCAGAACTTGACACTCCTAATTTCATTTCAGGGGATAAATATGCCATAAAAGTAATTGTTAAATTACTGGATTCAATAAGGTATGATTATCAATTCAATATAAATCAAAGCAAGATATTTTGAATAAATAACTCACTTTAACAACTTTTCAAAATGCTGTTCTAGTCAATGTTGACTTGTGGCTGGAACAGGGTCCATTTACATCTAAACACAACAGGTACTCAATATTAGTGACTAACTGTATTGGCAAAGATGAAGTACTTACGTTGTTACGTAAAGTTTTTATTTACTTGTGCCTCATTAAAGTGCTTATTCAAGAAAGATAAACAGGTTACATGTTCTATAACAAAATATCATTTTCATTTTTACCCTGATAGTGATCTGATCTGTGACAAATTTAGATGACAATTTTGTTTGGAAGAATAAGACTTTCCTTTTTTCAAAGCTTTTAGTTTGTTCTTTCACATCTATGGTAACTTGCAATTCACCTCCGTATGTATACGCTCACTTAGGCAATTCAAAAAAACACACCCAAAAGTACACAGAAAATTGTCTAATAAAGCCAGTTTACAAATACATGCAAACCATACACCTTTATGCACAGTCCACTCTATTTACATATTCTTCAGGTAAGTGGGAGGCTTTCTTATCCTAAATGAAATTTTCACTTGTCTTCTAAAACCATTTCTGACTTAAAATAGATTACAAATATTTGGGAACATGATCTTATTTGTATTTGAGCCCATCATCAGTCTCCTCAACTTCATAAGAAGCTACATGAGACAACCAAACTATATACAAAACTTCAAATATGTTTCCTTACAGGCACATTATGGAACTACTAAAAATAAAATTCAATAGGAAAACTACAAGACCCTCAGAATCAACTCTTTTTCCAGATCTTTCAGGAGAGAAAATTATGAGTGGATCTTTAGTCTTAACTGATTCTGTATGGTTATATAAAACTTCTAACATTTAACCAAAGCAGTTCCAAAGCTCTGGCTATAGAAACCTCAAGGATGGTGGGTTTTTTCCCAAAATCTTGGGTCAAATTCTAGTAGTCAAATATAGTTCATATACTAAATATTCTATTCCTGAACATTTTATGGATCCTTTTGTCTTTATTTGCTGGGTAACCTTCCAGATTAACACAAAAAAACACTCGTTTACAACACCTAAAGCCATAAAATAAAGGAGCACACTGTGACCAACATGAGATTCCATTTAGTACTGTCATGGTTCAGCCCCAGCTCACAGCTGAGCACCCCACAGCCACTCACTCACTCCTAAACCTCAGTGGGATGGATAGGCAAATGGGAAGAAAAGGGTAAGGCATGTAGGTTGGGACAAGGACCGTTTACCACACAGCAAAAGAAGAGGAAAATAACAAAACCAACTAAATAACCTGTGAGATGGTCCTTGGTCAAATCCACCCATCTATATGTTGCATCTCTTCCCCGATGGCCTGAGGTGTCATTGGCCCAGTGAGCTATAAAGAATTCATTCTTATGGTGCCAATCCAAGTCCAGAACGACTTCAATCTTATTAGCCCGAGATACTGGTCCATACAGGTGGGGAATAGGACATACTCCCTTTGAATTGTTGGACCTTCTGGCCAGTTCCTCTGTAGCAGAGATGCAGCAGAAAGAGAGAGACTTTCATTGTATTGCTGGAGTCAAGCAGCCATGTCATCCAGCAGTGGCCCTGCTTTGTCTTCCCAGTCCATCGCTGCCAAGGATTTGGCATATGAGCATGATGAACTCTGCAAGCTCCCACCATGTGAATCAGGTACACTAGCCTTCAGCAGGCTCAGCAGGCAACGGTGCATTGTCCAAGTCATAGCAACCACGCAGCTAATTCCCTCAGGTACTGGATACCTCTCGCTCCACAGTGTTCCACTTGCCAGGATGACACACAATGTCTTCACTGAAGGATCGCCTTTCTGTCACACTTGAAAGAAGTCATCTCCAGAGGCTGAGGGTTTGTGTCTTTTTCCCCAATTGCCTTGTCAATGCCCCCTTCCCTAGACAGGGATCTCAGCTGCTCCCTATCTCTCTCTAATTCCAGGCTACTGGTGCCGTTAAACCAGCATTGGAGCAGACAGGTAATGATGTGCTTGCCTGGAAGGCAGCTGAAATCAGATTATTACTTTGGTTCTACCTCTTCTTCCTGTTCTCATGATGGTTCTGGCTCACTGGCATCCCTTGCTAAGCGCACTGAGTTTTCTGTATAATTCTTCTTATGAATAGGGGTGACTGATGCTGGAACAGGTTGGGTTTTGGATTCAGTTGCAGTGCGTGTCAGTAGAGTTGGAGCAGCCACAGTGTCAGTTGCTCTGTTTCCCCCTCTTCCCACTAAGGGTATTCCCTACCATCAAGCAGGGCTTGGTAAATAGCACCTGGGTCCAGCACAGCGAGCTGTGCTTCCTTGGAATAGTCATAGCATTTTCCTTTCAAACATTCTATCACTGTATCAGGGCCCTGTAGTTGTTCAGGAGTGAAGTTCAAAACCATCGAGGGTGTAAAGTTGTCTAGATACTTGTCTGTATTCTCCCATATGCCATGCTCCCCGTGACAGTTGAGCCCTGGAGCAGACCTCTGGATGGTATTCTTTAAATTTTAAATTAAATTCTTAAAATTAAAAAACCCCAAACAAGACCTGGAACAGATTCAGGAGACATAACAATAGTAACATGCTGGCTTGAATATCCCACGTGTATTCAAAATTCTCAAAGGCTGTTGTAACCAGCCTGAAGGGAAAAGGGGAGGTAAAGGAGTGGTAGAAATTATCTTCCCCCCTTCCGCCACCATCTTCCACATAGGTTAGGTGTATTAATGAATGAGAGATGTCATCTGAGGTACAGGTATGACAGCAAGGCCACACAGAAATGCCAGCTTAACCTCCTGACCACTAATGTTACCGTAAGTCGGTATCACACAGTATAGCAGAATCAGAATCCTGATCCACCTCTCAGAGGTGACAAACACTACTGCTGGAAATACATACAGCAAGCAAGGAATATTAATTGAAAATTAATGCAATCCTAGCTGGACAAGTACATAAAATGACTTTTTAAAGTATCAAATACAAAAGTTAATAGACAAAAGCACTGGAAGAGGAGTTGCCTTCTGCATTTTACCTGAAACATTATTCTCTGAGTTATTATGCAAACCAAGGGCTAGGCAGTCGAGGAAAAAAAAAAAGCCCCACAGAAAGTAAAAAAATCCTCAGTCTACGTGGACTTAAAAATATCCAAGAAAACCCACAGTATTTTCACAGTCTTCTTCATTCTTCTAATACAACAAATCTATCATGATTAACAGTATTTCCACAACTCCTCTTGTATGTACTATCAGACTGGCTCCATGACTTTTCACTAAGTACATACTAAATAATTTGGTTAAGAATTGTCAGTAGAGGACCCCACTACAAACAAAGATTTAGTGCCTAAATAAACCAATGGACCTTGTGGTCAAAAAGCATAAAACAAAACAGGTAGAGGGAAAGACAAATTATTTGTCCACTGTATACTTAATAGCTTTTTCCCCACTCCCCATCCCTAAATTATACTAATTTTAAGTATTAAGTTCATAGATAGTTTTGTAAGTAAAACCCCAAATTTTTCAGGGTAGAGAAATCAAACTATAATAAGCCCACATTTAAGTTCCAAGGCATAAAAAGAACACTTTAAAAAGGATGCTTCCTGTAGTTCTTCAGCTTTGGTCCTGCAGGGTTGGGGGTTTTTTGTTTGGTTTTGGGATGAGGTTTTGTTGGTTTTTTTGTAAAAGGCAGAATCAGACACTTCACGTACTGGGCATGGCCATTTGCAACCATGGTAATCTAAAGCAATACAGAAAGTGGACTGGAAGAAGTTAAAAAATTCAACTGTTAAAGCAGTTACCAGCTTAACATCTATGGCTTACACATCAACTTAACTTGCAAGGCCAAAGTGTGCAGGAGTCCTCAGTCTTTCTCATAAAATCAGTTCCATCAGTGTTTTACTATGTTTTTCCACTACTCAAGATTAAAAACAGAGTCTCTGCTTTCCTAAACAGTAACACTACCTTTCAACAAGAATTCACATTTCGTTGTACAAACGAAATTGTACTCAAAATAGTTGTGTAAGTGTATGCCCACCCGCTGTTCAACTGTCCACATAAAGGCAAAAAGAAAAAAGAAAAGCCAGTGTGAGTTGAGGGATAAATTTTGTTGGTTTGTTTTCACTTAAAAAAACAAAAAAAACCCACAAACAAAAACCCCAACATTTTTCTCAGAGGTAATGCTATCATTACATAGTTTATGTCCCTTTCTTATGATTTTAAAAAAGGTCTGTAAATTTTAATAGGCAGAAAAACCTCTTAATAAACTGGGCTTTAACTTCAGGAATGTTCAGTTTGGCTTTTTTTTCACGTTGTTAAAGATTACCTAGACTTTACCAAGTCTAAATTATACAAGCTATGCAATTGGTTCAGCTAAAACACACTTTATGCATTTAGTGAACAATGCAACAGTGGATAAAAAGAGCACAGTATAAGGATATGGAATACAAAGCAAAAGCCACTTACCTTTCAGTCCCATGAATTCCTAAAATTACACTAGATAATAAGACATATGGAGAGATGCTTATGATCTTTAGCAAGGGCTGAATCATCATCATGTAGATGCTGTGAATAGCCCCTGTATGCCTACTGACATCATCAGTAAAGACTTGGAGGCAGAGGATGCTATGGTAACCATACAATGTGCTGAGAGAGAGAAGCCTTTAATTGCTTTAACAACTTCCTGAGGCTCGTGCTACTGGGCTTCCATTTGCTCAGAAGGAAAGAGAGGTTGTCACAGAGGCAATCACTCTGACACAGTGCAGAAAAATCACCACTGAATCCTGCATCTATTAAGCTTGTGTGACTTCTTAAGTGACAAGTGCCATAGCCTGAATCCATTACTGAAATTCCCTGACATCTGCAAGCTCTGCTAGGAGTCACAGGTCAAGAAGTAATACGGTGAGGTAGCAATTTTTTAAGCATTTCTATTTTGTTTTCTCTATTTGCACACATTGATACCACCCTGTTGAGATGTTTTCTTCAACTCACTGCACAGTTCTAAGTATAGGGTGTTCTTCTGTACCAGAGGGTCAAAGACTGATCACAACAAAACCTAAAGTCCTAATGCCAAGGCTCAAGTAAAATATAACCTGACATGCTGTAAAATGAGGTATTTATCCTAGAATCATGTCTCTGAACTTCAATGACTATCTGCCAAAACACCACTTCTGAAGGACAAAGCTCAAATAAATGTTACCAGAGGTGACATGGTACAGCCAACAGATAGCTGAATGAATTCCTGGCAATGCTTTCCAGAAAAACTACTGTATTATCCTTTCATTTTGCATATAAATAGCTCAGCTGGGGTTTATTTGTTTCTTCTGTGTGCATTTTAATCAGTCCCTTGTACTCAACACTGAGTGATCAGTTCAGCATTGCATGCAGTTCTTTTCCCACAGACAGAAAGTATGAACTGACTGTCTCAGTTACAGCGTTAAAGGATTTGTGTAATCAATCCTTCCCTGCATTTGGAATATCTAGAAGAGCTGCTGTAAACCATTTGTTTGATGAGCATTGCTATTTCAATTTTAACATCAATCAAACCCTTGTGAAGAAGCTGCACATTCCAGAGTTAGGTTGAAAACTCTGATCATGAGAGTGCAGATCAAGGATTCAGCTGGGCCAATCACTTCCACGGCCAGTTGCCATTCAACATGACAAATGTTGCAGATTCAAAATGAAACAAAGAACAAAATTTAACAGCACACTTTGTGACCCGCTTTTCAAATAGGAGTGCAAAATGCTTCAGCTGCTTCACAGATATAGACTGCTTTTCATAGCACTGATCTACGGTATGAAAAATTGTATTGCTCTCCATTACAGTCTCTGTTCCTTTATATGTAAAACACTGCCCATTTTGGGGAAAAGGTAAAGAACAAAAGTAGAAAACAGTTGGAGAATTGTCTTTATCATTAAGTTCATATATATACATGTATCTAAAAAGATATATATCATATATCTAAGGATATACAAGATATGTATCTCATATATATATATATCTCACTAAAATAAGTTCTAACTGCAGCAATTCATAAAGCCATAATTTTTTTTTCTTTTGATTCTCTGTTGACACAAATATTAGGTCTCTCAAGACAAAGCACTCATCTGTGTGGATTCAGAGACACAAGTACCAGCCCAAAACAGTAGCTCAACAAAAGCTGAAAAATGTACCCACTCTATTCCCTTCACATCTTCCTTTAGAGATTGACATAACAAGCCAGTTAGCTCTTTTTAGGAAGACAAAAGCCAAAAGGGTCACAGCAATATGAACAGTTAAACTTCTTCTAAAGACAGGGTATGAAAGATGCAAAGGTATTTACCATCTCTCTAATTCATTCTTAAGAGAGTAATTAAAATAAACAAATAACCCCCCAAAATAGAACACCCTGAAGCCAAATAGAAAAACTTGTTCTGGAACTGCAGCACTAACCTATTGATTAGGAAGTTGAAAATGTAGTTGAGAAGATGAAAGTGAACCCATACGCAATCTTAAATTACTAGGCAACACATGCAGCGTTTTATCCAAACTACCTTTCCCACAACCTCCATTCTGTTTTGGGAAAAGGAGGCACACAGTATCTGGCATGCCTATTAAATTACATGCATCCCCTCAGAGCATGTAATAATAACTAAATCAAATAAATCCATCACCTTGATTTAGCGGCTAAGTGTCTATCTCTGTTTTTTTCATGTGAAAGTATTTATCTGGGCAAATTCTACAACTTCCTCTTCCATCTCAAGCTGACTCACTTGACCGCTTTAAAAACTAAATAAAAATAAAGGCTATCTAGTTCATTCCTTGAACAGTAACTTAATTTAGCATGGGAAGTTGATATTGTCAGCCAAAAGTGTTTGTTTACACAATGTCACTCTTGGAATCCCCCAAGAAACCCAACCAACAGTCACACCAATTTTATATGATTGTAGACAGGCATGAGGTTAGGGTATCAGCATAGTTTAGAATGGGATTGCAAATAATGATGCAAGCACAGCACACGTTCTTTCTTAAGGTCAGAAAGTCAAGTACTAAAAACTTAAGGTTGGTATGTAGAAAAGCAATCTTGACACATGAAACAGCTTCCTCATATGCCTTAACTTCTAAGGCTGTTAGACTAAGATTCCGTAATCTTGGAAGAATCTCATTTCTACAGCAATAGAACGAAAGAAAGAGTAGCTCAAGCAATCACAACACTGTCTTCTCAAGTCCTGTTCTTAAGAGACATCCCAAGCTACCTATGCCCATGTCTTCTGCAGACCTCTTCCCCACTCAGAGTTTCTGCAAGAGATGAAGAATAAACACACACAAAATTTACTATTCTTTACCTAGAACATTTCCAGCAACTTTTACCCCCTCATCCATAGTAAATGACTTATGCCCACTTTTCAAATCAGCAACTGTTAAACAGGTACAGAACAAGCTATAAAAGGTACCAGCTTACAAAGTGATAAACATCTACCACATCTTAGAATATCACTAAAAGTAATCAGATTATTATGATAAGTTGATATTTCACACAAAAAATATACTATTAATAGGATGCAATGTAAGACTTTATGAATAGTGAATTAGAGACCATTTTGAATTAGGCCACTGTTGTTAATTTCCATATATGTACATCTCCAACTGAAGGGTTTCTCTGTTTTTCTGCAGTGCTGTGTTGCCAAAAGAGAGTTGCAACTCTTAACATCAGTTCTTACTAACTAGTAGAAAAAAGAAAGGAAAGTACTCGGAAGCGGCAACTGCTTACTTTATAGCATCAATTCCTGAACTTGGTCGTATCATGAAGCATACACACATAAATAATATACAGCAGTTATAAACCAACAAAAGTATTTTAATTACTTCATGCAGATCTACTACCAAACCTATGGAAATCTGTCTCTAATTTGGCTTTAGTCCCACTTCAAACATATTATGGACCAGGCAGTCCTAGAAGGCTTTCACAGTGTCAGCATTAATAGCAATAATGCTAACACAACTTTATTTTCTCAGATGCTGTTTATTCCTGCACATACCTCTTGACAAACACCTTTTCCAATGTTGTGCTCATGTTGGTCCACTCACCCAGCATTACAATAAAAAAACCAAAAACGCAGCAGCTCTACTCTGTTCTCAGAGGTTATTCTGTCTCTAGCTACACAAAATCTTTTACCCCTCAAACACCTGAAACACATCCTATTTTTCTAACCCTGTGCATCCCCTCAGAGTTCTGAACAGCACATCTTCTACCCAGGCACATTTGATTGTTGTAATACACAGAGATTAGCTACAGAAATTAAAATCAGAAAAGAAACAAGATTATACTGATGCTTCTAAATAATTATGGTGTAACATCTGCAAACAGCATGCACCTAGGCACTGGTATTGATAAATTCACACTAGAAAAAATGTAAGAAAAAAGATCCTGAGAAGATCTATTATGCAGTTTGGGTGTAGTTCTAAACATTAACGTCTACATATAAACACTGTACTGCAACACCCACATGCAATTAATGCTTGTAAACACGGATCCTTGAAACACACAAACAGGTATTTTGTAGAAAACAAAACTTTTTATAAAACTCTGATACATGTCTTTAAAAAGAACATTGCAGTACCTACTTGTATTTTTAAGGGTGGAGCAGTTCGTATCACCTTGTTTGAGAGCAAAAATAATCAGGCACTTGCCAAGACTGCTGTCTCTACTTAATTTCAAACTTCATCTCATTTTACATTTCTGACAAGATTATTTAAGTAAATCCTGACTTGCCATCAACTGAAAATGTTAGTCTTGCTCTGTCCAACCACTCCTCACAGTTAACACTGAAAAATACATACACATTAACCTTTTTCCATCCCCATAGCTTTATATATGCATGTTCGATTATCAGACACCTTCTGCAGCTTTCCCAATGGAGTAACATCAGAGCCTTTTCATTCAATATTTACAGCAAAATACCCTGCTTTGCCCTAAAACAGGGTTATCCTTCAGTCATCGACTGTCACCATTTCTTTACTGCTTTGCTGGCATGCAAACTGCACCAAAGTCAGCTGAATACATAGGAGAAACAAATAACAATTCTTTTAAATTCCTCATTCCACTCCACTGTCCTGCAGTAACTTCAAAGCTTCCACTTCAAGGAGCTTACTGAGTTTACCCTGCTTCCAAATCTCAAAAAGGTCTCAGTGCCACATGCCTACCTGATTTTCTTGAATCAGAAATTTATCTGAAGAACCTCAGCCTGCTTATGGCACAAGAGGACATTACTTGACCTAGATGTTCCCAGCCTCAAACTCCACCACTAGTAAACAAATAGAAGAGCCACTGTCCCAGATTAAGCGGGTTACTTTTCCAGAGAAGCAACCCCCACCTGAACAGAAAAATCGGAAAATTTAACATTATGGCTACAATCTCTCTCCTGTAACCATGAAAAGTCTGACAGGGGCCTGTAAGAGGGATTAGAGCACCTGTCTTTGCTTTCCTGCTGAAGTGATTCACAGTTGCATAGCACATTGTGACTGCACCGGACATTTCACAGATGGGAGTGTGTTCTGTGTCTTCAGTAGCTCCAGTCTAGCTCTTGCACAGAAATATAAGAAGTAAACTTTGATCACGGAAGGTTTAATAGTTAATTAGGACAAGAGAATGCCTTGCAGAATACCTGGTAAGCGAGCAGAAGAAGGCAAGCCACTGCTCTTCAATTAGCTCAGCCGAGACAGACTCTGCAGTGAAATGAGCACCTTAGACTGACAGCAGCTTTTCCATGCTGGCCATAAAAGTGAGCAAGTACAGATTACATTGGAAGGTCTATTTTTGTTTAAAGATGACTCAAAGTGGCAAAATTTATTACAAGATGACAGGCATGCTTGATTCAGTCAATTAAAATAAAGAATTTGTACTATGGATAGTGAAATCAGAGTTAAAGCAGATATCTTTGCAAACAATCACAAGAGTAATATTTAAACCAGTAATGTTTTCTCCAAGAAGGCTTCACATATAAACAAGACAAGCACAGGTATAAAAAGAAGGCAGAACCTATTGCCACAGCATTGTGGTTTATTACTCATTTATTTCTTTATTCTAGGCATAATACACCTACATAGACATAAAGAATGCCAATTTATAACTCCTTGACAGAGTACAAAACATGTAGAAAATTCCTCTTGATAAGGATTTGTTATTTGAGTAGAACTTGGCAGTGTTCAGAAAATAAAAAATAAACAGTGAAAAGATTTCTTTTTTTTTTTTTTTTTCCCCAAAGTGCGCTGGAAAGACAGAGGATGCTAAGAGAAGCAGGAATCTGGCTTTCAAGAAAAGCACCTTTTTGCTTATCTGTAGGTAAATTATTAAAAGATCCCTGAAATGTGCTAGCTCTCCTTTCAATACAAAACCCACGCACAGTTACAATCCTAAACCCATCTCTATTGGCAATGTATGCAACAAAAAAAAAAACCCTACCAAAAAGCACTCTTTCCCTGTAACAATCAGTTTGAGTTTCACCAGCAAACAGCTCTAACAAAACTATAAACAATGGATATGAAGATACTGCTTCTGAAGATTATCAGGAATCACAGACTGCTTAGAAAGCAAAACAGTGAGCTAACCAAGCATACGTGAGCTTGCAGATCTGTGTGAATCATATCTTGATTTGTTTCAGGAAAGAATAGTACTGTTGTGTAGCAGTATAAAATGTTAAGTGATTAACTCCTCTCATAATGCCTGAGCAGATACAGAACTTCACAGACCACGCTCTCATTAGCTCCCAATGATGAGAAGAAAGATACTTGAGGTATTTCATCAAGCATCATGCGCCCACATGAAAACCTACATGTCACACACATTTCAGAATTTAAATATTTGAGTCCGGACTCTGCCACATCAACACATCACTTAAGGGCCCCCAACCATGAGATACCTCCTGTGAAGTTGTTTAGAAGGTACACCTCCAAAATGAACTTCAATATTAGAACTAAAATTTTAGTAAAATGAGAGAAAGAAAGGACAGTTTAACACAGCTCAGAAGAACTTAAGAGACAACAAACTGACTCAGAATTTGATACAAATGAAAAATGCATGCCAAAGTACCATCACAGTATGCTACTACTAGGTGTACCATTCCTCAACTACACAGTGAAGCATACTTCCATTGTATTTTACATAACTGTTGAATTTCCTTATACTACCAGTCAGTTATTTATTTTTCTAAATGTGAATACCTGGCAGGTTTCACTTCTAAAAGAAAGTTGTGACTTGCAAATGATTTTACTAAGTCATGAAATTGTATATCCCAAGCCTAATCCTGATATTGGATGATTAAACCGAAGCCGTCTAATTTTTGCTAATTCTCCCTTGTAAGAAGGAAACAACTAGGGTATAGTTCACTGAAAGTTATAAATGTGTATCTTTAAGATCCACCACAGACACATCAAAGATTAATAGCACAGGGGGAAAAAAAAAAAAAAAAAAGCAAACCAAAACCAACCAAACACCTGACAGTTTATGCATAGCAAGGGAAATGGACTTGGAAGATTCGGATATGCAAGTTACCAGAGTGGCTTTTAAGATAAGAACTATTTTGCTCCTTGACAAAGTCTGTGCTACCACACCTTTAGGGAAGCTATGTTAAATCAAAAGACAAAAATCCTGACTGTAATAATATTGGTTCTAATTGGGCTCAGAGGACATTTCTTTGAGTGCACACAAAGCTCATGTTCCAAATGGAAGAGCAGGCAAGGGGCAATTCAGTTATCTGTGTAAAAATGCAGCTGACAAGAGCTGCAAGGGTTGAAGCAACTACCCATTCACCTACCCAGTGCACGTGCCTTTGCTGAAAATACCAGATTTTCATTAAAAGCATATTCCTCTCTTGTAGATCAAAATGAGTTTGACACACAGAAAAGACTCACACGGAGCTGCAGCCGATAGTGTTAAGAGCAGCAAGGCCCACCACTGAAATAAATAAAACCCACTGACTTGCTGTGTACAGTGCTTTATGTTTATGCAGAGGCTAGTAACTAACTTGACTTGAAGCAATCTGTTCGTCCCTCTTTAGGTTAGGAAATGAAAAGAAACATCACACTCAATATGTTTATATTTTCATATCCCCAGCAAGGACGAGGGGAAAGTCTGGAGCAAGGAAGACATACCCTTGATCATGTCAGGGAAAAATTAAGCCCAACAGACAGCACCACATTGGGACAGGCTGCACATCACAGCCTGTGAAGTGCCCCATGCAGCACTTCACAGGCTGCAATCCCCCAGATAATGCCCCAATGAACCAGAGATGCCCCAAAAGATGCTGCAGCCCATTGAGAGCCCAATCTAGTCAATTTTTAATTGGCAATAAATTAATCTCCAAGTCTTTATTTTGACCCATAAGCTGCTCCATCTTATCTTCTCTCCCCATCCTATTGAGGAGGGAGAATAAGAGAAGAGCTGGGCAATCAGCCAAGGTCAACCCACATCACATGCCATCAAGATTTTAAAAGAAACAGACCATACAGTAAATGATTGACAGAACTGTTCACACTTTGATGTCACTGAAGTAGTAATGCAGCTGTGAAACAAAGCAAATCAGTTTTAGATGCGAGTATGCCAACCTAATCCCAAGTGAAATTTCAAACTGCAGTGCAAAACAAGATCAGCAAGTAAGAATTTCTGCCCTTGACATGCACTATCCATTCACTAAAAAACAAACAAGAAAACTCCAACACCCCCCTCTCAACTTAAAACTAATAACCAGATATGATAACAGTTGACGAAAATCTTACCTCAAAGATCAATTTCAATAACATGGTCTATTAATTCGTTACTAATAACTGAATATATGCTATTATAATTGAAGATATTATATATTTGATTGAAGAGATTATGTATTCAATATAGGTACATACACTGTAACTCAAATTTCCCCTAAGCAAACTACTGTGGTCATATGTAGGTGAAGTTGTCTTGACAGGGATGAAGGAAGATGAAAATAAGGCACAGATGGGTATCTTCATGATTTGAACATCATCCAAAGAAAACCCTTAGCGCTTACTGAAAACCACAGTACCTTTAAGGAGACAGAGGCCTGTTGTGAAGATACAGTTTCTTAGCACTGACCAACTGAAAAGATCTTACATTAAAAGGAATATGTTTTCTAGTACTATTTTTTTTAAATATTTACTCCTGAAAGCCTCTATTCAAAGCACAAATTCAAAAATACAGATCAGTCTGAATAAAGAAAGTTTCGACAGTGGTCACCCAAATCTCAGCAAAGCAGTAACTCTGCACTGATTTCCCCATTTCAGTCACCTAAGGAATAAAGTACTCAGTAGTAACTGAAGTTATTGCATGATGGAAGCAAATCAAGTTTAAATGAGGGCACAAAGCACATGAACTATAAACAAAACAGAAATATGAAACAACAAAAGCTGGATAAAACAGCCCAATTTAGAACAGCGAATCATAGGTAAACAACTGTTTTGACTGATATTTTGAAGACATAACTACAAAGCTGAGAGTTACTTTTTTAAAGTAGCTAAAAATGAAAGGAAAAGAAAAAGCTCTCAGAAATCTTCCAAATACATTATCCTCCAGTGACAGTACGGGCTGACAAGCAGTTATTGCAAATGGGACTGATGGAAAAAAAAACAATCCCAGAAGACAACAAGTACCAACCATAAGAGCTCTAACATTGTCATACTTGTGGGCATTATTGTCAAACTAGTGCGCCTTCCCCTCCACCCTGCCCAGACATAAACAGTTTTGACACAGTCATGTTACAGATCCAGTTATCTGAATTAAAAGCAGGAAAATTACCTTTCTGTTTATTTCCTTCCCCTCTCCTTCACTTCATTACCATTGTAACAGAGGAGAAATGCCCAAATTTCAAATCAGAGACTGCCTGACTAGAGCAACAGAGAAAGAAATTAATGGGAATGACTCTGAGGAAAATGTAGTCGACTGTGAAAGTCAGTTGGATGACGAAATGGAAAAATCGAGTTGAGCTAAACAGAGAGAACAAGACAAAGTCAGCCTGGGTAAGAGCCAACAGGGAAGATAGAGATCTGGAGCCATGGGGACAGGAAGCAACAGGCAGGAGTGGCAGGAAGCTCTTCCTGCAGCCAGAGGGGTCCATTGAATTGCTTCCAGAAAATTTTGGCAGCATCAATAATTTCAGCAGCAAAGGCAACTTTAATCCATGGTTGTCCCTTTTTCTGGCACACAGCTACGTCCATGAAGATTACCAACAAAACTTAGTAACTACCGATGGTATCTGACAGCTGTAACTGCCATCATCCCAAGAAACATGAACCTTGAGAAACTTTCTTACTGTATTCCACAGTGAATACAAATTCTTCAAAAAGCACTTAAGTATAACAAGATAACAATTTATAGTCTATTTTGCAAATGTATTTAGTATGAATGTGTCCACTAAATGGATTGTCAGAACAGAATCCGAATAAAGGAGGTCAAATAGAGTAACTAAATAATGAGAACACTATTTATAGCAGCAAAAACCTGCAAATTGCCTGAAGATGACAGGAAACTGCACTTATGCAAATAGAGTTGGGTTTGAGATTAATTAAATCATTAATCCTTTTTGTTTGCAAGTCATTTTCAGAAAACACTTCAGCTTGACATTAGGAAAGTACTTTATGTGCATTATTTTATAAAAGCCATCTTCAACATTTTGACATTGCTTCTGTATTCACAAGAACAATACTTAGTCTGCAGTTTCTAAAGCGTGGGGGAAAGTTGGTTTGGTTTTGAGGGGTTTTTTTATTAATGCTTATTTTCCCATGTGAACTCCTTTTAAAACCTTGACACCATCACATTCTTTTACTCCCTACTGTCATGCATGATCCTAAAAAGATCAAAGGTGTTCGGCTATGAGCTAGGGCTCCCAAAACTAATAAAACCAATGGAATACGCCTACCCAACGTCAGCTGCTTTTGATTCACATTGTTAGTCTCTAACACTAGGTACCACAGAACACCACTAGCCTCACCTAAAGGTACTTCTCTCTTGCAAAAAGAGTATTTCCAGCTCTCTGTCGGAAGATTTTTGAAGTGCAGATCCTTTAAGATGTCTAAGCACCAGTGTTGGCTTGAGAACACTTGCTTAATATTGCTACACTATGCTGAGCTTTATTTCACTTCATCTTTGAAATGCAACATAGGTATCACTGTTCTTAGACTAATAATGTATTTTTCCAATTCTAATTTTCCACAAATCAAGTATCAGAGATGGCAATAAAGGAAGCACTTGTAATGAATACTGACTTCCCTAAAGAGACATATATACTAGCTCTGTTGAGATCCTTTCCCTACCTAGTCAGTTTCTGGATCTGGAGCAAGGCCATTTCAAAAGTAAATTAAATGGGGGAGGGGAGGAGAGACTGCAACATGGACCAACAACAACAAAGCTCGCTAGCAATGGCGACTACCCTGAAATATGAAACACACAGAAACAAACAAACAAACAAAAAAAATCCATTCTACACAAATACTGAGTTTAACTACTGTATTAAAATACATTTTAAACAGAACTTACAGGCAGAGTGAGAGTTGTCAAGGGATGTGCTGCTGAAGCCTGACAATAGTTTAAATACTACATTAGCTTAAAAGAAGTTCAATCGTGACAATAGACATGCTCCAAATATGCCACCAAACCTCCCAACTACAGTGCATTCTAACTCTACAGTTATTGTCCCATCTCTGATGATGCTGCACAGCTAGAAAGTTTTATAATGAAATCAGTGCAAAGAAATCCTCTTCTAAAGTATGAGGGTATTTTCAGTAAAGCCAAAGGTTAGTTACCCAGGAATATTTATTTTTATTTAGATGGTTACAGAAAAGTAACAAATAAAAGTTGATGTTTTAGGCATCTTGCTGAAGCTCAAGGCTGTAAAATCAGCATGGTAAAAATAAAACATTCCCGTAACGAATCCACTGAGAATACCATCAGGTTTTCTGCTGTTCTTGTATCTAAAATGTGAGAGAACTGGTGCCACAAGCTAACTATTCACTCACAAGCAACAAGAACAGGATAAAGAAAAACCTAAGTATGAGTTGTACTAGGCCTGGATGGGCTACTGGACCTAACAGTCACCAATGCAAGTGAGCTCATCAGGGATGCCAAGACTGGGGGCAGCCTGGGCTCCAGTGATCACACACTGGTGGAGTTCAGAGTCCCAAGGAACATATGTCAGACAAGGAGCATTAGTCAGAACCTTGAATTTTAGGACCAGCTCTTCAAGGAGGGCCCCCTGGGAAACTGTCCTCAGGGACAAGGGAGCAGAGCAGAGGTGGCAGTGTTGTTTAGTATCTTCATCAATGACACAGCGGAATCAAGCGCACCCTCAGCAAGTTTGCAGATGACACCAAGCTGAGCGGTACAGTCAACATGCCAGAGGGACAAGATGTCATCTAGAGGGACCTGGTCAAGCTAGACAGGTGGGCCCATGCAAGCCTTGTGAAGTTCAACAAGGACAAGTGCAAGGTCCTGCACTTTGGTCAGGACAATTCTTGCTACCAATACAGGCCTGGGGATGGTGTGATAAGAGAGCAGCCCTGCAGAAAAGGACTTGGGAGTAGTGATAGAGAAAAACTGGACATGAGCTGGCAATGTGCACTGAGATACAACCCAGAAGGCCAACTGTATCCTGGGTTGCATCAAAAGAAATGTGGCCAGCAGATCAAGAGAGGTGATTCTGCCCCTCTGCTTTGGTGAGACCCCACCTGGAGTACTGTGTCTAGCTCTGGAGCCCTCAGCACAAGAAGGACATGCACCTCTTGGAGTGGGTCCAGAGCCATGAGGATGATCAGAGGGCTGGAGCACCTCTCCTGTGAAGCAAGTGTGAAAATTGGGCTTTTTCAGCCAGGGAAGGCTCAAGGGAGACCCTAGAGCATCCTTCCAGTACCTGAAGGGGACCTACAGGTAAGCTGTCGGGTCTGTTTGCAAGGGCATGTAGGGACGATGAGCAGTGATTTTTAAACTAGAGCAGGGTAGGTTTAGATTAGACATTAGGAAGATGTTCTTCACTATGAGGGCAGTGAGACACTGGAATAGGTTGCCCAGAGAGGCAGTGGAGGCCCCATCCCTGGAGATATTCAAAGTCAGGCTTGATGAAGCTCTGAGCAACCTGATTTCCCTGCTTACGGCAGGGGGTTGGACTAGATGAAGTTTAAAGGTCCCTACCAACCCAACACATTCTGTGATTCTAACCCAGCTTGGGAAGCTCAAATAACCAAACACTGCCACAGATTAAAGTGCCTTTCCCATGAAAGTGGTGTAAAGATATCTGAGGAAAGCTACATCACTGTAAAACAAGTTTTCCAAAATAGACTGATTCTAATCCAAACTATGCTTCCAATTCAATTCTGAAGCAGCAGCTACTGCAAGAAATAATCACAAGTAATCAAATGAAGAGACAACTTCCTTGCTACATTAACTATGGAATAACTTTACCAGCCCACAAAAGGATTGCAAAGGAGTGATATTGTATCAAAAAGAATCACTATTGTAAGGCACAAAGAAGACCCACAAGGTTATTGCAATAGCATAACTATATCCAACAAGCTGATATCACTTTTGCAAGCAAAACTGATTCTCCATTCCTTAACACATTGCTAGGTCACAGAATCATAGAATCACCTAGGTTGGAAGAGACCCTTCAGATCATTGAGTCCAACCATAGCCTAACCCTAACTAATCCACCATTAATAGGTTTGATGCTTATTAATAAATAAAAACAAACAAACCAAAAAATCCCCAGTAAATATACACATTTTCCTTCCAGTCTGATTAGATTCAAAAGCCAACTAAGGCAAGAAGAAGTTGATCACCAATTCACTACATATTCCCACAACTTCCACTGATATTTATCATGAGCACAACAATATATAAATCAATATAAACCCACAGGTAATATAGTATTGCATTATCTATCTATATTATCTTCACACATCCTTAGGAGAAAAGGCTAATTATCACAACACAAATGACTGATAGAAGACCAACCTTCAAATCAGAGATGTCTTTTGAAGACCATATAAAAACAGGAACTGGTATATAAATGCAACTCTGAATAATTATTTTTTTTTCCCCACAAGTAAAACAAAGTAGTTTTGGTAGCTAGTCACTTTGTTTAATTCAATTTCTTCTGAAGATTAAAGGGTTCATATTAGATAAAAGCAATCAAAAAGTGATGAGCATTCTGTATCCCACTGGGGGGTGGGGAGGTGGAGTGGGGAAAGCCAGTATCAAACTTCTTAGGATAGAATCAGAACATGGTCCAGAACAGACACAGACAAATAGCATGTCCTTCTGTTTGATAAACTCTTTTAGAAAGAAAGGTTAGAAAGTTTATACCCACTTGTTATGTGCACTTCTCTTCTCAAAAGTGGCATGACTGTAAACCTGAAAAAGACCTCTTTTTTAATACTGAAGCCTCCTCTAAACCATTCTGTTCACTATCTCCTCTTTGGCTCAACCATTTCAAATTCAGCAAACCATGATGTGTAGTACTAGCCCTGTGGAAGATACTGTACTTGAAGGAGTTAGAGATCTTGCACAAGCCACATCTGTTCTATCAGGCCTCGACTTAGGCTTGGGAAGCCTGTGTGTTAACATGGGCAGCTGCTGCAAGGGAATCTGGTGGAGCACCCAGCCTGTGCTACATGCTGGTGGGCACCATCAAAGAGACAATCCTCCTGCTTGTCAGGGGAAGATAAATTGTGCACACTCCGTGCATACATCCTTTGCAACAGAAGAGTTACCCAAAACAAGACAGTTTTACTTCTATTCCAGTCCAGAGTCCTAAAAGAAAAAATTTATAGGAAACCAACCTCTACTTACAGGAAAAATATAAACAAGTGAAAGGAAAAAATAAACCACAAAAGAAGTGAGGACAGTGGATAAGCTGATTACATCCTCTGCGCCCCCATTCTGTGGGGAAAGGGAGAGTATACCAGAACCAACTACCCCATACAAAATCCATATTGACTAACCAGAGTTGGATCTTTGCCTACGAAGGGGCAATGGGTGGTTGCGGTTCCATGGATGTAACAAACCTTATATTCCACTGATAGTACACTGGTTATAACTTGGTCATAACCATGAGCAGGTGATGACTCCAGAAGCTACAAGGCTTAGGGTACTGCAATTCACAGGGACACAATCCTCCATCTGAAAAATAAACTGATTAAAATTAATCCCTGAGAGGGAGTAGGTAAAAGAACCTACTTGTTAAAACACTTTGATATTACAATTGTATTGCTACCTGCCTTGTATAGCCAAAGTACAGGTAGCTAAAGTACATGAATGCATTACTAGGCCAAACTTGTTGGCAGGCAGAACTTTAATGACAACATGGGGCAAAGATTCTATTGGATTCTATAGTATCACTGTGAGAAAAGTGGTTACAATTCCTGCTAATTTGGAGCCTCCCTGAAAATGTGTTACATCTAAACAGGATACAGAGATAACCCTACAGCTATTAGGGGATCCAGTTATTCAGAGACCCCATTCTCCCCTTCAGCACCCCCACTGGGTCAGTGAAAATGCCTGACAGGTTCCAGAGAATGACAGCTGGTTAATGATTGCTCAACAAGGCTGCCTCACACTCAAGAGCTGCAGTGCCCA
This sequence comes from Hypotaenidia okinawae, assembly GCA_027925045.1. Lineage (NCBI taxonomy): Eukaryota > Metazoa > Chordata > Aves > Gruiformes > Rallidae > Hypotaenidia > Hypotaenidia okinawae. Next base: position 35,092,441 of record BSDF01000005.1, on the reverse strand, counting down.
ACCTTATCACTCTCCTCCAGCAAGCTGTAGCTGAAGAAGTGGCATGCTGTGTGGGATCCAGCAAAGGCATTCTTTGGCATTCCAGCTGCTAATGAACCATTGGAGTAATCTGCACACTTGTGCTCAGGGCAGCAGTATACCTCCACAGTACCACCCCAGAGGTATTTACATAGTCCCAGGATTTGTCATGGGCTGATAGCCCAGTGTTTGGAAGGTTTCAATGTTCTCCCCAGATTGTAGATCACTCAGCTGTGTGGATGTTATCTGCATTGCTGGTGGGACCAGTGATCCCATTGAAAAACATGTAGAAGAAGCATTGAGTAACATTATTGAGACAATGCAATATCATAGTTGGAAAATTAACCCCAAGAAAATTGAGAGAGCTGCCACAGAAGTAAAATTTGGAAGGGTAATTTGGCAGGGACTTTGTAGAATGATGCCCAAATCAGCTAAACAAACCATACTTTATATGGCAGAAATGCAGAACAAAGTAGAAACATGGACGATTATTGGTCTTTGGGGGTTTGGAAGCAATTTATACAATATTTGGCACAGATAATAAAATCATTATATAATGTAGTAAGGAAAAAAAAAAAATCAGTTCTTTCCAGAAGAGGCAAGAGCCCCCTTTGAAAAAGCAAAGCAAGCAGTTTCCCTTGCAGTAATTTTAGGCCAAAAACTAGCCAACAAGATTTCTGAGCTCAAAGTCCTAGTATCCAGTGAGGACGTGATTTGTATGTGCCACAAGGAGCAGGCAGCACACACTGTTGGGCCTTTGGCCTCAGATGGCCCCCCAACAGCACTAAACTACAACAGCTTTGGACTTACACAGGCCTAGCTGAAACAGACTCACCCAAGAGGCCTAAGTTACTCACAGCAGGGCTCCCAATTTTTACAGTGGGTACTGTGAAATGACTCCAGTCAGTAAACTGGGAAGCCACAACAGATTAATATTGTGAAATGGAAATGAAGCATTTCTATGCTTAAATCTCCCTGCTCAAACGAAGTGTCTTACAGGAGAAAAGAGCAAAACCTGGCCCAGGTAATGACAGTGTGGCTTCACCACCTGGTCTGCCTTCATCTTGGGCACAGCAGGCCCCTGCACATGAGCAATTAACCCAAGAGCAGCAGCAGAATGTATGGTTCACCGAGAGGTCAGCAAGACATGCGAAAGAAAAACTGCAATGGAAAGCAGCAGCCTTTGAAACAGCTAGGAAAACCTTCCTAACCTATCAACGTAAGAGGAGAACTGCCAATATGTGAAATTGATGGCTGCAGTTATGCTGCTGGAAGAACCATCAGCTTCAGAAATCTTTATACTGATTCTTGGGTGGTATGAAAAAGGTCTCACACTGTGGGCTAGCAGGTGACAAACAGATGACACATGGTAAACCTCTTCGGTGGCATGATTTGATAAACATGAGAGGGCAAGCAGAAAACCACTGCTTTTTAGTTAAGATATGTAGATGCTTACACTTCACATCATGGTGTGCCAGATTAGGAACACAATGCAGTTGCTGGTCAGTTACCCAAGGCATTTATTTCTGCAATATCCCCCAACAGTGAGGAAGTGTTAGCTAGGTCAAGTCATAAGAAGTCAGGTCATTCAGAGATATTTGCTACCTACAGATAGGGACAAAATAAAAGCATTCCTTGCTCCAGAGAAGTCATTCAAAATGCCTTTCAAGAATACCAGATCTGCAAATTAATGTAAGCAAAAAAACTACCACAAGTGTCTTATGGAAACAGAGTCCCAGGCCACACCTGACAGCCATTACTTCCAAAAGGCCAGGATTTGCAATAAATACTGGTGATATCAGATACATAGAGAATCACCTGACTGTATTGCCTGCTTCCTGTACTGATCATAAAGCTAATATGAAAGGCCTTCACTGTTTAAGCCAAAGGTTCAGTATTCCCACTTATATAAAACGGTTGTCATTTCTGGGACAAAAGATGGGATGGTGAAAACCAGGTAGCATGGGTACCCCATCGACTTTGTGGAGCCAGTTTACTAGAGCATCCTAATGCCTTACCAAAAAATCAGTAGTGAATTCTTTTATCCACATACCCACCCTTCAGTGGAACTGACCAGCAGTGTTGCCACAAGCATTAATAAATCCGAACAGCAGGGTGGGAGCCCAAGGCTACACCACTTACATACTACTGCTAGCCTGTCACCACCCGACAACGCCCACCAGGCTCCTGCCTGAAAACAAAGAACGCTGTCTATCCCGGCTCTGAGCGGGCAACCTCGTCTATACTGCTCCCTGCCAAGATACCGGCCCGGGTGCCGGAGAGGCTACGTCTTCCATGCCAGCAACCCAGCCGCTCCGCACACAGGACTCGATGAGGAGCCCTTCCCAGCCGCGGTGCCGAACGCAGGCGCGCGCGCTCCCGGGCAAGGCTCCGCGCTGCACGAGTCCGCAGCGACACCTGTCGTAACCCGCGGATGACGGCGACACTCCCCGCGCCACCGGCCCACCGTACCTGCGGGGACAACGGGCACGCCGGTGGGAGCCGAGAGGACAATGCTCAGGAGATGCCAGTGCTGGTCAGCATCCGAAGACGCCAGGAAAGGGACCCCTGGCGGGGGGCAGGGCAACGGGCAGGCGGACAGACGGATGCCCCGTGCCCGGACAGCCCTGGCAGAGATTGCTTTGTAACGACTGCTCTATACTACTCACCCCTTGCAGAGAGGGGTACGGATCATAGCATCATAGAATTGTAGGGGTTGGAAGGGACCTCGAGAGATCATCGGGTCCAATCGGATTACTCGGCTCTTCCCTTCAGGCAAACCCCCATGTTAAAGCATCTTTGGCATGACAGACCTACTGAGGTCCATTCCACAGCAGAAACAGACAGTAATAACTCACTGCCACTGCCATCACAGCTTGTGACTCACGGGAGGAATGAAAAATAATTGTGCTTCCTGAGTACATTATATGGGCGATTTCTTATGGGAATTAGGAGGTATTTTCACATAAATCACTTTGTCAACCAACAATTTAAGCCCACTTTATATTTTGAGTTCACATCCTAAATAAAGACGTTTTCGGCCTGCAAAGCTATTGTCAGCAAAAAAACAACACCCCCTCAAGCCATTGCTGGAGTTGGACCCTTACCGTGTAGCAACAGGTGGACTAGGAACCCTCAGGTAAGCCTTCTATTTCTCTCTGAATCTCCAGAATAGCCATTTAACACACTAGTTTGGAGAACTGTTATTTTAACTAAACAGACTTAGTCACCCAAGTATGTGCATAGAAATGGGTGAAATATGGCATGGCCTAGAAAAAACAAGACAGTGAGGAGGACTGGCTGAACTGCCAGGCTCAAAGGACAGTAGCAACCAGTGGCACAAAGTCCACCTGGAAGCCAGTCACTAGTGGTGTACACTCCAGGAGTCAATATTGGCTCCAGACCTGTTCAACATCTTCAATAACGATCTGGATGGTGAGGCAGAGTCCACCCTCAGCAAGTCTGTACGTGACACCAAACTGGGAGGAGTGGCCAATACAACAGAGGGTCATGCAGCCAGAGGGACCTCAAGGGTGGAACAAAGGTCTACCTCATGAAGTTCAATCAGGATATTTGCATCTGCATCTGGGAAAGGACGCTGGTACAAGCTGGGGACTGACCGGATGGAAAGCAGATTTTACAATGAAGGCCCTGGTGAGCAAGGTGAACAGGAACCAGCAATGCGCACTCAGGCCAAGATAACCAGGGACATCCCAGTCTCCTTCAGGAATAACATCACCAACAGGCAGAGAGCAGTGATCCTTCAGCTTCCAGACAAAGACGCCTGGTGAGGCCACATCTGGAGTACTGTGTCCAGTTCTGGGCAACCCAGTATAAGGAAGACATGGCCGTACTGAAGCAAGTCAGGAAAAGGGCTACAAAGATGACCAAGGGACTAGAGCATCTGCCAGATGCAGAACTGTTTATATCCTGAAGAGGAGGAAGCCTGCTGGGGAGGGCACAGAACCTTATCAAGACATGCAGGTTGTCTGGTGTGATGTGAAAGCAGAGAGTGCAAGATTCTTCTCAGCAGTGCCCACTGACAAGAGAAGAGGCAGTGGGCATAAACTGAATCACAAGAAATTATGGCTGAACAAAAGAAGACATTTGACCATTATGAGGGTGGTCAAACATGGGCAAAAAGCTTTGTGCAGCAGCTGTGGAGACATAGCAGTACTCAAAACCTGACTGAAAACAGCCCTGGGCAACCTGATCTAGCTGACCCTGCTTAAGTAGGGGGTTGACGTTGTACTGCATGATCTTCAAAGGCCCCTTCTCACCTCAAACATCCTCAAAGGGATACAGCTGGGTGAAACAGTAAAAAAAAACCCAAACAAAAAACCCAAACACGCACAAATGAAAACAATCAGTAAGAAAATTCTTGCAGTCAGAAAAGAAACAAAACCAGAAATCACTGTTGAATGAACATTTTCATGATTGTCACATGTAATAAAAGCTATGGTTTATAGCAACAGCTTTTATTGGGATAGCTAGGCTCTCTAAAGTTCTTAGGAAAGGACAAAATTAACATACTTTAAAATTAGTATATTAATACTGTTCCAATACAAGTATCAGTAAGCATCCAGAAAGCAAAAGCCATTTAAAGACAGGGTAAAAACGTTGCATTAAAATCCACCAGAAATCCTTAATCTCTTCCGTAATGAGATTGGGATTTTTAGTACCATGCAATCCAGCTCCTTAACTTGAGTTCAGGGTAGAACATGCTTGCAAAAGGAATTAAATCCAACTGAATTTAACCAGTCTGAACACAATTAATCCCTGAAAAAAAACCCCAAAGAATATAACATAGAATTCTGTAACAAAGCACCGCTGATTTAAAATGGAACATTAGCTTTCATAATTGCTTTCCTTCTCTTTAAATGGACTGCTGGAAGCATGTAACAGCTGACTTGATCAGCTTTCAAGTTCCTTTCCTCCATTCTTGAAAACACCAAGCTTTAGGGTCCATGAACAACATTCAAGGAGAAAAAAGAACTCTATAAAAGGAAGCTGATGTGTAAAGCAAAATAATCACTGGCATTCCCGAATCAAAAACAGTCCCAAAGCAATAAGCACAGCTGTGGTGGATAAGAGACTAGACTACAACCAACTTAGTACCCGAACAGATGTGAAGGTGTAGTTTCACATAGCTGACTCAACTGGGAAGGGGCATGGGGCAGAATCATAGATGACAGGTATCTACTTCCAAACAAAAAGGCTACGGCTTCCCAGAAAGCCATGGATGAAGAAAGTAAGTATAATTATGTATCACTGATGCTGGATTATGAATGTGTGTTAATGAACCTCACAGAACAAAGCATCCTATTATACCGAATAATTACTGATGTAATCTTTTAATATCTGTTAACAGCGACACGAGAAATAACACATTTGCTGCAACACAGGTTAGATACATGACCCATTCCAGTCTGTCTTTCCTGTTTCCTTCTCCCTTCTACCTCACTTCACATTAGACTAATCTTCAATTTTCCTGTCCTTCAATTCAGTCTTTTTGGTCAATATTTTATATAATACTTTCTCCTGTTCCAGTTTCCCACCCAATCCACATTTTTGTCAGTCCATCCCCAGACTTCAAAAGATTTTTCCTTATTCTGGTTGTATATCCCCACTGGATCACAATCCCAACCATGTCTGCAGATGCCACATTTCTCTACACATTGGCTTGCTTCAGTGGACTTACCTTCATGTCAACTCATCCTCTTCTCATCATTTCACTTACTTCTAAAGTCTCCTCTGATCTCATCTTCTCAGTCCTCTATTCTCTGCACACCAAAGCAACACCTCACCGCTGACATCGAAGACCTCGTCACCAATACTTAATTTGCCAGTAAGCTACAGAACTAAGAAACTTAATGTGGGAAGTATCAGTCAACATTTTTAAATTTACAAGGCTGACCATCATCCTGCAGTTTAGAAATGTACCTTGGTGCTATTTCTACTTAACATCTATCTACCTACCTGTACATTAATTCATTTTAGTTTCACTGAGGGTGCTTTTAATACAGCAAAATCAAAGACAAGGGGAAAATTGATCAGATTCTGAAGGGACAGGATGCCATCCAGAGGGACCTGGTCAGGCTGGAGAAGTGGGCCCAAGTGAACCTCATGAGGTTCAACAAAGCCAAGTGCAGGGTACTGCACCTGGGTCTGGACAATCCCCATTATCCATACAGGTGAGGAGATGATGTGCTGGAAAGCAGTCCTGAGGAAAAGGACTTGGGAATACTCATGGATGAGAAGCTGGATGTGAGCCACCAAAGTGCATCTGCAGGCCATAAGGCCAACCGCAGACTGCGCTGCAACAACAGCAGTGTGGCCAGCAGATCAAGAGAGGAGATTCTGCCCCTCTACTCTGCTCTTCTGAGACCTCACCTGGAGTATTGTGTCCAGCCTTGGAGCCCTCAACACAAGAAGGACATGGACCTGTTGGAGTGCATCCAGAGGAGGGGCACAAAAATGCTGCAAGGGCTGGAGCACCTCTCCTATGAAGAGAGGCTGAGAGAGTTGCGCTTGTTCAGCCTGGAGAAGAGAAGGCTCCGGGGAGACTTTATAGCAGCCTGCCAGTACCTGAAAGGTGCCTATGAGAAAGCTGGGCAAGAACTGTTCATGAGGGCGTGGAGCAGTAGGACAATGCCGAACAATTTTAACCTATAAAAAGGGAGATTTCCATTGGATATTAGGAAACATCAATATGAGGGTGTTAGATCACTGGAACAGGTTGCCCAGAGATGTAGTGGAGGCCCCATCCCTGGAGATATACAAGGTCAGGCTTGATGGGGCTCTGAGCAACCTATCTAGTGAAGATGTCCCTGCTTTCTGCAGGGGAGTTGGACTAGATGACCTCCAAAGGTTCCTTCCAACTTTACACATTCTATAATTCTATGCTAAAGAATAAACAGACAGAGGGAAGTGAAAAATGGAGTGGCAGAAGAAATGAAGTATGAATTTACTTACATTATCTTGACAGATTATACTACCATTCCTTGGCAAAATAGAGTATTCTTCTCCAAAAGATAAGAAAATGTAGTAGAGCTTATCAGGGGAGTGGGCTGTGGAATTCAGTGTATTTTCAACCATGCTACAACATGGAAAATTCGTAAAACTAAAGAAACTGGATTAGAAGAAGTTAAAAAAAAAAGTATCAGTATGAGAATGGTTGAACAAAGAGAAGTGCAGCTAGCATTGACAGCAGAATGAAGTGGTAAGAGTTTCATTAACTAAGACTGTTTCAAAAATACAGTATGCAAATACTAAGTACCCTTAGTAGTTAGTATGCAAATACTAAGGGTACTTGCATGCCCTTAGTATAAAAGAAACTGGCACAAAATACAGGAGAAAAGCTTACAGAATCTGCTCAAGCAGGGCTGAAGAGATTCACAGGAAGATCTGCTATTAAAAAAAAGGATAATTTTGAGAATCAAAACAAGAAAAGTGTCTTTTTTTAAAATTTCTGCTTTTATGTCAAACTCTTTGGGAGTTTCTGCTCTTAGCTACCAGTTTATCATCTGGAAGGAACATAGGTATCAATTGATTGCATGATCACAGCTACAACAATGTACACCAAATACCAAATGACAACAATAAAAAAGCAATTTTAAGGGGTATTTATTAATTCTAACTTTTTTCCACTCCAGATTTGCTTATGCTAGTCACTATCTTCATACACAACATAAATTACAGTTCCTGTCACCATATACAGGAAAGATGTATTCGAACTGTAGGCAGTGAGAGAAAGGGCGACTGGAATCACAGAGTATCTTTAGTTGGAAAGGACCCATAAGAATAATCCAGTTCCCGCCTTATCACAGGACTACTTAAAGTAAACCATATGACCAAGAGCACTGTCCAGGTACTCCTTGAACTCTGACAGGCTTGGTGCCATGACCACTTCCCTGAGGAGCCTGCTGCAGTGACCAACTACCCTCTCAGGGAGGAGCCTTTTCCTAATGCCCACCCTGAACTTCCCCTGAGGCAGCTCCATCCCATTTCCCTTTGTAGGGTTGCTGATCACCAGAGGGAGGAGACCAGCACCTCCCCTCCACTGAGTCCCCTGAGGAAGGTATAGTGTGATGAGGTCACCCCTCAGACTTCTCCAAGCCGAACTCAACAAGCTCTTAATTTTCCCAGTAATGTAATGAAACAAAGACAGCCTGGATTGTTCAGCCTAGCAACATAATGTCTAAAAGTAAACATGATTGCTCTCTATAAATAAACCAGAATATATACACCAATCACAGGAAAAGAACCAAGAATTAAGCTACTGAATGATACTGAACAACAACAAATGAATGATATGAAGGCCATGAATAATTTAGGACAGAAATTAGATGGACAGTTTTGAAACAAGCCAGAAGAAAAATTATGATCCACAGCATATGCAAGATGTTTTATCATACGGATAGAAAGACATTATTTACAGGCCTGCAACACAAAGCAAATGTACAGCTAATAAAAACTCATTTGCATACTTGGGTGGAAGGGATAAAAGCAAAACAAATATTCTATAATCTTATTCTTTTCATAGTGGTCCTCTAGGATTAATCTTGACCTGTGGACCCCCACCTCACCCCCAAAGAAAAAGAGGAGAAAAGCAAACAAAAAAAAATAGGGGGAAGAACACCAAACAGAAAAAGTTTCACAAATCTTAAATTTAGTGTAAACAGCATAATCCCTTTGGTTCCTTCCTGTGGTGGGCTGACCCTGTCTGGAGGCCAGGGTCACCAAAACTGCTCTATCACTCCCCTCCTCAGCTGGACAGGGGAGAGAAAATGTAACAAAAGGCTTATGGTTGAGGTAAGGACATGGAGACATCATTCAGCAATTAACATCCATCATGGGCAGAAAGACTCAATTTAGAAAGAAAATAATATAATTCGTTACCCAATCAAAACAGAGCAGAGCAAAAAGAAATAAAACCAAATCTTAAACACCTCCCCCTCCTCAACTTCTCCGCTGTGAGACCTTCCCTCAGCTGCAGTTCTTCATGAACTGCCCCAGTGTGGGTCTCTCCCATGAGGTGCAGACCTTCAGAAACTGAGTGATCCAGCCTGGTCCCCCACTGGGTCAAGAGTCCCCTCAGAAAACCTGTTCCAGCATGGCTGGTCTCTCCACTGGGCCTGCCAGGACCTCACTCCAGCACAGGCTTCAAGAGGTCACAGCCTCCTTCAGGTGGATCCACCTGCTCCACTGTGGGATCCTCCATGGCCTGTATGTGGAATCTCTACTTCACTGACAACCTCCATGGGCTGCAGGGGGACAGCCTGCTTCACCATGGTCTTCTCCACAGGCTCCAGGGGAATCTCTGCTCCAGCACCTTGAGTGCCTCCTCCCCCTCTTTCTTCACTGACCTGGGTGTCTGCAGGGCTTCTCCTCACATATGTCACTCATCTCTCTGGCTGCAAAAATTGCTCCTCCCAGTATTTTTTTTCCTTCTTCTTAAGTGTGTTATCCCAGATGCATGACCACTGCCACTGACAGATTCCAACCTTGACAAGCAGTGGGTACATCTTGGAGCTGACTGGTATTTGCTGTCAGACACAGAGGAAACTTCTAGAAGCTTCTTGCAGAAGCCACCCCTGTAGTTACCCCCCTGCCACTACAAAAATCCTGCCGTGCAAACACAATACAGTTCCCAAGTATGGAAGACTAATAATCCCTTTTTGTTTCCAAGTATGAAGGACCTGAGGCATTCACTAATACGCAAGACCGAAAACAAAAAGGCCACTTGCAACATCCAACGGGTGTGTCAGAAGCAAATTATTTTTTAAGTTATTTAAGCCTTCATTAACCCTATAGACTAGGGAACATGACAGAAAGATACATGATTTTAAAACAGACTATAAACTCTTTAGATACCTTTCTTTTGTAGAGAATTATATAGCATATATTATATTAGTACACCAGGACCATGAATTCACACACTGAAAAAGCAGAGTAGGAGTAAGAAGAATGGAATCCCTGCTGCAAATAAAGAGATCGAGTGGAGCTGTAAAATCCAAGAACGAATACAGGTAACAGAAAGGAACTGGCAGGCAACAGTAAAGTGTGAGATGGTACCATGTACATGGCACCACAAATATGCAGTATGACTCAAACCACAGAATTCTTTGTCAAAAGGGAACTATCTGAATGGAGGCCTGTGACTAGCGGTGTTCCCCAGGGCTCGGTGTTGAGTCCAGTCCTGTTTAATAACTTTATTGATGACCTTGGTGAGGGAATAGCATCCACCCTCAGCAAGTACCCAATGATACAAAGCTGGGAGGAATGGCTGACACACAGGAACACTGCGCTGCCATCCAGACACCTGGACAGGCTGGAAAGCTGGGCAGGGAGAAACCTAACGAGGTTCAACAAAAGCAAGTGTAGAGTCTTGCACCTGGGAAGGAATAACCCTTCCTATCCGTACAGGCTGATAGAAGAGCTCTGTGGAGAAGGACCTTGGGGTCCTGGTTGATGACAGGTTGGCCATGAGCCAGCAGTGTGCCCTGGTGGCTAAGAGAGCCAATGGGATCCTGGGGTGCATCCAGAGGAGTGTGGCCAGCAGGTCAAAGGAGGTGATCCTCCCCCTCTACTCTGCCCTAGTCAGGCCCCACCTGGAGTATTGTGTCCGGTTCTGGGCTCCCTGGTATAAAAAGGACAGGGATCTCCTTGAGAGAGTCCAAAGAAGGGCTACAAAGATGATTAAGGGCCTGGAACACCTCCCCTGTGAGGAAAGGCTGAGTGAGCTGAGGCCATTCACTCTTGAGAAGACTCAGGGGGGACCTAATTAATGTTTATAAATATCTTAAGCAGGGGATGCAGGGGGAATTGGCCAGCCCTTTTTCAGTGGTCTGTGGAGACAGGACAAGGGGCAATGGCTACAAATTAGAGCACAGGAAGTTCCGCACCAATATGTGGAAGAACTTTTACACAGTGAGGGTGACAGAGCACTGGAATAGGCTGCCCAGGGAAGTGGTGGAGTCTCCTTCTCTGCAGATATTCAAGACCCATCTGGACACCTATCTGTGCAGTATGAGCTAGGGAGCCTGCTTTGGCAGGGAGGTTGGACCCGATGATCTCTGGAGGTCCCTTCCAACCCCTATGATTCTATGATAAACACAACAAAGACCATGCAATAGCATTACCAGTCAAGAATAACCCAGAAGACACGACTAGGATTTTATAGCTGACATTCCTTGCCACCCTTGACACTGCAAGTAATTCTGGCCAGACTGACAGGATACCCATCTGTCCTACTCTTCATAAATGCAGGAGTGCAAAACCATGAGTATGAAAGGATGAAAGAAATCTGAGATACCAAATGTGAGTCACTGAGATTGGTTTTGTTCAAAAAGAAAGGTATGTCTCCCTCTAGTCAGTGATCCATTTTGAACTGCTGCACTTTAAACTCTTTCACTTCATCTGGTTACATATCCTGTTTGGCTGTTGCAGAGCCACGGTATCTTAAAAAGACCATTTGCCAAGTGACTTCTGTTGCATAAAATCTAGGAAGTTCCTCACTGCTGCAGAAACAGCCTAGGTTATTTATTATTTACTGTCTTTCGATTTCAGCAAAACACAGGTCTTTCTCTGCATAAAACAGTGGGTTCTTCCAATTGAATATTTTTATTAATATCAACAGTAATGGGAGAAAAGCCCTTACTGTAAAAAGTAAGGTAAGTCCTCACAGTGCATGGAGTGCTGTTACAACGGGGCTCTTCCAACTAATGACTGCCAAGAGTCTTCCTTAGACAGAGGTCAGGCAGCTTGTTTCTATTAAGTAAACCAGAAAAGCTTGCTTTCTTTTGGCATCTTGACACACACAATCTGAATGTATCCTCCGAGAGGCTACTTGCACGTTTCATTCACATTCTTGCAAAGAGATGAAACAGAGCATCTCTATGCAACTTGTGTTTCTCAAAAACAACTAGAAAAATCTAAATGACTACCTAAAGAACAGTAACTTTCAAAAGCCACCACTAACCAGGAGTTTTGATTCCCTTTTATACATACACTACTTTTCTTTGTCAATATTTGTTCTGTGCTGCCATGGTCACAAGTTATCTCAAGTCTTACTTGATTTCACATAGTGTTTCCAGAGGTTGGTCATAATATAACATACAAAGCTCTCCACCCTTTCACTCCCATATATGTCTAATAACAAAGTTACAAAATCCATTGAAATATTTGTTTTAATGAAAATGATAAAATAACCCATAAAAGTTGAGAGATACTGAATAAAAGTATTTGTCAAGTAAAATTTTTAGGTTTAAGTCCTTCTTGAATCATTATTTCTTCAACATTTCTGGGCAGTTTATAAATAACACCCTCTCCTTCTTACCTTTGCCAGCTGGAAGATATCACATCTGAGTACAGTTAAGATTGACAGGCTCTACAGTTAAAAAAAAAAAAAAAAAAAAGAGAGAGCCCTCCACTTATCACAGAGAAAGAAGGGGTTATTAATTAAGCAGTATGCTGTAAATCCTTGCGATGTTACAGTTTTTCACTGCTTACAAATAAAAAAGGGGGATGAGGGAAGCAATATCAAGCAGAGAAGCAGCACGGAAAGCTACCATTTAATTTGTAGGATAGTACATAGAACATGTCTCAATGGTTCCATCATCTCCTTCCAAACTATTTTTTTTTTTTTAGTCAGAAAATACTTATGTGTGCCTTAGGAAAACATCCTAGATTTATTTGATTGATCTAAGTGCTGCTGCATGAAAAAAACAGAACTTCAACTATGCTTACTAGTTAGAAACTTTAAACATCTTCTTTCTGTCACTTTAACATTAGACTGAACTACGATGCCTCAAGTAGAGATTTTTGTTAAAAAAAAAGATTTCACAGTACTTTGACTATACAAACTGTTAATCTTGATCTGTCTGGTAAGCCATTCTAGCAACAATTTACTCAGAACAGGCAGCACCAGATACCGTTTTCAAGACACAAGATTGATGTGATATAACCTACCATATGGAATGTGGCAGACATGGTCTAACCTACTCCATGAAGTGTTTAATCCTGCCACAAGTTGTGTTCAGATATGAAACAGAAATAATTTTTCTAGCTTGTTTGACTTGGTTTGTGTTAACTTTTCAGATCTCTTTACTAAGAGCTGTAAATCTGGACAGTACTACTACATGTGTAAGTACCCCAAGAGATTTATTGATCTCAGAAATCTGACCAGTGATGGTCAGATCCAATTAGGCATTAGAATGGCTATCTGGCAAGTTATAAAACAACTTTCAAATCTAGTATTCATTGTACATGCCACCGTTCTTGAGTATGCAACAGGGATACTTCTGTCAACCTGTAAAACAAGGACTGCAGAATAAATCCCAAACTCTTGGCTCTCTTTAAGCCATGACTACAAGTAAAATGGAAGCAATATGCCAAGAGTACATTTGTCATTAATATGTGTGTGTATTTTATGCCACAGTTCATTAGGATTCATACGTATGGAATCAAGAAGAAAACTCCTCAGTCTGAACATTTTGTGGTATCAGCCACATGCAGGGAAATAACTTCCAGAAGAGCAGATTCGGTTGCATCCTGATTTATTTGATATTCAGCAGCCTGGAGTTACCTCACTTGATAAAGAAACACATAAAGCAATGAAATGGTGGGTTTATATTTTGGAATGGACCTCTGAGGTTATTTTGAGCGTGTTTGCATGCATGCTTGTGCAGACCTCAACCTCCCTTTGTCAAAGGGTGGGCTGTGTGGTCTGCATCTGCTTTTTGGTACTTGTTAGCTCTCATCACCTATATCTCACATTTTTACCTGCATCAGTGATGGGCACACCACATCAGAGAAGCTACCTGAGTATGTGAGGATTGAATTCAACCTGTTTTCCTTTTTTTTTTTTCTGCAAGCACTAGCTGGGAAATATGCAATCTTCCAATAAAGGTATTTTTAAAGACTATGTCCTCTACATACATCTACAATACAAGAGAGACTCCTGATTTCAGATCTACAATACAAAACAGAAATATGAGACTAATACATAAATAATCTAAAAAAATTTAAGTTTGGCTAAGATTTTTAAATTGAACTTTAATTTTCTGAAAGCTAGATTTATTACTGATGCTTTTAACGCTGGACTGCCACCAAAGACACAGGAGAACCCCAAAGGAAAAAGCAATAAGGGAAACACAAGGCCTTGTTCATATCAATTGACATACTATATATTAAAATACTCGCCATCTTATAAGACTTCCATTTCTATTCCAAACAGTCTTTAATAAGTGGCTTTAGAATTGTAATTAATGTTAAGTGAGGTTTTTTTCCAATTGGAAAATTTAAGAGAGCTTATCTCCAGTAGGCAACAGCAGTCTACAGTAAAACATACAACTTGTCAACACCACACCTCCGTGTTGGTGGTCCTCAAGATAGACCGAGAGCTGACAGTGGCTTGGCAGTTCCAGAAGGGTTTCAGAAGTGGCAGTGGCTTTGCAGGTGCCGAAGGGCTCGGGACCGTACATTCATAAACCCATTATCACAGCGCAGCCACAGGCTAGGCAAGGAAATAGTTACCTGGTACCTTCAGAACCTGTGCAAATCAAAACTGTGAGGGGCTGACACATAAAACATACATCTTTCAAAACGAATGCACAGGATCTAACACGAGAGTTTTGAGAAGAATTAACAGAAGGAGCAGTGGAGGCTTTGGGAGGGGAGGAAAAAAAAGGAAGGGAAAAAAAGCGCCACTCCCAGGGACTACTGGGAACCGTACCACCAGAGCTCAAAACAGCTAGAAGTCGAGACTAACAAAACGTCAACACTTGACCGCTTTCCATTGCTGGACATCTAGAGATGGAGAAATGACAGCCCCGACTGAACAGCGGCAAAGTCCGAAGGGGCTCCGGATCTACCTCGTTCAGCCATCTTCCTCACCGCGGCAGCTGGCGCCCGGGATTCCGCCCAGGAGCGCGGTCCCCGAGCTGCCGTTGTCCCTCTAAGCCGGACCCCTTGACAAGCGGCAGGAACTGGCCCCCGGGACGGGCGCGCCGCGCCGCTCCCCTCCGCCCGGCACGGAGCCGGCCGCTTTTTCCCCCGGCCGCGCCGGCGATGCAAGGGATGCCGGTGCCGAAAGCCGCGGGAAACTTTGACGGGAGGGGAGCGCGGCGTGCCCCGGCCGCCCCCTCGGGGAAGTTAGTCCCTCCCAGCTCCCTTACAGGGAACACAAAACCCCGGCGGGCGGAGGGCTGGGGCGATGGGGGTCTCTGAGAGAGACCTCAACGTGCCCAACCCGTGAGGCGGCGGCAGAGCTCTGCCGCCTCCCGGGGCAGGCAGCACAGGGCTCCCCGCCGGCCGCCCCCGCCGCAGCCCCACAGCGCCGCAGTCCGGGAAAGAGCCGGACTCGGCAGCCGGACAGCCGCAGCCCCAGGCAGCTCCAGCGGCCCCTAGGCAGTTTCCCCCCGCACCACAGCCGGCAGCCCTCCCTCAGGCTCCCGCGGGAAGGCGCCGCACCCCGGGCAGAGCGGCCCGCCCGGCCCGCGGAGAGGGACTCCGCGGCACGTGTCCCTGGCAAGGAGCAGCGCAGCCGGAGGAGGCGAGCGTCCGGCCGCCGACCGGAGCACGGAGCCCTTCCACCGGGAGGTGCGACCGGGATCAGCCCCCGCCGCGGGGCTGGGGCAAATCACCACAACTCTAACTCCCTCCTCCCCCTTCTCCTCCCTCCGCGCCTGGCCTATACGCGAAGAGCGTGAAACTCACGGGAGAAAGCCAAAGCCACGCCACCGACTCCCGGGTGAGCTGCCTCCGCGCTGCTAGCGGCGGCGGCGACACCGAGGGCTGCCGCCCGCCGTCACCGCGATCCCCCTTCCTGCCGCCGCGCAGGCCCCGCCCGCCGCGGCACCGCCCTCCCCGGACGCCCCGCCCCCCCAACCGCAGCCCCGCCCAGCCCCGCCCGGCACGGGGGACGAGGCGCCTCTCACGTCTGCCTGCGCATTTCTCCGGGGGCGGGTGTGGGGCGCTCACACGTTACCGCGGCGGCTCGGTTCGGTTCGGTTCGGCTCGGCATGGAACGGAACGAGGCGGCTGCCCTCCCGCTCCAGTTGCGCCCGCCCCCACCGAGCGGCTGGGGGACGCAGGGAAGGATCTCAGGGTCAGCCTGGCGGGGTCCGAGCGGTGTGAGCCCACGGGGGCGGGAACAAACCGCGCCGTCCCTTCGCGGTGCGGGTGGGGCCGTCGGTCTGCCTGTCCCCAGAGCGGCGCCGACCCCTCCTGGCCAGCCGCCCTGGCTCAAGACGCCCGGGTGAGAGTTGCGGCTTCTCCCTGAAACAAGCGCTTTCCCCGCCGGTTGGTCGGTGGGGGTGAGCGGAGGATTCCCTCGGGGCCGAAGCACTCCGGTGTGTTCAGGAGGCCGTGGCTGCGGCCGCGGTTGCGACCGCTGTAGCGGGTCTTTGCGGGCGGCAGCCAGAGGCTCCACGTGCTGTCAATCCCGGGGGAGAGGGGCCCCTCCGTGCAGAGGGAAGCGGCTGTGGTCGCGGGGTCGCAAGCTCTGGCAAGCGAGATGAGGGGACCGCTCAGACAAACCACCGCTCCCAGGCAGAAGGGGGTTCGGGGCCGCTCCGCAAGGCTACTGTATGCGGGACTCTGTACATCCTTTGCCTCGGGGATCAGTAATACAGCCCCGTGGGCTTTTGGCAGCTCAGATGAGGACAAACACGGGCTTTTACGAGGATGAGGTGGTTTTCCCTCGTCTTGGAGTCGAAGGAGTTCCGGTGGTGGAGCTGAGTTTCTGAGTTAAGAGTATGGGGAGCCAGCGAAGGGTGACCTCCGAGGCGTGCGTGCTGAGGAACGCGAGTCAGGCGTGCTGAGTGTTGCCGGAGCCGCGTGGAACTCCAGCGTGCTTGGATAAGATGGTTTTTCAGTGGGACTCGCAGCATACACTAGCGGGCTGGCGCTGGGGCATGTCTGGCAGCGTGTGGTATGTGAGCGCAGCTCGGCGTCTCGGGCTGAACTGGTTTATGCAGGAGACTTTGAAGAGCTCCAGCTTCACCGTTCAGCGGGGAGAATTAGGAGACAAACCCGGAGTGCGTTCTAGTGGCGCTGCAATGAAGCATTCGTTGGTTACGTGGGCCTAACTGAACGCTGCTTTAAAATATAATTTTACGTATGGTAAGACATGATTCTGCCACCTTCAGGTTAAAGTGATACCTTGTTTTACAAGTAGATCTACTGACTTCTTTGTGAAAGCAAATTTGGGTAATTTGGCCTGTGATGGATGTTTGAGCATTTCTACAAAGACTGGATGTTTTATCATGTTGAAGGATTTTCCTTGTTCATATAAAATATGAGATATACAGACTTTGTGAATTAATTCTTTGAAAGTCTATTCACGTTTCCCAAATTAAAGCACATCGGCAGATTTTTTTGATTTGGTTTTAAATGCCTCATCCTTTTTCTTCAGAAGGTGAAAAAACATGGTAGCAGAAGGTGCCTTTGTGGGGGTGTAGGATGTAGCAAGCATTTGGTGATTGATGTGTTCCAAAGATGTTTTCATGCTTTGATGAGAGGAAATATTAAGCTCTTCAGAGAGAAATTACGGCTTTCTGGCTCTGGCTGCTTTGCAGAGTCAGACCCCTGATTCTCTGTAATTCAAGTGTTCATGTAAGTTTGTGCCAGGCTTGATCTGGCTCATGATACTGTAGTGGCAAAGGCCTGATTTCAGACCTTGCCCTGCGCAAAGTGGTTCAGTGGTGCTTCTGTGAAATGGCCAGCTGATGTACATCTCTGGTGCCTACACAGGTGCATCCCAGAGGCCTGTCCCCACCTTTCACCCTGGGTAGGAGTGTGTGGCATAAAGAAAGGTACAGCTTCATGGTCTCTCACTCATATGGGGCTATATCCTCTTCTAGCAATGCTTCCTATGCTAGCTGCTGGTAGACGAACACTTTAATTGGTACAGATTAATTTATATTCCCAACACAGTCTTTGTAAAGGAAAATACAGACAAGAATTGTTGGAGCTGAAAATAGTTCTTAGCATGTGAATGTTCCCTGAAGTAGAAAGTTCTATTTTATGGGAATATTAGTGCACTCCAAAGCCAGTCCTTTTCATAACTCTCGAACATCTGACCTACAGGTACTAATAAAAGGAATAGAAGTATTTGAAAAAATTAAGTAAAAAAGCATTGAAGAACTTTAAACTCCTTGAAAAGTAATTATGAAACAGAGGAAACTACTAAGGGGACCTATTGAAGATATTCTTCCAAGCTTTGCTTCTGATTTTTAAAAGTTTTTTTTCTTCAAAATTAAAGATAATATAATTTCAGCTTTTTCTGAATACCTTTGTATTGAAGTCATTAATTTGCATAAAATCACCAACTCTTATTTTTTATACTGTAATCTAAGGCAATCTACCGTAGACTTCAGGTTTAATTGCTCTCTAAATAATTCCACTGTATTTGCCTCCTTTTGCTAATACTGCTTTCATTACTTATTGTTTGAATGCTTTTATTAAACTTCTATTTCATTTATATTATGCATTTAGTGATCTCTGTGACAAGCGATTTCAGATTGCTTCACAAAGGCAATAAAATTTAATTAATTAAAATTCGGTATTTAGCTTCTGTCTCCTCTTCTGAACTCCAAGACTAGACTTAAAGTGTCCTTGTCTTTGAATATGAAATTTCCTAGCACAGAAAAATAAAATAACTTTTAAATTTTATTTTGTGACTTATCCTGTAGCCTCCTAGTGTGAAGTACACAAAAATAAACAAAGCACACACTAGATTCAATAAAGTACTAAGCTTCCTGCAAGACTTAATTCACTGAAAAAGTGAATTCACTTGAACTAAAATTCACTTGAAAAAGTGTTTCTTATCTTGGGTGTCTAGTTTTACTTTAATGACTTTCTGATCAAAACCAAAGGCATCTGTTTTGTTTTGTTCCATAAAAGATCACTTACTAGGCCATTTTTGTGGGAAATAAAACCAAGTGGGTTTTTTTTTAGCTTCCAAATCCTTTCTTTACAGACTTCTGCTTTAGGTCCCAATTCAGCAACCAGTTTAAGCACTTACAAATTAGGTGCATGCTAAAGCCAACTAAATTTAGGCCTTTTAACAGTAAAGTTATTATTGTGGTTACAATCTCATGATAATGTGTTTAGGCTTACTTGTATGCAGAAATAAACTTAATTTAATGTCCTGAGCATTGTGGCAAAAATATCTTAAGATTTTCACTGTCCATGGCTGAGCCATGCAGGGAATCACCACCTGCCATTTGTAGGTACATGGCAAAGTACTATTTGAATATGTCCAGAAAGCTTTTCAGTTGTGTGGTCCTCTCACTTCCATAAACGCAATAATATTTTACTGGGAAGCAGCTACAATAAATATTAAAATTTAAAGTCCATTAGCATTTATCTTGATGAGATATATTGTATTGCTACGTTGTTTTGATTGATTGATTTCAGACTTTGAGCACCATTTACTCTATTTTTGCCACAGATACTTAATTTCCCCCTTCTTTTCTTTAGGCAAACCAGGGTGCCTGGAAGGCCACCCTTTCCTTTATTCTCTGGCATGTATAAAAGCACAAACTGCATCAGACACTGGAGAGCTGTGTGCAGATTTTACTTTGCAAATTGAGCAGCGTGCTGACAGCATAAAGGATGAAAGTCTTTGAAGAGCTCTTTTGAGGATAGAAGGCAGCCTATGATCTCCTTGAGGCTGCAATCCTATTCAGCGTTATTTCCAAGATTTTTTCCAACACTCACCAAGATAAATTCCAATTTAAAAAAAGAGTCCCACTGAGCTGGATATATATTAAATAGATATGTAATACAGCTATAGTTAATGCACTTTTTATACAATATAATGCAAAAATTACTACAAAACAAATAACTTTACATTGGAGGCTTAATTTCATCCAGGCAAATGGAGAAATATACCAAAATGCCAGTTACTTCAGCCACCACTGTTAGCAAAACTTTAACTCCTCTGTACAACACATTCTCTCTGCAGACTGCAGATGAGGTAAGCTTTTTGGGGCACTGCTGCTTATATAATGCCTTTCTTGTGAACAGAAGATTTTCATTTCTACCTCTGCTGAGCCAATATTTAAACAGTAAATAAATAAAATGAATGCTTTGAAGACGAATTGTTTGTAACACTGTGTTATGTAGTGATGCCATGTGTTATATACTGCCAAGAATGGTTTCTAATAAAACATGGTTTCAGAACAGAAAATACTTATTGTTGTATGTGTCTTACCTGTTTGTGTGTTGCTATCCTACCTACACACTAGCTTTTGGATCTTAAAGTGCAAGTAAAAGGGGACATGGCTGAATATATGTACAAGTGATTACTGGTTCCCTGGTGCAGGTTATTCTGATGTGATTAATCTGAATGGGCCAACTCAAATAACTGTCCTTCAAAAATTACCTACATTTCTCCTGAGGCTTGTTGTGTGCCTTTAAATAACCTTACTCGTGCCCCTTTGCCTCTGAGATCTCTATGTAGGTGATCTATGTAGGAGATCTCTCATTGAAAGGTGGGTTTTTTTCATGTGCTTAGCATTTTTTTTCATTTGTTTTGAGGAAAAAAAAAACCTCAGATGCTGCTGTGGTAATGATGCAGGGAGGGTTGCAAAAGTCTTAGATAGATTTGAACTAGGCCTTAGGCTCCATCTTTGATTGTCTCCTAAGAATATGGTGTAGGAAAACAATGGTTTGATATCCATAGCTTTTACTTAATTGCATTAAGCAGACTGGTAGTAGATCCCAGCTCACCACCAAATTCTGACATACTTACTGAAAGACCTGATGACTGAGCCACAGATACAGTCTTTAGTGAGATACATCACTCTAAAGAGTTAATCTTTCTTGGTGCAAGAAAGCTTGCTTACAGAAAGAAGTAACAGTAACCTGTTTTGAGAAGGTCCTTTTTACTTGTAGAGTTGTATCTCTGCTCCATTCTGAGTATTTAAGAAGTACTTCCATTACTCAATTTCAGAAGAAAACTACTAAATACTCCCAGATACCAGAAACTAACCACAGGCATGGGGAGAAGAAAGGAGGTCAGGTGAGGGTTTTTTTGTTACAAAGCCTTGAAAGAAGGGTAACTATAGACAGAGGAGATGAAAGAAGATAAGGGGAGAAGAGTATGGATTACAAATTGTCCTTTGCATATACATCCCTATACATAACATAGAATAAGACAAAATCTGCCAGCAAAATCTACTGAAAGACAGTTGTTTAACTTTTAAAGGGCATTTATTCTACACTAACATTGTTTTTTAAAGGTAAGTGTGGCCAGGAGCACATGACAGAGAGGTAATTCTTGAAGCCAGGGCAAGTCATGCTTTGGCAGCTGTGTATAAAGCAGTTTTATGTTTTCAAGTGTGGGAAACAAGCACTAAAAATAAGCTATTGAATGAATGGCAATATTAAGGCATCATTTATCTAGGGGTAAATTTGCCAGTTTTGTACCAGGTTTGAAGCACTTGTTTATGGGTTGAGTCACACATCCACACCTTTTTAAAATCCAGATAAGTGGATTTGTCATGGGATAACAAAGAACATGGGTTCTTTACAAGCTAATTTTTACACACAGGCAATGCAAAATACCACAAAATTAGTATTCTGTACAAGGATATAGTATCAGAATGAACATCAGGGGAGATAGTCAGCCACAAATTTGTGACAGGACAGAGAGCATAGGTGCCACACCAAGCAGTGGGATGCAGAATAGATGCCAGCTCTTGCTCTGCTTCGCTCAGTAAAATCAATAATCTGTTCAAAATCAATGAAAAGGAATGAAGTTACATTATTGGTAAGAAATAAATGGAATAGTTCTAGTTAGTATTTGTGTAGCATTTTAGGTTTATAACTGAGTATTTTAATACTAATTGAACAGTATAAAGATGATATTTCCCCCCATTTCTACTGCGTTGCACAGAATGTGGTAAACTCTTAATTTCTCTAAGACAAAAAATAAAGACATACAATTGTGGATATAGAACCAACTAGATACTTTTCCAAACTCAGTCTGGTATTGTACTTTTATCAAACGATCAGTCAAGAAGACTCTGAATTTTAGGAGAGCAGCCTTTCAGTTGTTCAAGGAATTATTGCATGGGAGACCCTAGGAAGTTGTCCTCAGGGATACAGGGGTGTGATTAGGCACTTAGACTAAATAATAGGTTGGACTGAATGATCTTGGAGGTCCCTTCCAACTCAAACCACTCTGTGATTCTCTGATTCCATGATTCTATTATTTGATTATTTTAACAGTTAACTTACTTTCCCTGTTTCTCATTAATCCACAAGATATTTGTCCCTTAGAGAGCAAAAGAGTCACTAGGAATCATGTCAGAAAGCAGAGGTCTCAAACTAGCCCCCTTTTTCCAGAGTGAAGGAGGCAGGATCCCACCAACATGAAGTGTTTGGAGATGATGAATGGATTGCCTCTTCTTAAAAAGAGTGGAATGAGCTTAGATATTGGGGTGGTTTTGGCCCTGGCCAGAGGCCAAATGCCCACCAAGCCGCTAGCTCACTCCCTCCTTCAGCTGAAAAGGGGAGAAAATATGTTTTTGGAGGCTTAGGCCCTGAGATAAGGACAGAGGGATCACTCTCCAACTAGTGCAATGGGCAAAACAGACTCGGCACAGAATAAAGGAAAGAAAAGTGATTTATTACAACTACGACTAACACACCCAGTGAACCGGAATGAGATAAGAGTAAGAAGCAGCCAGGTCTTAAAGCGCCTTTCCCCCACCCCTCCCCTTCTTAGCAAACTCAAACTTCATCACGATTTTACTCCTTTCTTCTCCCCCCAACATGACGTGGGGAGGGGCAGGGAATGGGGAGTGAGGTTCCGGCGGTACCAGTTGCTTTCCTTCCCCAGATCTTAACACTTCTACTTCCCCCCACCCCTCGCCTCTTCGCACCCTTAGCTTTAATCATCAATTTTGCTCCCTTCTTCCCTCCCATCACAGCACCAGGAGGGGCAGGGAATGGGGAGTGGGGGGGTTCAGTCTGTTCCGCCCGAGCTGTCTTCTGTCTCAGCTGGGGGGGGGGGGCATTCCACACACACACACTTCCCTTACAGCACCGTGGGGTCCCACCCACACGAGAGTCGTATCCACGAACTTCTGTGGCGTGAGTCCTCTCTATCAGGGAGTCATCTCCTCACCACAGGCCTCTCAGCAGGACTTCCCTCCATAGGGTTCCGACATTTGGGCCCGGGCTCCCCTGGCCTGGCTCCCCGCAAAAGTCACAAGTCCCCTGGCAAACCTGCTGAGGCGTGGATCAATCTCTTCACAGGGCGTAGATGTCTCTGCTCCCAGTCCTCATCCATGGGCTGTGAGGGGACATCCCGCTTCACCATGGTCTTCTCCATGAGCTGCAGGGGAAACTTTCTTTCCACATTCTTTCCCCCTCCTCCTTCTGGGCCTGGCCTTGGCTGTCGGTGCAGCTGGTCACATCTTCCTACTCTGCATTCCAGTGGCAAAGTACGCCAGCCAGGAGTTTTTTCTCCAATATGTGATTCACAGAGGTGCTATGAATCCACCTGGGATTGGTCAGAGATAACTCTGGCCTTGAATTGACCAGCTCACTGTCTGGAACTTGCAGAAATACTGTAACTGCTGCTTTGCAAAAGCCATCTCAGCAGCACAGCTACAGCAAACTGCAACAGACATCCACTCACACTCTGACATCTAACACAGGAACCCATCTATTGTTTGTGGTCTCTAAAGAAAGATATCTAACCAATTTTTTTGACACACTCCATCCTCTCTAAACAAATCCTTTAAAATGCATTTAGTTCTTTCCCTTTCTGGTAATCTTTTTATTAATTTTCTGGTTCACTTCCTTCATATCTGATTGATATTTGCTTGTGAGAAGATTCTTTCTAAAGGCACCTCCAACCAGATTAAGAAAACAGCAGGAGGAAGTGCTGAGACCTGGGAAATAGACTTTAGGTTAATGTTTAGATATTTCTTTGCAGAGGTCATTGTCCCTCAAGTGAACAATAATCATCCGTGGAGAACAATAACAAGCCATTGAGGTAATTTGGACGATGTTGGGAATGTTACTCCACAGCATGCCACCAAAACAATTTTTTTCCTTGATGTGCACAAAGTTGAGCAAGGTATGTGAACCTACTTGATATTTCTTCATACCTGACATGCTTATTTCTGTGTCCAGTGAACCTAGGTTCCTAGAAAGAGAATCCTTTCTATTGATCCTGCAACAGAGCCAAAACCAACAAAGGACTCTACATTTTTACTTTGTTATATGATTCTTTTGAAATAATTGAACATAGGATTGCTAAAGCCAACTAAATTAGTTTTCATCCATCCTAATTTCTATCCTGGTTTTGGGTGGGATAGAGTTAATTTTTACCAGATGCTGAGATGTAACGCAAACGGGACAGGTGACCCAAACTGGCCAAAGGGAGTATTCCATACCATATGATGTCATGCTCAACATAAAGTGGGCTAGTCAGTGGGAAGGAGCATGGGGTGTGATGCAGCTCAGGGACAGCTGAGCTTCAGGATGGGTCTGAGCATGCAGTCTGGAGTTGTACAGGTTGTGCAGTTATTGGGTGAGAAATTGTATTGTGTGTCACTCGTTTTGTATACTCTAAGTCCTGTTGTTACTTCCCTCTCCCCTTGCTGTCCCAGTACACTGACTTTATCCCAACTCATCAGTTTTACCATTGTCTTCCCATTTTCCTTCCCATCTGGGTAGGGGGAAGGCTGAGTGAGTAGCTGTGCGGTGTTCAGCTGCCAGCTGGGGTTAAACCACGACAGTTTCTAACATTGCAGCAGATGCAGCCATTCATGTTGTGTATCTGGAGTCCTCTAAATGTAAACAAAAAGGTTTGGTTCCATTCTGCCATCCATTTTAACTCTAATGCAAACTTAAACCTGATAATAAATTGCCTGTTTCTGTGGGGAAATGCAGGACTAAATATTAAGAAAAATGCAGTTAGTGCTTTTAATGCCTGTCACGGTGAAAGATGCAGGATAGTTTTTCAACCACAATCAAACTGAGGTTTTGCTTTTGTTTCATTCTGGGAATTTTTTTTTTAATGACATGAAATAAAGATATCTATCCATTGTGAGATACCTATCCTTGTCTTGTAAATTTCAGTATTTTCCCATCTGTTTTTTCTAGTCCTCTTGGAAATAGAAGTGTTTTTCTTTCATAAGATTTGCTATCAACCTACCTGCCTTATAGTTTATAAATGAAGAAATTATATTCGATTCATTCAGCAGTGGAGGAATGATCTGCTGTATTGCATGAAAATATTCAAATGGCAATAAAGACCTGGAACATCTAACCAAACATAACTGCCATTTGAGATGCCACATTGCTTCAATTACTTGAACTTCATTTGCATTAGGTGCAAATTCAGAAAAGTGAATGAAGAATGCAAATGTGGGAATGTTTCATCAGTGCCTTTATAGGTGCATTTTCTGTGCATTCAGAGCCAATGTTTGTATAATTTTTCCTAGTAAACTTCTCAGTCTCTGTGTCAAAATGCCTGCATTCAAACAAAAAATCACATCTCTGGTACACCTAATGCATCAGAGATGTAAAGACTCCCATTATGGCAGCTACATACTATGGATGTAAGGTTCAAGCAGAAGCCACAGCTGTGCAAGCATAGGTAGGCTGCTGATGAGAGGATATAATTGCCTGATCCATCACAACAACGAACACCAAATCTCATAGCTTTGTCTTTCTTTCAAAGGTCAGTGAGAAATCCTTGTCACAGTCTTATTAAATCTCTTCTGTGTCATGAACTGTTGTAGGAGGAACCTAATGTTTCCTTCACAGCCAGCCAGCCCAGTCCTCTTGCTGACTTTATAGTGCTTGTACTGAGGTACTGGAAAGTGTGCTGAGGGACAAGGCTGCCAGGGTTCTGGACTACTCTGGATGTAGAAGGTACAGTGATACTTGGTCAGACCTCCCAGAAAAAGAGTAGAGGAGACAAAGCAAGACCAGTAGCCCTGAGTGCAATGTTAGTAAAACATGCAAGTTGATCAGTAGAAAAATTATGTGTGCTCAAGCAGATCTTTTGGATCTTACAGAAACAAGTGAGGACAAGAAGAAAATACCTGTGAATGAAAAATGCTGTTATCCTATTTTTGTTGCATTCAGGAGCCAATAGTTACGTAGAGGTTCAGTGAAACACCTAAATAGCATCAGTGTCTGTCTGATGTCAGCAGGGTATGGCTGAAGCTTCTCTGTGTTCAAGTGATGCTGAAGTAGAAACCTCCAGGTAGGAGGTTTCTTGGGAAGGAGTCTTACCACTGAATATGACAACCACACTAGCATGTATGTTTGATGGAACATTGTGTCATAATCCGTTATGAAAAAAAAAAAAAAAGCAACAAAGCCCAACCAAAATAAAACACAACCCCAAACACTATCCTTTTGACAAGTTTCCCATCTCCGTATCCTTAAGTATAAAGATGGGCCTTCAGCCTTGTTTCCAGCATATAAACCTTGGAGATCTGAAAGGTTTAAGATGTCTGCCTTTCTTTTCTTCTTCCCTTGTATTTTCTATAGATTAAATTTAGAAGGTTTCCTACTCAGCATGTGGATGTTTCAGGTCACCATTTTACAGGACACCCAACTTTTCCCCACATCATATATGGAGCCCAAGAGGCTAAGCCTAATCCTGAGTTTTGATTCCAGTAAGTGAACTGCTAGGTTTTGCCATAAGCCTGTAAAATACTGCATTTGTACAAGTTATTTTCACCCTTCCCTTACTTGAACTTTCCTTCATACCGCAGATATAATCACAGTTTTAGGAAAGAAAATATTAGTTCTATTAAACCACAATTTCTAATAGTGGACCTCTTGTTTGGGATGGCAGAGTGACAAAACACTAACATAGTCAGTCTCTTTGTAAATCATACAACGAAGTAGCTACATTTCCATTAAACTCTATTAACAGCAGAGGTGGGGTTGCATAATTCAGACTACCATTAAACTCTTCATTTTAATCATAGGGGAGAGGGAAATACAGTGTAGAAGGTTATTCTACTTGTAACTGTGAATTGGTGTGGCTATTACTATGGTCTTTGTGTAAGAAATAAAAGTGTTGCAAGAGAGGTGTTGCCCATAGTGTACAATGTGCAATTTTCATTGAATAAGAAAGGAAATACAAATTTTCTGAAGCAGCATTCCTATTGATAAAATTGCTAATTAATTTCTCAAAACCCCAAACAACAAACGAATTCAAACAAGCCAAAAACAGATGAAACACTGTAAGAAATGAGAAATGCTTTAACATTTTGTCAAATACTCTGAAAATACATTTGAAGACTTCTAAGTGGTCCCAAATGGGTGCCCACTTATATTTTAACTACAGTTCTGGAAGGGAAAATCTCCTGAAGAACTTCTGTCTAGGGTTTCTATTTTATTATAATGGATTTTCCTTACGGTGTAATAAGTAGTTCTGTTCACACATTTCAAAGATTTAAAGTAATACTGGTCTCTCTGAGAATGCACAAACATTGCACTTGATATGTTAGGAATCCAGACTTATTTCTGCCCACAAATCTTTCCCAGGCCAAGACACTTAAAACAGTTTGTGAAAATACAGCTGTTTTCAACACTATGAATGCAAATATAAACTCATTACTTGGCAGATAACCATCCAGTCACTTACGTGTCTTTGTCTCTTAGACTGTACTAACGCTGTCAGTGCTAGCTTCTATTTATTTTTGCAAAAATATTTTATGTTGATACTTGCTTTTGTGAAAAGAAAAGTTGTTAGAACTCTGTCTTATTTTAATGGCATTGTTGTTTCCTGGAAGCTCCTTGGGGCACAGTAAGCAAGATCTGATAAAAGAGAGGTGGTATATCCAATATTAATTCATGTCCCATAGCCTGGTCCTTTCACTGAAGTAATTTGGAAACTGTTTTGATTGCATAACAATAATAGAACAATGAGTGTGTGGCACAGAAGGATGGGTTTTCCTACAGTGTGGGCGGCGCTGGACCAGTGGCAGAGAGCAGATTGGACTTCCCTTAATGAGCTGTCCGCAAGGTCAGCGACGCTTGGCTGAAACAAACTGTCTTGAAAGAACACATCACTGGGACAAGGGGGTTCCCTGTTACAGGCTTTGAACTCGTAAGGTAAACCATATACCTGAAATACCTAGGCCCACCCTCACTCAGGTTTTGCTGAGTCACCACAGGTATAACCCATGCTGGAGATTTAAATTCCAGAATATCATTACATGAATCTGTGTAGAGTTTTGTGGTTATACCACCATGCTGTGTTGAATTTAAATTGTATTTTTTTACTTTTTCTAGAAATCAACTGGGCAGCTTTCTTCAAGGATCAATCTAATATCGTGAGATGAAGACAGTCAACAAAAAGAAAACCATTCAGGTTTCAAATATATTTTTAAACTATATTCTTTCCCTATTTTTTGGTATTTGTAACTGAAGTATTGAGCAAGAGTCCTGATGTTATATATATCCTACAGACATGTCAGTAAAGCCTATGTGATACTGTCAGTAAAGCCAGTGTGACACAAAGTGGTATAAAGATAACAAAATCATTAGCAGGAACAGTAATTCCTCAGTAAAATGTTAATGGCTTGGTTGTGAAACCTTTATGTAGAATCGCAGGGTGAAAGAGAGCCCAGAAAGCCACCTGTTCCATTACACTGCTTCAGAGCAGGGTCACTATGGCTAAAATTAATAATTTTTCATTTAAAGCATTCTGAAGACTATATCCTGTACATTTTCAAGAAGTAAGTAGTGTTAAAACATCATGCTTTAATGCCCTGAGTATGAAAAACTGATAAAGAGAACTGTAATCTTCACCAGATATAAACTGGCATAACTCCACTGATCTTAATAGATGTACATCACAATCTACCAGAGGATGATTTGACCCACCATAGACGAAAGAAAAACAAATATGAAATTTGAATGTTCACAAGCAGCAGCTGGCAGAGGCCCAGGCAAATGAAACTCTTATATTGGCTTCACTTCACAGAAGAGAAAAAATAAAATAAAGTCTCAAACTTACATGATTTTTCAAGACAAAAAAAAAGAAGTGTCCTGCCTGAGTCTTTGTCAGCAGAAAAAATTGAACCTTTTCAGAGATATTTTGTAACTGGTTCTTATTTTCCAAAGTGTTTTCTTTTAAAATATATTTTTTTCTATCTCTTCTGTTACGCTCAGCCTCAGACTGAGGTCCCACTCTGAAACAGTGTAGGAGACATATAGAAGAAGTTCAGGCAGCTTCGTCTGCTGGTTAAATTTTTGTTTATTTAAGTTTGTAAGAAGAAATCCCGAGTGAAGCGGATTTTGTCATCCTTGTCATACTAACAGGACACCACACTAATACAATTTCTAAGATGCAAGCATGGGAAGTCAGAGACTTTGCTGCCTGGAAAGAGGAGAATCTTAAATAATTGCCAGGTTGCAGTAGCTGATGGAGACAGAAACAGACAGTAACTTTTCTTAGGGAAAAGAAATGAGTTACACCAAACCTGTACCTCCTTTCTGCCTTGGCTGAGGATTGTTTCAAAGGCCCTGAAATTTGGCCCTATTAGTTAAGGTATGAAAGTGACTTTAGTGATAAAGCACACTGTATAAAGAAAGACCACCATTTCCTCTTCTGTTTTCATGCCTAGAAACTGGTATCTATTTTCTACTGTTAAGTATACATGCATTTTTATATATATACCTATATATATGTATTTGGGAGGCTGCATTTCTTATCAATGATTTTAGTCCAAATCATTGATGTTAGTATGGCTGAAGGTTTCTTTGGTTGGTTACATTCACTGCAGCATTTAAGAAAAGGAATGTGCTTTAAGACAATATATTCAATGTGCAAGACCAAAATTCAAACTAGTTAGGAATATGAACTATGATTCGTGTTCTCATGTGACTTAAAAACTGGGAATGTTTCTGCTTTTGGGGCTCTGCCAGTTTCACAAACAGAGCTGTTAGCCAAGAAGTTAAGTCCTACTATGCAGGGCCTCTACTAGATTAATAACTCTTCAAGTCTTGTAGTTTTTTAGTGATTTTAATTTGCAACAGTTGTGCTTGACAGTATCTAATAGGGATCTTGCATATTTATTTTTTAAAAGGCATGGATTTATCTTCCATAGCATGTCTAGCAACTATCAGAAGGTCTTCCTTCAAAATAAGCGGTTTTGGAAAAAAGCCCTTATGGTAAATTAGTATGACTGTAATACAATTTTATTAATTATTCCATTAACATTTTTGGCTGACAGTATACCAACAGGCAATATTAAAACATTCTGTTCCCTTTTTTTTTTTAACATCTCAAGGGCTAAAAAGCCTTCTGAAATTTTCTACATAACTGCAGAACTACAGTGTTGGAGCCTGAATATTATATATATTACTATAGAAGATGGCAAATGAGGCACAAAAAGAGCACTTTGCACATTTCTGAGCTTGTCTAGGACATTGAAAATCTTGTACAGTGTTTTGGAAAGCAGGGTATATGAATTTTTTACTGATGATACGGAGGACAAGGATCCTATGTTTACCTCTGATTTCTGACAGTGAGTTCCTGCTCCTGATCCAAGAGTAAGTGTGGCAGTTACAACGTGGGCTCCCTCTTCATCAAAGGGCATGTAGCTGAAATGAAAGCATCCTATTTGTGAAACCACTAGTAGTGATTTTTTCTTAATGAAAGATCTTTTGTTCTACTGGAAAAATTGTAGTCAGTCATACAAACACAGAATGGTGTTCATCCTTCTGTGATGGTTTGAGCCCTGGCCAAAGGCCAGACGCCCACCAAAATCAGTCTGTTACTCCCCTTCTTAGTTGGGCAGGGGAGGAAAAACATGATTGGGCGGCTCAAGAGACAAACTCGTTAATGACGCGGGCAAAACAGACTCAACATAGAGAGCAGAAGAGAAAAGTTATCTAATTTATTACACCACACTAAAGAGAAAACAGTGAAAAAAAAGAAGAACCAGAGTCAGGAGTGCAACCAACAATCTTGAAAACGAATGCAAACCAAGCAAACACTTTCCCCCCCCACTCCCTCCTTAGCAGGCTTTAGTCAGAAGCTTGCTCCCTTCTTCCCTCCTGGTCGCAGTCCAGGAGGGGCAGGGACTGGGGAAATGGGGGTCTCGGTAACACCTTCCCCCCACCCCTCCGTTCTAAAGTAGACTTCCCGTTCAGCCATGATTTTGCTCCCTTCTTCCCCTCTCCTTCTCACAGCACAGGACAGGCGGGCAGGGACTAGGAGATGGGGGCTTCAGTCAGTCCCTTGCAAGATGGTTTCCTTCTCGGCCGGGATGGGGGCATCCATTCCACACACCCTCCCCCTGCTGCACCGTAGGATCTCACCCACAAGAGCCAGTCCTCCACGAACTTTCTCCAAGGCAAACCTCTTCCCACCGGGCTTCATCTCTGCTCTGGCAGGCGGCAACAAATCACAGTGTCTCTCAGTCCCAGTCCTCCACGGGGCTATGATGCCTCCTCCAGCAAACCTGTTTCGCACATCTCTGTAGGTCGCTTGTGCTGGCAGGGGCTCATCCCACCGTAAGTCACGGCATCTTCTCTATGTCTCCACCGGCTCCATCCAGCGTGGAGCCGAGCCTCTCCACCGGGCAGGTCGGGTCTCTGCATCCTCCATGGGTCCTTTTCCTCCGGCTACTCCAGGTGCTTCTGCTCGGGCTGCAGGGGCAAACTCGCCTGGGTACCTGGGCGCGCCTACTCCTCCCCCAGCCTTCCCGGCCTTTTATGTCTGTCAACTGCTTACATTCACAAGCAAATATACATCACAATGCCCTTAATGGGCCAAACTTTTCGGTCTTACTGGCACTCCAAGTTCTGGTTGGAGTCTTTGTCTCCTATATGTGATTCCCAGAGGCGCTACAAGCAGGCCTGCAGAAGATTCCAGCAGCCATTTTCTGCCGGACCTGGCCCTCTCTCTTAGTAGAACTGCAACACCTTCATAACCTGATACAGAATAGTGCAGCAGGTTTGAAGATCTATGAAATAACTTGTCACAGGTGTCTATCCACTGTGCTCAACATACATCACATCTCTGTGGCCTTCATAAGCTGAATTGTAAGCAGTTTTCGTAGTAGCCTACAGCAGTGTGTCTAAAGGCCAAGGGAAAAAAAAGCATGATGTTAGAAAATGTTTTCCTTCATAGCTGACTCTTCATCACATTTCATGCAGCATCTTATTTAGAAATACTTGGAAGATTCTGAGATTTTTAGGCCTATAAAAATTATATAGGCCCCGAAAGTGGCCTATATTCATACTGGGGCCAGCATAGTGTTTGTACAAACCCTGGTTCTTATTCCGCGGTTACAATTGAGGGGACTGGCTTACAAAGTATGCCAGGTTTTCTGGGGAAAGCTGATGACAAAGCTACATTCTGTTGCTACCCCTGAGTGCTCGTAGTTTTTCTCAGGGTGTGGTTAGGCACACTGCCTCAAGTCAATAGAATTTCGCCACAGCTGTTATTACTGGTGATGTATTTTATAGCTTAGGTATTATAATAGCATACAATTACCAGCTCAGGAGAATATAAGGGGTCAGGAACACTACCGTTGTTGGTCTGCCTTGCAAATGTGCATGCTGTGGGGTTCCTGTTGATGTAAGGCAGAGGAGAACATAACGATGCATTAGAAATTGACACTGGCATAGTAATGTGATTGTTGGTGCTTTGGAAATCTGTAGCACAACTTAACAAACACCCTGTTAACACCAATTTAAAGGGCAATGTATTCCCAACTTTAATGATATAATCACAAGGTTATTTTCCTTGGAATATATAAATACCCAGCAGATTGACTCATTTAGGATTTTGCTTCATTTAACAGATTAGGCAGTAGTTCAGTAATTATATTACATAATTTACTACATGGGGCTTCTAGTTATATAAAATTTTAATTGTTTTTATTTGGTAATTGTTTAAGAGACTTTTGTAGTGAGAACATAACTTTAATAATCTGGAAAAACGTCTTGTGTACCAAACATTTCTTAAGTAATTACGCCTCAGATACATTGCTGGCATGTTTATGCATGAAAAGTGACTGCACATCATAAAAATCTCTGTCACCCTCTCATTCTCTGTGATTGACAGCTAAATTCAACCTTGTCATTGAAACTACCCTGTATAGACTGATGATGAAGAGCAAAATTAATTGTTCACTTCGTCAGATAGACTTTCTCATGGAGGGGAACAGCCCATGATGGCAACCAAGCCAGAGCTTGTGACCAAAATGAGAAAGCATGCCCTCAAGAGCATTGCAAATATCTCTCCACTGAGCAATCAGGCATCTGAAGCTGTCGGCGAGACTCATACTGGCACATTGCTTCCAGGGATCAGGCTTAACCACATGTTGTTATGAACAAAGAAGAGATGGTTCAAAAGGGAGGAAAGGAGGGGAACTGAAGGACACAAAGCATGAAGAACAGTAACACAGAAGAGAAGTGAAGTTTTGATAAAAGGAATAGGAAATAGGTAGGAGCACTTACAGGATAGGGATGAAATGAAGAATACAGTGTCAGCTGGCAGTCATGTCATGAGCTTATTCTCAAGGTTGTGGAGCTCATGCTGCTTTGGTTTTTTCTGCGTTCCCTGCACATAAAAGTGTAAAGCCATGGTACAGTGTCTCTGGTGTGACTAGACTGCAGTGCAGAGCTGCATCACCCCAAGGGGAGGCTAAGGAAAAGGTCATATCACTGATGCCCAATGGTTGCCTGGGAGACATGGCCAGGATGGTGAGCTTGTCCAGTCACTGGGGAGAGGGACAAGCCCTCTCTCTGGCCTCTGCATGATCATACCCTGGGGATTCTGACTTGCAGTAACTTGCTTCCAGGGGGGAGATTGATGCTTTAGGGAGGCTACGTTCATGTTTTTATCTCTTTCTTTCCTCTTCCCCCTCATCTCAACCTATTACAAAATAAATGACCTAAGAGAAGAAAGCATCCTAAGTGCCGTTCTTTTAAGTGCAAGAGATTCATGCAAGCTGGTTTGTTTATGGTTTAGATGCAGGATGGCATGATGTTGAGAAATTGAGGATATTTTAGGATAAAGGTTGTTTCTCATGCTGGACATAGAAAATCAGGTGGATAACATTTTCTGTGCAAAGGCTTTTGATGCTCTGCATCTCAGTGTGTGTGTGTGTGTGTGTGTGTGAATTATTTGGTTGTGTCAATTATTCCAGGGTTGAAGGCTTCTCATAACACCCTGCAATTGTGTATGCAAGCAAAATACACATGCAGAGAATAAATTATAGTCCTGCATGTAGATGAAACTTTAACTCTACAACTAGTTAGCTGGGCAAAAAAGTATGTCAGTAGTGGACTTCATTGTCTCAAAATTGAGTTCTTGTTAAATCATTTTGTACAAGTCCACCTACAGGCTTCATAAATTTGCATTAAAAACAATCCCTTTTGTCCAAACAGTGTATGTAGCTGTCCCTAGTAATGCATGTTTGCCCAGCCAGCACACAATTATGTATTGCTGATCATTTTTGTTTTCCCTCCTAGCTGTTTGGGTCAGAGGAAGCTCCTACTGTTGGAACAGAGCAGAAGAAGAGAACTTACTTCTAATGTGGACAGGCTGGTGCTAAAAAGAGTATCTGACAGCTTTACTCTTTTGTAGCCCATGAGAGCTGGATGCATCTTTGAACCTTTTTTTTTTCGTTCCTTTACAGTTCATGATACATTGGAGCACTAACTGCTCACTGCTCCAAGTGCATCAGGAATCTATCACTTTAAACAGAAGAGGGAAAATGAAACCTCATGCATAAAGGGATTGAAAGCCAAGGAAATGAGGGACTGAGTGACTTTCCTAAGGTCATGCGGTTTTCTTACTACTGGCGGCATCCACGCTACCTGTATATTTTAATTCTCACAATAGCGTCTTAGTCCCAGGGCCAGCCCTGCCTCCGGTGTTGCTGTCATGTCTTACTGCTTGCTTGTAGGGTTTCATGCCAGGCAACTCTAACATGTTAATTTTCTAGCCTTCTATTCAGCCCTGTCCTGTCCTAACTGATTTAGTCATCCCTTAAAATTACAGCTGTGGATGAAGCTGATAAATGAACCTTCCTCAGTTACACACATACACATATACACACACACACATACACACATTTTAACAAAAGGACATTCTATTTGCAAAATTGAAGTCAATGGAAAATTCCACAGCTAGGAAAAAATTAGACAAACAACAAGCATTGTGAAAAGGATTTAAGGAGCATACAGCTGACATTATGCAAATTTCATCAAAATCGAAGTGTTGCAAGTTCAGAAATGACTGATTTTATTTCTTTTTATGGCCTAGAATATTTTTAATTGGTCACTTGCAGGACACTATTTTGCTCAGGCTTCAGCTATACTCTCTCCCTGAGATGCCGTAAGCACCGTATCTAGTCCCATATCCATAATTAAAATTAATTATTTTCTGAGAGAGTAAATGGAACGCATACAGAGACTTGTTGAAAGCCCATGCCACCACAGATGGACAAAAATACTCTAGCAGGAGGCCAGGTCTACAAAAGAAAATTCTCCCCAGGGGTTCTTGCTTTATTCACAGCTTGAGTGACCTAAAAATAACATATTACTGCATAGAATCACAGCTATATTATTCCCCATGCACTTTTACCAACATTTCAACTAAATTAACCATTCTAAGTTTAGTTTCCTGAATCTGTTTTCCAGCTCATCTTTCCATCTTCTTTGGCTTCTGCTTGATAATCTACCCTCATTTTCTCTGTTTAATTAAGGAAATACAGCTTTATTCCCTACATACCTGTCTTGATAATGAACACCAGCTTCAAAATCAGAAATACATTCTTCCACACATACCCTCTCCTGTAGTTCTCTTTCCAGAAATCCACAAGACTTGTCTAGGATCCAGCTAAGAGTTCAGTATTTCCCTCGTCTCTGAGCAGTAACTGTAGAGTAGCTTGAAAAATATAAAGAGCATTTCAAAGGGTTATTGGGGTTTATTACAGGATAGCCTAGGTTTTTTTCTGGCAAGATATATTTTCTGTTTTGATTTCTAGGACTGTTTCACTCACTGAAAGCAACACAGCAAGATGACACTTTACATACCTTTGTTACAGGTCAAAACTATTTTATCCTAAGTGAATCTTATTTAGATTTTTGTGTTAGTCAGTTCTTTCTGGATTACAGCTACTATGCTTATGGTAAATAGAAAGCAGTATGTGTATATATATATATGTATATATATGTATGTATATATGAATTAATATTCACTGGATCAGTTTTTGATCATATAGCCTGTTTCCAATTTGCATTTATAATGCTCATCAGTCAGTGTGAGGAACTGTATCTGTGGTGGCAGCATCTTCTGGAATATCAGTTGGCATATTTAGTTGCAGTAGGGAGTATGAAGGCTAATCCTCCTCTGGTAGGAAATGGCAAGTCTGTGTCATTAGGTTGCAATAGCATCCTCACTTGTACTAAGGTGTTGGCTGTAAGAGTTCCTATGAACATGTGTAACTAATGAAAAATATTTTTTCTTCCAGGAATCCAGAGTTATTAAACGAGTCAGGGCTTCTGAAGTTTCTGCAGTGCTCAAAGCTTTTCTTTCTACATCTGCATTTACTTTCTCTAAAAACGGCTTCTAAGAGCTTAAGGAAGACTCATGAAGACAAAGAGTATATACTTCCCTCCAAAACAGAAAAAACCCTCATCATTTCCTGTCAAAATGCAAGCTGCACTTCTGCAGAAGAAACAGAGGCAGGTTTGGGCAAGAGTGGTGGGGAAAATGTGGAATTTTTTCAGGTTGTGCACAGTAATCTCTCCCTGAACAAGTTGCCAAAAATAAGAAAATGCCCAAACTTTGAGATATAGCACAGCTATAGTTGTTTGTGTACAATGGACTATGTATATTTTATCACCTTTCCTTGCCCTCAAGTTAGTTCTATTCCTGTCTCTAAGTATTTCTTTTTGGAAAGAGGATGGAATCATGATGGCACTCTCCCCAGAAAACAGCTTCTTTTTGCACCAGAGTGAGGCATCAATCAGCAGGGGAAAAAAACCACAGAGCAATAGCTAATAATGTTGATGTTTAAATAATCATCACTAAGTATGCGCATTAATTCCTCATGGAGAGAAATGAAATACATTGCCCCATTTCCTGCTAGTGTTCCGCATTCATCCCTTATTTGGTTTTATTTGCAATCTGAATTACTGCAATTTAAGAGGAAGACAGAGAGAAAGAGCAAGAGAGAATGAAGATGAGACTGAAAACTGGAACAGTAATTTCTTATAAAATGTCTGTATAGCATATAATAACTGTATAAAAACTCAGCTTATTATAAAGCTGAAAAATGAGCTGAGAACCTGTATGGCCAAGATGCCATTAAGCTTGACATTTCCAGCACTGCCTGGGGTTGGGATTAATTTGTTACTTGACATTCTGATTGCATTAGTGTGGGTTAAAGAAGAGGAAGAGCAGTTAAAAAAAAGAAAAGAAAGAAGGAAGAAGGGGATTGCAGGCAGTTACAGCACATCAAACTGATCGGCTTTTTCTACAGGTGCTAAGTGTGCAGAAATTTACTAGAACCACAGTTGTGTGTGGAAAAGAGAGAAATGTTACATGGTTTTCCAGAGGCAGACTTTGTCCTGTGAAATTATTTCTAACACTCCCCCTACCTTCCACCCCCAACCTCGATTTACATTACTTGGGTACTCTAAATGTACTGTAACATACTGTGTTAGGGCTCCAGAGGACAGAATTGTAGTGTTTCTTCTTTGAGACAAGATTCCACAAATATCTTCATCATACCCTCGTTATTTATTTAACTTCCTGCTCTCACAGTGTTTCTGTTGCTGGTTGTTTTCTGCAGCAGAAATGTATGTCTAACCCCTCTCTTAGCAGTTTATGAGTTCCTGCAGGGTGTTAAAGAAGCTGAGCTCATCTATTCTAGCCTCTTTCCCCATAATCACAGTTAGTTTCT
Source organism: Hypotaenidia okinawae (assembly GCA_027925045.1). Lineage (NCBI taxonomy): Eukaryota > Metazoa > Chordata > Aves > Gruiformes > Rallidae > Hypotaenidia > Hypotaenidia okinawae. The sequence continues at coordinate 35,054,483 of BSDF01000005.1, read as the reverse complement.
ATTAGTCTGTTCTTTGTTGGTTTCTTGGGTTTGGTTTGGGTTTCTTTCTGAGTAGATTAGTAGTTTATTCCACAGGTTTTTCTTCTTTTTAAAATGCATGAAAACCAACTACTATCAGAAGCAACCACATCACCATGTCCTTTCACAAACTCCTCCGTGTAAGCTGAGTCACATTCCCTAGCGATTCACATCCAGGACACTCCTTGCAGGTTCAGAATTCATCCAGCCTGATTGTTATGTTAGATGTGGGTCTCCATTTGTGGGCAGAATTTGGTTTCCCTTCTCCTGTTCTCAAACATTTAAACATCCATTCTAAACACATGCATTTTGGATTGCTTTACAAGGATAGGCAATTGATTTGAAAAATTCTGGTGACTAGATATAGAGAACCTGAATCCGTGAATGCCGTTTTTCTTACACTGTTCTCACCACTGCTGTGTTTTATTTAGGATGTCACAACCTAGCACAGAACCCAGAGGAAAACAAGACACATAGTAGGAACCTCACACAAACTTTAGAATCATAGAAGTCATACGTAGATGCTAGAGAGCTGTTTCACTAAGGTCACACAGTGGGTTGTAAGACTCTATTAAATATTGCTCATCCTACAAAACTGTAATGCAATTAAATATTTTCCATATTTTGACACACTGTTTACAGGGGAACACTGTGTATGGTACAGAAACCGATAGTAGGTCTCAGGTTTATAATATGAGAAACTTAACCTGAGCCAGCAGTGTGCTCTTGCAGCTCAGAAGGCCAACGGTATCCTGGGCTCCATCAGGAGAGGGGTGGCCAGCAGGGACAGGGAGGTGATTGTCCCTCTCTACTCTGTCCTTGTGAGGCCCCATCTGGAGTACTGTGTCCAGATCTGGGGCCTCCAATACAAGAAAGATGTAGAACTGTTGGAGAGGGTTCAGAGGAGGGCCATGAGGATGATTAGAGGGCTGGAGCACCTCCCCTACAAGGAGAGGCTGAGGGAGCTGGGCTTGTTCAGCCTGGAGAAGAGAAGGCTGCAGGGGGACCTCACTGCAGCCTTCCAGTACCTGAAGGGAGCATAAAAACAGGAGGGGAATCAACTTTTTAAAAGGGTAGAAAATGGCAGGACAAGGGGGAATGGACTAAAGCTAAAGGAAGGAAGGTTCAGATTAGATACTAGGGGGAAGTTTTTCACAGAGAGAGTGGTCAGGTGCTGGAACAGGCTGCCCAGAGAGGTGGTGGATGCCCCGTCCCTGGAGGTGTTCAAGGCCAGGTTGGATGGGGCCCTGGGCAACCTTGTGTAGATCCGTCCTGAGGTTGGTGTCCCTGCCTGTGGCAGGGGGTTGGGGCTCTGTGATCCTTGGGGTCCCTTCCAACCCATGCCATTCTGTGATTCTGTGATTCTGTGATATGCAGAAAGCAAATCTGATATATATTAGAAATAACATATCAAAACATAGCAAGAACAGCAGAAATTCAGAGGTTATACAATAAATTAGTTGTTTTCAGTATGAGAAGATAACATATTGCTAAAACTCCTCCACACAATGCAAATCTCAAGACATAAAGCTGCTGACGAGCAAGGAACTTAACTGGATGTCTTCAAAAGTGTCACTCTGCTTTAGGAAAAAAATATTATAACATAAATATTCCAGTTTCCTTATCAGTGGCAGAGCAATCTCAGAGACTTGTAAGACACTCTGCTCCCAATAGGCACAAAATGGCTGATGAAGAAGAAAGCATGTCTATTTGGAAAATGTAATCAAAATGCTTAAAATACAGAAAAGCATATTAAATACCAACTGGAATTAAACAAGAGCAAGTTTTGAAGCTGATCCATAGCTCAGTGAGAAGACTTATGGATTCAGAGACTTTCCAGCCAACAGCTTTCTATTCAAATCATACATGCTCCTTTTAGTCCCAAAAGAAGCTTCTAACCAGCCAAGAGAAGCCTTTGATCCAGTTCACTCCATGTTAATGGTAGCAAATAAAGAAAATAAACCTGTTTCACAGGCGTGGGCACCAGTGAAAATGCGATGAGTAAACCAGCTTGATCCTCTTGTTCTCTCAGTGTGCATCTCCTGTGCATGCCACCTATACATTAACTTTCTCAGATCTTGGTCTTTGTGCCATTTATGCTCAGAAAGACTTGCTATTATGTAGGGAATAAAAACATGAAAAAAATTAGGTACTCCAGCTTTTATGACCACCTCTTAAGAGGTATAAAGTCTTATGTAGAAATGAATAAGTTCTGATATGTCTTTTCTTTGTTCTTTCAAAGCTCTGTGATTTTCTTTGCAGGACAGTTAAGATGTCTGCAGGTCAAGCACAGCAATACAGATTCCTCTTAAAAACACAGACATCAGTCTGAATCTCTCCTCTCTACCTCCTGTATAATCAAAAGGGCACAGAGAACAAGCAGGACTAGGTTTATCCAAGGTACTAATGATGCTATTGTTTTGCCTGCCCTGCCTCCTGGTGCAGTACATGTCAGCAGAGTAACTGTGCAACCTCTCCCATCCATGCAAAACAACCATGTATGACAAGTGCATAATGTGTTGTCACAACTTTTTTTAAAATTTATTTTAAGTTTGAATCTGGTATTTATTTTCAAAACATTCCTTGATTTATACATGCAACTAAAGCAATAGCTTTTAAGAAGAAAGGCTTTAGAGTGTTGCCAGTTACAACTCTCAGATACTCTCAAAATATTTCAAAATGGATGCCCGAGGCTTACACAGCAATAAAACATGCAGGAGAAGAGAAGAGCAAGGTATTTTGCATGCATCCATTTCTACATGCGGCTGCCTGCTTTTTCTGTTGGGCTGGAGCGAGAACAAACAGTGCTCAGCACATGTACCTCAGTACTAATGACATGACCTTTGCTACCTTTTGAAATGTTATCCTGGAAAGATTTTATCAAAGGATTAGGGAAACCACTGGGCCGCTTCAAAAGCAAGAGATACTGTAACAGTGGCAGCGTTGTTGAACACTTGCTTTGCATTTCTCTTTACAGGGAAACATGGAGCAGATCGGTTTAGAGGAGAGATCAGTTTACGGGTAATGACAGAGAATGAACCTGATCATGTACAGATTAGAGAACTACTGCTTAAAAGCTTAGATTCACTTAGCGCAGACAAAGCATGCTGCCCCGATAGCCTGGATCTCTAAGTCTTAGGGGAAGCAAGGGAATAAGCAAAGCAGTAGTTGACTTTTTCCTCTTCCTTCGGGGTTTGTTTTAGGGGACTGGAAAGTAGAGAAACAGATTTTGTCATCTTAACTGTTTGAAAAGAAAGCAAAGTAGAAAAATAAAAATCAGCTTTCAAGTTATTTTGGGGGAGTCCTGAGGTATCTTAAGGAATTTTAAAGAAAGGACAGGAGGTAAGAGGAGGGAAAAAGCATCAAAAATCACAGAGGGAAGTCCAAAACCTACTACAGTACTTTGAAAGTGATAAAATACCTGCCAATTATTTGAACATCAATAACCGTGATACACGGCAGACAAATAAAACCAAACCTGAGTATTCAGATTTCCTGCTCTGTGTAAGTAGATGCCCACCCTCTGAACAGCATCAGTGGGGACCCATTAGCTGATGTGCCAGCTGCCAGTCCTTTTTTGAGAGGTCATCCTAGTACGCATCATAGGAGATTTAGTGTTTATGACATTATGTTGGCAATGATGGGAAGGAAGTCTCTGGCAGGAAGGATAATCAGTTTTTAACATTTTCCAAAACTGATCATAATGCAAAATCAAGATTCTTAGTGCTGACCTCCTTTGCATTAGAACAGAGGAATTATTTGGATCTGTGGCTGAAGAGGGCTGCTGCAGGCATAGGTCTCATGTCCCTGCAGTCACAACAGATCTACAGCCAGTCTGACAGTCCTTTGGGAGGTGTGCTATTAAGCAGAGAGCTGACCAGCCCATGTATTTTAAAGGTATTTGAAGACACAGGTGAATGAGGCATGAGGGAAAGCACATTTCTCACTAAATGACCCGATTTTGCATGTATGCATTCATACCCACTGTTACTATGCTCCCATTTTAATTTTATTGTCACGATTGCATTCTCAATGTTTTGTTGTGATGCCTTGATGCTTTTCTGAAATTGAAGGAGGAAATGACTCAGGAGTGCTGTGAAAATACAAGTTGGTCTGTTTCTATCTGGTATTTGGTTCACTTCCAGGCTGTTATGTTCAGTTTCAGAAAAATGGGAAAGGTTTTCAAAATTCACACATTTACACAACACGGGTTTTTTTTCTAAAGCTATGACATTGCCAGCAGAAATTATAAGAGAGCTCTTAAGCTATTCTGCATAAACCAGAAGCAAATAGATTTTATTAAATGTGACATAATATACAAGAATACAAATAACTCAATAGTAGGTATGAACATACCATAGTTAACGGAAGTGGAGCATTTCATCAACCTCCAGACTTTCTTTGCTTTAGACAGTCCAGGAAAATATCTAAAGGCCATATCTCTGGGCTGATGAAAGATGGCGTATTTGACTGGATCTTTAGGTCATTCACTTATTCCAGTTGCAAAGGCTAATGCTAAAAATCACTTGTGATGGATGCTGAAGGACGAACCTATTTTATATTTCCATCACACTGCTAGATTTGTTCTGCATGGAGGGACCTAGCATGACATGTGTGACTCAACCAACACATTGGACCAAAACTAGCAAGACTATTTTTTCATTAGCTTTCAGCTTTGCTCACTTCTCTCAGACCCTTTCTCTCCCCTCATCCTTCTACAGTCATGTCTACTCCCTTTCCCACGTGCAGTGTGGGTCATTAGAGAATGAGTTCACACCTCCCACATATCCACATGGCTCTGGCTAGTGTATGCCAGCATGGCTGCCTTGAATGGTATAATCTGGTAGCTCTTGAGACACATGATGGAGGTCTCTCATTGACCTGCAACTGTGTCCTACCACATTGACTTTGGCAGCAGAATGCTCAGGTTAACAAAACTACTGCATGGTTCAGGATGCTGAATAAGCTTCCTAAAAAGAAGATACAGAAAATTAGAAATATATTCTGCTATGTCCTGTTTAATTTCCTACTTTCTTCCTTTTGTTGCATTGCTTTCCCTCCTCTTCCTCCTGCAATCTCATAAAGACCTCACTGCAGGGTGATGGATTGAAATAGGCATGTATGTTCACAGCCCTTTAAGCTTTCCTCTGCAACTGAAGTTCTTAAGATGCTGTGCAAATGCAAAAAAAAATAACTCCTGTTGATACAGCTTCCTTCACCAGATAATGTTTGTTGAATACATGAAAATTATTTGAATAATATAGTGATACTGAATGCAGTGTGCAATACTTCCTGATGTTACAAAAAATGCTGTCTGCACAGCCATGCCTTATTAAAGACCGGTTGTGCCACAGCATAAAGGGTGAAAATAAAGGGTAAAACCCTTCATTCTGGGGTAGGGGACTAAATATTTATTGTACAGTTTATGATTTCATTACTAACATTATGATCCATTGTCTCTTCATTTTGCAGCTCCTCATGGAATATACAGAAGGTGTTTGCTGTAGCGAAAAGCTACCTGGTTTTTTGGTTGGGTTTTTTTTGGCTTTCTTGCCTCTGTGAGCAGGAGGCTGACTGCTTACATTAAGCCACAGCTTAGCTTTGGAGAGCAACCTGAGTCACCAGGTTTCACAGGCTAGAGAAATGATCCACAAATGCACAAATTAAGAATGATTCTGTGCACAGATTTTCAACAGTGTTTGAGCTCTGCTACTTATAACATGAGATCTGGGGCTTTCTTTTTAAACCTTATGCCTCAAGTAGAAAACACCAAAGAAAAAAGAATGCAATTGTTCAACAGTTTTTAAAGCAGCAAGACCAGAGGTAGCTACTGCATTAATAATTTCCTAACTCTTACAGTTATTTTGAATATACTGGAAAAAAGAATTAGAAAGGGTGGCGTTGATAGCTGCATTCCGTAATTAATAGGGTAACATTCAGGAAAACAAAACACTCAGATGTACTGTTATACAATATTCACTCAGCTGCACTTTCCATCTGAGCAAGTAATGTGACAGCTGGGTAAAGCAGTTTGTGCCTCAGTAGAATAAAGGAAAAGCTAAAATTGCATTCACAGGGAAAAAAGACGTGGGGGCAGGCACACGTGTGTGCGGACACACACGGATCAGGCATTCTACAGTATTATCTGAGGGAATGAGAAAATTGCAAAGCTGCCTTGAAAAGCAGCATCTAAATAGGTTAAGATATTTGATCTGGCTTTTCTGTCTTTATCATGAGGTAAAATAGATAAAGACCTGTTAAGTCACTGACTCCTGGCTTAATGAGATCTGTGTTGTAGGAGTGAGCCCAAAACACCACCTGGCTGGCTCCCAGCAGCACAGACAAAGTCAACCAGGGTACCAGAGGAAACAGAGGTTTGAATTTAAAGGGCTGAGAGAGAGGAGAATGGGGGAAAAGAAATCAATGTATCAACAGGACAATGACTGCAAATTTAAGTATTCTGTCAAATACTTCCAAGGAAATAATGAAAAATTAAATAATAGTATTGCAGCGGAGAGACACTGTAGTCTCATTCCTATTTGAATGAAATAAATAATTTAAGCCAAATCATTGGAAACAACCATCAGTAACTCAACTGCCCTGGAAAGTTATGTCTTTTTAAAATGTATTTATTTTAATTATTTTTCCTGTGTCTGGTGTTCCTGGCAGCTTCTGTCCAGGTCAGTGCAGAAAATGCTGAGTTCTGCCTGTACTGCACAGAATCTTGCTTTCCAGCACTCATTCCACTGATAAAGGCTCCTGCATTGAAATAGAAGTAATTAAACAAAAGTTAAGACTTCATCAGGGGCTTATCTCTGTGCTTTTTCTAATGCTCAGGAAAAGAGATTGCAAAGTGTCAATATTTATGTATTACAAAATTGAACTTTTGCTGCTTAATGTAGACAAAGTAGAATTAAAAAACAATAAATACTTCTAAGTGCTGAGGTGGAGATAAAGGAGGAGAGTGGGGATGTGCAGACGGACCGCATTTTTACAGTTTGTGGGTTTTGGAACAGGTGTTGCTGCAAAGCTGTGCTAGGCTTCACTGGTCCTCAAACCAGCCTCAGCAGCCCAGCGCTCCCGGGAGATGGCAGAGCCCCAGGCTCACGGGCAGTCACATCCCTTTCACCAGGATGCCCTAGCAAAATCAAACTGCCCCAGGCTTGCTCAGGCCACCCTGGGAGTGGATTTGTGCGTTTTTGTTGGGAGAAGCCACAGAAATCAACCAGGCTGAAAGGCAGAACTAACGAGAATGTGTGAAATTTACGGGGTTTCCCCTTCTGTGGAAATGAAACTTTCACAATTCCTGAATTGCTTTTTTCCTGCTATTTGTAACGTGGTGCATTTGGCCAATAAGTTTGAGGAAGGAAGTCTTTGTGGTAGAGGCACTGGACTGACTTTCCATTTCTAGTTCCACTAAAGACTTTCTGTGTGATCCTGAGCAGGAATTTTACTCCATCTTGCCCTACATCCTCCAGGGGCACGTACATCTGCAGGGGTTAGCAAATAGTATCAATAGAGAATATGAGGTGGGTGATTTTATTAAAAAAAAAAAAGAGAAACGTTTACAATTTTTCTCATTTGAATTTAGGAAAGTTTTGTCAGGAATTGCTTTCTAAATTTGTGGAGTTGCTCTCTTCTCTTGCATTTGCTGGGTTTTGGTTTTTTTTTTTTCTGTCTCTGGGCAAAGAAGAAGCTGCTTTCTCACACAGTCTGCCTTCAACAAGCCTGCCTAGTTTTTGTTCCTGCAATGAGCCTACCTAGTAGTAGTAAGTGGAGAAAAAGAACTGCTTTTCTTTTCATTTCAATGTGACAAAATATCAGAGAAAACTGCTGCTGTATGTAACCCATATACTGCAATTGTTATCCAAGCTGCTGCTTCACATTATAGGATGCACTTGAACTCATTGAGCCATACGAAGCAAATTTTTAAAATGCCAAATCTGTACTACAGGATCCTCCCTGGAGGCAGAGGGGGTGACATTTGCACTGCTGCACTAGTGTTATCAGCCTGGGAAGAGGAATATATCCGGCATCACATTTAGTCTGATAAATATGATGATAACAGGGGGAAAAAAAAATCCTTAAGCAATGATAGCATGTATTTACTGCTTCAAACCCATCATGGCTGTCACGTCACATAAAGGAAGCAGAAATAGAAGAGTTGCAGGGAATAAGATTACACAAATGAAAGTCTGGCATCCAACTCTGTCCTTCAGGAGTAAAACTTATACAAATCCTTATCTGCAGGACTCATTTCCCCCACTTTTAAACACATATTATATCACCTACAGCTACTGTAAAAGCCACCTGTATGCAAGGATAAATCACAGCAGTCCCAGGCTTTGCAGTACAAATCACAGTGGATTTCCTGAGGTAAATCTGCAAATATAAGAGGACTGTGCTTGTGTTTTTCCTTCCTGGCATTTAGAAAAACCAATACCACAAATATGAACATTGAGTGTTTGAAACGGAAAATCACTCTGCTGATGGAGGGATCAGGGACTAATGAAGCAGGAAAACTACTAAGTGGAAACAAGAAGAGATTCAGTGGCATTAGTTTGATAATTTTGCCCAACAGACATATCTAAGTAGCACATCTCTACTTAGGGGTATATGTTAAGGTTTCCATCATCCACCACATTTTTCAGGAGTCATCAGTTTCAGGCAGAGATTCACTTTTGATACTGTCAGTTCAGGAAAGCATTTTAGTTAGTCAGAATTTAGAAAATACAAAGGGTCAGCAACCTTTGCCAACATCTGGTTGAAAAAAACCAACCAACCTCCAGTCAAATCCTGTGTAGGCATTCATAGTAGAAAGCAATTTGACAGTAATTTCCTCTGTCCATAATATGGACAAGAGTAAGGGCAAAACTTTCAAAAGCTTACTGAAGGTACATAATCAGGTAGCCAGTCAGCTGGGGACACAAACAGGGTTTTCAGCTACAAGGAAGGTTGAGAATTGGGTATACAGGCAGGTTAATTTATGTTTACATCTCTGTTCTAATTGTGATTCCAAGATATGTTGTGTAAACCTTGTTAAAACATTCCCCCTCTCCCCCCACCCTCCTTTTTTTTCTTTTTTGTTTTATGAATGGCACAGAATCCTGGGTAAAAGAAGGTTGACATGGGTTCGTTGGTTTGTTTGTTTGCTGTTTCCCCCTCATCACTGATAATTCCTCTGCATGATGATTTGTAGTGGCAGGTTTACAGCCTTCTCAGTGAGCTCCATTGAAAGCTTTAGAGTCCTGATGCTGTGGCTGGGCAGCTTACTTCTCATGTCTTGAGCTGAAATGTGTTGTCTAGCAACAGACAGCTCTCTTTGCCCCACTAGAAGAAATATGATGCTTATCTCACCTGTTGTCCATTCTCCATTTTTCTACCTGGCAAAAAGAAAAGAAAAAAAAAAGTCAAGTGTAGGAAAGTTTAGTGGAGGGTGCTTTGTGGAGGGGATCACAGACATCGAGGTAAGAATTTTAGCCACCAGGCTCACCCAGTAACAATGTAGGTCAATCTAAATGAAATACATTTTTACCAGAAGAAGAAGAAACCTTAGAGGGCAGTATTCTGTGATATAATCCAGACAAAACCCTTTTCCTCCTATAATTAGGGTTGGCTGTTTTGGGTTTGGTTTTTTTTTTTTTTTTCAGAAGTGACAAATTTTTATTGTAGTTTTTCAGGATAAGAACATATGGACCATGCGTCTGTCCAAGAAAACCTATTGATGGCAGCTAGACAGGCAGCAGAAACTGTTTCCATACAGAGTGAATACACACACCTCCCCTTCACACCCACCCCCTCCGGATTTTAAAGAGCAGGCAAAATGTTGCAAATGCTTCTGTGCTCTAGGAAACTCGAGTTTACATGCTGTTTTAAAGGAGATGCCTTTTGAAATATGGTTATGAACTATTACATTTTGCAACAGCTCTTTCTGGCTGACAAAATAATATTTATATTATATCCACACCTGAGGAAAATAAAATAAATAATATCTTTTTTAAAAAATCTGGCTATATTGCTGAATGCAGCATAAGGGAAATGGTGATGAGAAGTCTGCCCTCTGACACGGTGGTACCAGTAGCCTCAACTCAATACTTCACCAGGACAGCAAGTGAAATAAACGGGCATTTAAATGTAATACCTAACCAAGACTTGTCAGTTAAAGAAAACCACTGTGGGGGCTAGCGTGACTGCTAATCCTTTCTTAAGCCTAGGGCAGCAGTGAGCATAAATCATCCCTAAAATGCTTTGGCATACTTTTCCAAGATAACTGGGAGATCACATGTAATATCAGCTTCACCTAACCTCATTGATTCCTCCTCTTATAAAGCAACAAAAGAAAAAGGCTAAGATAACATTTAGAATGTAATCGCTTCATAAAATTTAAATTAGAAATTAACAACCCACTGATTCCAGGATTGTTTTGGAACAAATTAAAAATAAATTCTTCCTATCTTTAAAACTCAATGCAGATATTTTTAGGCCCCTATGGAGCAAATCGGTTGTTACATGAAATTTAAAGTCAAATTCAGTGCATGTTTGGTTTGCAGGACTGCGTACTTAGAATTTATTGTTTTAATTAAATCTGTAGGCTCATTATTTCAAATACACTTGAATTTGAGTGCTGCGCACATATCTAGCACACTTAATGCATATTTTTGACATCGGTATCTTTTTTAGCACCACAGTGGCTCTACTTCATAAACTGCAAATGTTGCAGTAGATACCTGAACTGATAAGAGTTTATATATTCCTCAGATAAGGACAATCCCATCCTTGCTTACACCTACATAACTCCAGAATGTTTTTTGATTACTTTGTGAATCTTTAAATGCTGATTTAAAAATCTTTCTCTAAGCACAGCTCCTGTCTCAACAAATACAGAAGCATAACTTGTTTATGTGTAGATCTCCCATAGCTCTTTAGTGAGAGAGCTAAACATTAACAATGTAAAAGAGGGATAAGCAGGATTTTCAAACATCAGTTCTGGACTTGATTTAATGAATTTCAGCAAAATAGATGGGTTCAGAAATCTCGTATATTTATTGGAAATATCACTGAAGTGTAATGGTAGGCAGAATACATAAATGGGTCCTTTCTATGCCCTCCTAGCTTCCATCAAAAGTACAAGCCAGGAGCACACCAAGCTATTATTAAAAGGGTATATTTGTGTAAGTGCCCTTCCAGCTCTGGCTGCTCTCAGTCTTGCCCTGGGTACTATTTTCTTTTGATAATCTAAATTAAACTTTAAATTAAGTGGACCTATGCATAAGCCCAATATTTGATATATCTCTGTCCCTATGCACCACTCAAGAGAGTCAGGTCAGCCTGGGGAATGTACTTATTCCCTTAATATATCATGCGCCTGAAGCTTGATAAAAGAATAGCTGAGAGGTATGATTTACAAAAAGGCATGCTATTTTACAGAGAACTAAAATCTAAAATTTCAGCCACTGACTTCTTCAAAATTCTGTATTTCTATCTGTGATTTTTATGCAGTAATTTCATAAGGATAAAGACAACACCCACACTAAATAGGAGAAGCCAAATACATAGCATACATCCACTCTGAGTGACAAAGTGCGCGATGACATAACATTCAGCTTGCACAGCTAACTGTATCACAGGCAGTAAATAAGAAACATGCATTTTCATGGAGCTCCTGACTAAAACCTCATCCAGAAGAGTAAGCCTTAAGTAAATAGCCAAACAAATTAAACAGAAGGGGAAAAACCTCAGTTTTTCTGGCTCAAAACAAATTAAAGCAAAAGCCAAGAACAGCTTGAGGACTAATTTCATGCTAATAGGCAAAGGCCAGAAAAGTATGATGTTTTATAATGGATTTTTGGTAGAGGTACTTCTATATATACTTTGATAGCTTTGTAAAACAAGTACTGTTTTTCCCCATTTCACAGTCAATGCAAATGAAGTTTATTAAACTGCTTGTCATAGCACATGTAGGATTAAAATAGTGTTTTTCTAATGCTTTCTCACCAGGGCTGCCATCGTGGCTACCTGTATGCTTTACTTTAAAAAGTTCTGGTCAGAATTAAGATATTTTGTCTCCTGGGCATTACTGAAAATTTGATAAGTTTCTGTGTTGAATTCACTATTTTTTATTAAAGGGAATTTATGTCAGGAGCCTATTACCATGCCAGATACTGCAGGCAGCTGCAATCCACCCATCTGGCATATGAGAATAATCCTGATACATATTCATTGCTGAGTCCTCTGGAAATCAGATGCACTTCAAGACTAAATTAGGAGGCAAGAGGGATCTGGGAACACAGCTATCCCAGGCCGTATCCTGCCTTAAGTCTTTGCAGGAGCAGTGAAGCATACAGAGATGATAAGCCGATCACTAGAACCTTCCATATGCTCCTTCCCTCCTTTGCAAATCACTCTGCAGAGTGAGGAACAGAAGGACCACATCCATCATGAAGGACAGACCAGGTCCACTCTTGAAAAAAACATGCAACTTGGCTTCTGTTTTACCCAAGATAGGGCTATTTGAAAATTGGATTACTACACGAAGGAACAGTTAAAAAGTTTCTGGTAGTTGCATCAGTCAAGCTGAAACTCATCCTTCCTGCCCTTTTCCAGCCAATTCTAGTACAAAAGAGGAAATAGCTCTCCCTTGACTTGAACATTAAGCACCTGCTGAAATGAAGACATAACTGCCACATACCTATTTTGTAAAGAAAACAGAAAAAAGGTTACACAACTAGAAGCTCTCTGGAAAAGTGCTAAAGCTGTTGTAAGGGAAGGCCTTATCCTCTGAAGACACAAGCGGATTGCACACCAAAAACTTACGGCAAAGATAATTAATTTCTTCTTATGCAGTTCTTGATTAAAGTCTGTAACTGTTCATTGGCCTACTGTTGCACTAGTGACTTCCTCAAGGGCTCTTGACTTGCAAATACAGCAGATGGCAAGACCATGCCCACCCGCTCTGTAGAATCATTTAGAAACATAATATGTTTCTTCTCTGAGAACTCCCTTTCAGACAGAAATTATTTATAGCCATTTTTCAATTCTTTTTGAGTGCCTGCTCTACATGTTTTAGTGGCTGCAAACGATTGCCATACAAATTATTTCCTTCCCTTTCTATGTTGAGATTGCAACAAGCAAGGTGATCAAAGAATAAGAATGCTTCTGGACTAATATAACTTCAGAGTGGGCGTTTGATTTATAAACCTCCTTTTATGTATTAAGCAAAGGCATCCATCACAATTGTTACAGTTGTTTGCTGGGAAAGCATTTTGAAGTTCAGAATAAGCTTCCTTGCAGTGAATCAAAAGTGGTCTTAGCAGATAATGAATCATACATTTTTTTCCTCAAATATATGAATATTTAAAATGCTAATATCCGTTATACTAAATAATTCTTGGGGGGAAATATAGAAAAAGATGATTAATCTAAGAGCAACGTTTTTTCACTTGAATCACAGAAAATGTTGGAAATAACAGAATTAGATTATTTTTAGTTTATTCAGGTTCCTTTTTGGTTTACTCACCGTGATAACTGTCTTTACTGACATGACCAGAGTTACTTACATATGTGCAAAAATGTTAAAAAACAAGAGCTGGTCTCATTTACAGTAGTGGGGACATAGCTACTTCACACTTACATGGAACTTTCTTTTCTTTGAACAGTAGAAGAGCTCTTTGAAATCACATCAACTCACAGAATATTCCTAGTTTGAAGACACTCATGAGGATCATCAAGTCCAACTCCTGACTCCACACAGGGCAACCTGAAAGTTAAAGGATGTTTTGCCCAAATGCTTCTTGAACACCAACAGGCTTGGGCCCATGACCTGGGAAACTTGTTTGAGTGCTGGACCACCCTCTCAATTTTTCCTAATACTCAATCAGAACTTCCCCTGATACACCTTTAAGTCATTCCCTTGGGTCCTGTCACCAGACACCAGAGAGTGGAGTTCAGCATCTGCCCTTCCACTTCCCCTCAAGAGGAAGGTTTAGGTTGCAATGTCACCCCTCAGCCTCCTCTTCACTAAGCTTCACAAACATAGGATCCTCAGCCTCTCCTCACACATCATGCCCTCTAGACCTTACCCTATATTTGTTGCCCTCCTTTGAACACATGCTAATATTTTTGTATCCTTAAATTGTGGTGTTGAAAACTGCACACAGTACTTGAGGTGAGGCCACAGCAATGGTGAGTATAGTGGGATGATCACTTTCGACCAGTTACTTATACTGCACTTCATGCACTTCAGGGGATGGTTAGCCCTTCTGTAGAAATACGGTTTCAACCCCTGTCTCCATTCACCTGGGGAAGTGCTGATGCTTTTGGAGGACTAAACCAACATTATGATATTAGACCAGAAGGTGCCACAATGGTCGTGCTCAACTTCTATTCCTGCAGGCGTTGTCCATCACGTAAGTTCAGAAGGTAATCTGAAAATATCTTTTCATTCATCTACAAATCAGATATAAAGTGCCAAATTTTTCCTGTCCAGTGGCAAAGAATTGTAAATCTGCCAGAAACCTGCTTCAGTGATTCTCTTATCAGTGTCATCCTTCAGAATAAATCCAACCTTTGCAGTAGCCCAGAGAGTGTTCTGAATGCATGAGCCATGAGTTGCTTCCAAGAGGTAGCAAAACACAGGATTTGGCAAAGCTACCTTGTTACATGCTAACCCAGCTGACACAGTTGAACATGGTGTTAAATTCACAGCTAGCTCCAAGAGTATCAGAGAAACTTACCCTAGAAACTTCTTGCTGTTTTCCCTCTCTCTATCGGGAGGAATTGGGAGGAGGGACTTGGAGCTAGAAGTGAGATTATGACATTCTTTGGAGGTCCTTATACAATTTTCATGGATGCTCATGAGTGTAGTTTTCCCTCCATCTTCACTCATTAAAAGCATCTCCCAGCTCCATAATGTTGATGTGGGATTGTGAGGCAGAGAAAGGGATGCCTATGTCCACAAGGGCAGTGTTTGGGAAAGGTGAGTGAAGGAAGTAACTTCAGTTTTTTACAGAGATCAAGGACAATAACTTTGTGTACCCAAATGTGACATTTCTAATGGCAGGACTGACTGAGACCTATTTAAGTAGGCAAGCATTGGAAATCCTCTGAGTCACTCTCTAAGATAAAACTATGTAAGGATAACGATAGTTTTACATCTACTGGTCTGGGAAAAGGCAACTAGTGTCTCCTGGTAATGACAGGCATCTCTGAGATGGGACTTTGTATACAAAATTATCCTCACATTGTGAAGAGAAATACCTAACCGGTTTGAAGACCATCCTTTCCATGGTTTGGGTTGCGATGAACTATTCAGTGATGGAAAAGGGTAATTTTAATGATCTTTCAGCAATACAGGGTGAAAAATCTGCATATGTAGGGCTCACTTTCTTCTACTATTTCAGTAAAATAATTAATTTTGTCATACTTTGTGGACTGGTGTGTAAACCACTGCCATTGCAAGAGCCTTTAAAGGAAACTTTATGAAATCTGCTATAATAATTAGTTTAATAATCCTACTAATTAATTTAATTTTATGACTGACCATACGTCTTCTGTCATCTGATTTGTTGAGAATTTATCGTGTTTTATGTGTTTGCTTATATATTTAGTTCAGTTAAAAAATTAATGGAATCTATAAACATGTTTGGGCTACTTGGACTAAGTAGGAAAGGTCAGACTATACTGGCAGCCTGCACATCTGTTTTTATAGATCTTCTTGTAAGTGTTCCAAATCAGAAATACTGTTAGCCTTTGAATACCCAGTCCAAAGATTTCAAGCCTCTTGGTGCCTACCATTTCAGAGCTGATCACTTTTCCCTAGTAATTTGTATTCTGCAAACAGTTCTAAAGCCTTTCTGAAGCCCTCTGGTACTCTCTCTGTTGTTCTGTCCTACAAACATGACCTGCATGATGTGGTCATATTGGGTTTCTTCAGTCACATCCTAAAAGTAGCCCAACTATCTTAGCAGAGGTTGATCTTGCTGAGGCAAGCTCATCTTCCTGCTTTTCTTTGGGAGTTAATTTATTCACCAGAAATCCAGGACATCCACTGCAGAAAGTGGGAGTTGTGGCAAAAGCAATGTTGGATTATGGCTTGGATACATCATTAAAATTCAGTGAAATGATTTTTTGAAAGCAAAGTATTGGAACAGTGTTGTTTCAAACTTGAAATAGCCTCAGTGGTGGCCCTGTGGCCCAAAGTAATGTGTTTATGTATTGCATGCAGAGTAAAGCTTAGCTCTACTAACGGTGCGGTGAAAAGAAAATCCTGCTAAAATTAAACAATCAGGGAAGATAGTTGAGGTGTGACTTGATGTAGTAAACAGTGATTGAAGAAAGAAGAGAAAACAGCAGGACTCTACATGAAGCAAATTAATTCGTGCTGGAGTTTCATACTCCTGAAGAAATTAAATTGCCCAATCCCTAATCAGCACAGCTCCCTGCAACGTCAATTCTTTGCTTCATATTTCCTCTCCCGTATTTAGAATAATTTGTCCTGTAGGGAAGCCCCCTAATTTATGCTTTTACTATATTTTAAATATTTTTTATTTTTCAATTATTCTATAAGGCTCTGTTTCTTTGTATTACTTTGAGGAAATCACTGCTAGATAATTTCTTTTTTCTTGCTGTCAAAAATACCATTTACTCCTGCCTTTCTTTATTTCTTCTATCTTTACTTTCCATAAAAGTGAGGTATGAGACTATGCTGTTACTGCATCTATGAAACACAACACTTCACAACTTTTGTGGGACAAACATCAAGTAGACTGTATACAACTTCAAAAGTAAATCAAGACCATCAACTTTTAAACTAGACATAAAAATGAAATTCAATCAAGGACAGATCTTCAAAAGTAGAGACACAAATAGATAATCAGCTGATCTAAAATAAAAATTCCAAACACTCATTCATTTTGAGTAACTTTGGAACTGAAAGTTGCGTTCCAAATCTTAAATCAGCAACTCATCAACACACAAATACTGTGAATAGAATGTTGTTTTCTTTCATCCATATTAGTCTCTAAATCTGGCAGCATGAGTGTCATCCATTCTTCTGAAATGGTAGCAGCGACTGCAGGGAAAATGTAAATACCCATTATACACTCTAAAAGAGGCTGGGATAGAAGAGTGTTTTGGAAATGGCATTGGTATTACTCTACAAGCTAAAATACGAGCTTTAAACAGTATGCTGTTCTTCCAGCTTACTTTGCTATTAGGTATTCTTAAAAATAGACTCACTATATATACATGCATTCAGTTTCCTTCCGTAAATTGTTATGATAATTATTTGTAATTCATAATCCAAAACCTCTGTTAAACAAAGCAATGTTTGGGCTTACTGGAATATAGAAATCAAATGAGGTGGTTTTGCCAGAACCTCTTTTCCCAGAATCAGGCCCTGGTTCAGGAAAGCACTTTAGCAAATGACTAAGTATAAACATGTGCTTCTGTTTGTGCTTTTTTGATTAGGGATCAACTTAAGCATGTATTTAATGTGTTTTGCTGAGCTGGGGCCAAAGTTCTCTCCATGAGCTTTAACCTCTGTGCTGTTCTGAGTAGGAAAACAACCAACATGCAACAGAACTGCCAGATATTGTGACATTTCCATTATTTCAAATGGATGTCATTTTTAGTCGATACCGTGTGAGAGGAGCTCATCTGATTTATGTCTCTGAATACGAACCCTAGCATGATCTGGCCTTGAGCCCAGACACAAAGTTTAAGCTTAAAACCTGATTCAGATCTGACTCTGAACACCTCATCAGCTCCATGTTGATAATACAGTACGGAAAGTGAATTATCTTGTAGCCTGAAGAGGTGGTTTATCAATACCAGGATGACATACATTGTGGAGTATCACTGGAATGTCTGATATGGAAAAAAAGAGGAATCAGTCTCTGGGATTTCCATGCCTGCATCTATCCCTACCACTACATCTCTTTTAGCATTTTGTATTTCTGTTTTAAGGCTCATTGTCATTGTGACATGTATCTGAAAAGACTTAAAGCTAACAGTAAAATCCTGATTCCAGTGTCTAGCTGTGGCTGAAGTTGCTAGGCATCTATTCAAATCAGTGCTAATATATAACTTGCTAAAGGCTGCCACAGTGTTTGCAGTTTGTTTTCAAGTTAACCACCTCAAGCCTTCTTTTCAGGTAAACTATTTTAAACTTTATTTCCTTAGCTAGGAGAATTGCCTTCACCTTTTTTTTTCTGTTTCTGCAGAAGAATAAAGGACAAATTTTCACTCTCTAGCCTCTGCTTCCTACTTTTTTCTTCTTTTGACAAGTTAACATGTGGACAGCTCCAAATCATTGCATTCCCATTACTCATGGCATGAGGAGGCACTTCAGCTAGTGTCTCCTTTTCTTCTGACAAGTGAAAATCCAAGAAGGCCTCATGATAAAATTGGTATTTAACACAGTCACAATGAGTAGACAGTGATAATGGAAGCCTTCTAGTCTCAATTTGATTTCCAAAGTAAGACATATGGCTCGCTCTTTCACTGACTCTTGCACATTCAAAACTTGGTTTTGTAGCTCATGGGCAAAATTCTCAACTATGCCTTTAAAACACAGATCCTGTCCATTCTAGAAGGACCTTAAGCCTTTTATGGTGCTATCTCATGTTAGCTCAAGTGGCAGAAGCCTCTATTCACGTTAAATGTGTCTGTGATGTCCCCTGCACCAAAGTACACTTTCACCTATATTAAGAAACTTCTTCTTTGGTGTGTTATCCCCAACACTTTCCTCTGGAACATATTAACTTTGTATGAAAATTAATGAAAATTTCCAAACTTGTTATGCCAGTGAGATTTATAATGCTAACTCACTATAGCAGAGAACTTGAAGATCTGTACATGAAATGCCACCTCCCAGTGACAAAATAATAGATGTGGGTTTAGCTTATGTTTGGCATCGTTTTTCTGTCTGTTATGTTGTACATGCATACATGTGCAAGTAGAGGAACAGAATGGATGAGCATACATTGTCAGGTGATACTGGGTGCAACAAGAATTTTGTGAGGTTGGCTAGTGCTACTCACTTGTTTAACTTAACAATCTAGTGACCATTTCATGGTTTGTGCCATTTATTTCAGATTTAGCACCCTATTGTAATTTATCTACACAAGAAGAGAAACACACATTAAAAAAGAAGATAAGAAGGCCCCCAAATGTTTCACAATGAGCCAACTCTACAGAATGACAAGAACTTCTATAGTTTCTATATCATTTACAAATGATTTAGGTCGAGAGTATGAGTATTAAATTCTGCATGGTTCTCCATAACAAATGTTCATTTCACGAAGTATAATGAAATGCACGCTCCATCTCAACGATCCAAAAGGGCAACCAAGCATTTTCATACCATCAGTCTCTGCAGCTCAGATAGCAGCATCTTGATTTGACTTCCAACAAACATTGCTCAGGAATACATGAATTATCCTGTGACAACAGCCTATGCCACTAGCTGTTTTTAACAATATGCTGGAAATAAAAGTGTGTCAGCTGCAGAGATTGGAAGCACATCAGATGCAGTGCATACAGCCTTAGGAAAGAGAGGAGGGAGTATCATTCTTAGGTTAATTGCAAGCTTTCTGTCTGATTAAGAAACATTATTATCTGAAGCATTTGCTCTTAGTCATGGGCACAATGCTGCATTTAGAAAGACGTGACTACAAAGCAAGTCTCTGTTGGTGAGGTATTTCAGTATAAGGGTAACAAAATTTGACACTGGATTTTTGATGTCAAATTCCATGTCTTAAGAGAATTTCAGGCTACCCGCTTCAGACATCTCTATAGCTGTCTGCAGTATCAGCAGAATGGTATCAGGCAAAGTATAAAAATAAAGAAAAATAATGATCTTTAATTTACATAAAAATTTAGTTTTTCCCCATAATCTGCATAACATTTGATTTTGAGAAAAATCTTACTTTACTTTCAATAAAGCAAGCTATCTGTTCAAAAATACAAAAAAGATAATAAAAAAATACTATCTTCATGTTTTCTATCTCCATTGTAATTTTTTTCCGTATTTGCTTTTTGTTTCATTGAGAGAACTTTCACTTCTGAAAATTTGCTGTTGTAACAAGGGACATTGCACTAATGTGTTATGTCCCTGAAGTGGCTGCATTTCAGTAGAATAAGCAATCCCCAAATAATGCACATTACTTTCAGTCATAGGAACGGTAAAAAATAGGCAATGCTATTATTACTTGTGCTTTGACCAGGCCTATCCTGAGTAATATGCTTTGGTTGCTATAAAGTATATATCTCTGTATCTCTACTGATAAAATGCTTAATTTTATTTTGGTATGCACATGCTCATTCTTTAGCTAGAATGAATCACCAAAGCTGATGTTTCATCTCTTAGTCATCTGATGGATTCATTTCTTTGTTACACAGAAGAAAATATGGAACTCTTCAGAGGAAATCAGAAACAAAAAAAAAATGCATTCCGTTTTAAAATAATTGGGCTAATTTTACAATGACTTGACTTCATTAATTTGGGCTGGTTTATGTTGAAGAATCTTAAACGTCTAACCACCACCACAAGAAAAAAAAAAAGGTGCATTTTTACAATGTATACTTTGCTGGTTTACTCAGCAGTTCTGGAAAATGACACTAGTTCTGCAACAGGAAATAGTCCAAAAGTTTGATGATTACATTAGCCAGAAAGGTCCTAAAATGTCTTGAAGGTTTTGAGGGTAATGTACTTAAAGTACAAGAGGATTTATTTGACTTGGTGTTCCTTTAACAGCCTTGAAAACTTAGAGCAAGAATGGCTGATGGATGTTTAGTTTCTGAGATGCAATTTTTATTACTATGCTACACAAACCATCTCTTTATCTTAATTAAAAGCCATCCCTGCTGTTCTTTGTGTGCCATCTAATGTTATTATGAGATACTTCATGCCATAAGTGACTGTCATGGCAAATGGCAGTCTTGTTCATAGTCTGAAAGAAAGAATGAAAGAATATCTATGTTAATTTATTAGCTTAGTAAACACTTTTTAAGACACAAGAATGTTTGAGACTGCCAGGGAAAAACTGAATCCACTACACTACTAAGAGACTTACATAGCAATGTTGTAATGTATTTCAAAACTTTAAAATGTTGCAGACTACACTTTTGGCACAGTAAAAAAAGAGTTGTATTTAAATCTAAGTAGAAAATTGATGCAAAATTCATTGAACTTCCTTAACAAGAAAGCAATAACCATGTTTAGGAACTGTGCATTTTGCTCAGGAATTGCAATCACAGGATGCTAGTCACTATATAGGGTCATGCCTTTGAGGCCACCAACAGCCCTGACTGTCCCTATCCAGCCTCACTAGAGTTCTCCTGACTTGCCCACAGTCCAGGACCCAATCTCAGTCCCCCACAGCTGTCAGCCCCCACCCCAGAAACACCACAGAAGGGACCATCTCCAGCTCCCCACAGCCTTGCCATGATGGTCCATGGGTCCCACCAAGATGGGCTCATCCCCGGGCTCATGTCCTGGCCCAGCCTTGGCCTGTCACCAGGGAGGTACCTGATCCCTAGGGCTGGGACTGTTCCTGGTGCCCCCATCTGCCCTGCTCCTGACTAGGGTGTGCCCTTGCTACAAGGCTAGCTCATGGTTCTCCTGGCCCCTCAGCCTCCAGGGAGCTACCTGTCAATGCAGTAAGCTGACAGGTCAAAATAGATAGAACTTTACTTATCTTTCATTTTAGTGAAAAAAAGGAGAGTAATTTGGTAAGATCAAGTTGGAACATCCTTTGTTGTCAATGTCAATCCTCTCTGCAGCAGGTCAGAGTTGGGGAAGATGTGACTTTATCTTCTATAGGCCCTGCTTACTGAAGGCTTCTCAATGGTGCAAGCAGGCAGCATTTCTGTCCTGGGAACAGAGAAACACAGCTCATCTACAGTTGCCATGGAAGAAAGACAGCAGTCAAAAGAGGAGGAACTGGCAAGCAGAATGGTGGAAAACGGAGCTTACATTCACTGCTGTTCCTGACATAGCTTTTAGGCCACAATTAGAGTGGCTGTTCCTGAGCAAGGATGCTGTTCCTGAGAAGGGATGCTCTGCTTCCTCCCTCATATCCCCCAGGGGTATCCTATCAATCTAGACATCTCCTTCAGCAGGAGCACTGAAGGACACCAGATGTTTTCCTGCTCTGTGCAGTCTGCTGCCTTACTTTGCTTCTGCCCAGAGCGGTCTTGTTTGGCTAGTAAAATGTTTCCATTTTCTCATCTTTTCAATACATTCCCAAAAAGATCACCACAAACACTTAATGTTTCTCAGTGTGGGCAACTCTCTTCAAGTTCTATTTGCTAAAAGCCCTGAAAAGAAGTAGTTTGCTACTTACTGGTTCATACTTCTCTGCACAGCTAGAGACGGATTACTGAAAAAAGACCCCATCTTATTGTACCAGCAAAAGCATGGCAAGATAATAAACAAGGATTTTCCTCAATGACCTTGCTCACACTGTCCAGAGAAAAAGTCCACAAGACTGACTTGTAAGAGAAGCTTTGAGCCCCAAATCTACATTAGAACTATGAAAGTGCATTATTCTGTGTTTGTCACTGCAGTGATATGGTGATACTGTGCTGTTGTTTACTGGGCACAGCATTGGGAGTCCTTCATTAGCATTAGGAAGACACCTCTGCTAAGCACATGCTGGCATGAGGATGGATCAGCTGGGTTAACTGAATCTAGTAACTGCGATGTTTTTATTCATGTTTCATTTCTTCTCTATGTTGTTACGGAATCCCATGTAAATAAATGATAGTGATTGCTTCTTTAAGAACCTCGAGAAACTACCCAGTAAAACCTCGGGTCAGCAGTTCAGTGAGGAGGGTTATGAGGAAGCAACGGGAGGGGGCTGCTGTGCACTGGCCAGGGAGCTAGACACTGAAGGTGGGACAGGCAAGAGGACAAAGCACAGCCCCACAGTGCCCAGGGACCAGTGACAGTATAGCCAGAGACAGCCAACAGGACTGGTCTGCATGTGATGATGAGGCCTATCCCATGCAAAGCTTGGAAGTCAAGTCAGTGAACCAGGGTTGGGTGCAGAGATCTACATGGCCAGAGTGCAGAAGGACAGGAATATCTGCAGCATAGTTCATTGCTGGGCCAGGGACTTGAGCTAGAGCTTGTTGCAGCTCCCAGATGAACAGGGCCAGTCCCCCATGAGGATTCTCCCAGCTTCTGCTTACACAGCTCTGTTCTTGGCAACTTGGGAGCATGCTTGTGCCACGTAAAAGCTGGCATGAGAACAGGTGGGAAAACCCAGAGGAGAGGAAATGTATGGATGGAAAGAGATTGCAGAAGATGTTGGTGCACTGGAAGTTGACAGTGAGTGCTAGTGTTTCTCCTGATGTTGTGCTTCAATAATGGCTAAGATAGTATGCAAGGAGTCCATTTATGAAAATCTTGACAAATTGATATTGAGAAGGATCACATAATTATTTTTGAAAATGTCTGGAATTCTCCAATGTGGATTTGTCAAAGGACTGAACTTCCCGTGCAGTCTCACAAGATGGCATAAGGCTGGCAGTGCCAGGAACTGAAAAGAACTATTTGTGGAATACTAAGAAGGAAATTAAAAATTATACATAAATTATGGTAACATTTTCATAGCATTAACATATGAACTAAATACAACATGAAGTAGGAACTGTTAATTGAATCCTCCTAGGTTAGCGCCATCTTTGGTTTGTTCATTTATAAAAACAGATGCAGCTTTGTCAGAGTGACCTGGACTAATGTGATTCTTTCAAAGGAGAACTTCCTGAAGGAACATTCTGGCCACCAGCTCAAAAGCAGCCTCTTCTGGTCCATACACAGTCAAATGGTGATTTTTTAGGGTATATTATGGTAGTGGTGTCTATTTGTGCCTGCCTTTCTTCTTCTATTGGAAAGTCTGGCTGGTAGATACTAAAATGCTTTCCCCTACATTTAGTTTATACCTTTGACTTGAAACTTTCTGCTCAAGTACAAAAAATTCTTCTGCATTTAGAATACATGAGCCTGGTTAATACAAAAACTACTGGGTGCAAGAGCAGCATATTCATTCTCTAATTTGATAATTTTATCATTTGTTAAAGAACCTTCTGAGAGACAGTTATGCATTACCAGGCTTCCAAATGCTCTGCAAATAACAAATATGCAAAGCGCAGCCTGTTGTACATACAGGCTTCATTTTGTGTATGGAATGCTACATATTGCAGAGATGATTTAATCATATATATGACAGGCAGATAAAGCAATTGTACTCTTAAAAAAATCTTCCTCCAAGAGTCTTTGTTAATTTGGTACTTGATCTTTTTACTTACTGGTCTTCAGGTCACTATTTAAATCTTAGAGAATTTTAAAACAGAAATAATAAACTTACTCTATGAATACTTATAATCTCTATAAGCTGTAATAAAACTGTCTGCTTAAAATAAATAGTTTGCATGTAGATCTGTTTAATGCTTCACTACTATATCATTTTAATGCAGAATAGCTTCTTTGCAGGGAATTCAGCCTGTCACTGGATGTTTAAATTTTCAGTGTCTGTTGTCATGGCAACGGGAATTGACTCTGGTACCCACTGTGTTCAACATAAATTAATTTAAAGTCATAGCATCTTGAAAATTTTATTCTCTTTTTAAAAAATCTTCATTTTCCTCAGATTTATTACAGTAAAAAATAGCTATACTTGAAATAGCATTAAAAAATGCATTGATTCTCATCTAATTACTAGTTTTACTTGCAGAATTCAATAGATTGAACTTAATAAATAATGTATGTATGGAAAATTGTTCCTCCATTTCTTGTGGAACTATAGTTTTCAAGTAGTGTAGGAGATACATTTTTACCACTCTTTACTTTCAATTCATGCGCTTTTGGTGCTTTCAAATCTACATGTTAAACTGACCGAGTGAAATGTTTGTATACATGATTTCCTCAGATTTGCTGGTTCTTTTGCAGTTTTGCCACGCTTTCATGAATGCTTCTAACTTACATCTGATTTCATCCTATCAATCTTTATGAAAAAAACAAATTCCATAGAACACAGCTATGCGCACATTTAAAAGAAAAAAGAACACATCCTGTGTCTCTTGGGATTCTCGTGATTCTAAAGAGGGTTAAGGAGAGATATTAAGTGCATGTGGTAAGAGAGGGAAGATGGCTCCACCAGGCATAACAAAATTATTTTTTCTCTTCATATTTGTAAAGTCACTCACTCACAGTCTAATCTACCCTTTTATATGTCTAGCTAAAAAGTATATCTTATGATGTGCAGGACTCTATACGTTTCCTCAGTGCAGGAGACGGTCAATGACTCTGTTTTGCATAAAATTATTGACGTTTTAAAAAAATTCCATGGTTTAACTTCCCTGATACAGGTTTAGGTCTTATGTATTTGATTCCTTATATTTTCTACACTACAGTATACCTCTCACAGGACTAATGCTGAAACAGTTCTTTGAAAGAGCAATATTTCAGTTTTATTTTATGTTGAAAAGATTCAGTTATTTTATAATGCATGACAACAAAATGCAATCCTTTATAAAACTGCAGGCATCTTGAAAAACAACATTTTGAAATGAGTAAAGTGAGGTTTTGCTGTGCAATAGAAGCCTTATTTATTCTGGAAATCTCAGTTTAATTTGAACAATAGTCTTCTAGATACTGCGTCTTAGATAATGAAACACTTCACACTGCAATAAACCATGTTGTTCAGATTCTATTTCATTTCTGTGTGGGAAACACTGATTAATATTTAGGGCTTTAAAAATTACTGCTGAAATTCAGATGTTAATGTCAGTTGGTGTCTCTATGTGCCTAGAGTTGTAACCTTGCCATATTGACACATACTGCAATGAGACATTTAAGAAAACAGAAATCTGCTGCAGCTCTGCATGACTCATTTGCACCAGCCGCACACATTCATTAATCACCCAGCAGAGACAACAAATCTGAATCTAAGGTTCCTGTGGGGATTTGTGTTGCAACGTTTTCTACAAAAATCTTAATGGCTGCAAACTTTCCTCATTTGGATTAGAGCTTCCAAACACCTCTATTTCTTAATGAGCACGCTATCACTCATTATGTTAAATCTTCTATAACAAGCTTCAAAGGAGAAAGGCTCAGATAGCTATTCTCATCTGTCACCGATGGAACAATTACAGTCTTATAAACGACTTCATTTTGTAGACTGGTTGATCCAAACTAGAATTGAAGCAGCATCTTCTCACTCCTGAATTACTGAGAGGGCTTTTATTTTCAGTTCAGTAAGCAGTAAGTATCATAGAGTTCACAGCAAACTTGCAGAGTCACGAGGGCGTGTTCTTACACAAATGTGGATTTAACTATCACATCAATAAATGTGTTACATAACACAGAACTTTATTTTCGTATTCACTGTGGGCAGCTGATTGCTCTGTTGATAAACTCAGTTTTTCCTTTGACTGCAGAAGCAGTTACTTGATATTAGCCAGGTCTTGCAGTAGGCATTGTCAGCCTCCCTCAAAATGCCATATACTCAGGTATCTTTTACCTGTACTGTGTTAATTTCGATGTATCTGCCTGATGAGGGATCTCTCAGATGATTATTCTGTGATTTTTCTTTAAACTGTTTACTAATCTTAAATTCTCTTCCCCTGTTGCAAGTAGATACATAGGCGATGCCTCTTTAAGATTGGCAGATTGTAATACTGAAACGTGCTTTTCATTTCAGCTCTGATTTTACTAAATTACTACTTTCATACCACCAAGTTCATTTTTGAGAGCATGAATGATTTATCTAATTCCTGGCAAATAGTGAGTAGCTTATTACTGAGCTTAGCTTCACCAAGGAGATGGGAAAAACAAGTTAGCAAAAAAATCTGTTGCCCGTTGGAGAGTGTATACCATATGCCTCCAAAACGATTCTTGCTATGATTTCTTTTTGTAAGTGGGGAGCAGAGTCCAAGATTTCCAGAAACAAAGAACACTTTTGCTAGGTAAATACAGTAGGCTTACTTTTTGAAATGGTTGGCAAAATGTCCTTAAATAAATGCTTCTGTGTGTCTTTGCTACTACTCTAAGTGAACCTTTTCACAACCACATGTACAGGTGAATGTATGCAGCTAAATCATGCAGCAGAAATGAAACTCACCATCATAAAGCTCTAATTTTCACTTATTTGTAAAAGTGAAAGAGATTTTCCAAAGTGTAGTTCAGTGAGAGGGTGGGTTTTTTGGCTGTTCCCAGGTGCTTCATAGATGTTTATGTTGTTATATTTTTATGTTCTTATAAAGGAAAAAAAAAGCAGCATGCTAATAAATCTTGATGGTTTTGCTTTAGATCAAGACTGCTGAGGTTTTAATATCCCTAGTTAATCACACAGTCACTGATAATGTTTAAGTTTTAAATACTATCTAATATTGCTTCCTTCTGATATTTGAAGCATATCAGCTTAAGTGAACAGGGCAGTCCAAATTCAGAGGAAAGAGAGCCAATTTATTTGCAACAAATGAAGTAGTTTCCTGCCCAGTCTCTGTAACATTTCCCTTGAAAATTGTGTCCATTTTCACAATGATCTTTCTTGGACGCTTGCTGATCATTATTTGGCCTGGTGGCAAAGTTCATAATAAATTCTCTTTAAGCCTGTAATGTATTGTTTTCCCAAGAGTTTATGAACAGTCAGAGAACTAATAGCACTTGCCACTTGCTCTGTATTCTGATTTTTTCATGGAAATGAAAAAAGAAGTGTCATCTTGAATTTAGTATGTGTTTCCCTGTTAGATTGTCTGGTATGGTTACAATTTTGTGAACAGTGCAGTCAGGAATGCATTTAATGCTTCAATGAGTTGAATACTCTTAGGATAGTAGCACAAGTTCTTTCAGTTATGATTCAGAACAAGATTTTTATCTTTTCTGTGAAATTAAAAAAGCATCATGTAAAATACGGAAAACAAAAAAAGTCTGTAGCTGTAAAATAAATAGATGTAGGTAGGGAACTGTCTGTCTAAAGTTGTCTGGTTTAGAGGACCTTGTAATCCTTGCCTGTGCTCATGTTTGGCTTTCTGTGCGTTGAGATTCAGGGTCTCATTTGAACTCTCTCTCCCCTGTGTAATTAGCATTTATTGCAGGAGAATTTAACTTCTAACTTTTTTCATTCAGGGTTAATTTTCCTCAGCTTTCTTTGAATCCAGTAAACCTGATTTTCATTTACATCAAGAACCTTTTGGGCCACTCTGTTAACTTATTTCCATTTTAAAGGGCTTGTGTACTGTCAGTATGATGGAAAAGGTCTCAGTGCAAGAGAAAACTCAAGGCCAGTGGGGTTTCTAGACATCTTGTTTGTATCTTTCAAAGCAATCATAAATAAGAAAGGAAAAATGTTCTTGCCAGTTGTTTTTTTCTTTCTAATATTGAATCTTTCTTCTTTTATAAGACTTCTAAATAAAGGCAATAAAAATGTGTTTGGAAAACTATTTTCAAACTGAATGACATCCTTTGAAAGGCATCTGAGTTTGAAGTAAAAATTTTGAAATGCAGCTTCCCACTTTACTCATGTTACACTTGAATTTCTGGCACTAGGAACAGTTTATGCAGTGAAAATTGGTACAAAAAGGAAAGCCCTGGTTTTAGTTTATAGCAGTAACCTCTTACTTTTACAATTCTGATTAGTAAGTCTACTATGCTAAAGATGAGAACCTGGGCCCACTGAAGACTGCGCAGAACTCCCACTGAATTCATAACCAGATTACAAGCACTTCCTCCAAACAGAGCATGTTTCACATAGTTATATTTATCAGTGATCTGTTCAGTTTAACTAGAAGCATCTACAGTAGAATTATGCTGCATCACTTTTATGCGGAGACTGTTCCACAGCCTTCCAAATCTTCTGGCCAGGAAATTTTTCCCAGTGAGACAGCCTATGTTTTCCTTACAGCCAAGTTAAATTATTTATCATTCAGTCCTTTTAACAAATTGTTTAATGCCAGGATATTGTCACTGACAGTTACAGAAAATATGAAGCCTTGGAGACTTTTGCAGAAAGCCTAATAAAGACAGATACCCACCTCTTATATGTTTTGAAACACACATTTTATTGACAGGAAGTGATCAGCAGGAAAAAGTACTTCAGGCTTCTCTGTTGCACTTCTTTCTATGCCTGTGAAGGGGTATTTGTCTTCCTCTATGTTCTTTGCTTTCATAGCAGTTGTCAAAATCTATTATTCAAACAAGAAAATTTAGTAATATAATTCATAACTAATGCCCAGATTCTTGAATACCAGGCTTATCTATGCATAAAATGGACGTATTTGTTTCAGTGGAGACATTAGCAATACAAACATACAGAAACATACAGACATTTAGCAAACAGGTAAATTACATGGGGAACAAACTCTGGAAGCTTACTGGGATGTATTTGTAACACAATTGGGTCCCTGTTTATGATGGAGCCTCTTAAATATCTGACCTACATAAATAATAGAGTAGACCCATGTGGTGGCATATGTGGTGGCACACCCACATGTTGTGAAGCTGTAGATCAGAGCATCAAATAAGCCTAGAAAAATGGCAAAAAGCTTTTTTCAAAGCAAGGCAGCCTTCAGGACATCTTGAGGTCCACGGTCACAACCTATTACTTCTATGTGAAGAAGAAAAGCCTCTCTCTGCAACAAATAATATGGAGGAATTTCCTCCCTGTGGGCTTAGTCTGGTTAGCAGTAAACAATTGTCACTATGATGAATCCATGTTCACTGATCTATTTCACTTTTTTAACCACCTGCTCTAAGAGAAACAGTTGAAATTAAATGATATCCCAAGGATAAATGTCTACTCTTTGGAAACATTTGCATCTCAGTGTTTATGTTCAGTAACTGTCTTGGTTTCTTGGCTTCCATCCAGCAACAAGACACTGTTAACCTAGGGCAGAATTGTATGCCAATTACATTATCCATTAATTAAAATATTGCACGGGCTCTAATGGTAAATCTTGTGTCTGTCCTATTTTCAAGCTGAACCACATGAATAACCCTGTAATTCAGAGCTGTAGCCTCTACACATCAAAACTGCTCTCTGTTCCCGTCTTGACGTGTTGTCATTCACTATTGCAGTGGACTCAATCCTGGTTTTACCAAATGCAGTGGAATACTTCTACCAACGTTACAAGGAAAAGAGCCAACTCCAACATACAGGAACTGAATTCGCTGTTCAAATACAGTGATTATATTTTGCACTTGTTTTTAATTTTTATATTGCCTTCAATAATACAGAGTATTTAGCCAGAAGACTGGAGATCCATTGATCTCACTCATCTACAAAGAACAAAAGCATTGCATTCTGACACCTATTTGATTAAAAGAATTACAACTAGCTTTTCTGTTTTCTTTGGGACTTCAGCTGAGTGTTATGTTTTTGTCATGTTAAACAAACCAGGTAACACAATATTTGTACAGGTTCAGTGATATGGGAGATCACATGATCTGCGTAACTGCATAGTTTTTTTCGACCCAATAGTTTAAAACTGTCTTTATTTGTAATACAGAATTTCCTACCTGTTCAAAATGTAATGCTAGTCATACAAATAATAATCCAAGATTATAGGGAAATATTTTTAAATAGAAAAAACATTGATAGAATCTTGAACACCAATTAACTTCAGAATAGACCCACAGCTGAAGAGTGGGTCGTTTCCCACTCATTTTCCATTCAAAAATTAGGTATAAATGTCAGACATTAATTTCCCTGCCTTGTTCTACTTCTGTTCCCTACTTAGAATCCCTTGTTACTTGCTGAGAGAAATGTAAATTCCAGAGCTGAAATGCTGTAGGTAGATCTCTCCAAAGATAAAAGCAATTTTGAGAAATACATTTGCCTACTCATGCAGTGATACTTGTAAATACACTAATAGTCATCAAATAAATGTAATTCTGTGTTGTCATTTAGTAAATATGGCTGTCTAAATATAGAAATGTGCATTAGTTCAACTGAAAATGACACAGTTATGTTAGTAAACTCTGTCAATCTACTGGTTTTTTATTATTCTTTTCTCATGTGGAGCCTTTTGTTCCTCAGGTACCCAAGAATCAGCCACAAATATTCTGGTTTTGCAGCATGAGCCATTTTAACATTTTATACCAATTTTTGAGTGCTTCTTCTGACATACTGTGCAGCAGACAGTATATTATTTGATGTCTCTCCTGTG
Organism: Hypotaenidia okinawae; assembly: GCA_027925045.1. Lineage (NCBI taxonomy): Eukaryota > Metazoa > Chordata > Aves > Gruiformes > Rallidae > Hypotaenidia > Hypotaenidia okinawae. Next base: position 35,023,292 of record BSDF01000005.1, on the reverse strand, counting down.
CTTAATTTTTAATCCCCTATACAAAGAGGTGCTGCTGGATTTCAGAATTACAGGCTTCTTAAACTGGAGTCAGCTTGCAGTAACCTGCGGTCCCAAAAAGTTTAACCTGATTAAACAAAGCTATATTAATAATAATAATAACAACAACAACAACAGTAATAACAGTAGTAATAATAATGCCCATAAACAGTGGAAGCATCTAAAGGGAGTATGAGACAATTCTTGGTAATTCCTGGTTTTGTCTAAGAAAATGTACCTCACTGAAGAGCTCTCACTGAAGGTACTGGCTGTTAACAATCCGAGCCTCCTTTCACTTCTATATCACTTCAACAATACTGACTTCAACTGAGATACTCTTGTTTTTCGTCGATGCAGTTGACAGGGCAAAAAGACCTGAATCACTGTTCTGCACAGCTAAGGTGAAGCAGAGCACCCCAGTATTGCATAATTATAATACCTCTAGAAGTTTTAAAGAGTAGTAAAGCAGATGAGGTAGCCTGTCCCAAAACCAGCAGACATCTGGTTTCAGATACCTGATCTATTAACAACAACCCTTCCACTTTCCCCAAACCCCAGTTCTTTAAAGTTTGTAAAGAAATTTGTAGATAAGTTCCCTTTATTGCCTTTTATGATGGGCATAACAATTCCAAATATTACTTCTGTGTTACAGAGTAGAGTCTCTCCTTCTCTCTTGAATCTTTGTAGTCTGACTAAAGACCTAGCCTGTCATGGATGGTCAGTCCCTACTAATATTTTGCAAAAGCTCAGACAATTCAATTGGTAGTGTTACATGAGGGCAATCCCAAGTCTTGAGGACCACATAAACTCCAAACATCAATACTGAAATAGTTTATGTCGCTCAGACACTCATTTCACTTGTCCTTCATCTGTTGGCATTTCCTTCCTCTTACTTGACTTCTAACAGTTCCCTTGCTATTTCTGTCTTTCATGCTTTCATAATAAAGGATAATTTAGTTCCTCAAATAAATTACCTTTGTTATAGAAGTTGCTTTAAAAATCTATACTCTGTAGCTATTGTACCTGGTCTGTGAGAGTTCAGTAGTTTACAGGTGTGTACCTGTAAGCCCAAGAAAGGACCACTGAAATAAAATTAAACTTTTAAAGGAAAACTATAGTGAAGATAAGCCAGAGAATTTTTTTTTAAATATAAAACTCAAAGTCAAAATACTTGCATCTTCAGAGAATTTGCAGCCAAATTTGGACTCCTTAGTTGAAGCCCCTTTATGAACTTTTGGGTGAACTTGCAGTGGAGCATGACAACGCATTGTGACAATACATTTTGCTCCTGAGCTTTATTTGACTGTTTATCCATATCTGGTAACATACAGCTTCGGGCAGTACTGATATCTGGTACTGTATAAACTTGGAAACTTCTAACATCAGGGTTCTTGTGCTCACATTTTTGGAGCCAGTTTACATAGAGAGCTCCCCAGGTAGTTTGTTTAACTAATAATTTTCTTTATTTCTTCATTAAATTGTTAAATATACATTGTATTTTGAGAGGTTTTGCTTTTTATTAGAAAAAACACACGCAACGAGTGTGTTTTTCAATGAGTTCTTCGAACCTGTGAACAATAAAAGTAATTCTTTCGTTGAGTCTCTAGCCAGAAGAAATTAAATGATGCCATCTTGTGGTAAGTAAAGAAAATACAAAACCAATCAACCCACGTTCTTTGTCACACCCTGCGTAACTGCTTCGCTTGCCTTTTCTCTACGTCTCCATGCATGCCATTTCCGTGCATGTGAAATCTAGGTGTGCTCCGAAGGGATACATTTGAAAAACGCCGAAGAGAGGCTGGGGGAGTTGGGCCTGTTCAGCCTGGAGAAGAGAAGGCTGCGGGGGGAACCTCATTGCAGCCTTCCAGTGCCTGAAGGGAGCATACAAACAGGAGGGGAATTAACTTTTTAAAAGGGTAGACAATGGCAGGACAAGGGGGAATGGACTAAAGCTAAAGGAAGGAAGGTTCAGATTAGATATTAGGGGGACGTTCTTTACAGAGAGAGTGGTCAGGTGCTGGAACAGGCTGCCCAGAGAGGTGGTGGATGCCCCGTCCCTGGAGGTGTTCAAGACCAGGTTGGATGGGGCCCTGGGAAACCTTGTGTAGATCCAGGCCTGGAGGTTGGTGTCCCTGCCTGTGGCAGGGTGTTGGAACTCTATGATCCTTGGGGTCCCTTCCAACCCATGCCATTCTATGATTCTATGGATAATTTAAGCAATCTTCAGAGAAAGAACAATCTGTAATATCTACTGTGTCCAAATTAAAATAGGAGATATAGAGCAAACACTTAAGCTTATGAAATGAGCTTGAGATACTACTTGCATCCTTGCATGTCTAAGCTGAAAGCAACATTGTGGAAAGGTTCTGTTTGCCACAGCCATCACTGTTGAAGAACAAAGCCTAGCATAGAGACACATGTTCGATTTTCAGTGGATGTGTTTGTCTCTGATACTATCTGGAATTTCTAATGCTCTTTGACATACATCCAACTTCATATCTGAAAGAGGTTAAAAAATTTTTTTCTAGCAATTTTTCATCATCAGTTTGGCCATCCCAGGTATGACATGGTTTCACCACTGTAACTGGCAGTGCTCCTTAACTGCCACCATGAACTCATTAGGACCATTTCTATAATGTAATGAAATCCACCTTCCATCTGTGATTCACAGGCATCTGAAAGTGCAGCTAAAGTCCCACTGTGTCATTACATTGCCAAAATTCCATCCTGATGGTTTTCATTGTCCATCATTTTAGTGATACTTATGTAATGAGGCAACTAGAAAATAATAAATAGATAGTAAAAGAATGTATAATACTTTCATATTCTGTCCAGACTGAGTCCTCTCCACTGCCAAATTCAGCATACTCTGTGTCTCTTCCATGAGGCTCCATAACGCACAAGACGACTTCTTTTTCCGTTTGCATAGAGTACCCTGTGTCTGCAAGAATCACGGCTCGTCTTGGTTTATATTTGCTGCAAGGACAGACAAGCAGCACAGCATGAATCTGTGATCTGAAATTCCATGCAACACCCAACAGCTAATTGCAAGAATATTTCAGGCCTTTGCACACACTGAACCGAGTACAGTAAACACCTCCTAAATACCTGATTATATCCCCACAATGTCAATAAGCAATTTTCTAATCAGGTGCCTGTGCCTGAAAACATACTATACCATCCCATCTTGCTTTCACAAATTTTAAAGCAGATTCTGACACAGCCTTAAGTTGCTGACACAGGTCTGAACACCCATTGTTTCTTTTGTTAATAGCATATGAAGTTCCTACTCTTAATTTACCCCTGAGTCTCAATGTCTTAATTGTGCAGATGGAAACTGAATAATGCAAACTTAGTGTCTGGAGGATCTGCTTAGTGGTACTGTGGTCATCCTGGAAAAAGAAAGACAGAATGTATTTGTCAGCTGTTTTTTCAAACTCAGGTTTAAAGGTGTAGACCTACTGCATAGTTTTGCCTTCCTTTGTCTATGTTGAAAAATCCCACATCTGAAATGGCTGAAAATAATCATGAAGTGAGAGTCAGTAGAGCAAACAGTTGGATGAAAAAAACCTAAAGGATTATTATGAAAATGTGATGATTATTTATTCTGCAAGTTTCTCAGTAAAATGCTTCACATTTTCATTTCAAACTGAGTTTTTCATTTAAAACCAATAAACATTTCACAGAACTTTTAAAAACGTTGGACCCAGTACCTCGAGATGTCACCTGACCTAACTCTATGCCCTAAGACATAGACTCACAGAATCACAGAATCACTAGTTTGGAAAAGACCTTTGAGATCATCAGGTCCAACCATACTCATCCTCTACTAAACCATATCCCTAAGCACCTCATCTACCTGTCTTTTAAACACATCCAGGGTTGGTGACTCAACCACCTCCCTGGGCAGCCTGTTCCAGTGCCTGATAACCCTTTCGGTGAAGAACTTTTTCCTAATGTCTAATCTGAACCTGCCCTGGTGCAGCTTCTTGCCATTTCCCCTTGTGCTATCATCTGTCACTTGGGTGAAGAGACCATCGCCCACCTCTCTACAGCCTCCTTTCAGGTAATTGAAGGCAGTGATAAGGTCTCCTCTCAGCCTTCTCTTCTCCAGGCTAAACATCCCCAGCTCCCTCAGCTGCTCCTCACATGATTTGCCCTCCAGCCCCTTCACCAGCCTGGTTGCCCTCCTGTGGACATAGTCCAGGGCCTTGATGTCTCCTTGATGTGAGTAGCCCAGAACTGGACACAGTACTCAAGGTGTGGCCTCACCAATGCCAAGTACAGGGGCACAATCACCTCCCTGGACCTGCTGGCCACACTCTTTCTGAGACACGCCAAGATGCCATTGGCCTTCATGTTCAACTTTCAGCATTTCTAAACTTTGATCCTAAATACACACAGTAATGGAAACACTATGGCAACACCAGGAAAACCATTTCAGTCCCTTGCAAGCCTTGGTGTTGACATATTTATCCCACAGTTTAACCCAATTCTTCCCTGCAGCAAATGTGCCTTTCAACTTGAAGATGTAAAAAGTTTTTCCTTTTCCTTTCAGCAAAAGCCTTTACAAATTTGGGGACTTATATTCCTCTTCATTTTTCCTGCAGCTGTTCAAGCTTCCCCTGTAGATCACACTGTCTCGGCCTTTGAACATTACTATACCTCTCATTCTTATTGATCCACATGTCCCCCGAAGGGCCAAAATGCCCTATCTGTGTCTAAATACCTTACTACTGCCGTACAGAAGGAAAAGACCACTTAATGTTCTCAAAGCTTCTGCTTCTTTCCATTGAAAGCTTCTCTTTTTCAACTATATTGCACTCTTCTCATGGTCAGCTTTGCAAACCACTATGAACTTGAATGCTTTTCTAGGAAACGTTGCCCAACACATTCTGTATTTGCGCAGCTGCCAATTTCAGCCTACGCACAGGCTTGTCAACTTGAAGCTACAAATTTTGCAGCAGGCTTTGGAATTTCATCTTTCTTTTTCAAATCAGTTCTCCAATATATCAGGATTACTTCATATTCCTGCACAGTTTTTGTATACTTCCAGCTCTAGATTCTAGCTCTGTCGCAGGTAATTATAATTATCATATTCTCTGCAAAGAGAAGAGACAAAAGAGTATTTTCAGAAAGTTTATGAAACTTGAAATACCACATTTTCTTTGACCAATTTCCCCCCATTTTTTCAGATGCTGAAAAAGGAACCTTCAATGTAGACGAGTGTCCATATACAAATTTACAAAACTTCCTTCCTGACAGTTATTTCTACTCATAACTAAACCTTGTTGTTTGCAAAAGCAAGCAGGGACTCTAAGATCTTTTCAGCTTCCCCAGATTGAGTCTTCCTTGCAAGGTTTCAGTCTAATCATTCTCAGAATCTGTGAATTCGTTCCCTATAAAGAGAAAACAGGATACTGTACTATTAATGGGGTAGACTGTGCAGGAAGTTTCTGGTGTGCTACAAATATATTTGCAAAAGACCTGTTTCATCATTTCCTCATTTTTGCTATGACAGGGCTAAGGGTTACAAAATCGAACAATCATCTCACACACCATGACTCAGTAGTCCATAATCACTTTCAGCTGTATTTTGTAGGGCTGGAGTTATTGTTTTCTTTAAAAACATATGCCATATCCAGTCTTAGCTACAGAGACTGTTCTCAAATTTGGCTTTTCATTCAAAAACATGAACTAAGGTGAGATTTTTCCTGTTGGTTTTTTTTTTTTTAGGTTTTTTAATAAGGTAGATTGCATTTGTACAGATTTGTGTTCTTTTTTGGCCTCATTATCTGCCTGAGGGTCATTCTTGACTATGTGGTATTGTCAAGAACTTTATACCATTGAATTGCAAGTGGAAAGAATATTTTTCAAAAAGTTTCCTTGCCCAGTTAACCTCCTCATTCATTGTTCGTCACCATGTCACAAACTACAAAAGTTGCTTGATATGTTCAGAAATTTCTAAGGAGGAAATACCTTACAGAAGCACATAAATAAACAAAAAAAATCCTTTCATATTACACAGAACTTCCATTTGAGTAAGCTGGAATTGTCTCAGTATAACAGAGCCCAACAAAACAATCTTGCTTCCCAGTTGTGTATATGCATGTGTGACCATAAGCATACCTGTATACTACACTTCTGTTAGATGCAAGTGCCTCAAGAAATACCTTCCATAGCATACAGGCCATTTAGGTGTAAAAACTAATGAAAATGGAACATTAGTATGTTTTGGTAAAAACCAATGGAAATTTCTTTTTTATCTGTTTTCAGAAACAATGAGAACGATATAAAAATATATGTCTGAACTTTCTCTTTTTTTTTTTTTTTTTAATTTCCATTATGTTGTTAGGAAGAGCAGAAAGTATAAATATGTTGTGGTTAATATTTTTTGTTTAGTTCTGAAATACTCAATGAGAAGCCAAATGAGTAGAATTTCATTTCTATATATAAACATTATTGCTTAAAAGAGAATAGCAGTTGGCCTGTGCAATCTTATCCTTGCAGTATGAATCATCACACCAAGGTTTTCTGCATAGTTGGTTCTTTCAGTAATCAAAACAATGTATGTTTGATGATAGATCTTTCAAGAAAGACCAGTGAAAGGCATGCCCTTATAAATAAATGTTTCATGTTATATTCAACTATTGCCGAAGGATTTTCTCATATTCAAGTTAAAGCTTGAATCTTTCTTATTCTGTAACAGAGGATAAAAAGAGAGAAACCTGACAAGAAAAGTAATTGGAAAATGGAATTATCTACTTGAAAGGCTGTTTTCTTTTGTGGCTCCTGTTCATATTTTTAAATGAAAAGAGATGTGTGTATTGTCTTGGGAAATACAGATGAAACAGTTCAAGAAATAACATACCTCACTGAAGTATTGCCAAAAGAGTTCATAACCCTAGAAATGATTACTGGTTTCAGAGCTCACTCCATCAGATAGAGATATTTTCTTCTGCATTTTCTCTCTCTCTCTCTCTCTCTCTTTATTTTATTTTCAGAAAAAGACAATGACGAGATTCAGCATCACAACCTTAAAACTAATAAGTTCCTACAATATTCAAGCATGGTAACATTATGGCTGACAGAATTATGTACCACATACCACTGATTTTTATGGGTTGCATTCCTTTACACTTACATATGAAAATGCACTGTAAACTTCTCTGCGTGGTTTTTGTTCATCATTGAGAGAGAATTCTCACAGAGGAGGAGAAAACAGCCTATAATAAAGTTCCCCTATCCTCTAAGTGTAGGATGCACCTTTAAATTTTACCAAAGGAAACTGAAAGATAGCCTTTGAGTCAGTCTTGCTTTAGTGAAGCTGATGTTTAGCAGGTGATATATAGAGGAGAGATTTAAAATAGCACATACCTTCTATGAGAAAAACAATGTGAAGCCACTCTGACAACATCTTAGAGCTTTTTGATAACTGAAATCTCCTCCTAAGTGTGGTATCCTCAGAAGTTAAGTATTGTCACACACATCTAAAGGCACTACATAAAACAAACACAACCCAAAATAAAAACACTGGAATAATGCAGTGGCTTACTGACATAATTCAGGAAACAATGAAATGCAGGAAACAACGAATGCCAAAAATCTGTACTGTGAGAGAAAAGATATCCTTCAATAGAAAGATGAGAATTTATATAAATCTTGTCTTAAAAAGCAAATTTCCACTACGTATATTTTTTTTTTCTTCAGTAAAATCTGGTGGGAGGGGAGGAGGGAAAATTTTGTCCAAGTATTTGCATACATAGAATGCCAAAGACTTTTAGACTTTTTAAGTCTAAAAGATAATTTCCCCCTGGTTAAAGCAAAGAGGAAGGATTAACTGCTTGTTGCAGTTTTGCATAGTTGGCTACTGAGAGAGGGCCAGGGGCTGCAGAAAATGGCTGCTAGAGTCTTCTGCAGGCCTGCTTATAGTGCCTCTGAGAATCACAGATAGGAGACAAAGACTCCACCAGAACACAGAATGCCAGGAAGGCTGCAAAGTTTGGCCCATTAAGGGCATTAGGATGTCTATTTGCATATAAATGTAAGCATTTGACAGACACAAAAGGCCGGGAAGGCTGGGGGAGGAGGCGCCCAGGTACCCGGGAGAGAGATTGCCCCTGCAGCCCAAGCTGAAGCACATGGAGTAGCTGGAGGAAAGGACCCATGGAGGAGGCAGAGACCCGACCTGCCCGGTGGAGAGGTTCCACGCTGGATGGAGCCGGTGGAGACATAGAGAAGATGCCATGACTGACGTTGGGATGAGCCCCTGCCAGCACAAGCGACCTACAGAGATGAGCCAAACAGGTTTGCTGGGGGAGGCATCATAGCCCCGTGGAGGACTGGGACTGAGAGACACTGTGATTTGTTGCTGCCTGCCAGAGCAGAGATGAAGCCCGTTGGGAAGAGATTTGCCTTGGAGAAAGTTTGTGGAGGACTGTCTCTCGTGGGTGAGATCCTACAGTGCAGCAGGGGGAGGGTGTGTGGAATGGATGCCCCCATCCCGGCCGAGAAGGAAACCATCTTGCAAGGGACTGACCAAAGCCCCCATCTCCTAGTCCCTGCCCCCCTGTCCTGTGCTGTGAGAAGGAGAGGGGAAGAAGGGAGCAAAATCATGTCTGAAAGGGAAGTCTGCTTTAGAATGGAGGGGTGGGGGGAAGGTGTTACCCCATTTTCTCCTAGTCCCTGCCCCTCCTGGGCTGCGACCGGGAGGGAAGAAGGGAGCAAGCTTCTGACTAAAGCCTGCTAAGGAGAGAGTGGTGGGGGAAAAGTGTTTGCCTGGTTTGAATTTGTTTCAAGATTGTTGGTTGCACTCCTGACTCTATTTCTTTTTCTGTTTCTTTTTCAGGTTTTCTTTCTCTTTAGTGTAGTGTAATAAATTAGGTAACTTTCTCTTCTGCACTCTGTGTTGAGTCTGTTTTGCCCGCGTCATTAACGAGTTTGTCTCTTGAACCGCCCAATTATGTTATTTCTCCCTTGTCCAACTAAGAAGGGGAGTAATAGACTGATTTTTGTGGGCATCTGGCCTTTGGCCAGGGCTCACCACTACACTGCTAAAGTCAGTTCCAGAAATGTGATGTGTTCCTTTTAATTTACACACACAGACACACACACAGCCTGAAAATGTTTTTCTTTTTGACAGATTTATCTCTGTTCTTTAAACAACATCAGGTAATTACTCCAGCTTATTGCAAACCTTTTGTCTGGGAAAAATACACAACTTCATAAATTATTTTAGACAGAAATGTAACACTTTGCCCAAAAGATTATCTCTCCTTAACAAAACAGGACTTTTTTTTCATCTTCACTGTGCTGCTTTTTTCACTACATTATCAATGTAGTAAAAATGAATTTCATATCTGGATAATCAGAAAGTATCACACAGAGGTAATGTTACAGTGGCTGCAGAAAATCTCTGCAAAGATCTGATGAAACCTTTCACAACAGATGACTAACAGCCAGTTCTCTTTCTCAATGGGCAGGTACGTTGATCACCTGTAATAGATACAGCTTTGCCAGACCTGTGTAGTGAGCTTCCGCGTAAAGTAGTAAGATTCAAAAATCAGGTGCTATCTGGATCAATGTGGTCACCACAGATTTCATCCAAGACCCAGTTGTAGTCACGGAGTCTATGGAAAACTTTCATATTGTTTCTTGATGTGGCAGGTTAATCTCATCCAGAAAGCCAATTATCCACATAGCTACTTGCTTACTCCTTTAATCCCCAGTGGGGCAGGGGAGGGAATAGGAAGAGCAAAAAGCAAGAAAACTCATGGATCAAGACAAAGACAATTTAATAGGTGACGGAAAGAGAAAGGAAAAGAAAAAAACAAAAGTTAAAGGAAAGAGCAGTTGCTCACCACCTCCCACGTGCAAACCACACTCTGAGAAATGGACACCTTGGAAGCCAAAACTACCCATCTCATCTTCTACCTTCAGCTTTCATTCCTGAGCCTGACATAATAGGATATAGAATATCCTTTTGGTCAGCTAGCATCAGCTCTCTTGGCTGTGTCCTCTCCCAATCTCTAGCCCATCCCCAGCCTACTCACCAGCAGGAATGAAGGAAGAAGAGTGCAGAGTGGGAAGAACAGAAATCCTTGACATGGTGTAAGCACTGTTTGGAAACAGACAAAGCATTGGTGTGTTACCAACCCTGTTTTAACTGCAAACCCAAAACACTTGATGTAAATAATCCTATAATAAAGAGAGAAACAAATTCTTCACAGTAATATATTTCAAAACATGCAAATATCATATGGGTTTCTAATTTTTACTTTAGATATGATGACTTTGACAGATGCAGAATTTTATTTTTTTTTTTAATAACTAAAGAGAAAGGCATCTTTTTCACTGTGTGTTCTGTCTGTAGCATCTACCTGCAAATAGTTGGGGGTTGGACCCGATGATCTCTCGAGGTCCCTTCCAACCCCTACAATTCTATGATTCTATGATTCTATGATTCTATGATTCTATGAAATTGTTGGCAGTATTTGTATGTTAGAAGACCCATAGCCAAACCTGAAAAAAACCTTGCGGGTATTCTTCCTTGGTAAAGAGGGTGTTGTTTCTCCTTATGATATAGCATAGCTTACCACTACTTGTCTACACTGAGGTCTCCAAGCAGTAGTCTTTTCTAGAGAACGATGCAGAGAAATAAGTGACATCTAGATATTTAGAGCTGAATAACATTACCACCTTAGAGTACTGAAATGTCCATCCAGGTGTCCTTATTAGGTTTTTAACAAATTAATGTGTGTATTTATTAAGAATGACAAGATGGAGACTTGTAAAACCCTGAAGGTGTAACTGCCTGCTGCTATTCTTTGTCAGCCTTCTCAGAAAAGGAGCATGTTTTCTCAGGGTTAGCTAAGGGAATAGCTACTCATGATCAGTACTAAATAGGTAATAGATAAACACGAGTATGATATGAGACACTAATTCTTTACACAGATCAAGGCACACAGTCAACTAGAGTAAAAGTGAGACTAGAGTTCTCTAGCCTGAGTTCATCACATTTTTTCATATGAGTAAACCAGAAGAATTTAAGTAGATGGGCAGCTGAGAAAGTTGTCTAGAGTAAGATGCTGTTCCTCTGATTGTGATACCACTGCTGCCGTACATTGACCTTTACGAAGCAGAAGGTCAGTTCCATAACTTTGTGGAAGGTCAAACTGATCATACACAGACTTTGCCAATATTAGAATGTTTCCATTGTCTAAGCTCACAGCTCAGAATTTATTCCAAGCATGAATATATTAATAGTATCATAAATTCTAATGCAATCAAGTTTTGAAGGAATGAGTGATTCCCAGTCCTCAGTTACTGTGTTACTCTCTCCAATATGCATCCAACAATTATTATTCATAACAATTCATTTTTCATTGTTTTTTTAAGAATCAGATATAATGTCTTAAATATAAAGCTGGTTTTTACAATGAGTTTTCCTTGGTACAGAAGCCACTGAGGAGAAGGGCTCTGGAGCAGAGGATCATGACGGGGGACCCTTCCTTAAAGCGGTGGAGCCACAGCAAAAACCTTTCAAGGGTAATTCCTCACTCTCCTTGTGCTTTCACCTTTGAGAGTGAGGAATTACCCCACTTTATCCCAGGGTTGAAAGAAGGGAGCTCCTGACAACTGTTCACTCTGACTCAGCATGGGCAAGGGAAAGAGGGGAGGCAATTAACCCCCTTATATGCAAGAGCAGCCCCCAGGGAGCAGTGCAACCAGAGTGTGAGTCAGTTTGCACAGGCAGTGCTTGTGAGTAGGGCACGGTACCCACCCTGGTTCTGAAGGGGAATTCCACTGGTTGGCATCACCCTTCCAGGAGAGGATCAGAGGATGTTTTCTACTTGCCATTTCCAGAAAGAATGTGGAAACCCAGACTGAGTTCACATGCAAACATACAGCTGTCCAGGTCTCTGGCTGTAGGAAGCACATCACTTGGATGGAGGGCAGCAGGGACAATGGCTGTTTTCAGTGCAAGCAGGTGGATGATCTGCTCATCCAGGATATCTGAAGGAGGAAGTGGAAAGATTATGGAATATCAGGGAATGCAAAAGAGAGATCAACTGGTAGAGCCACACCCTACCAGCCCTGAGACTAAGGCAGCCAACAGAAGCTCCACAAGGAACAGAGGAACCCTTCCTCTCTTGCCACCAAGCAGAAGGAGGAGATCTAAAACATGGAGAGAATGGAAACAAGTCCTTACTTGGTGCAACAGGTTAATCCCCTCCCAGCCTCCCTCTCCCTCACAGTTGCCCTTACACAACAGATAACAGGGCTCTGGGAGGGGAGGGCCAGGCAGATGATGATATAGGTGAAGGTCCATCAAGGGGTTCACCTAGGGTGAGTCTGTCCACTCCATGCCTTATGACTGGCTCTGTTAAGAAAAAAAGGGGGTAATTGTTACAGATTATTCCCTCCTGAGGGGAACAGAAGGCCCAATATGCAGACCAGACTAATCCCACAGGGAAGTCTGCTGACTCCCTGGGGCCTGGATTAGAGATGTTACCAGGAAACTTCCTGGTCTGGTATGACCCTCTGATTACTACCCGCTGTTGGGTACACAGGTTGGTAATGATGAAGTTGCAGAGAGAAACCCAAAAGCAACCAAAAGGGACTTCAGGCACTGGGTTGATAGTTGAAGGATCAGGAGCATGGGTGTTTCTTTCCTCAATCCCATCAGTGGCAGGTCAGAAAACTGAGAGGAATAGAAAAACTCATCTGATCAACATGTGGCTCAGAGTCTGGTGTCACAGGTCAAATTTTGTTTTCTTTGATCATGGGGAAGTTTACACAGCATTGGGCCTGCTGGCAACTGATGGGAGTCCAGCCGTCTCAAAGAGGGATAAGGATGAGTTGGCAAGGCTCAAGCGGGCTTTAAACTAGGTTTAAAGGGAGAGAGGGATATTACCAGGCTTATTTGAAAGGAGCCTAGGCATGCCAGTGTTGGAGGTGAAATCAATAGCCCAGTTTAAGTGCATTTAGAGCAATGCATGCAGCATGGGCAACAAACAGGAGGAGCTGGAAGCCATTGTACAGCAGGATAACTATGATTTGGTCACCATCACAGAAACATGGTGCGATGTCTCTCATGCCTGGAGTACTCCAATGTATGGCTATAAGCTGCTCAGAAGGGATAGTCATGGAAAGAGAGTCAGTGGGGTGGCTCTATATGTTAGGGAGCATTTCAAGTGTATAGAGCTCGACAATCATGGGTGTTTATGGGTAAGGATGAGGGTGAAGACCAAGAAGGCAGATGTCCTCCTGAGAGCTTGTAACAGACCAACTGACCGGAATGAAGAAATAGATGAAGCATTCTACAAGTGGCTAGCAGAAGACTCGCAGTCACTAGCTCTTGCTCTCATGGGGGACTTTAACTTGCTGGAAATACAACGCAGCAGTAAGAAAATGGGCTAGGGGGTTCCTAGTGTGTGTGGAAGATAACTTCCAGACACAGCTGGTAAGTGAGCCTACAAGGGGGTGTGCCTCGCTTGACCTGCTGTTTACAAACAGGGAAGGACTGGTGGGAGATGTAAAGATTGGAGACCGTCTTGGTTGATACTGTATTCAATTCACAGTGTCAATTCACAGTGTCAATTCAATTCACAGGGAGTCAAAAAGACCACTACCATGGACTTCCAGAGGGCAGATTCTGGACTGCTCAGGACATCTGAGCAGGGCAACCTGTTCAGGTTGAGAGAGTAGCTTGGGAGATGGTCCTGAAGGGCAAAGGGGTCCAGGAAGGCTGGGCCTTCTTAAAGAAAGAAGTCTAAAAGGCTCAAGAGCCAGCTGTCCTCATGTGCCATAAGACAAACTGTCGGGGAAGATGACTGGCCTGCCTGAGCAGGGAGGATTTGCTGAGACTCAGGAAAAAAAGGAGAGTTGACCCCTCTTGGAAGAAGAGGCAGGCAACTCAAGAAGAACACAGGGATCTTGTTAGTTCATGCAGAGATAAAATGAGAAAGGCAAAAGCCCAGCTAGAACTCGATCTAGCCACTGTTGTAAGGAATAACAAAACCTGTTTTTACAAATACCTTAACACCAAAATCTCCAGCCTTTACTGGATGTGGAGGGGAACATGACCACCAGGGATGAGAAAAAGGCCACCTTTCCCTCAGCCTTTATTAGTTGGACAAGTTGTCCCCTGGGAATTCAGTTGCCTGAGCTGGAAGACAGGGATGAAGAGTAGAAAGAACCATCCACAATCCAGGAGGAAGCAATTTACAACCTACCATGCCACTGGGACACTCACAAGTTGATAGAGTCAGATGGTGTCTACCCGAGAGTACTGGGAGCTGGTGGAGGAGCTTGCCAATCCGCTCTCCATCATTTATCAACAGTCCTGGCTAACAGGGGAGGCTCCAGACAACTGGAGGCTTGCTGATGTGATGCTACAAGAAGATCATGGAGCAGTTAGTTCATCTTGAGTATGCTCACCAGGCATGTGCAGGATAATGAGGGGATCAGACTTAGACAGTATGGGTCTGGGATAGGCAGTTCCCCCTTGACAAACCTTATCTTCTATGACTAGGTGACCTGCTTAGTTGATGACAGAAAGGCTGTGGATGTTCTCTACATGGACTTCAGCAAAGTTTTCAGTACTGTCTCCCACAGCATTCTTCCAGAGAAGCTGTCAGCTCTTGACTCAGACAGGTGCACTTTTTGATGGGTAAAAAAGTGACTGGGAGGGCAAGTCCAGAGAGTTGTGGTGAATGGAGATAAATCCAATTGGAGCTGGTCACAAGCAATGCTCCACCAAGCTCAGTACTGGGTCCAGTCTTGTTTAATATCTTTATCAATGAACTGGATGAGGGGATCAAGTGCACTCTCAGTAAGTTTGCACTCAACACTAAGTTGTGTAGGAGTGTTGATCTGCTTGAGGGTAGAAGAGCTCTGCAGAGGGATCTGGACAAGCTGGATCAGTCCCCGAGGTCGACTGTATGAGGTTCAACAAAGCCAAGTGCCAAGTCCCGCACTTTGGTCATAACGACTCCATGCAACCCTATCAGCTTGGGGAAGAGAGGCCTGACAGCTGCCTGTCAGAAAAGGACATGGGGGTATTGATTGACAGCCACCTGAACATGAGCCAGCAGTGTGCTCAGGTGGCCAAGAAGGCCAGCAGCATCCTGGCTTCTATCAGGAATAGTGTGGCCAGCAGGACTAGAGAAGTGATTGTCCTCCTGTACTCAGCACTGGTGAGGCTGCACCTCAAGTATTGTGTTCAGTTTCCAGTACAAGAAGGACAATGATGTCCTGGAGCCACATCCAGAGAAGGGCAACAAATCCGATAAAGGGTCTGGAGCACAAGTATTATGAGAAGCAGCTGAAGGAACTGGAGGTGTTTATTCTGGAGAAGAGGAAGCTGAGAGAGACCTTATTGCTGTCCTGAAATGAGGCTGTAATGAAGGGGGTGTTGGTCTCTTCTCCCAAGTAACCAAGAATAGGACGAGAGGAAATGGCCTCAAGTTGCATCAGGGGAGGTTTAGATTGGATATTATGAAAAATTTCTTCACTGAAAGAGGGGTCAGGCATTGGAACAGCCTGCCCAGGGAAGTGGTTGAGTCAGCATTCCTGGAAGTGTTCAAAAAGTGTGTAGATGTGGCAGTTCAGAACATGGTTTAGTTACATGATGGTATTGGACAGATGGTTGGACTTAATGATCTTAGAGGTCTTTTTCAACCTTAAAGATTCTATGATTTTTATATTGGCTTGCCAATATTTTAACTATAGTATTTGCTAACTTAGGAAACTCAAATATAGAAGTATGGTACAGTAGCAGAATTCTCTATATCTCTTTAACCAAACTATTCCAAAATTTTGCTTTTAGCATATTACCAAATTCTGTATAAACTAAGTGTGTTGGTTGAGCCCTGGCTAAAGGCCAGACACCCACAAAAATCAGTCTGTTACTCCCCTTCTTAGTTGGACAGGGGAGAAATATATATTAAGCGGCTCAAGAGTCAAACTCGTTAATGACGCGGGCAAAACAGACTCAACACAGAGTGCTGAAGAGAAAGTTATCTCATTTATTACACTACACTAAAGAGAAAACAGTGAAACACCAGAGTCAGGAGTGCAACCAACAGTCTTGAAACAAATGCAAACCAGGCAAACACTTTCCTCCCACCACTCCCTCCTTAGCAGACTTTAGTTAGAAGTTTGCTCCCTTCTTCCCTCCCGGTCGCAGCCCAGGAGGGGCAGGGACTGGGGAAAATGGGGGTCTTGGTAACACCTTCCCCCCACCCCTCCATTCTAAAGCAGACTTCCCTTTCAGCCATGATTTTGCTCCCTTCTTCCCCTCTCCTGCTCACAGCACAGGACAGGGGGGCAGGGACTAGGAGATGGGGGCTTTGTTCAGTCCCTTGCAAGATGGTTTCCTTCTCGGCCGGGATGGGGGCATAGATCCCACACAACCTCCCCCTGCTGCACCGTAGGATCTCACCCACAAGAGCCAATCCTCCACGAACTTTCTCCAAGGCAAACCTCTTCCCACCTGGCTTCATCTCTGCTCTGGCAGGCAGCAACAAATCACAGTGTCTCTCAGTCCCAGTCCTCCACGGGGCTATGATGCCTCCCCCAGCAAACCTGTTTGGCTCATCTCTGTAGGTCGCTTGTGCTGGCAGGGGCTCATCCCAACGTCAGTCATGGCATCTTCTCTATGTCTCCACCGGCTCCATCCAGCGTGGAACCTCTCCACCGGGCAGGTCGGGTCTCTGCCTCCTCCATGGGTCCTTTCCTCCAGCTACTCCATGTGCTTCAGCTTGGGCTGCAGGGGCAATCTCTCTCCCGGGTACCTGGGCGCCTCCTCCCCCAGCCTTCCTGTCCTGTTGTGTCTGTCAACTGCTTACATCTTTATGCAAATATATATCACAATGCCCTTAGCTGGCCATCATTGTGGTCTTCCTGGCACTCCATGTTCTGGTTGGAGTCTTTCTCTCCTATCTGTGATTCTCAGAGGCGCTATCAGCAGGCCTGCAGAAGATTCCAGCAGCCATTTTCTGCAGCCCCTGGCCCCTCTCTCAGCACCCAACTATGCACAACCGCAACACTAAGTTATGGGATGACAGAAAAATAGAAGGGGATTCTTAGAATCTTCACATGCTAATTACAAAATGTACTCAATTCCTACTTTTCTTAAGTTAGAAGCAATATACCTCATTTATCTACTTAAAGAATATTAATTATTTAGTAAAAACAAAAAGAACCATATTATCTCCATGTCACAGCATCTGGGTTCCCAGAGGAACAGCCAAAGCTGAGAATGTAACTTTGTCATTAATGTAATTTCTCCACATCAGCATACAAAAAATTTGAAGATATACTAAGCAACACCCACCCCCTTTTTTTTTTATGTAGAAGAATAGTGCCATATATTCTTAATTAAATTTATAGTTTGTTTGAAGTATAAGGACACAAAGAAAAAGGACTGGGGTATGATAAAGAACAGGACTAATAAGGAGAAAGGAAAAGAAATAAAAGCAAACCTCCAGTTTGGTGTGGAAGAGAAGAATAATTAAGTAGAGGTATTCAGGTAAGGATGACAGGCCAGAAAATGACCTTGTCCTAAGGACTACAGTCAGTGGACTGATGAACTTGAGAAAAGATAGAAGATGAATTAACAACACTTTCTTCACAATTTTGGATGGAATTGGGAATAACAGTGTAACTTTGAGTGGGAGCAAAGTGAATTTTAGCGAAAAGATGGAGAATTTGCTTTTGTTTATGATATGCAGAGATACAGGAGGCAGTGTTAGACAAAACGAGGTAAAGGAATATAGTTTCTCAGTTCTGGAGTAAAATCCGGTTTTAAGTGCAAACAATTTAGCAATACATCTCACAGAGTTTCCTTTTATTCAAATAGTAACTTGTCTGACAGTAAATTAAATGGCTTCAGTTCTACTCCTGCAAGCAGTTTATGATGTTTAAGTAAAGCTCCCTCAATGAATGGCTGCTTAAGAAAAGATGAGTATCTTATTTTGCCAGAATGTATGTAAGAAATAGGAACTGCTGGGTGGAAGACCTCAGATTTTGAAATCTGGGAAACTTTTATAGCTTATAGTACTCACTTTTTCCATTTTCATCTTTTTCCTCAGTTGTTATTGAATCACTGAGAACAGAAATTCTGTTTGTGAATTGTGAAATTCCATTAAACTTACAAAATTAATTTCCATCTGGGCAAATGCCAACATTAAAAAGTAAAGTTTCCCTTACTTTTTTTAAACTATCTGTCTGGTTTCACTCCTATTTTAACATCCTAGTTCTTGTGCAACTTTTGCTAATTCCTGAAAACAGAACACAGAGCTGCCCAAACACAAACCTGACTTTAACTCCAGTTCAGTGGAGGACCTTGTGCTTCCACAAATCTGTAAAGATCTAAGACAGTTACAACAAAGATGGAGCAGATATGGCACCTTATTTTTTCCTTTCCCACAACAATGGTCTTCATAAAGCCTTAAGTAACCCTAAATGACTCTTATTGGAAAGAACTACATGTTATTATTCTTTATACCCTGAGGGCACTGCCAGCTCTGACTGTCCCTGTCTGGCCACCTTGGGGCTCCCCTCACCTTCACGGCCCAGGACACCCAACTCAGTCCCCTGGGACAATCAGCCCCTACCGCTGTGATGCCACAGCAGGGACCTTCTCCAGCTCCCCACAGTCTTGTCCTACCCATTCAGGGTCCCTGCCAAGCCAGGCCCCACTGCAGCCTTAGCTATTCCCATGGAGGTGCTCAGTGCCCAGACTGGGGATGCCTATGGTGCCCCCTGTTCTTGGGGTGGTGGGATGAGCCCTGGTTGCCAGGCCCTGGCTGCTATGGTCCTCAATTCCTGTCCCATGGGATCTGCTGGCCCTCGCTGGGCCCTGGCATGGAGGAAGAATTGTAGGGGGAAGGACAAGAAAGAGGCTTCGGGTGAGCCCAGGTGCTGTATGCTACTGGCAGAGACTTTCCAGATCTTTTCTTCCAACAGATGTTGCATCTGTCCCATGCTGCCTTGTTTTCTCCTTAGAAAGGTTTCCATCTGGAAATAGATTTCAGAACCCAAGCAGCAGCAGCAAAGAAAAGAAGCAGCAGAAAGCAGTAGTAGAAGAGAAAATGCATTTGTTAAGATGCTGTGCTTTGTTTTAACAAGTAAATTTGGGGTCATGCCAAAATTCTCACACCCTTTTGTCTGCTTTTAATTATAACATCATTATGTGTTGGACAGTTTTATTTGTGGGTTCTAACAAACACTCTTATTAGAAAAAACTGGTTGCTTACTAAACTTTTGTGTACCCTCAAAAATTATATACTGGTAGCAAAGTAGCATCTGTCAATTGAAACAATAACAATAAATGGTACAGGTCAAATAAAGCCACATTTCAAATGAAATAATGGCAATAATAAATGTAAAATATTGGTTATGGGTGTACAGCTTATACCAAACTCTTAAACATAATCTTCTAAAACTTTAATTTGCATGCAGTCACAGAAAGGCATCTGTTTTAATAAATGCATTGCCTAAGGAGAAAATTACTGCTGGTCTGATTATGGTACCTGTCCTGGGAACTTCTAAATTGAGCAGGATGTCCAAGTGTGTTTCTTAAAGACCTTATCTTTGCTAGCAATGGTGAATTCTTGGTAATACCAATAAAGTCTGCCTGTGTGTTGTGAACTCAGAATATTAGTAATTTAAACTTACTAAGAAATGACTAGCATCCAATCCAGCAACACCATTTCATTCTAGTAATACACTAGATATGTAATTTACAGAACTATGACTTTGGGTCAGCTTATATTTTTACAAGGCCGTTGACCAAAGTGTCATAGGATTCAAATTAAGGTAGTGACATTATTGAGATACGCTGTGTACACTAGCTTTACACTGGTTTACTGCCTTTAAATCTTCAGGTAATTGTTTTAACTGGACACCAACATTCCAAAACAGCGTTCCAAGGAGCCGTATGATCTTTTTTACATTCTCCACTCCTGGCGGCTACTCAAGCCGCTCTTGTGAAATTGGTTGAAGCTGGAACAAAACTACTCAGCCTTACCTCCAGTTTCAAGCCAATTGAAACCCAGAGAGACTGCTGAAAACAGGCATGGAATGTTGAAACAGGAGAAAATTACTTCCTTGTGGCTAAAAAATGTGGCTGAGGCAAGTCTGACATAAAGGAGGAAATTAAGTTAAATGCTATTCATAATTTGGGGAATCCGAAGACACTGCCATAAATAGCATGAATAGCACTTAAAAACAACTGTTGAAGATTTCATAGAAAGTGTAATTACTGGGTTTTAGCATCAGTATAAAAGAATAATTTTTATTCAAGTAACAACAGCATGTATATTTTCTACAATATTTTACTGACTTTACTGCTTGCACACACTTAAAAAGAGAATCCAATAAAAACAACGCAATCATTGTTTCTGTTAGCACTAGCAACCATTAACAAGACCCAGCTTGAAACTTTTCTGCAGCAAAAATCTGAAGAGTACAGAGACAGGAAATGGGCAGAGCAGAGGCAGAAATCCTTGAAGAGCCAGGCCTCTACAAAGGTGGTGGACATGATGAGAGGATCTGGTGCTTTTGCAGTAGTTACCCTCCCTGGCATCTTGGGTGCTCTCCTGTCTGGAAGAACTGCAGCCAGACTAACTTTTTTGAGTGTTCTGCATTGATAAAGTTGTCATGGGCAGCTTGCTGATTAACACTTCTTTTCCTTTGTCTACAATCTTTTAAATTAACATAGAAATTTTTGTATGTTTATTGTATTTTCAGAGATAAAGATTCTGGCAGATTTTGGAAGAAGCAATGGGATATAGGGGAAGATAGAGACAAATGGAAGAGGTATAAGGAGCCTACCTCCCCAGGTGTCCCTTGCTGATTTGTCACTAGTCTAAGCTTTTCTTACAGGGGCATGCAATGACAGCTAAAGAACTGATCTCTACTTTCCCATGCCAGCTATTGCAAACACAGCTTATTAAATATTTATGCAGTGCTCATACAGTCGGTGCAATAGATTATTTCTGGTAACATTCTATGCCTGGGCAAACAAATGGGCTAGTTTAGTGTGTATAAATGATTGTAAAATAAACTGCAGCAGGGGTGACTCACAGTCTTATATCTTCTCTTTCATGTTTCCAAGAGGAAATTAGGAAATGGCCCTCTTATAGAACTACTTCTTTTTGTTCCAGCAGGAGTTCAGTCACAGAGGCACAGTTAGCCCTAAGAAATGTTGCCAGAAAGAGACAATGCTATAAAGTCATAGTTGGGGGGAAAAAATGTTGCTAATGAATTCCTTTGTGCTTCTTACTAATGAGTTCTTTTGCATTCTCCCAAAATGCAGCCAGAGGACTAGCTACCTGCTAGTTTCTGTTGAACAATATGAATGCAGGAATTTTACAGGTATTCTGTTACGCAACAGGTTTCAGTCACACTGTTGACTTCACAGTGTAACATACTTCCTGGAATAGTATCTTTAACAGTGGCATTCTTACAGCCAATTGAAATATAACCCTCCTCCCCTCCCTGCTCAGCAACCAAAAAACTCCAACCAACCCCAATCAAAAAAACCACAACCCAAACATAAAGGATAGGAGGGTCATTAGGAGCAGTCAACGTGGTTTTACCAAGGAGAATTCACATCTCACCAACCTGATAGCCTTTTATAAGAACATAACCAGGTGGATAGATGATGGTAGGGCAGTGGATGTGGTCTACCTTGATCTCAGTAAAGCATCTGACACCATCTCCCACAGCATTGTCACTGCTGAACTGAGGAGGTGTGGTCTGGATGATGGGGTAGTGAGGTGGATTGCTGACCACACAAAACTGGGAGGGGTGGCTGACCGACCAGAGGCTCTGCTGCCATTGAGTGAGACCCAGACAGGCTGGAGAGTTGGGCAGGGAGAAATGTAGCGAAATACAACAAGGAAAAGTGTAGATACTGGCATCTGGGGAAGAACAATACCAGGTACCAGCAGAGGTTGGGGTTGGCCCTCACAGGGGAAAGGGACCTGGGGGTCCTGGTGGGCAGCAGGATGACCATGAGCCAGCAATGTGCCCTGGCAGCCAAGAAGGCCAGTGGCACCTTGGGTTGTATTAGAAGAGGTGTGGTTAGTAGGTAGGGAGAGTTTCTCCTGCCACCCTAACTCTGCCCTGGTGAGACCACATCTGGAATATTGTGTCCAGTTCTGGGCCCCTCAGTTCAGGAAGGACAGGGAACTACTTGAAACAGTCCAGTACAGGGCCACGAAGATGATTAGGGGAGTGGAACATCTTCCTTATGAGGACAGGCTGAGGGAGCTGGGTCTCTTTAGCCTGGAGAAGACTGAGGGGTGACCTCATTAATATCTATAAATATGTAAAGGGTGAGTGTCAGGATGGAGCCAGGCTCTTCTCACTGACGTCCAACGATAGGACAAGGGGCAATGGGTGCAATCTGGAGCATAGGAGGTTCCATGTGAACATAAGGAAAATAAGACATTCAAAACCCACCTGGATGTGTTCCTGTGTGACCTAATCTGGGTGATCCTGCTTTGGCAGGGATTTTGGACTAGATGATCTTTCAAGGTCCCTTCCAGCCCCTAACATACTGTTTTTCTGTGATTAACATAAAGGTATGATAGTATTAGAACTGAAAAATAGATGACTGATTTTATTTTGACACCAAGTGTGAAATGCAGTAATAAAGGAACTACCATAATAAAGAGTATCTTCTTCTGCTGATTACATTGCTCAGATTTCTGGGGCACAGACAAGCTCTTAACAAACTGTTTTGCAGCTGACTGAAACACAGATACTTATCTAAGTCCTACTGACTAATACCACAGATTAGACCTGTTGTGTTCTAACCTTAGCAGTCCAATTTGAACTTCCAAACATCAGAAAGACCAAGTGAAAATCCAGTTAACTTCATGTACTTTGGACTTCATGTAGCCACTGCTGTCTCTCAGAATCAGTGCGTTTCTTTCATTCTTTTACTTTATGTGAGCCACATTTTTTTAAAAGCTCTTCTATCTCAAATAGCCAGACACACAACTGTATTACTTGAAAGAGGAACTTAGAAAATTCACTAGCTATTATACATTTTAGAAAGATTAAAACTCGGCAGATTCAGACATGCTACTAATTTATATTTCCAGATATGATATACTCTTAAGATTAACATGAATTAATTATAATTACATTTTTGGAACAAAAAAATGGGATTATAAAAATCACTTCTATAAATACATTAACAACGAAAGGAGGACTAAGAAGAATCTCCATCTTTTATTGGATGACAGGGGGATCATAGTGAAAAAGAATAAGGAAAAGGCTGAGGTACTTAATGCCTTCTTTGCCTCAGTCTTTAACAGTAAGACCAGTTTTTCCCCACTGGGTACCCAGCCCCCTGAGCTGGAAGACAGTGATGAAGGGCAGAATGAAACCCCCATATTCCAAGGGGAAAAGGTTAATGAGCTGCTACACCACTATAGACACACAAGTCTATGGATCTGGATGGGATCCACCCAAGGGTACTGGGGGATCTGACAGAAGTGCTCACTAAAGCACTTTTCATCCGTTCCGCCTAACCAGGGGTGGTCCTAGTTGACTGGAAGTTACCCAACGCGACACACATCTACAAGAAGGGCTGGAAGGAGGATCCAGGGAACTACAGACCTGTCAGTCTGACCTAGATGTCAGGGAATCTTATAGAGCTGATAATCTTGAGTACCATCACATAGAATGTACAGGACAACCAGGGGATCAGGCCCCATCAGCATGGGTGTGTTCATGAAAGGCAGTTCCTGCTTGACCAACCTGATCTGCTTCCATAACCAGGTGACTGACTCAGTGAATGAGGGAAAGGCTGTGAATGCAGTACATAGACTTAAGTAAACCCTCTGACACTATTTCCCATGGATTTCTCACAGAGTTCATAGTGTGGATGGGCATACGCTTTGCTGGCTAAAAAGCTGACTGGGTGGCCAGGCTCTAAGAGTTGTGGTGAATGGAGATAAATCCAATTGGAGCTGGTCACAAGCAATGCTCCACCAAGCTCAGTACTGGGTCCAGTCTTGTTTAATATCTTTATCAATGAACTGGATGAGGGGATCAAGTGCACTCTCAGTAAGTTTGCACTCAACACTAAGTTGTGTAGGAGTGTTGATCTGCTTGAGGGTAGAAGAGCTCTGCAGAGGGATCTGGACAAGCTGGATCAGTCCCCGAGGTCGACTGTATGAGGTTCAACAAGGCCAAGTGCCAAGTCCCGCACTTTGGTCATAACGACTCCATGCAACCCTATCAGCTTGGGGAAGAGAGGCCTGACAGCTGCCTGTCAGAAAAGGACATGGGGGTATTGATTGACAGCCACCTGAACATGAGCCAGCAGTGTGCTCAGGTGGCCAAGAAGGCCAGCAGCATCCTGGCTTCTATCAGGAATAGTGTGGCCAGCAGGACTAGAGAAGTGATTGTCCTCCTGTACTCAGCACTGGTGAGGCTGCACCTCAAGTATTGTGTTCAGTTTCCAGTACAAGAAGGACAATGATGTCCTGGAGCCACATCCAGAGAAGGGCAACAAATCCGATAAAGGGTCTGGAGCACAAGTATTATGAGAAGCAGCTGAAGGAACTGGAGGTGTTTATTCTGGAGAAGAGGAAGCTGAGAAAGACCTTATCACTCTGCAGCTTCCTCAAAGGAGGTTGCATCCATATGGGTCTTTGTCTCTTCTCCCAAGTAACAAGCAATACAACAAGAAGAAATTGGATGAAGTTGCACCAGGGGAGGTTTACCTTAGATTTTAGGTAAAATTTCTTCATCAAAAATGTTGTTAATCATTGAAACTGTCTACTGAGAGAGGTGGTTGAGTCACCATCCCTGAAGGTATTTAAAAGACATGTAGATATGGTGCTTAGGGACGTGGTTTAGTGGTGGACTTGGCAGTGCTAGGGTAATGGTTGGACTTGATGATCTTAAAGGCCTTTTCCAATCAAAACAAGTCTATGCTTCTAGGATCATAGAAAAATAGCAGACTGCTTTCTCACACTTCCAAATAATTTTATATATCAGAAGAACTGATAGCCATGCATTTATGTCATTAAATATAAAAAGTTATTGCTTCAACATTTTTGTTATTGCTTCAAAATTTTCCTTTCTCAAAGGAGAAATGAAATAAAAATGAATTTAAGTAAATTTTAAATACTACACAGGAAAGTTTTATGTGAATTAAAACAATAATAGATAGAATCATAGAATCATAGAATGTGTTAGGTTGTAAGGGACCTTTGGAGGTCATATAGTCCAACCCCCCTGCACTAAACAGGTATATCTTGGACTAGATCAGGTTGCTCAAAGCGCCATCATGCCTGACCTTGAATGTGTCTAGGGATGAGGCCTCTACCACATCTCTGGGCAACGTGTTCCAGTGATCTACCACCCTCATATTGAAGAATTTTTTCCTAATATCCAACATTAATCTACTCCCCTTTTCTACTTTAAAACCATTACCCCTTGTCCTATTGCTACATGCCCTCACGAACAGTTCTTCCCCAGCTTTCCTATAGGCACCTTTCAGGTACTGTAAGGCCACTTACAAAGTTCCACCAGACCCTTCTCTTCTGCAAGCTAGACAAGCCCAACTCTCTCAGCCTGTCTTCATAGGAGAGGTGCTCCAGGCCTTTGATCATTTTTGTGACCCTCCTCTTGACGCACTCCAACAGGTCCATGTCCTTCTTGTGTTGAGGGCTCCCAAGCTGGACACAGTACTCCAGGTGAGGTCTCAGCAGAGCAGAGCAGAGGGGCAGAATCTCCTCTCTTGATCTGCTGGCCACACTGCTGTTGTTGCAGCCCAGTCTGCGGTTGGCCTTCTGGCCTGCAGATGCACTTTAGTGGCTCATGGCCAGGTTTTCATTCACTGGTACCCACAAGTCCTTTTCTTCAGGGCTGCTTTCATCATCTCCTAACCTGTATGGATAATGGGGATTGTCCAGACCCAGGTGCAGTACCCTGCACTTGGCTTTGTTGAACCTCATGAGGTTCACTTGGGCCCACTTCTCCAGCCTGTCCAGGCCACTCTGGATGGTATCCTGTCCCTCTGGCACATTAACCTCACCACTCAGCTTAGTGTCATCTGCAAACTTGCTGAGGGTGCACTGAATCCCACTGTCCCACTGAATCCCACTGAATCCCAGTCCCATATAGGTATTTATTTTAAAAATTTGTAGTATTTAACAGGTAAAGGTGACTGGACCTGTCCTTGCAACCACCTCAAAATGAAGGATGAATTGAGGGTTAACAGTATTACAGGTATGGGATGGGATATGAATAACCCCTTCCTTTAAAGCTGCTTTTTTCTCTCCCTTTCCCCTTCCTCATACTCTCCATATACACGTTTGCTATTTGCAGCAAACATGTGTTCTACAGTCCTACAGACTGATCAGATTCTTTCTGAAGGTCAAAGCCAGAATTTTTTAATACTTAATCTGGTTCTGAAAGAGAGCCTGAGTCTCTGTGGAATAGCACTGACATGCAGGGTGATGCATGGGTGAACACTGCCTTCAAATTTTATTCAGAATAGAAGTTTGTAGTAAACCCATGGGGTGAGTGATTGGGTAAAAATTTATTTTTCATAAGTGCTGTTGTGTTTAGTTCCTACTTTCTCAAGAGCATTTCAAACATTCACTGCATTGCTGGGTTTAGTGTTGTTGATTCAGCTTAATGTTTATGACTAAAGCAATTAAATGTGATGTAAGATTAGAATTTACATATTGTCACATAGCTTGCAAACTGAGATGACCGTATTTATGAATTGAATTTTAAAAGCTCTCATAGGTAACACAGCTTACAGTAATGCTAGCTTTGAAAAATAAACACCATAGAGAGTTTCATAAAAATATCCAGCTCCCTTGGTTTTTTGTTTCAATCCATAAAAACATTTATATAAGGAAACTGGTTAAAGGTAAGTGATTTTAAATAACTGTGTATTATTTTATATTTTATAATATTTATACTTTTAAAACCCCTAAATTTTCATGTATTTTACTGGGTTTAAGCTAACAACCTGAACACTGCCAGATTTCTAGGACTATCTTACTTTCCTGTTTCCACATAATTAATTTGTTCCTCACTCCCATCATCTGCTACTAGTGGCACAAAGTGTTTTATTAATATTAATGGCTATTGCCTCTTTACATCCTATGTATTTCCTAAGCAGTTACACCTATGTTTATAGAAGAATATTGCAGTCACTGAGAGTTCATACATTCTTGATGGTGAATACACATTGTAGTGTTCCTACTCACACAGGTATCCCATTGATGTCAAGAGGATTATTAAGGTGGATAAAGTGTGGGAAAGGAGTATAGTCAATGAAAAAAATCCTTCCTCAGTGATGTAAATTACAGGATAACCTTCAGCTCCAACAGTGACAGATTTTGATTCTGATTATGTTCTTACATCAGGCTTTTAAAATAACTCAAGTCAGTGGGATATCTGCTTCTGGCATACCTGAATTCAGAATCAGCATTTGTAATTCTACCCTAAAAACATTCTGAAAACTTCTTTTCCCCTTCTTCTGGACAACTTAATCTTCCCTTTTGCAATCCACACTTTAAAAAATGCATTTCAAATGCATGGTCACATCACAGTTTGTCTGGTTTTCATATTCTTTTAAATGCTCCGCCCAGAAACCGGCATATTAAGCTATATGTGTAGTTCCTCACGGGAACACATCTGTCAGCAGGAATTGATTTAAAGTTCTTAGTTTGTGAAGCTTCTGGTAATTCTTTAGTGAAAAATGTTTGGTGTCACAGCAGTTCCAAATGTCAGCTGGGGTATATGTTTAGCATAATGTGTTGTAATTGAAACAGCTAACATCAGTAGCAAAAATAATATCATCATGCCAAGTACAAGTTAGATGGCACCAGATTTGCCAGAAAATTCCCAATGTGTTGTCTCTATAAAGTAGTTAAGGCTGCTCTTTTTAAACAAGCTCACTTTGTTTTCTTTCTCTTTGAACCAAGTTGTGACATCTATCTCTTGGATTACTTTTCAGTCCTCATTTATTTAGAATGCTTTCCTTTCTATTTAATTCCTTCTCAAATTTTCCCTTTGATTACTAGCACTCTTCCAAAGAGCATATGCTCTAAGTGGAATCAGTTTGCCACTTTCTTCTTGGTAGTAATCTAGTATTCTACCAAGTATTTTTCAAGTCAGAATGAATTTTAACCACTACTTAAAGCTTCTGTATCTACCTGGGTGTGAGGTCAATGCTTGGCACAACTGAGAGACTATCTAAGGGTCAATTAAGATTGCTAATAGTTTATAGTTGGAGATAAAAGAATAGAACATTGAAACAGACACAGTTAAAAAGTTGTGTCCACCCACCTGTTTATCATTTTCTTCTATGCAGCAGTATGAAACAAAAGAAGAAAAGCACATAATAGTAACTGAAGAAATAACAGGTGCGAGAGATGCACATCTGGTGCTACTTAATGCAATGCAGTCCAAGAAAATTTGAACAAATACTCATGAGTTATTTTGTAATCAGATCACTCATGGTCTCCAGTGCACCAGCCTCTTTCCTCCCATCCATCTCTCCTACAGGTTTGCTTGCCTGTGCTCATGCCAGCTCTGACATGGTGCAGACGTGCTGCCCTTGATCTGGTCTCTGGAAGCAGAGCTGTGTGAGCTGGCGCTGGCAGAAGCATCTTGGCGGGCTGCCCTTTCTTCCCCTGGGAGCTGCATCAAGCTCTGGTCCCCCCACCTGCCTTGCTGCAGACATTAGTGCCTGGGTCCCCAGC
Organism: Hypotaenidia okinawae; assembly: GCA_027925045.1. Classification (NCBI taxonomy): domain Eukaryota; kingdom Metazoa; phylum Chordata; class Aves; order Gruiformes; family Rallidae; genus Hypotaenidia; species Hypotaenidia okinawae. The sequence goes on along the minus strand of BSDF01000005.1, from coordinate 34,994,508 downwards.
CCTTGCACAGCAGCAAGTGCTGCTGCTCTCTGAACAAGACCAATCCTGAAGGTACATAAGCCTAGCGATGATGTATCTGTATTGTCTCCAAGCCTGGGCCACTGCTCAGTTTCTGAATCTCTAATAGGGCAATACCTGTCCTGTTTTTCTTACAACAGTCCCTTGTTTCTGATGTTTCTGATGACAAACAAAAAGCACTAGGGATGTTCTCTCAGAGTTGTAAGACATCCACAGCTACTCCTGAGAGTTTGGCTTTCCTTTGGTGATGTACCCTAAGGCATCTCAGGTCTGAGGGCTGGTAAAGCAGAAACAGACCCTGACCAACCTCACATGAGGTCTCCCTCCACAGCCCTACCAACAGGTATGGGGCTCCACAGGAAGGTGCAGAGAGAGGTTGCTGAGTTGATGTCATTGTCCTACCAGTGCTGTGTTGCTGCCCTTTGCTCCTGGCTCCCTGTCCCTTACAGAGCCACAGGCTCTTTCTGCTCTCCGACCTTAAGAGTTATGGTACTAGGTCTCTCAAACAGCTATCACCCGTTGTAGTGCCATAGATTCCTTCAACAATTTCTGCTGATTTAGATGTAATTTGTGCTCACTCAGGCTTCCTTTGGTTCCACAATCTCAGTATGTCAATGCTCATGTCTCCAGCTGGAGAACTCAGACTTCTTATGGGCAAATCTGAGTATGCCAGAAACTGAATCGTCGCCCATTCCCTAGCTGATCCTCACCTATTGAGAGGTGTTGACTAGTAGTAGATAGTTTCATAGGCTGTCTTGTTCTCCCAGGCCTCCCTTTCCAATATTCTTTTCTGCATTGCATAGCTGAAAAGAGCATAGCAGTTTTCTAGCCCAGTAAACATACGCAGGAACACTGTGCTGCCATTCAGCAAGACCTGGACAGGCTGGAGAGCTGGGCAGTTAGAAACCAGATGAGGTTCAACAAAAGCAAGTGTGAAGTCTTGCACCTGGGAAGGAACAACCGTTTCCATCAGTACAGGCTGGGGGATGACCTGTTGGAGAGGAGCTCAGTGGAGAAGGACCTGGGGGTCCTGGTTGATGACAGGTTGGCCATGAGCCAGCAGTGTGCCTCGGTGGCTAAGAGAGCCAATGGGATCCTGGGGTGCATCCGGAGGAGTGTGGGCAGCAGGTCAAAGGAGGTGATCCTCCCCCTCTACTCTGCCATGGTCAGGCCCCACCTGGAGTATTGTGTCCAGTTCTGGGCTCCGTGGTATAAAAAGGACAGGGATCTCCTGCAGAGAGTCCAAAGAAGGGCTACGAAGATGATTAAGGGCCTGGAGCATCTCCCCTATGAGGAAAGGCTGAGTAAGTTGGGACTGTTCAGCCTTGAGAAGAGAAGACTAAGGGGGGACCTAATTAAAGTCTATAATTATCTTAAGCAGGGGATGCAGGGGGAATCAGCCAGCCTCTTTTCAGTGGTCTGTGGAGACAGGACAAGGGGCAAAGGCTGCAAGTTGGAGCACAGGAAGTTCCGCACCAACATGCGGAAAAACTTTTCCCAGTGAGGGTGACAGAGCCCTGGGACAGGCTGCCCAGGGAGGTGGTGGAGTCTCCTTCTCCGGAGATATTCAAGACCCGTCTGGACGCCTATCTGAGTGAAATGTCCTAGGGAGCCTGCTTTGGCAGGGGGTTGGACCCAATGATCTCTTGAGGTCCCTTCCAACCCCTACAATTCAAAAACATGACCACCATTGCTTGTAACAAGCCACAGGCTTTGTTTCTAGCTGATGAGACAGACCTCAGCACTTTGCAGGCTTTGTACAGATTTCAGCTTGTCCTTCTTGGAGACTCAGGATGCTGAGGGCTTGCTAGACTGTCCCCCACAATTCAAACTGAAGTCATCAACTTAGAGGGTCTGTTCAAGTGTGAATATAACACCAAAGAAAGAATGGACACTAAAAGTTTGTGCATACCAGTTTAACCACATATAACTTGAACTACAAATGTTAAAACCATGGTAACTGGTCTAACAATAACTCACTGGTTAGATTGCTAAAACAGTGTGGGTTTTTTGTATGAACTAGGGTTGAGTTTAACAAACTATTGGGAATTCAAGCAAGCTACTCTAACTTTGGTTCCATAAACTGCTAACAGCATGAGGTGCCCCTAGATCTGTCAACACCTTGCTGTGCATTGCTGTTGGTGATATGTTTCCTGCCACTTCTGATGGCTATGTTATACCCTCTCCTGATGTCTTCAGTGATCTACTAATTGTTGGAAAACCTCTGCTGCTTTTTCACCCTATTGCTCTTCTGTCACTGTGGTTTGGTGGTTATATAGTTTTAGTATAAGGGTTTTTTTCTCAGTCTTGGGCTGAATGGAGCTCTTACTTTCTGCCAGGCTTCATTAACATTGCCTACTTTAGTAAATTAGTATATGACATAAAATTATGAATGTGATTCAGTTGATGGAAAGCCATCAATATGTCTTCTGTTTTCTGAGAGCTTCATCTTCCCCACCAGGTGATCTTCAGTAAAATAGGTAATGAAGACCAGGATATTTTAGCTACAGGCCTGTTGCAGTTTTGCATAGCTGGGTGCTGAGAGAGAGACTGGGGGCTGCAGAAAATGGCTGCTGGAATGCTCTGCTGGCCCCCAAAAGTGTAAACATCTGGCAATTCAAGGCTGAGAGATAGTCACAGCGCCTCTGAGAATCACATATAGGAGAAAAAACCTGGAAGCAGCTGCATTTTGCCACTGGAGAAGGGAGTGAGAAGATGTAACGAGCTGTGCAAACACCAAGGCCGGGGAGGAGTGGGAGGAGGTGCCCTGGGTGCTGGAGAGAAAAATGCCACTGAAGCCCATGGAGAAACCCATGGTGGAGTGGGTGTTCCCCCCACCCCTACAGTCCAGGACTGAGAGATATTGTGATTTATGAGTGCCTACTATAGCAGTGATCCACAGTGGGGCAGCTGATGGAAGAGATAAAGCCCTGTGGGAAAGGACTCACTTTGGAGAAGTTCATGGAGGACTGTCTCCTGTGGGTGGGACCCCACAGTGCAGCAGGGGGAGGGTGTGGAACGAATGTGTCCTCCCCCCGGGCTGAGAAGGAAACCAACTTGCATGAGACCGACTGACTAAACCCCCATCTCCCAGTCCCTGCCCCTTTGTGCTGCAATCGGGGGGAAGAAGGGATTGAAATCATGCCTGGAGTGAAATCATGTTGGGAGTGAAGTCTGCTAAGAAGGCAGTGAGGGGTGGGGGAGGTAGAGGTGTTTTAAGATCTGGAAAAGGAAAATAGCTCATGAAGAAGTAACTCAGAACCCCATTTTCTCCAGTCCCTGCCCCCCTGTGCTGTGAACGGGAGGGAAGAAGGGAGCAAAATTCTGACTAAAGTCTGCTAATGAGAGAGTGGTGGGGGAAAAAGTGTTTAAGACCTGTTTGTGTTTGTTTTAAGATTTGTTTGTGCTCCCGAATCTGATTTTCACTGTTTCTCTTTAGTGTAGTGTAATAAATTACTTTCCTTTACTCTGTGTTGAGTCTGTTTTGCCCATTGCACTACTCGGAGAGGCATTCCTCTGTCCTAAGCCTCTCAATATATATTTTATCCCCTGTCCAACTACAAAGGGGAATAATAGACTGACTTCAATGGGCATCTGGCCTCCAGCCAGGGCTAAACCACCACAATACCCCAAAATGGAAATCTTCTTGTTCCATTACATTACTCACTGCAAAAGTCTCATTAGAGAATCCAGTAAAAAACTAAACTGCATATGAAATGACTTTCAAAAACTGGTAGATACAATCTCTGAATCAGAAATTAAGAAATTTCTCGGACATCTTGGGCTCTACCATGCAGCACATGTGTGATGGCCGGGGGATCAGGCCTAGTCAACATGGGTTTACAAAAGGCAGATCCTGTCAAACTAACCTGATCACCTTCTATGACAAGGTGACCTTCTTAATGGACGAGGGGAAGGCTGTGGATGTGGTCTACCTGGACTTCAGTAAAGCCTTTGACACGTTTTCTCACAGCATTCTGATTGAGAAACTGGCTGCCACTGGCCTGGACAGGTGGACCCTCAGCTGGGTTAAAAACTGGCTGGATGGCCAGGCCCAAAGGGTGATGGTAAATGGAACAAAATCCAGCTGGAGGCTGGTCACGAGTGGCATCCCCCAGGGCTCAGTCCTGGGTCCAGTTTTGTTCCACATCTCTATCAATGACCTTGATGAAGGGATTGAATGCTCCCTCAGTAAGTTTGCAGATGACACTAAGCTGGGAGGAAGCGTTGATCTGCCTGAGGGTAGGGAGGCTCTTCAGAGGGATCTGAACAGACTGGACTGATGGGCTGAGACCAATGGGATGAAGTTTAACAAGGCCAAGTGTAGAGTGCTGTACATGGGACATAACAACCCCATACAGCACTACAGGCTTGGGGGAGACTGGCTGGAGAGCTGTCAGGCAGAGATGGACCTGGGGTTGTTGATTGACAGCAGGCTGAATATGAGCCAGCAGTGTGCCCAGGGGGCAGGAAAGCCAATGTGCATCCTGGCTTGTATCAAAAATAGTGTGGCCAGTAGGTCTAGGGAGGTGTACCTCGAGTACTGTGTCCAGTTAGTTTTTGGTTCCTCACCATAAGAAGGACATTGAAGTCCTGGGGTGAGTCCAGAGAAGGGCAACCAGGGTGGTGAAGGGGCTGGAGGGCAAATCATGTGAGGAGTGGCTGAGGGAGCTGGGGATGTTTAGCCTGGAGAAGAGGAGGCTGAGGGGAGACCTTATCACTGCCTACAACTACCCGAAGGGAGGCTGTAGAGAGGTTGTCAATGGTCTCTTCAGCCAGGTGACAGGTGATAGGACAAGGGGAAATGGCACAAAGCTGTGCCAGGGCAGGGTCAGATTAGATAGTAGAAAACAATTTTTTTACTGAAAGAGTTGTCAGGGCCTGGAACAGGCTACCCAGGGAGGTGGTTAAGTCACCATCCCTGGATGTGTTTAAAAAGGATAGATGAGGTACTTAGGGATATGGTTTAGTATAGGATGGGAACAGTTGGATTTGATGATCTTAAAGGTCTTTTCCAACTTAGTGATTCTGTGTGATTCTGTGAAATTGAAATGTATTGTTTCTCCTGCACAACTCCTATTTTATGAAGTCCTATATAAACTAAAATTTAATTTAAATTATGGTGCTATGAACCTCTGAGACAATAATCTTCTTTATAAATTATCCTTAAAAATGAACTATTTGATGAAAATCAACATTTTCAAGTCAAATAAATCACTTAATCACTAGAGAATCTTTGAAAAAAAAAAAAAGAACCTGTTATGGTGCTACTTCATAATTCTGAATTTGGTAAAACCTAACATAGAAAGGTTTTGGAGGTTTTTTCCTTACACCTATTTTTATATCCCCTGTGAATTAAGTCTACTTTGTCCACCTGATATTTATTTGACTGCTGAGCAGAAAAGTTGCTTAATTTGCAGCTAAAAATATTTTAAAATCCAGTGCAATTGATGCTGAGTTGCATTTCTTGGGATTTTTTTCAATTCCAGCTATCAATTTTTGTCTTTCTTTTTTTTCAGGTTAATATATTTTGTTGTTTTTCTAGGATAAGAGAAACTTTTAGTTTTGTCTGTACAAGGCAGTTTTTCAAAGCTTAATTTGTTAGTAGATTATTACAGGGAGTTCATCAACTTAACAATTTTAATGCACAGATTGTCCATTTCTAATGCATATTAATACTTTCCAACTTTCATATTTCACATATATAATTTCAGTGACTAAGCACATCATTTAAAAGAAGAACCTACCCAAGAATCATTCAGAGAAACATTATTTTTGGCCAGTTAGTGAATGAGATCAGACTTAAGTTTCCTGGACAAACAGAAGCTTTATGTATTTTGAAAGAGGGAAAATCCTTGAAAACCCCCTGCACAAATAAAAACATGGATCAGAATTGTGTAATTTCATCTTTATTACACTTAATGGTAAGAAGTTACTGAAAATTATGCAACAGTTTGAAATATTTGACATTAAGACAATTCTGAAAATCAAAGCAACAGATTCAAGATTTATTATTTACCTGAAAGTACATTCAATATCTAGACAGAAATATCTACTTGTTCATGCACTGTTTAGCTATGATTTGCCAAACTGCTTCAAAACCAGTATCATCTTGATACCTTGAATTGCAGAGACTGCTATATCAATTCATCCATCCCTTAAAACACAACGTATTTTCTAAAAAATGAAGTCATCCTTATATCAGAAAAAGACATCTGAGTTTCCTGAGAAGATTAAAGTGTCTCTTCTGTCAGTTTTTAAGACAGGGCACATGAAGTAATGCAGTAAAACTGCCCAAATCTAACAATCACATGATTTTATCACCTATTTTAAAAATTTTAACTATGCAGACTGTATAGCTTTAATATTGATTTGGCTTCTTTTGCAGTGGTGTCTAAGATACTATCAAGTTTCTTTCAATACACATTTTTTGCAGGGATTTCTTTAAAGGCACACTAGAGAGACTTGGTATCTCTTTCTAGACACGCATTCAAATTTCGTTTGGTTTTGTTAACTTGGAACCAGCAAAAACAGAAAACAGAAAAGGCTGCCCAGTTCTAGAAGATGCTGAGAATAGTGTTTCTAAAAATAAATAAAATAATTAATTCTTCCCTGTTCATCTACTCATTAGGGTGTGGTAAAGAATTAGTCACATTGGTTCTGAATATGTTTACAGGTCAAAGAACATTAAGTTTACATAAAACAGGAAATGTTTGGTTAGATATAGAAGATTATGGCATGGCGATAAAAACAAGAGTTGTCTTGAATTTTCACACTGAGACATATTCAGTAGACACTTTAACAAATGATGGGAATAACTACAGGAATTGACCGTAGGTTATCAGGTTAACCCCCTTACTATCACTCACCAAGTAAATAAACCTGCATACACTTAACTATTTCACTGCAAGATAAATTGTTTGGATGAAAATGACACAAAAGTAAGAATAGGAGATCCATTACTAATGTCTTAGTAAAGATAATAATTCAAGAAAATTGAATTTACTGTATTTCCAAAACAGGGAAAAAGTTATGTTGCTTCATTGGGCCTACACCGGTGGCAGAATTAGGCAGAGGGCAGCTTAAGAGCTCCATTACCTTAATTAACATAGATAGAAGACTCCAAACCAGCAGATCAGAGAGTTTAAGGCTGTGTTGTCAGAAGCATGTGACTGCCCTGAGGCTCAATGTAATTTAGAAATACCTTGAGCAGAAAAGTAAGCAGCTGTAGGCTTGCTTTGTTCACTTTCGAAAGAACAAACCTGTTCAAAAAGAAACAAAACCAGACCATTTTTGTATAAATAACTAGAAATCTTCACAGAAGCAATCAAAATTGTGATTTTTACATTGTTTCCAAAGCAAACACATCATCAAGACTTACATGAAATTAAGATTTTGCTAAAATATGAAACAATGTGGATAGTCAAGAGAAGAAATAACCAGTGTATTAAATTCCTGCTTCTGCAAGCCAAGAAGGCTAATTTCTACTCTATTATGACTCTCTCTGCATGCTAAAGTATCCCAATCCACACTTCTCTTAAACACAGGAAAACACACTTTGTAGAGGTGTTAATGGCATCTTTAGATACCATGAAGTAGATAAAAATTAAAGACCCGAGGCTTTTCTTCACTGAAAAAACCCTCAAACAAAACACACACCAAAAAAACCCAAACCCAAAGCCCCAACACCAGACTTAAAGGAAGATTCTTAAGAAAGGTAGCACTTTTTTCACAGCTTCCTTTGAGTGAATTCTGACCTACGCCAGATACCAGAAACTGATGTGGAAAGAGTTACCGCAGTAGCAATAAAATAATCTACTGGGAAAGAAGGATTTTATTCAGAGTGCCAAAGCATCCGAAGTAAAGTTGTGGAAGAATCTCAGATCCTAAATACTCACCCAACACTAAAAAGCTGATTGAAAATGTGTTGTAAGGATACCAGGTGATCTTCTTTGCATCTTATTTTATACTGGGTAGATCCAAAGGGAGTACTGTGCTGACAAAATGTTGTGCCATGTCTCTGGGAGACAATCTTTTCACAAGGTGGGAGAGTGGATCTGTGCATTGCTTGGTGTTTATATGAAAGGGAATGGCTTTGAGATGCTTGAAAAAAATCTGACATACCTGATGGCAAAAACTCAACCCCTTTCACAATTCAGAGAATGGCAATTCTCAAACTTTTTGAAATGCAACTCTATTTCTTAAAAAAAAAAAATAATCCACAGCTCTTACCTAGGATTCACATGGTGGGTTTATATCTGATCAAAAAGATAACACACCATGATACCATGCAACAGGAGAACTCCTGTGACTTGCGAGACTGCAGAAGCTGTGTTGATCAAATACAATACTGTGAGGTTGAGGTTGTAAGACAGATACATTTTATAATCCTTACACCAATTTAGCATTCTTTTCTTTAAAATACTTGCCTCTCTGCAAGGTATTGCAGTATGAATTTTATTCTGGATTGTCGGCAATCATCTTTTTCCTAGAATAGTTTCCTATTCCCACCTCACAGGAACTCTGGATTAGAAAAAGACTTTCTAGTTAATTATTTCTCATGTCCTTATCCTAGCCATAATTTGATCAAGCTCCATCTACAGTTTTAGAAATTTGTTCCCAAACTCCCCTGCACTGAAAATTAAAAGCTTTTTAACATCTAAGAGAAAATTAATTACAGTCAGCCTGCTTATCTGTTCTAATTTTTTTCTGTTGGCCTTTGTCCTTACAGTTGCTTATTTTTTAATGGATCACTTCACTTTGCTAGACTGAACAAGCCTGTTGTTTCAATTCTCTTCTGGAAAATAAACTTCACTAGTAACCCTTCTCCCCTTTAAGAGTGATGTCTGGAAAGTTGAGGATCCAAGTGGCACACAGAATGGTGGATGGCAGCTTGTAGAACAAATTTAGCAGGTCTCCATTAGCTCTAATACCAATACACAAAGAAGTAATAGGTCACATTTGCCTTTTCCGTGGGTAACCACTAGCTACCTCAATAGATGATTCATCTTTTAGTCTGTGACCATTTTTATCTGAGCACTCTAGATACTTTGCTAGAAACCAGTTGTATTTTGCCATTTTCAGGTAGGTTGTGTATCCACTCTTGAATGTCAGGAATTTAAATTTCTTTAATAGCTTTAAGTAATGTCTCGTATTAAAGCAGTTTACAAAAGCCGGTTGGAACTACTGCATTCTTCTGTAAATTGCTTGTTGAGGGACAACAGGCAACATAACCAGTGCAAAAATATGTCATATTTGATTCCCCCCCCCCCCCGCACTCCTAATTCTCTGGATTATTCAATTCCCTATTTAATTCCTAGACTAGGCCTAGATGGGACACTGCAATGCTACCCTCCCCAATTTTCTCAAAAATGTCGTTGGTTTCAGCTGAACACACTGTTTTATCATAGCAAGCTCCACTCACTTCTCTTTTTCCCTTCCCTTCTGTCACCTTCCTGTGATGATAAAACTAAAACCATTATGTGGGAAGGTTACAGCTAAATAAAGATAACAACAAACTTAGCTGACCTGGAAGACCAAGGGTTTTTTGCTGTCTCATTAGCAGTCATTTAGCAATTTTTTTGAATTATTGTCACTACTCTAGCATATAGGCACTCTGGCATATAGGCACTCCAGCAAAGATCAGAATATTTCCTCAAATTGCTATCCTACTTTATTTTAATTAGGGGAAACAAAAAAAAAAACCCCACATTAAGATGTGAGAAAACACAGGGAAAATAATTCTTTGCTATCATATTATTCCTGAAACAGGCTAGTGTGCCAGTTGGTTTAGGCACATCCTTACACATGTGAAGAGGCTGTTAACTGGGATGTATCTTACTAACCAGTTGAGGTAAACCTGTTCCAGACCATAGCTTGAAACAGGAAGAAGTTAATTTCAGGATTTCGGGGCTGTCAATGACTAGAAAAGCTTCACTGAGGAGCAGCTATCCATGCTCCTGCGGGTGCAGGAAGGTCACCACTGGTTGTGGGGCTGGAGCAGTGCCTGGGAGGGACCCCAAGATGGCCAGGGTGGGGAAGGCCCAGATGCTAGGGAAACCCATGGCCCACCAGCTTCAGTCACCACTTCTCCGCATGCAAGCTGCAGCAACAGAAGGGCCATTTTCCCATTTCAATTTATCTACTCAAATAACATAGACACATATTCTCTACCCTCTGTTTTGTATTGGTTTGGTTGGGTTTTTTGCAGAAGGTCATCTCTACATAGTTTCTGTGCTGCTAATGGATACTTGAAAATAGGTGCTTCTCTCTAAAGAGCTGTGAAACCGGTGTAGGGAGGGTGACTGAGTATTCAAGAGGATGACCTGGCTTTCACTGTAAAACCAAAGCCACTGCCGAAGAGTCTGGTTTCGGTCTTATTTCACTGATCTCCGAAATGTTTTGACTCTTGAACAGGGAAGGACTCTTCAGGACAAACCCGTACTAGCCAGAAATTAACACCAGCGGTGATGGTTGGTCCCTGGACTCCTTCCCGATTGTTCTTGTGCAGATGAGTAAAATAATTCCCACTACTTGCAAACAAAGGTGGAACTTCCTTGCGCACTTGACAAACTCTCATGGTTGATGCCTGCAACGTAGTCACTTGTTCAGTAACTGGAAGGTCTTGCAGATGGAAACTTTGTGGTGCAGCGGGGGAACAGTATTTCCAAATGATGGCATTGGCAAATGTCCAGGTCCTGGTTGTTGGGTTGTGTTTTGTGGGTTTTTTGTAGTTGTGTTTCCACACCCAAGCGGGTCACGTGCCAGCTCGCTTGCCTGAAGTGGGGAAGTACCATGGGTGGAAGAACCACCCTCTCACGCGTTCTAGCGCTTAACGAGGAAACATTTTGAATTCTCTGTTTCTCATAAGGCACATCAATGAGGGCTGTTTTTCAGGTTTTGGTTTTATTATTTTGCTCAGAGCCCACGTTGCTATATAAAACCGATGTGCCGGTCCTGTGCTGCCGCCGCCGCCGGGCGCCTGCCGTTGGCAGCCGCCGGGCTCCCCCATGCCACTGCGCCTACCTGCGGCGCGCAGCCCTGCCGCACGTAGCCCTGAGGCGCGCCGCCCGCGGGCACCCTGGCACGCTGCCGCCCGTCGTTAACTGGAGGCGCACAGCAAGGCAGAACTCGACACGAAGGCGCGAACCCGATACAAACCGCAACCCGGCCCTCACCCCACCCCGGGCTGATCCGCCCGACGTTAGGGTGAATCGCTGCCGTTAACTTGGCCCCCGGTGCGAGGGATCTTCCCTGCAACGCAGAGCCCGGAACGATGTGGGCCGGCCCGTCCGGCAGCGATACCCGGGCCGCGGCCCGGCGCGGTTGGTGGCCGTTTCTCCGAGCGGCCAAGGGGAGGCCGCAGGGGGAAGGCGCGGAATTAGCGGTGGCGGCGGCTTCGGTGCCTTCGACGGCAGGGGCTCAGAAGCAACACCACCACCGCAGCATCCGCGACGGGAGCTGCCCCCTGCCGCCCGGGCGGGGCGGGGCCGGGGCGGGCCGCTTTCCTCAGGAGGAGGGGGAAAACGCTGCCACCTACCCCCGCCGGCATGTCCCGCCCTCGCGGTATTTAGAGGGACGCTGCAGCCAGGTGTCTCTTACAGCTGGGTTCGGGCAGTGGCTTCTTGCCGTCATGGAGCGCGGTGGTATCGAGAACCCGGTCTTTGAGCCGCCCAGCCCTGATCTTGGCCGCCGGCGGCAGGTGAGCCCTGCCGGTGCAGGTGCCAGAGTCACAGCGGCGGCGTTGTCTGAGGCTGAGGAAGGTCCCTGCGGGTGGGGCCGCTGTGCCCCTAAGGTTCTTCAGGTCTGCAACAATCCCGAGGGCTACCTGGCTGCCTACAGCCTGCTGGCTATCTTCCAAGGTAACCCGACCCTTGCACTGCTGGCTTCCTCTCTTTTTTCCAGTGGAACCCGGCCCCGGCAGCTTTTCCCATGCCCTGTGCACATCTCACTCTCCATCCTGGAGCTCCGGGGTAGTCAGGTGGGAGCCTGGACTTGGGGAAGGCAGGGAAGGAGTAGTGGCTCTTGGGGTGGTGGATGAGGGGAGGTAGGGTTCCTTCAGCAGCCTGAGCCTAGTGCAGTTGCTGTAGAGTAACAACAGTAGCTTCACTCTGGTTCCTTAAATAGGGAAGCTGTTCATACAGTAGTGCTGTCTGTACTTCACTCAGTCCTTTTCCACCTATGTTTTTGGCCACTGCTGAGGCATGGTCCCATTAGCTGTGCATTTCATGCTCTTGTGTGTACTGTGTCACCGTTGCTCACAGAGAAGTAGTCGTCCATATGTGTCTCACAGGTTAAGGTATGTGAGCCAGGGAATAAAATGCATGCAACAGGCCAATAGGCAGTACTGATAGTGGTGATACCAATATATGCGGTGTCCTGTTATGTACTTTGTCACCTGCCTGCCAATTAAAAAAGTACCTTGGCATGGTTGTGTAGGACTTCAGACAATTAAGATGGCTTTAAAAATATCTGGCTCTGTTCTGTGGGGCCCAGTGCAGTCATCTTTCCTGACGGTTAACTAACAGTTTAACTTAACCTTAGGGGGAACCTGAAGTTTAGCTTCCTCTTATTTTCTGTTCTTCAGCTTCAGATATTCTTGCCCATGTATTTGCTTTTCTCTAACAGGATTTGGTAGAGCCTTGGTAAGCCTTAGGCTTAGATACTAGTAATAATGACTGGGGTAGGGGAAGCATTAGTGTACCAAGTGTAGAAACTTGGGGATTGCAAAGCTTAGATATTTCTGTCAAATGGAGCTACAGAATTGATGTTCAGAACCTTTCAAAGTTATTGGACTAGCTAGAAAAGATCACTGTTTAATGAAAAACTGTGAGGCTTTAAGGCTCTTCCTTGTTGCTTATAAAGAATGACACTGCTATAGAGGGTTGGAGAGTGCTGTAGAAGTACAGATGAAGTGCTAGAAGACCAGGCAGCCTATGCTGAAGTCATGTGGGATATGAACGGATACATTCCTGCCTGGAACCACATTGAGGGTGGTTCTGTGGGGCCCAGCTGGGACTCCAGCTGGCTGGTTGGAAGAGAACTGAGCAGGAGGTTATGCTTAAAACCTAGAAAGGTGTGACTGCTACTTTTGTAGCTTGGAAGATCCTTACAAGAACCAGTGTGTCTCAGTATGTGTTTGCATGATATATTTCTGATTTCAACGTGGTTAGAATTCAGTCTGCTCTTAGCATACTTCTTGTCTAATGAATTGTGTATATTGAGAGTTTTGGGTACAGCCTATTGTTTCCTGCATGAAAGGCTATGGTACAGCTGGGTAGGACCAGGGGGTGACAACTGTTGCGGTTGTTCTGCTGTCTTAGATCAAATACATTTTTTCTGACATAGTGAAAAAAAAAAAAGGAAGAGCAGAAGAACTTGCATACCAGAGGACACTGGTAGCTGAGTAGTAGAAGACTTTTACATGCATGTATTTTTTTGTACCTTAAGAATATAGCAACCAAAAATACCCTGAAACATGACACTGAAAAGTTTCAGATTGTATTACATTAGCAAAGCACCTTGAATATTTCCAGCACTTCTGAATTTGCTACAGCAAATCCAGTTTGCTGTTCTAATCTGATCCGTGCAGCTGAATAATGAATTCAGTTACATTTAAATTTTATCTCTTATTTGTAGTGTGGATAGGTTCCCAATCATAAAAAGGTCTTGTATCATAAGAATATCTGTCCCCTTAGGATGCTGTGGGTGTTGATTATGCCACTTATCCAGGTCTTGGTTTTGTTATCTAACTGTAGACGTATGCCAAACTTCAGAGAGGTACCCACCTCATCTAGTTCAGATGTAGGGTCCATGTGTAAAGAAACTTCTGATGCTTGTTCTGAATGCTCATTGATATACAAGCTTTCTTAATGATGATATGTGGCATTCTGGATTTTTCTTAACAAGTAGCTTTCATTTGTCTAGGTTATAGGAAGGAAATGGGGCACTGAAGACTCAAATTGCAACTCTTTGAGGAGCAGAAAAAACAAGAATTATTTTCAAACAAGAAATTCAGTGCTGTATGTGAAGCTTTGCAAATATAATGACATCTTGCAGCTTCAGAGTTCAGATAAAAGCACACAAAGCACAACTGCAGTTTTGAATTTGTGAGACTCAAGTAGTGGGTCTAATTATTTAATTTACCCTGCAAATTACAGAAACTATCACTGAGAAACAGAAAATATAGCTATAAATCTTGATAATGTACTTCTAGGGAAGTATGTTTCCTAATGTGCTGAAGAATAATGAAGTAATCCTTAACACACTTCTTAAGTAAGTTGCTATACCAGACTTTTTACACAATGAGTGAACATAGTAGCTAGTTGCCTGCTGCACATTACCTGAGACACTTGTGTAGATTTTTTTGTCTGTGTGTCTCTAACTGAAGGCATTGTGTTTACTAGGTTGTTTTCCAGCTGCCCCAAAAAGGAGGTTATCATTAGCACTTGATTTGCTGTATTTCAGCTTCTCAGAAAAGGCCAGGTGAACTTTAACTCTTAATTTCTGGCTGTTTCTGTTTCAAGTATACGTGAAACCTGTATTTCCAGAATAGAAAATGCTTCTTAACGTAGAACATTATGTGACTAATACCTGCTTTCTGTACAGCACTTACAATTGCATCAATGTATGATTGTATCTTGTAATACAATAACCAGATAGGCATAGCTGTAGTAGCAAACAAGTTAGAAGTTATCTCACTATTTTGGGTACAAGGACTGCTTATTCCTCATGTCAGTTTTATTAAACAACAGAACTACTGTTCAAGATTGGTCCAGTCTAATCTGTCTGAAAACTTTGGAGAGCATTAATATTTTATACCCTGAATAGACTTGTTACTGGAAGAGCTTTCTAACTTTTTTTTTTTAATTGGATGTCTGGAAACCACTGATTTAAAGCCACTGTACTTAGAACCATTTTTTTTTTAAGTGGATGAATTAAAAACACTCTTGTTTCTCATTTGTGCAAATTAAATTGGTTTATGATTAAGCTGGGTTTTGTGGATCAGTACACATTGTACCTAAACTTCTAACACATATGGCAGGACAATGATGTTTTGGGTGAGAATAGTTAAATAACTTCTAGTATTTAGAAATTTAGTGTTATGTATTCTGTTTCTAGTAAAGACCAGTATTTAAGTATTGAGATGTCTTTGGATTTGTTTTTTTTTCATATCAAGTTAGTGTAAGACAGGTTCCCTCATTCCTAAAGAGTCTTTAGTGATTAATCCCTAGATGATGCTGTTGAAGAAGTTGTACTGCCATTCATCACACCTACAGTTTTACAGATGAAATCTGATTATCCAATAAAAATTAACTGCAAGGTTTTATGGCTTTTACTATATAGATTAAAGGTGGCAACTTAAAGTACAGATAGAAGACAGTATCTTCTAATTCTGAAATTAATTTGCCACATAGCACATCTACCTTGTGAATGTTTAAGGCCTTAGTAAATGTTTGAAATGCTGTTGGGGGGAAAAACTTAGTCCATTTGTTCATGCTAGGATTGTTTCTTGGTCAGTGCTCTTTAAGAAGAAAGCTGCCAAATGTCTAAATAATGGTAGTGGAGTAACATCTGAATGCTTCTGTTAATCCCATATGAATTTAAGTGTGGTGGTCAGGCTGGCAGGTGAAGTTGTCATCCTTAATAAAGAGGTTGTGGTAGGATATTATAAAATTAAGGTTGTGCCAACAGCTACCTCCTTACAGAAAGCTGAAGTGTTTTGATATGTTGAGGGTTGTACTGTTAAGAAAAGAGCTGGTTGGACTGGAGGGACTTTTTTATATGTAGAACACATAGGTTGAACTGTTGAAGTTCAGCCAATGTAGTTGCCCTTCTGGACAGTGTTGTTGAAGACTAACTTAAATCCATTGCTGTCCCCAGCCATCTGTCCTGTTCCTGGAATGACAGTCAAGAATGGTGTTTGTTTCAGAAAGGATAACTGTAGGGCCTGTGTCATGAAACGTGTTCATTGGGCACCTCTGAGTTTATAGAACTCCTAATCTTATTTGCAACTGTGATTTCAAGGCTTCCTAGCTTTTTTCCATGGCATATACTTTAGTATGGGCACAGTAGACTACCATGAAGCCATGTGACACTGTTATGAAGACCAACCATTCATTTGACTTGCAACAGAATACTGTTTTGAGACATTTTAACTACTTGGTTTCACACACAAACAGAATGTGGGGCAGGATGTGAGATCTAAGGTTTTATCTACAAGCAACATTTAAGTAAAAATGGACACATGTATAAGCAATATACTGCTAGCTTTGAGGGCTTCCTCCTAATTTTGGATCACTTTTTTGGAGTTCACCTGTACCTAAGTAAGGCAGCTTGTGCAAGGACTCTTCTTCAGGTTGCCTGATACTTCAGGGAACTTCAAGATCTAGAGAGCAAATGTGGTTTGTTTCTGTGTTAAAGTAAATTGCCTCAGTTGCTCAGAAACAGTAGGAAAGTATTTTTAAATAGCTTTACACTTTTTATATTTTAGGGAAGGATGTCTTTTGAAAAGCCTTCCTGTATCTTCCCTTTGTGATGGCAGGGAGGAAATTATGTTTGTTTGACAATTGTAATTTGAAAGCTGTGTCCTGAATGTGCTTCAGTTGTTTGTATTCTAATACAAGCCATAACTTTGACTATTTCCTTTCAATTTGTGAAGTATTTTATGGCACTGTGATGTATTGTGTTTGAAATCTGTTTCAAACAGAATCTAGAACCTTAATATGTTCCCAGTGTTTGAGGAATGGTGTTTTGCTGGCTCAATACTTGAGGTTAGCCTGCAGAAGAGAACAAAACTGAGTAGGCCCTGTGTGGTCTGGCTGACATGAGCTGGCACTGGATTATAAAGGTAAATACCTTAAAACGTAGCTTTGTGAATACATTGATTTTAACTGTTCCATCACACAATGGTAAATTTGCCTTTGTAACTCTATCAGATTCTTTCACTAATTGTATTTATTTTTTTTTAGGTATGGTGGTAAATGGCCTGATTAACATTAGTATTTCAACAATTGAGAAACGTTATGAGCTGAACAGTTCCCTTGCTGGCTTAATCTCTGCAAGCTATGACATTGCTTTTTGTATATTGTCACTGTTTGTATCTTTCTTTGGAGAAAGAGGACACAAACCACGATGGCTTGCTTTCTCAGCGTTTATGCTAGGATTGGGTTCACTTGTATTTTCCTTACCACACTTCAGTAGTGGAAAATACCACTATGGAGCTAAACTTGAAGGTAAGCTTATCCTTATGTTTTGAAAATTACTTTAAGTTCTCTGCAGTAACTTGATGTAACTCTTATTTTGGTACTTCGTATCCTAGTCTTAGGACTTTGATAATTTAGTTATCTTTAACACTAAAACTTAAAGAATTCTGTGAAAATTGTAGGGTCAAGAGATGTCTGCACAATGAAACTTCTTTTCTGATGAGATCTGAATGTCAGTATAAGTTCTTGCTTATAAGTAATACAAATAAAATGAATGTTAATGCATGTAATAAAAATTCACTTTGAGTAAAAAATGATCTGGCATATCTTAGTGAATAGAAATGCAAGTTAAGTCCGCGATGTAGGATAAATGTTAAAGAAAAGCTGCAAGACATACCATCTTCCAGTTGAAAGGTAACTACATGTTGTAGTTCTTCTGGGTTTTGGACTATTAATAAATTAACAAGTTTCAGAGTTCTATGATGTTGATTAAAACTTGTGGATTTCTTTGAAATAAAGAGGGAACAGGCAGTGTGGAACTACACTGAACAAAACAATACTGAAATAGTGGTAGTAGTCAGCTCTTGGACCATACATACCTTGTCTTATAAAACAAGATTTCCAGTGCAGTGTGTGTAATGCCAACTACTTGCACCTGAATCTAGTGGCACACCTGTAACTAATAAAGTAACATCCAGATATCTTTAAACCAGGATGACTTAATCTTTCAGGATTGTCTTAGTTGTTATTGCAGTCTTTAATCAGATTTATGCCATTGGTGACTAAGAATATTAGAGAGATCACTGAAGAAATCAGTAGCATTCATATTAAGCAATCTGATAGAAGTTTCTCAGTCTTCTGGTTGTTGATTCTCAAATGAGGATTTTATTTAAGTGTTAATTACACCACATACTGCCATGAGCTGTCCAGACATGGACCATTAGGTGACCAAATTTATTTAACTGTTGTTCCCTATATAATAAGTTTTGCCACAGACTCTTACTTATTTGGAATTTTACCTGAACAAGGCCAAAAGAAAAGACTGTTCAGCACTTGGAGGCTGTGGTCACATACTGCTTCTTACCCCTTAGAGGGAAAACAGTGTGCTTTCTCCTGGCTTTGACAGTCTTATTTCTCTACAACTTCAGTTTTGGTATTACCTTCCCTCCCTACTAGTATGGAAGGGAAGATGAATTTAATACAAAGAAAGTTCTTACCTGGTTGTAGGGTTTTTGCATTGAAACAAGGTACTGACAGTGAGAGGAGATGGCCTGCTATTGCAATTTATCTCTCTCCCCGTCCCGTAAACTCTGGTCAAAACTTCAGAGAATCTTTTCCAGTTTCATAATCTACCACTTCATCCACCGTTAAACAAGCTGTGGGTGTTGGTACCTTATCAGGGCTCATGTTCTTTTGAAATAAAAAAGCTGTAGGGAAAAGTTTAAATGCCATATGAGCTTTCTTCTCCATGACAGAGTAAGGCAACTCAATTCATGCTGGCTTGAATGCTGTATTGCAGCTACCTATACTGTGATGAGCAGATTTAAGGACTTGCTGATTTAAACAAAACACTAAAAATTTTTTTTAATTGACTACAGAATGCAGGAAATGTCTGTCACAATGCAGACTCAATGTGGAGGATGCCATTGCACAGCACCTGCAGATTTAACAGTTATGTTAACCACAGTCTATGATTTTGTAGGATGTCTGGTTTGGCTAGGTCTGATGTTTTTGTAGCATCTTAACTATACATTTAGTTGCAGGCTTTAATAGCACCACACCCTGAAAAACCTTTGTTGCTTATTTGTATGGATGTGTTGTTTATTGGAGACTTTAATATATTGAGAGTAAAGTCTTTGATGCAATCTACCACTAATTTATTTTTGAACAGTGCCTATTTGGTTATGTATATATGGTCATATGTTACATGTAATTACACTGAGTTTCACCTGCAAGACAACTTCAAGGAATAGTTCAGAGCACTATTTAATATGGCTGCCATGTCAATTAATAGGTCTAGTCTGAAATACCAAAGATGCATTTAGCCCCCATTATATGGCTTACAGACTTACTGGGATGTACTGGCTTACCTTGAGATATTAATTTACTTTTATTCTGAGTTTATAGATAACCCACTCTATTCAACTGGGAAAATTTATCATAAAAACATTCTTTGGAAACACATTGAAAGACTAGCTAACCGATGGTCTGCCTTAAAAAAAAATTAAAAATAGCCTCAGCAGAGATGTCTCGTCGGACTTCAGAAAGGCTTCAGATTCAAATTTGGAAGCTAAATGTTCAGCAAACTTTCCAAGGTTACATAGGGCCTTCTGTGTTTCAGCAGGTCCGAGACTTGTAGGCAGGAGCTCCATCTAGTGGCTTCTCTAATTAAACCATTCTGTGTTTGATAACCCACAGACACCACAGAAGACTGTAAAAACTCCAGATGTTATAAGCAATGGACTTTACAATTCCTGTCTCAGATCTTATTGAAAGTTCTTTAAATTGGTAAAGGATACCTGTCACAGCAAATGTGAAATGGACTTCTTGATTTGAAACAAGGAAGATACCTTTATTTTAAGAATAGTCAGGCATTGGAACAGATTACCTAGGAAGACCACAGTTTTACCTCTGGGGGTTTCAAGACCCTGCTGAGTAAAGTCTTGAGTGACGTGGTTTGCATTCGGTTTTGACACTGTTTGGATTAGGAAGTTGGACTAAATGACTCCATAGTACCCCTACCAACCTGAGTTTTTCCATGAGTCTCTTCAGTAAGAGAATAATCAAATGATGCCTTTGGAAAAAGAAATCTGTAGTAATGACATGTCTTAACCATTTGAGTTGAAATGTGGGTGGTGTGATTTGAGAAGAGGGAGAATGACCCAAACACTTTTCTTCAGTTCTTTGTTCTACTGGAAACTCTAGTGGTAGATAAGTCATTTTGTGTCTGAGAGTTAGTGAATCTTCTCAGAAGGGCATTAATTTATCTTCCCAAAACATGCCAAGGACGATTAAAAATTGAAGAAGGCTGTGGCAGTTGAGTACTAATGGTGACAGAATATGTGATACCGGCCTCTAATTTTACTGCTTTGTCTTGCATGATCAGTTGGTTTTCTTTTGGTTTTGATGACCAGTTGAGTAATGGATAATGCTGATGTTCTCTACTCTGATCTATTTCTCTAGATATTCAATAATACTGTAACATCTGCCTTTAGAAACGAAGAACTTAGTCTTCATTCAGCGAGTTCATTGAAGCTTTGAGTGACTTTCCCAGTAAAGACTTAAAGGGGAGACAGATTTTTAGGTTTAAAAAGAAACAGAAACCAAGCTGTTCTTTATTTCCCACTCTTTACAACTCATTAAACCATTCCCTACCCCTGAAAAGACAAAACCCCCACATCTACTAGGTGTGATTTAAGATGTCAGTAAAACTAGTCTTGACCTGTCTTTCTTCTAATTAATGTAATTGCTAAAGCACCTTGCAATTGATTCTGCCTTCTTGGCTAGTATGTTGCATTAAATATTTGGGAGTATTTGTGCTTTACATAACTTGGATTCATGTATAGGTATTGGATTAAAGCATGTGAGAAGGTTTATAATGACTAACTCTGTTAGATGGTGTCGTCTTTAATGCGGTTCTGATATTTAAAACGTAAGTCTAACCCACTGACTCGTAGAAGAGAAAAGTTTAATGAGGAAAAATGTAATTAAAAATGGTCAGCCACTCATCTTCATTTTCTCCCAGGGCTTAGCTTATTTCACTTAGACTTTCTTGAACATCTAAAAACTATTGCCTTCTCTAGCCATCATTCTTGTGACAGCAGTAAACAGGCTGGGACTGGTGCAAATCCATGACACAAATGGCTGAGGTAAACTGTTGTTTGATGGCATTTAGACTTATGCTGGTTTAAATCAATCTGATCACTTTGGGGTAAATTGTCTTTGCTTTTAAGATGTTTCTTGGAATTTGAAATATGGTCTGATACCACACACAGTGCATGTGTACTGCCTGACTCTATGTATGTGTGTGTATAGAGATACATATGCTAGTGTATATAATTGCTAGTGCAAATAAAAGGATTATAATTGTATTAAAGTGCATATTGATGGTTGTCTTTGTTTTCAGAAGCACATAATCAGATGTAACTACAAAACTAACTAGTGTGATAAGCTTCTTATCTCGATACCAGGATAAATATCCTAGGGCATATAAACTGAAGAGCTAGAAAACTGAGGGAGAGAGTCTGTAATCAAGTAGTTACACAATGGCAAAAATATTGACATGAGCTGAGACATTGGGGTTGGTGTTATGAGGATTCATGAAGAACCACTGTCTGAGATAGGTTATATATGTTAATGGTAAACAATTTCATTAATCTATTTGTAGTTCTCAAATTAAACTACACTTTTCAGATTTAACATTGCTGTAGTAATGTTGTAGTAAAGTATTTGATAATTGATTAGTCTACTCATCTAGTCTGAAGGGTGCTTTCATATATTTGCTCTGCATGGCTTGTTTCCACTAAACTGATGGTTTGAGTTTTGTCACTAGTGACTGTCTGCCACTACAAGTGTAATTATCGATAGCATGAAGAAGAGGAGAAAGCATACTTGCAATGTTCTCTTCCCTTCATATAGTGCCAAACATTAGAGGAGCAGGCACAACCATAGGCTCTTCTACCTCTGCTTCCCTTTATGTGTGTGTCTGGACAAGTATAAAGGCTTTACACTGACTTCTTATTCTGGGGATTTGGCAGTGTGTGCTCTGAGACATAGTGGTGTGGTTTGGTTTTTTGGTTGTGGCTTGTTTTGGTTTTTTGGGCTTTTTTAGTGGAATGACTTCTCAAAATAGTGTATGAGAAGAGAGGATTACCTTTGCTTCAGCAGTCCAACTTCCCTCAGGTTGTCAAGACTCATCTGTCACTTAAAAGTGGAAGTTGTTGCTGCTGCTTCTCAGACTCATCATACAAGAACAAAATGAAGTTTCCTGCGAGTATGCCTTAACTTGTTGGATTTGACAGGGGTTTTTGCATGCTTCTGTTCAATAATGCTTTCAACAACCCAAATTATTTTAATTTCATACATCTTTCCTTCCTGGTAGGGAAACAAGAGCAAACCATTATATTATTTATTTTGGGGGACTTAATATCATGGAATGTTAGGGCATTGCCATATAGGATGTATTAGGCTGCTTAAATTGGGAGCCTGGGACTAACAATACTTCATATGTAGCCTAGCTTTAAGTGCAGCTTTTTCTTCAGCTGGTCTGTGAGCTGCATAACAGAATTTTAATTCTTGCTGTCTCTGTCTTTCAGACACATGTCAAACTTCAGGAACAAGCTCTGCAAACTTCACTTGTAGTGCCAGCACAAAGTCTTCACTTTCCAACTATCTGTATGTATTTATCCTGGGACAGCTGCTGCTGGGAGTTGGAGGAACTCCATTATATACTTTGGGGACAGCATTTATTGATGATAGTGTTCCAAGACACAAGTCTTCCCTTTATATAGGTAAATTTTAAAACTGTTTATAACACGTGGCCTGGTTTGATCATAGACTGCAATGCCTTAGAAATGCTTTTATGAATTCCACTAATTAAATCAATCTTGTAATTGTTTACTTATATTTATAATATATAAATGCCGGTTACTGTGCAAGTTAGATACATGTGCTTTGTCATGTCTTTTCAGTATTTACTTTGCTGAAGGCTGCTTTGTGCACCTCCCTTGCCTGTCTTTTCATGTCAGTAACTGGAAGTGATTAAGCAGTTAGTGTAGCCAGCCTGTTAGCAACAGAATAAGTGGTAGGGAAAATCTGCTTTTTACTGTCACAGGTATTGAAAACTACTGTATATCAGGTCAGTAGCCACAGCTCACAGTATCCTCTAACAGTTTTATTTACTGTCCAAGTAATTAAATTTACTGAGGGCTGTCCCCTCAGTGCAGGGACACTCCTGAGCATCGTGACATCAGTGCAGTTCTCTAGCCACATACAAATTTGGCTATTCAGAAGGAAACACTGGACTATCTGTTCTTAATAGAAAGTGAAGGGATTGCCTAGAAAGATGGAGAATGTTTTTGTCTTGCTGTGGGACTGTTTGAAAGCTAAGAAGTACTAATTCTTAGTGGTAGCTTTTAATCTATGCAGTCAGCACTCTCTGGATTTAGAAGATGAGTGGGTAGACAGGTAGCTACAGTGAACCTTAATTGTTTTTCTTGCTTTTATGCAATGTATTGAGAATTTAAAATTTATTGCCTTGGTTTGCCTAAAGCAAGTAGGGTTGTGCAAGACAGCAAAAAAACCCCCTAGATTTCTCTGCAAGTGTTGTCAAATAGTTGTTAACATCTTAGACTATAAGCTTGCAACTCATAAGGTGGTTGGTTTTTTCTCTTCTGAAAGAGGGTGTGTTTTCATGAGAACTGTTCTAAACTAGTTTTCAAGTTCTGTAGGATGAATGTGGGCTTAACTCTGAGAGATTCTGTGAGCATGTCATTTCCAAAAGACAGGAAAACCTGGGATATGTCAATATTTACTTTGACTTGCTGATACTTGAGTGTCCTCTTTTGCATCCCTTCCAGCCATCCCCACCCACCCCTGTATCATTATTTCTTGTTGTCTAAAGAGAGTGAAACAATAAATCATGCTCCCAGGCACTTTAGAAAGACATGAGAGAACAAAATTCTTCAACCTGTCTGTGAAAAAGCATAGACTATCAGCAGTAAGGATGCATGTCATAATTATGTAGACAGATCTAGTTGTTATTAGTTGCAAGCCTTTATTGCAGAGACAGTACTCCTGCCATCAGTGCTAAAGTGCCACAGAAACCCGCTGTTAGGTCATGGAGACTATGAGACTATTGTGACATTGAGAAAAATCTAAGGCCAAAAACATTTATAGACTTAAGAATTCTTTTTTAGTAGGATGCAGCTGCAACTTTGGGGCTTTTGTGGGGGCTTTTGCTTTCTTTTGAGTTTTTAAGAACTGGTGGGAGCTGTTAAGTCTTGGCTTTGTATTTTAAGGCTCATGTCAATAAATGAGAGGAGGTTGAGGGGAGCTCTAATTGCTCTCTACAACTCCCAGAAATGAGGTTGTGGAGAGTTGGGGGCTGACCTTTTCTGCCCTGTGACAAGTGATGGGACAAGAGGAAATGGCATCAAATCACACCAGGGGAGGTTTAGATTGGTTATTAGAACAGCTTCTTCAGAGAGGATTGTTAGGTATTGGAATGGGCTGTCCAGGGTGGTGGTGGAGTCTTCATGCCTGAGGGTATTTAAGAGATGGTTGGATGTGGTGCTGAGGGACATGGTTTAGTGGTGGTTGACAGGTTAGGGTGATGGTTGGACTTGATCTAAAGGGTTGCTTCCAACCAAGACAACTCTATCATTCTATGAAAATACATATGATTGAATTCTCAGTGAGCTCAAATGGCAGCTACTGCTACAGTCAAAAAATTTAATGAAACCCTAGCTTCTTATCTTGGCAGATCTAAAAATAAAAGTATAAATATGTAGGTTCTTAAAGACTGTGGTGATAGACTATTAACAACTGATGCAAATAACCTCATTTGGAAAATTTTTCACAAGCTAGCTGGAGATTGTAGTAGGCACAAGATGTTTAATAGGCAATCTAATAATCCATAAGGATTCTGTCAGTGAAGTAGTGAAATGTATTTTGCTGAACCTCTGAGTTGCAGATTTTAATGAGCTACAAACTTTCTTGTTGAATGACAGGTACAAATAGTCTTGTACATGTTATAGTCAAAATAATGACCGTGAAAGGGCAGGTTAAATTACAGAAACAACATGGTGTAAAGTTGAGTCAGGATTTTTTGAAGAAAGCTTTAAAAATGTATGGTGAACTTCATGTATGTTCTCTTCTAGGAATTGGCTATGCCATGTCACTACTGGGTCCTGCTATTGGCTATGTCTTAGGAGGACAGCTACTGAATATTTATATTGATATCCAGATCCCAGAAAGGCAAGATACAACTTAGTCTTTTGCTTTCTGTTTTTTCTAGTAATTTTTATTAAAATCTTAAGCTTTTCTCTCTGTGAGGAGGAAAAATTGAGGGGTGTTTCTGTTTGGAAAGCACTGCATTTTCAAGACCTTCTTCACCTTGGTAACAAGTTGCATTCACAAGAGCTTCTAGCCGTGGAGCTATTTCCCACAGTGAGTTGTTGCTACATTGTGTGCAAAAGTTTCTGTGTAGTGCAAATACTTATTTCTAGCTTTTGGAGGTATTAGCTGTTTTGAAGCTGACTTAATATAGATTGTTCTGTCTTTTGACTAGTTCTTCATTTAGGGTTAGACTGCAACTATTTATTTATGTTTACAAAAAGTTTCCTTGCAGTGGGATATATGGGGTAGGATACTGCTACTTACCTCCTGGGGAAGAACTTGCTCGAAAATCTACCAGTTGAGTGATAGCAGACTATTAGAAAATATACTAGAGAATGTAATGCTATAAATTGCACTACTGTGAAAACCAAAAACTTCATTTACACTTCTATTCCCTGTGTTTTAGGGACTTTGGATGAATTCAATGACATTCTGAACTTCTGTGTTGGCTTTCACATAAATCATTGGTTGTGAATATTCTTTCAAAAAAACCCCTGCTTTTTCAGTATTTTCGTCATGCTGCAGGATCTTGAAATTGGTCCAAATAGTGGCTATTAAACCAGAATGAATTTGACTAATGAGCTGAAAGCTGTATCTGATAGAATGCAGTATTATTACAATAGAACCTATGACTGTGCTTTAAACATGTAAACAATAAATTTAATACATGTAAGAAACAAGGAAATTAAAATAATCAAAGGCATTGTGTTAAATCAGTATTAAAAAAAAATCCAGTTCACTTATATCTGATATTGCTGATTTGAATTCATCAATGGTAAATCTGCTTCTTCCAAATTATTTTTCCAGTTCAAAGATAGATCAAGGTGACCCACGTTGGCTTGGAGCATGGTGGATAGCATTTCTTGCATGCTTTTTTGCAGTATGGCTTCTTATAATACCTCTTTCATGCTTTCCAAAGCACCTACCAGGTAATGTTTAAGAATAATGGGCTGCTTTGAAAGATGTTTGTTTATACTTGTGGGTTATAGACTGCTGGGCTCCTCTTTGGTTCTGTTTCTCAGTTAACTGTCATTGGATAAATCTGACAAATACCTTTTTTTCCAATATGCAGTCATTAAAACAAGGCAAGTGGGCTAGATGGAGGATCTTGTGTATGTAACGATGTACAGTAAAACTAGGAATGGGTAGAGCATGGAGACCGATGGCCAAATTTGGAAGATGCTTGCAGCTAAGTACCCAGGACTGTTTAAAGCTGCTATGTTAACCACCAAGGATCATAAGGAAATTCCATTGACTTAAGTCATGCTTTGTTGTATTCAACTCTATTGTCTTATTTTGGATGGAATATAATAGAATGAATCCAAGCAGTAGCTGTAGAGAACAGTAAGTTCTCCCCTCAGCCTCCTTTTCCCTGGTCTACAAATCCCCAGTTTGCTCAGCCACTCAGAAGATCTGTGCTCAAACCCTTCTAGCTTTGTTGCTCTGCTGTGGGCAGGATCCAGCACCAAAGTGCCTATCTTGTTGCAAGGGGCTCAAAGCTGAACAGACTATTCAAGATGCAGCCTCACCAGTGCTGCCTACAGAGGCTGGACCCTACTACCTACTCCTGCTGGCCATGCTATTCCTGATACAAGCCAGGATGCGGTTGGCTGCCAGGGCACACTGCTGGCTCATACTGAGCTGGCTGTTGACCAACACACGCAGCTCTCTTCCTGCCAGGCAGCTCTCCTGCCACTCTTCCCCCTGGCCTGTAGCTTTGCATGGGGTTGTTGTGACCCAAGTGCAGGATCTGGCACTTGGCTTTGTTAAACTTCATGCTGTTGGCCTTAGCCCACTGACCCAGCATGTCCAAAGCCCTCTGTGGAACCTTCTTGCCCATGAACTCCGTTTACAGCCAAGACCTCCCAGTGGCAACATTATGCTTTCAGTCACATTCTTTCTGCAGTAATACATTATTGAACTTGCTATTATAGAAGTATAGAATGGTTTGGTTTGGGTTGGAAGGGATATCAAAGATCATCTAGTTCCAACCCCTCCCCGTGGCAGTGAGCAGGGACATCCTCTGCTAGACCACATTTCTCAGAGCCCCATCCAACCTGGCCTTGAACACCTCCAGGAAGGGGACATCCACAAATTCTTTGGGCAAGCCTCACCATCCTCACAGGGAAGGATTTTTTTCCCCTGATATCCAATCTGAGTCTATCCTCTTTCTGTTCAAGGCCATTACATGTTTTCCTATTGCTACACACACCAATAAAGCTAGTTTTCCTATGAAAAGGAAACATTTATTTTGATGCTTTTTCTGACTTTAGGATAACAGATGTTAAGTGTTTTCATTGTCATAATATGCCTGTTTGTAGGAACAGCAAAAATACAGGCTGAAAAAATCTCTGAAACACATAATGATGGAAGTGAGATACTTGTTGAGACCAGGAATATTGGAGAAAGTTTTAAAGACTTCCCTGTGGCTCTCCTGGTAAGGAAATCTGAATTTGCTAAACCTGGTGTATTCTGAGAATTGAAATTACTTTTCCCAAATACTTGTTACTTGAAAAAACAGTTGCTGCTTTGTTGTGTTGCTCTAGGGAAGTCTCTAGTGCTACTGATAATATAATGCATATTCAATTTCTTGATGTTTAAGATCATTAAAGCAAGAAAAGCCCATTAATGAACATTGACATGGATAGCTACTTCTAAAATATACTGACCTCTAGTTTACATGATACTACAGTGAAATAACTTCCTGTCATGCTAATTTCCTTTGAATAGATACTGTTGAAGAATCCAGTGCTTATGAGCCTAGTAATAGCCAGTACTTCAGAAGCCTTAGTTGCCACTGGCTTTGCCACATTTCTACCAAAGTTTATAGAAAATCAGTTTGGAAAGACATCAAGTTTTTCAGCAACTCTTGCAGGTAATGACTTCTATTTTTAAATTTTAATGAGATTTTCATCACAATATATTTAACAGTGTAGTTGGAAGCTTATGTAGGCATCTTGTGCTTATCTGAGGTATTTGAGTATACTTACATGAAATGCAGTTTACACAGCAGTTTTTATATTATTTTTGCCTGAAAACCCTGGTATTTAATTAGTCAATCACGGGTGCAAACCTACTTGTCTGTAAGCTCAGACATGATACTTGTATTCCAAGTAGAATGAGAATTTTGTGTCCTGCTGAAACTGATTTCTTCCTTACTCTCAGTAGAGAACATATCTATTTTCCTCATTTAAAATCAGCTGAAGGACCATTAAGGCTTAGTGTTTACTAAAGGAAGCAAGATGAAGGGCAGCTGGAAAAAAGTAGTGCTTACCACAAGTGAGGAGCTTTCCCTTCTTTAGTTCCACCATAACACTATGGTGATAAAGCTTATAATAAAATGACTAATCAGGCTAAATTATGAAACTATTGTGTTACTGCTTGTACAGTCAACCTACTGTCACGTATTCTTATTATCTGATATACAGAAGTGATAGGTAGACTAGGGGAATGCAATGAAAAGCTGGCTACTGGAGAAACAAATGGGAAACTCTGGGAGAGCTGTGCTATGTAGTCATGTGATTAACTCTTGATACAATTACTTCTGAAGAACAGCAACCAGACCAAAGCAGGTACTGCAAGCATCTGTTGGCCTATGGCAGACTATTTCTAGAACATATCTTGCTAAATTACTTCAGCTGTATGATACTGCAGTGTAAGCACATACTAGTTGAAGTCCTCCTCCAACAGAAATATATGCGGGAGATGACTTCTGAATGACTTACTCCCCTGGGGTAATACTATGCAGTGCTACTACTACTCAGACATCAGAAATACATTGGAATACATGCTCCATTGTTAAACATTTATCAGTAGTGAAGCAGAAAAGTGAATGTTCTTTCCTTGTCTATAGACCTTGACTGATTTTATTTTTAGCTGAAAACATTGATAGCATTAATCCAACATAAAGCTTTAAGGAAATGCCTGTATTAACGTTGAAAGCTTGCTGTTCCTGAACTAATGTTGAGATAGCCAGCTTACGTGTTACCAAATACCACGCTAACTTTTCAAACTACCTTTGATTATGGGTGTCTTTGGCCTGGGCAGTTCTGCCAGTCTTTAAGATTAGCTGTCTTGAGTCAGTGCAAGTTACAGCGAGTTTTGCATTGTACTATAGATCAGCCATATAGGAATACTCAGGTATACATCTGGCACCTGAACTGGCGGTCAGATTCCTGCCCAGTATGTAGTACTTCAATCTAATTTTGCTGTATTGAACTTGGGTTCTGGACTACTATAAATGATAGTGTCAAGTTGAACTTCTGGAAAAGCTAAAGATAATGTAAGGGTAGATAGAATACATTGCTAGAGATTCCTACAGATTCTAGTAGGATGGTTGAAAATGACATCATGTAGACTGCATCTTAAAATTCAGATAACTATTGTCACTTTTTTCTTATAATTGCACTCTAAACTGCTTCACTAATTATATCTTTCATTTTTGTGTAATTGCTGGTGTCTTGTTTTTCTCTAGGGCTTGTATTAATTCCAGCAGCAGCACTAGGCCAAATCATAAGTGGCATCTTGGTTTCCAAGTGCAAAATGGATTGCAAAAGCATAATCAAGTTCACGATAGGCACTTGTTCAGTGGCCCTGCTATTAAACACAGTGTTTTTATTTGCTAAATGTGGGAATGAGCCTTTCGCAGGTGTCTCTGAAACATATAATGGGTAAATATATTTTAATGCGCTCTTGGGTTTGGTGTTAACTTTTAAAATAAGCTACGTTGCAGAATACAAAGCCTTTAAAAAGTCATTTTACCTTCATCTAGGAAACGGAAATGCTTTATGGAACTCTAAAACCTTAGTCTTCAAATCTTTATGTAATAGATTGTTAAGAAAAATGTAATGATACATTGCCTGCAATTATATTCTGAGCATTCTGGACCTACTCCACACACACAAAAAATCCCAGCTTCTGTAACAATTCTAGGTGTAGCAACCATGGCAGCTACAGTTTTTTGTCGCCGTGGAAGTAGTGTGTCTTTCGTATCTTTTTTTAAGTGACTCTTGACAGTTTGGGCTTTTCCTCCTAGGAGTCTGTGGTAAGCTGCAATTTCATGAGAGCTCACTGAGGTGCACTGTGACTTGAACTGACTGCAAATTTTTCCCCACAAAACCAAAAGACTATAGCGTCAGGTTCTTGCACATCTAGCCCCTATATAGGAAGCTTTCTTTACTTTCCTTGTAACATAGCTGATAGATGCAGAAATTTAAAGCACAGAGAGCATAGCTCAAACAGAGCTGAAGAATAAAATAGGTGGAGTAACATGGTTAACTGAAAGATAATTAAAAGTATTTTTTGCTAACACAGCAGAGACTTCTCTGAACAATATGTACTTTCCATTGCCTAAACAGATTGCATTTTCATTATGTATGAACATTGTATTATCACTCCTTTTTAGATAGTTGTGATAGTTTTAATGAAAATTTGAGGATCAATGTTCTTCACTTTGCTGTGAAGAAAGCCTACTTTGGAAACCACTATGGCAGTGAGGAAAAAAAGTCAGAAAAGTGACAGTAAAAATGTAACAATATTTGTTTCTAATCTACAAGGATAAGCATTCTTTAGAGAATGGATTTCTAGGTCCACTTTTAAAACTTTAGCATTAAATGTATGGCATGATGAGTATAAGCACTCTTGTATAAAATGCCCAATAGTGCCTTATTTAGGAATTGAATATGAGATTATAATGTCCTAATTCTTGTAATTTTTAATAGGACACATTTCTGTAGCATAAGCAATGTTTAAAAGCAAGGGGCAGGCAGTTGGCTGTGCCAAAATTGCTCTCAAGTGGTTGGTTACTCTGTCATGAGTTGACAGAGCCAGAGGCAGCTCCAGCTGTTAAGGGTCTGCCAAAGAGCCAGATGCTGTTGTGCTAAATAACTCTAGTAGGCTGGTAGCTAGGGATTGCCAGCTGCCATTCAACAACATGACAAGAGTAGCATGCTGTGCACGTGGGCAAATAACTTATCAATACATTTTTGTTGTTTTCCCCAGTCCCTCCTTTTAGAAAACAGTTAGGTACCACTGTATCATACAAAAGCAGAATTTATAAGCTATGCTCCAATGTGTTAAAATGTGTTTCAACCTAAATAGGATGGGGAAAATGGTGTCTGCACTTTACTCAAGTGTATTATGAAGTGTACCATGAAAATGCAGAAGACTGGGGGGAACCTAGTTTTGTAGCCTCTAATGCACGTGCAGATTGGTAATACTTCCAAGAAAGTATTATAAGGATCTTATGAACAGTTAGGCTTATTTAGTTTCTTTGCTTGATACTTTTGACTGGCTTGAAATGACTGTGTAACAAATAGGTGGATGCAGGAAAATCATACTGTACTCATGGAGGCAACTAAGTGCATGAACATTACAGGCTATGAGCACTACTCATTTTTCTAGATTAAGAGAATCATTGACATAAGCATAACTGAAAAATATTACAAAATTTTCCCCCAAAATGCCAAGAGTGACATTAAAGACTAATCAGATATATTTTCAGGTATCTTATTTAGGTAATGGTGAAAACAGTTAAATAGTTAACCTTATGTTAATAGGACAGAACTTGAGAGGGCTCAGAGGCAGTAGTGACAGAAGGCAGTCAGGCTTCCAATTCTCGAATAGCTGAAAATGAATTCTGTGATACTTTAACCACTTGTTTGTATTTCATTTTCCAAAGGGCATGCAAAATGAATAAACCAAATTCATGCATTGGTGACCAAAAAAGTTATTAACCTTAAAGCCCAAGTTACCATTTGTTCTCATTCTATTTTTACAGCTTGCTGTATCAATTGACAATACATTCAAAGGACAGTGCTGACATTTGATGCTTAAAATACGGCAATGCTTCAGTGTTTGAAATAATGCTAGTTGTATAATTATTTTGCACTCTTAAGAACTGTGAAAACTAGGATGCTTATTGTTACATGTTGAGCAAAAAATATATATCTAGCAATTAAATACTGAGGAAGTTGTATAGAAAACAGTATGTGAGGATATCAGTGCTTCTATACTAGGTCCTATGATAATGAGCAGTTGATGAAATGTCAACAACGTTTTTGTCCCGTGTTAAATGCAGTTAATTTGTGTTAAATGGTTGTGTGGAACTTCCAGAGTTATGTAGTTTGACTGTTGCTGAAGACCTTTTACCTACAGCAACTTGAAGTTTCAGCCCTGAAATAGCTCTCCCCACTCATTTTCAATTATAAAAAATGTTTCAGTTTTATCTAATTCACTGTTACACATTGGATGTGTGACCTGCACCAAAATAGTTAGTGGAACTAATATAGTACAAGTTATGAAACTGCTTTCCATGAAAGAATAAACAATGAAAATACGTAGTAACTATAGCAAACTCATAAGCTTGTGGAAGAGTAGCTAAGTGTCTGATTCCTGCTTATGCTGTTGAACAAATTCTTCTGAAAGAATAACTGATGAGTGCTCTGAAAGTTCACTTAGGAATTGATGCAGATTCATTTTTGTGGGGAGCATGAAGAAATTCATTATGGCAAGCATTCTTTGTCTGTTGAAACGTAGCCTGGAGGTGAGGGGGTGGAGAAAGCTTTTTAAGTTAAGTATGAGAACCATATGAATACAGATCACTTGAGTTCATACATTAATGAACCAAGTATGGTTTTTGTAGTAACTCTGTTTATTACTAAATTAGTCTGTAAACAGAACTAATGTGGTTTACTTCATCTGGTAAACCCTTTAGAGAATTATTTTTACCAAATTCTTTTGCTCAGTATTTGCTTGAAAACTTGAAGGAACAGAAGTTCAGAGAACAGTTTCTGTAGTTCTGTTCATTCACACAAGTCTCCGGGACTTTTTTTTTGTGGTCATAATAAGAAAGAATTAAATTAACTCTCCAGTAGTTAATCCTTAAATGGCTGGTTAAAAATCTTTAAGGTCCTTTTGGGTGTGATAACAAGACTTTGCTTGTATGTCATGACCCTCTGCATTTAGCACATGCAGTCATCTTGGTGCTGGAACAATCTACATGTCTGCATAGCAGTGTTAAAGGTACTAAAATGTAGAGTTTGCTATTGGACTTGAATGCAAACCAGGAAAAAACCCCCGATTAATAGAATAAAAGAACACCAAACACTGCTTTTAATCTTGCTGCACTTTTTTAGAATGTAAATTGAACAAATACAAGTGTATAACTGTGTGGGAGAGGAGATAAGAATTGGGTTGGGGCACAGAATATCATCATCTGTTTTGTGAGTGGCAATTGGAGGAATAATCTATGGAAGTAATAATAGCACAAAAGTAACAAGGTACAAAATTAAATAAGAATTGCCTCTAGAGTTATAACTACTAGAAACATGGCTTAATTTTACATAATTGAATGCATAATAGTATAATACTGCTGGTTTTAAATTACTTTAACAGTCACTTTTACCTTTCAGAACAGGCACGTTATATAACTTAACAGCTCCATGCAATGCGAACTGCAGATGTTTGAACTCTATGTACTACCCAGTTTGTGGCAGAGATCAAGTCCAGTACTTTTCTCCCTGTTTTGCAGGATGTGCATCACAACTCTCTAACAATATGGAAAAGGTACCTTATGATATGAAAATAACTGACATGGTCTGTTCTGGTCTCCTGCAAAATGCATTCTATGTTGAAAAGATTCTTCTCTTAGTATGACAAGAAAATGCAGTATTTTTGAATCTAAGTGGTAGTTAGCCACAGGAAAAATTGGTGAAACACATGGCTAAGTAAGTCTGGTGTTGGTGTGCAGCAGAGTCTAATACTCTCTGACCAGGTCCTTTTAGATATTCCACTTGCAGTGTAATGTTTAACAGCAAGTTTACTCACTTCATGACAGTTGACGTTGCACAGGTTTTCTGACTTAGTGAAGTGATACAAACCATATCAAAAACATAACACTAATAATCCATGCTTAATGAAGAGTACCAAGTGCAGTACTCAGTACAGTCACAATACCGATGTGATTCCTGTTACTGGTCTCTAACACTAGCATGCTCAGCATGATGGTGCTGGGCCTCCATAATTCTTGGGAAGGTGCTCATGGGTTGAAGCCAGCTCATTGCTGTTATTGAAATTCTTCTGCTTGTTGTCTGGCTTTTTATACTGTTATGCTGTGCTGAGCCACACTGCTTTCCCCTCCACCTTCCCTTGCTGGTATGGCTAACTTAGGGAGACTATGCCACTTTAATGATCTCGGAGGAACACACCACTAGCTGATCCATTCAACTGATGTAACTGTTTCTTTCCTGCTTAGTTTTCTTTGCAACAGCTGTGGTAATTCCAGCCTGGGTTTTCCACGAGCTTCATGGGCACATCACCCTTTCCAACCTCCTCTTAGACTTCTTTCATTGTAGGTGTTGGTCAGTCACAGTATGTTTCTCATGTGTGCAGTGTTGTATTGCAAATGTTACTTCTAATGAGTTTCCTAATGCTGAATATATACTAAACCTGAACATACTTTAAATAAAACTGATAATCAGGAAGGTAGAAATCAGCAACTGCCTTGACATCAAACCGCACCTCTTATCTAGATCGTTAAGCATAACGTTCATGGTATGGATTGCAAACTGCTTCTGTGAGTTTCTAATCCCAGAAAGTTAGTTGCCCTGCTGCAGGAGTGGAAAGCCATGAAAGTCGCTGGTTATTATCAAGCCTTCCCAGAACTGAAATACTTGCTGTGCTTATCTCTACTAGTACAATAAACTCTTGAGTAGGCACGTGGGAGGAATGTAGAAAGATCCTAAAGGTATGCAAGCTGAACCAGGGGGTGCCTCTGGACAATGGTAAATAAGACGACTGTCTACTTCTTGCTGTCAGCACTTCTCTGATAAAGTATTTTCTTGGAAAACAAACTTGGGTGGATTTAAATGAAAAGCATAAAACTGTCTCTTCACCTGCTTACAAAAGCAGTTTGACATTGCTTCTGTCCTCCTTTGCTTAAGGCTTGGCAGGAGGAGAGTTGAGCTCTACCGCTAAGTAGAGCGCAGTGTGAAAACCAGCATGTTTATAACCAAGACTGTCAAGAGAGGTGATCTGGGATTTGCCAACATCTCAGAATAATGTGGTTTCCTTTCTTTTTTTTTCTGCTACTATTGTAACTTGATCTTTGCAGTCCATAAGCTTAAAGAGTAAGGCTTGAGAAATAGCAGTGCAAGTAGAATTGAATCTAAAGAATGAACCCCATTCAAGTTCGAGTTTTTAGAAGTTAAGACAGTTCTTTGGATTATAACTTTTGAATTGTACAAAGTAATCAGAAATTTTGGTTGATACACTAATGTAACTATTACCAGTTTATTTCAGTATAATTCAGTATTATGTCAGTCTTGAGATGCCTTCGGTCTAAAGGGAACTAAAGCTTTTAACTACCCTTTGCTCAGAAGTTACACTTTGCAAATTAAACCAGTCTCATGGGGAAAGAGAAAAAGGACACTTCCTCCTTTTCTCCAACTCTTGACACTCTCTATGGTGTTTAGCTTTTCAAAGAGCTGATCCGTTTCAAAGTTATATTTCAACAATATTTATATTACGTAGAGATATTTTAAAAAATTTTGAACACTGTAGCTTACCTTTCCTTAATTGCAACTGGTGTTATCTTCACTGATTTTTTTTAATAAGAAAGATTTGATTGCAGCAGTTAGTGTTTCAAGGCTTACTCTGGTGGTGGTTTTGCATTAATACTGTGCATTGCATGTGGTTATTTCTCTAATGGTTTTTTAGTTCTAAGGTGCTTAAAAACTTGCTCCACACCAAATAGATGCTGTCAATGTCTTTTTAGATCACAAAAAACATAGCTTGTTCAGATGAGCTGGATCAGCCAAGTTCTGCTGACTGTGTCATGATTATCAGGAAACTTTCTCCCATACTGTGAAATCAGGGTTTATTCTTGTATTCAGTTGATGCAGACCTAACAAACATTTACCATATTAGTGTCAGTGGCATTCTTGGAGCTAAAATTTTGTTTTATCAATTACTTGTAGATGTACCACAACTGTTCCTGTGTTGGGAAACCAAAAAGAGAAAATGGTTCAGAAGACTTTCTCTATGAAGCTGTTTCTGGGAAATGTCCAACACAATGCAAACTTTTACCTTTATTCCTGACCACCTTCTTTTTTGCTGTTGTTTTTACATTTATGGCTGTTACTCCAACTACTGTGGCCATTCTCAGGTAAACTGGGCTGAGAAGTAGCTGATATTCTTGCGAAAACTCGTATCAGTGAAATACTTGTTTGTTTTTTCCTTTGGAATATGGACTTAAACCGATGTG
Organism: Hypotaenidia okinawae; assembly: GCA_027925045.1. Lineage (NCBI taxonomy): Eukaryota > Metazoa > Chordata > Aves > Gruiformes > Rallidae > Hypotaenidia > Hypotaenidia okinawae. The sequence goes on along the minus strand of BSDF01000005.1, from coordinate 34,957,905 downwards.
CAAGGGATTTCCTGGAATAGTGTTTCTTAGTAAGCAGGCAGTACTTGACACAGAGGACAGTCATACCACTCCTTGCTATCTCTGTAGTTACACTTGGTTAGTAGATGTAAAGATTAATAGATTTGAATAGCTACTTATAGCAAAAATCCTCCTTTTATGGGAGCATTCCTGATTGTTTTAGTCAAAGCAAGAAGGAATAAATGTGCCATGTGTCTGAATGAAGAAAATATTCAACTAGCCTGTGTATATGTAGTGTCAGGATTTCAAATTATATGAAGGAAAAGAACAAAAATGGCTGTCAGTCATTTGATTCCTGTCTTAGTTCAGAATTCTGACCTGGAAAATTGTAGTCTGTATGCTACCTTTCATGTGATGTATATGTTGTATATATTGCTCTTAATATAAAACATGACAGCATGTGTGAAGCTGTCTGGTGGTTTGACAATCTTTCAAATTGCTGAAAATTGTAGACATAAAGGTTTAGATAGTTTGTTTTTTTGTAATACCTGGTCCTCATTCTGAAAGTAGAGCTGTGTCACTTTATGTTGAAATTTGATTTGTGCCTTGGATACTTCTAGAGCTAAACATTGCTAACTCAGCCATACATACACTGTATGCCTGGGAGGATGTGGTTAGATGCTTCTTGCAACTGCTTGGGCGAGGGGCTGGGCAGGGGAGTGATACACTGCAACAGTGCTTTGTGATAGCCTCGTGTTCAGCGCTGGTGTGGATCTGAGATCAACAGCTTTTCATATTAGCTTGAGGGCAGAATAACGTGAAGTGTTGCATTATCTCCAAAATGAAGCAACAAAATATTATTTAGATAATTCTAAGCAATAACACTTAGGATTTGGAATCCTTGTACACTTGAACTGAAATGGTGAAACAGTTTTTATGGAAGAGAACTGTAGAGCAGTTTAAATATGCAAAAAATAATTTAAATAGCTAAATGTGAGGTAAAAAAACCAACCCAGTGTTACTCTATCTCTGCAAACAGGCCTATTTGCTGCAACTTATAGTCTAAACCCACATATGTATGATGGTATTCTAGTGCTAAAAATAATGACACTATGCAAAACTCATTCTCTTTTGTCTACTTACCTTTATGGGTGAGGGGATCATAGCAGTAGCTTCTGATAACTGTTCATGTTTTTCTATGGCTAATCTTCACAGATATTCCACAATGAGGGAATAACCCCTGAATATTTCAATACTTTTGGTTTTAGTACTGACTGAGCAATGACACTAGTGCTGCGGTGACACAGTTTATTAAACAGTGCTTAAACTAAATTGTTATAAATTAAGGAATTTATGTTGTATTTAATCTTTATGGTAGCATTTTAAGACACCATCAGGATAAAATGTTTGTTGCTGGAGAAACTTCTGAAGAAATGGGTAGGAGGTAAATTCTGCTAGTTGTTAAATCAATATCTTGATTTCTATAGCACAGACCAGAACTGATTAATTGTAAGGTCATGTGACTAAGTATAAAGGTTATTGGAAATACAGCACCCTGTGCTGTGCTGAAACAATCTCAATTCATGTATTACTGCTTTTGAGGGGTGGTAGCTCAGGATTGCATACTAGCACTGTCTTTAATTACTTGGTGCTTCTATGGAAAAAAGCTCAACAGTGTATGAGGGAGCTGCAGATAAGACATCTTTTAATTATACTGTTTTGTTAAACTAATTCAGTTTAAAATTCCTTAATGGGCTGTAGGAGTTGCTCTGTGCTTTTATCAAAACACCTACTGAAGTTCTCGGGCTAATTGTTCTGCACACTAGGTTTCTAAAATAATCTGTAAGTAAAAGGTTAAAAGAGTATATTAAGTCAAAACTTATTCACTAAGGGACAAAGCAGAGGCATTGAACAGTTAAAACTTGTTTACTGAGTCTTAAAATGCATATCTTGTTTACAGGTGTGTGCCAGATAAACAGCGCTCATTTGCTCTTGGAGTACAGTCGGTGTTTCTACGACTACTGGGTATGATTTTCCTGTGGAAACATTTGCCTCTGAATAGTCTAAATATTTTATGTTTTGTCTAGACTTAAAAATAATGCATTGAGAAGCTTGTCACTGCCTTACAGAATACACTTGCTGTAAGGCAGCTGCCATCTGGATTCAAATTCTTTAAGTAGGGCATGTGTGCTCACTTTAGCCTTTCTTGTTCTTGTTGGCACGAGGTGAAGTAACTGTCAGTCCTTCAGCAAAAGGCACCTGCTGTCACTTCCCCAGGAGGCCTATTCTGAAAGTTGAGATAAGAAAAATTGATGCGATAGAAAGCAGAAAGACAGTTTTGTACAGTTGTATCCTTACTAGATGTGCCAGCATATTTTAAAGTGAATAGGAGGAGTCTTTTTCTCCCTTTCTTGTCAATTCCTTTGACTAATTTTGCCTTTATTGAATTTGTAGACATGTATAATTGCTGAGTTATATGCAAAATATACTACTTAAATTCTAAATAGCAGTTCTCCAAGATCTCAGTAACAAAGGTGAATCACCGTACATAAAACAGAGCTGAGTACAGGTATTCTCTGCACCAGTCACTTGAATTTTCTCAGGCATATTTTAACTCTTGTTTCTGTCTTGGACACTCTTAAAGTGGCATGTGTAATTCGAGGACTGGGTCAAGGCTCAGTTACTGACTTATTGACATAAAAGTATTTACTACTGCAGCCATTCCCTGCTGCCTGAGATAAAATATCTAGCAATGTGAGACTTGCTTTTCTGTTGTTCTACCAATAAAGCATAACAAGAGCAAACATTCTCACAGGTAGAAATTTAGCTGTGAGGTGGTGTTAAACCCTTATATAGCACTTAACTTTTAGTGAGATGAAAGTTATCTGTGGCAAAGTCTTTACTCCTGACTTCAGTGTGGAGTAGAAGATAGGAAAACTTTTTGCAGCGCTTGTAATGACCGTGGCTGAAGAAGATAGCCACTAACAGCATTATTACCAATAAGATATTTATACTTTAGACTTGAGGAATCCCACAGGGGTCCTGGACAGAAGATCTGTCATGAGGATATAGCTGCTTGTTGGCTCTAGAACAGTATCAGCCTGGATTAGGTTAGGTAGAGATGCAGTGATGTACCTAGGGAGGTCACAGTGAAATTGGCTGTACCTGGATGCAAAACCATTGTGCTTTGTAAGGCACTGTTGTAACAGAAATAACACAAATCTAATAGAATGTTTCTTGCATAGAATTTAAACTTATTTCACATTAATATTTTTCCCAGAAGCTTGCCTATCTCTGAGGGATGGAAAAAATGTATAATCAAACACTTTAGTATAATACCTAATTATCTACATTTGGAACAAGTTAGTCTATCTGACCTGAAGAAAGGGGTGTACTTTCTCAGTTAAAATCCTCTTTGGTTAACTGTTTTTTTTGCTAAACTAAATTGCATTTTTCTTTACCAATGAAAACTGAGGAAGTTGAGAAGCTCAAGTATTTGAACAAACCTCTTGATACAGTGAGATCTGTGTAAAGAATAATCTGACATTTAATGCATCCTACCTGTTAATTGAGAGCAATGGAAAAGGCATGCTTGCTATATGATGACAGCTGTGACTGATTAACATGTTACATTTAGCATGTGGCTATCTCATTTTATCTTTCCCATCAGCTTGGCATATCACTGTATGCATTAAGACTAGGTAAGATTATTCCAAATAACTCAAATGTTCTAAATTTTACTGTGACTTTTAGGTACTATTCCTGGACCAATTTTGTTTGGTGTTGCTATAGACAACAGTTGTACTCTGTGGGATATTAATGAATGTAAGACTAAAGGAGCCTGTTGGCTTTATGACAACGAAAGAATGGCATACCTGCTGATGGGCATAAGTAAGTGACTTCTTCATATGAGATACATGTACAAGGTAATAGGTACAGTGATTTTGACAACTAGATGAGAATTTGTTTTAAATAAATGTTAAACTTCTACTGTTTAGCAGCACTACTTAAAAAAATTTGTAAAGAAAAAAAAAGCAAAATATAAGGGAAAGAGCAAGACTACATTAAATGGCTCTTAAGGGACCTCAAACACTTTTAAATAACAATAATACAAAATAATTTTGCTCTTCAGTCCTTATTCACTGTCATGCTTTATTTAATGGATTTTAAGGGCTTGGCACACACTTCAGTCTTACCTGGCTTAGTCTGGCAGCTTAAAGTCTGAGAAGCTTTCTTCCTCTTGACATATTTCAGTTCTTTCCCTAAAGCAGTATCAATGTCTTGAAAGTATCTTTGAACAAGAGTCAGATTTTCCCAACTTGTTAAACACTTTGTTCCTTTCAAGTGTGTCAGGTATTTATGTCTTGGGGGAGGGAAGGCAGGCTAAGCATGCATATGTGGTAACTGCTATTGACCTGTCTTCTAGCAATTGTGATACTTACTGTTTATAAACTGATCTGATAACATCAATATTGAAACTGAAAAAGCAGGAATCACCATTTTGGGTTTCAGTATTTCTCAGGCATATTTATGATAAAATATAGTCCCTCTTCCCACTCCCCCACAAGCTGGCCAAAGATCCCTGTGTACTAGAGATGAGTATTTGGAATGATGTTTTTAAGGTGGCTAGTGGGAGAATACCTAACAGATTTCTATGTGGGGACTTTTAGTTTTTGACAGAGAATATTGATGAAATTAACTGGAAAAGGAAGACTTGCACTTTGGGTTAGAATGGGGTGAAGAAATACAGAGCTGAAGTAATGGCAATACCTGCTGCAAGCAGAACTGGCAGGCAGGGGAGGGGTCTGAAGTTAGTTGGAAGACTGCCTGTACCTGCCCTTTGCAGTTATGCAAAGTACACTGAAATTCATAGCATCCATTTACAGGTCTTAAAGTGTAATTTACAGTATGAAATTTTGTAAATGACTGAAATGCTCTTGTCTACTAAAAGTGACTGCAACAAGGTTTCTTCTATTCTTTGTATTCAGGTGCTGCTTGCAAAATCATCACGATCATCTTTGTGATCATGGCAATATGCTTGTATAAGCCTCCACCAGCAAGTGCAGCCCTGTCACAAAAGGATTCAGAAATGGTATCTGCTGTACACACATAAATCATGAGCGAGCTGGGGTCTCTTCAAGAGCGGTTTCATTGTGACAACACTTGTACTGAAGTTCTGGTACATCGTTACTGAAATATAAAAGACCACTTTCAATTCTTGACCAACTTAAAGTATTTAAAATACCTGTAGCATTCTCTGGATTGATAAGCATACTTTTTAATATGTTACTATGTATATCCAAGAAAGACTGCAAATTGAAGTGTCAGTTTTTAAATGTCTAATACTTAACTGAAGTGAAACAAGATAGAATGATCCAAAAAAAAGAAAAAAACTAGTTGAACTGGGCCAAAAGACCCATTGCTACATGCTTATAAAGCAATAATGCAGATTGTAGCAGGAGAAAAAAGTAACTCTAATATATTAAAGGGAAATGTGTTTAAAATTTACTTTAAGTACACTTAATCTGGGCAAGTGCCTTGGGGATTTTGACTGTAGATACACTTGGGAATGTGCAAGTATGTACATATCTTTAAAAATATTTTTGCGTGGTATCTTAATAGTGCAAGTTCATTTTTTAGTATTTGTAGAAAAATGTGTATAGTTGCTATAGGATATCTGGGTTTGTAACAGCAAAACATTTAAGTGCTTGAGTTTATATCTGAAATATATATAGAAAGCTGCTGTCAACCTGCTTCCCTTAAGTATTGTTAACATTTTTCTATAAAACTTGAAAATAAATGCCTATTCTTGTTACTAATTGGTTATTGTTATTTTTAATTGGTTGAGTTCCAGGCTTCTCAACTCCAAGAAACTCAGTGCTGAAAGCTAGCAAAGGATATGTATGCAAGCATCAAAAGTAGGAAAACACAGTATTTAGTTGTTCCTGTTGACATATACCCTGCATGCTGTTAGAACTATATTTGTATAGCACAGCAGATATGCTATACAGATTAGCCACTCTTACAGTGTAAGAGCTAATATCTTACAGATATTACACGTTATTGCCTGCCTCTGAAATATCAATCAATATTGACTGGAAATTTTTAGTGAGCAAGGTACCCCCTACATCTGTGTCTGTTAATGTAAAGTTCCTACCTGCTGCATGTCACTGTTTTATATGACTGTGCATACTCTTCATCTGATTTCACTGACTCAACTTTCAAATGAGTGCTACTGCAAAGAATTGGGGGGTGTGGGCTGTATTCTATCTAATTATTTAAATGCAGCTGTTAAACTGCACAGAGGTTATGTATTTAGCTCAAGAGAATTATCCTCTGTAACTTTTTAGAAAACTGTTTAGGAAATAAACCAAAGTGGACTATGCCTGAAAGTACAAAACTTCACAGCTTTTGAGGCAGAGGGGAGGAACGCAACAACTGAATTTGTTTGCTCTATTTAGTTGAATGCCTCCTGACAAAATAGTTTCCTGATAAATAGCAAGGTGTGTAACTTCCCTTTAAAGACCTAAACACTGATTTTTTTTTTTCCATAAAGTTTGGGAATACAGATTAAAACTCTTACATGGTGTGTGCAGTGAACCACCTAATCATAGTAAAGACATGCAGCATGGTAGCTAAGCTGGTAAACTTGTTTCTGTTCTAAGCAGTGGCATAATAGTTTGTGGTTTCTGCTGCATAATACAATTCCATGGATTTCAAAAGTGTGGGGCAGAGCAACAGGAGCTTCTCAGGAAGCTGGCATGCTGCTTTGCACTGGAGTTGTTACCTGGGTGGAGAAGGAAGTAGTGTCATCGTGTAAAAAGTACAGTTACTGTTAAAGGCTGTTGCAATTTATAATCTAGCCTATGATCTGTTAAAGATTACCCTTCCTTGTTTAGGAGGAGCAGCATAATAATTAGAGAGCTTAAACACTTAGAACTGGTTAAGTTTACCCATTTACTGTGTGTCATAGCAATGTTTAATAGATATAGCAGTAGATAGTGGAGAGCAGTTGGTGTTGTGTTAGAGCTTTTACGAAAGTAAGCACAGCAGACAATCTGAGCACGTGTATGTCTGGTATTTGGGTGAGAAGGGTGGCTGGGCCCAGGGGATCAAATAACAGTCCAGTTTGAGTGAAGTCATGTGTGTTGTACCCCATAGATCAATACTGTGGCCAATACGCTTAAATCCTAATGACCTGAATGATGAGATCAATTGTGCACTAAAGGAGTGGCTGGCAGACCAGAGGCTTGTGCTGCTATGAAAGGGGACCTTGGCAAGATGGAGAAAAGAGTGAACAGGAACCTTGCAAAGATCTGCATACACAGGGGCATACAATCCCATGCACCAGTAACACACAGGAGCTCACCTAGCTCAAAAGCAGCTCTTCAGAGGAGGCCCTTGGGTGTTCACAGTGGACAAGCTGTGACCACAAGGCAGTCGTCCTGAGAAAAATGACAATAGCTTCCTGGGCTGCAGCAGGTTGAGGGAGGTGTGAGCCTGCCCCTCTACTCAGCACTGGTGAGGACACACCTGTAGTGCTGTGACCAGTTCTGCGTCTTCAGAACAAAAGTGTTACAGACTTACTGGATGGAGTGTGGTGAAAGGCTATGGAGATTAAAAGGCAGGAGTATCTTTCATATTGGAAGAGCTGGGCAAGCTCTCTTCAGTCAGCGAAAGATTTTGAGATCTGAGCCTTGGAGGGGAAGCCTAACAGTAATAAAACATTTCAAACACCAGTTGACAGCCTTCCATGATTTGCACATGCTCTCTGAACTACTGCTTAGAGTGCTCGGGTTGCGAAAGTCAATGGCTCATGTCTCTGAGGTTGTATTAACTGCCACAGATTTGGGGGTTAAGAAGAATCTCAAGTATTGTCCAAATAAAGATTTTAAACTTTCTGAAAGTTGCATGCTTTAATTAGCATTATTATTTTTAGAGACAAATCCTATTGCAAACTAGGCTGTCAAGCTAAACAGTGCAGTTGGGCAAAAGTTTTAATTCATCTGTGAGAAATAAGCTGCTTACCCTAAGTCTGTTTCCCAGCATGGCTAGGGCAAATAACATCTCCAGAATTTTATTGGAGCCTTTGCACAGTAAATCTGTAGGACTCCAGGAGTCTTACGGGGAGGGATAGTAATTACCTGTTACAGTTGAGACTAAATTTCAGATCTGTTTTTTATCTGGAACTCAAGACTGTGTTTCTCTGTTCTGCAGAGGAAGGATGATGATGATTAATGTAATCTCAAGCTCTGTTTGGAGCAGAAGTTGGAGCCACTGTTAAGCTGTTCTTTTGTACTGAGCACTTTTCCAAAGTGCATAGTTTAATGCTGAAATTCACTGCAGTGACAAGAGGAAATTTTTACTGGCTTCATAAATACTGAGAAAGGAGAAAACCACATTTTGCATGTGGCTACCATGTATTTTGTATAAATATCTTGTTTGCAGAGCCTCGTTGCATGCGACTGGAGTTATCTGAACAAAATTACCTGAAACGGGTTGGTTGCAAACAGAGTAGACCCAAGTCTGTCAGCTCACGTGTTACAGACAGAAACCTAGCAACCTTAAGACTGCTGCAGCTTGATAGTTGATTTTGCATATTTGAAGTTCAATTGCTGACCATTGCTGAGGTAGTGAGAGTGGGCCTTCCAATGCTGACTTGTCTAAAACATGTTAAAGGTAGATTAAGTATAAACAAGTGTAGGAAAATGACTGAAAACACATCTTTCAGGTCTGAAAATCTTCAAAAGCATTGTAGGTTGAGTAGTATTCCAGTTTGGGAATGGATAAGCATGAAATACTTCTGTAATATTCTGTTAGGGTAGCAGAACACACAGCTATGACTTAACATCTGACATGGTTTCTGTTTGTTTATTTCCACAGATGGCTCTGTTTCTGCTAGAAACACATGCCAGATTTTTAAAACTTTTTGTTTGTTTGTTTTTGGTCAGAATACTACTGATCTTCAGGCTGGAAAGCAGAAAATGTGCAGCTTTTGCAAAAATATTCTGTTAATGCAAGTGTGACTGCTGTCTCTTGTCTGCTTGAGTTATGCTTTTGGAGTGGCAGTGACTATTCTTTTGGCAAATATATGAATATGCCATTTTATTATTATTTTTATGATGTGTCTGTGCAGCACTCTATGCAACTCTGTTTTTTACTGGGTTCTTGTGTTTGTATTCCCCAAATCTATTTTAGATTAGAGAAGCTTTACAAAAATAGAGACCAAAGCAATGAATCTTCTATCTCAGTAATAAATGGTGCAAAAGAGCTGGAATATATTGTTTGTGTGCTGTTCCCATGATAAATATACCCAGAAGAGTGAGTCTGCTGTAGAAAATCAAAAGAATGGCAGGCGTTGGAAGAGACCTCTGTAGCCCATCTAGCCCAACCTCCCTGCCAGAGCAGGATCACCTAGAACAGGAATGCATCCAGGCAGGTTTTGAATACCGCCAGAGAGGGAGCCTCTACAACCTCTCTGGGCAGCCAGTTCCAGTGCTCTGTCGCCTTCAAAGTGAAGTTTTTCCTCATGTTCATATGGAACTTCTGGGTTCCAGTTTGTGTTTAAGTCGCCTTGTAGTGTCACTGGCCACCATGGGAAGGAGTCTGGCCCCACCCTCTTGCCACTCAAGCATTGATGAGATCCCCTCTTAATCTTCTCTTCCTTGGGCTAAACAGTTCCAGCTCTCTCAGCCTTTCCTCATACAAGAGATGCTTCAGTCCCCTCATCATCTTTGTAGCCCTCTCCAGGAGTTCCCTGCCTTTCTTGAACTGACAAGCCTGAACTGGACACAGTACTCCAGATGTGTCCTCACCAGGGCAGAGCAGAGCAGGATAACTTCTCTCAACCTACTGCCTGTGCTACTTTTAATATACCCCAGGATACCACTAGCCACATTTCTGGCTCGCTCTTGTCCTCCAGGACTCCCAGGTCCATCTCCAAAGAGCTGCTTCCTAGCAGGTGAACCCCTAACCTCTACTGGTGCTTGGGATTGTTCTTGCCTGAGTGCAGGACCCTACACTTGTCCTTGTTAAATTTTATTTGATTCCTCTCTGTCCAATTCTCCAGGCTGTCCAGGTCATTGCTGAATGGCAGCTCAACCTTCTGGTGTGTTGCCCACTCTTCCCAGTTTTGTAACATCGTCAAATATGCTGATGGTGCAGTCTCTCCCCTTGTCCAGGTGATTGATGAGTATGTTGAATAAAACTGGACGCAGTACTGATCCCCAAGAAATACCACTAGCCCTAGGCCTCCCATCATCTCCGCCCCTTATCACAACCCTCTGGGCTCTGCCATTCAGCCAGTTCTCAATCCACCATGTGTCCACTTATCTAACCCACACTTACTAAGCTTTCTTATCAGGATGTTATAGGAAACAATGTCAAAAGCCTTGCTGAAGTCAAGGAGGACAACATCCACCATTGTCCTTTCATTGACCCAGCCAGTCATGCCATCATAGAAGGCTATCAGATTGATCAGGCATGATTTCCCGTTGAGAAACCCATGTTGACCAATCCTGGTATCAGTCTTTTCCTCCACATGCTTAGAGATGACCCCCAGAGTGTGATGTTCCATCACTTGTTCAGGGATGGAGGTATGGCCGAGTGGCTTGTTGTTTCCTGGATCCTCCTTTTTGCTCTTTTGAAGATCAGAGTGAGTTGACTTCCTCCAATGCTCAGGCACCTATCCTGTTCTCCATGACCTTGATGATGGAGAGTCATGTAGCAGAAAAGTCTACCAGCTTCATGAGCACTCATGGGTGCATCCCACAGATGTATACCCATGGATTTATGGATATCGAGTTTGACTAAATGTTCTATAGCCCTACTGTCCTTGACCAAGGAAACAACTTGTGAGGAACTGACTGAAGCCCCCATTTTCCCAGTCCCTGCCCCTCCCTGTGCCACAGTGGGGGGAAGAAGGGAGTGAAATCATGACTAGAGTGAAGTCTGCTAAGAAGGGAGGGGTGTGTGTGGGGAGGAGGTAAAGGTGTTTTAAGATCTGAAAAAGGAAAACAGCTCATGAAGAAGGGACAAAAAACCTCATTTCCCCAGTCCCTGCCCCCTGTCCTGTGACACAATGTGGGGGAAGAAAGGAGCAAAATCATGACTAAAGGGAAGTCTGCTAAGAATGGAGGGTTGTTGGGAAGGTACTTTAAGATCTGGTCACGTTGTTTTAAGATCTGGTTGTGCTTTTCATTACCTGACTCTGGTTTCACTCTGTGTGCAGTGTAGTGTCATAAATTAAGAGAGTTTTCTTTCTCTTCTCCACTCTGTGTTGAGTCTGTTTTGCCCATGTTGTTGATTACAGGATGATCTCTCCCTGTCCTTACCTTGATTCCTAAGCCTCTCAATATAGATTTTCTCCCCTGTCCAACTAAAAAGGGGAGTGATAGAGCAGCTTTGGTGGGCGTCTGGCCTCCAGCCAGGACTAAACCACCACAGCAACTTGAAGAAAAAGGAGAAACTGTTCTACAAATGCATCTAGCATGTAGTCTAACCATTAGACGTGTTAACGATTAACTGCATAATTGGAGGACGCCAGTTTCTGAGCTACAAGTGGAAGAAAGCCACCAAAAGCGACAAATGACTGGAGAGGGTCAATCAGTGGACACCTGGGGAAGAGTGTTTTCTTCATGCCTGGACCACTAGAGGACCCCCAAAACCCACCAGGAAAAACTATTGCGCATGCGACAGAAACTTTGACATCTATAAATGACAACCTTGTGTTTCTGTAAATTAGCTCTCGTAAATTGCATGGAATATGCAGGATTTTGCTGCATAAATTCTCCGTTATCTCACCAATCTGTTGGAGTGCTTGTGGGAGAGCAATACCCAGGGCTGCCCAGCTCTGCAATAAGGAATACCTGCTTAACAGGTACACTGCCCTCAGGCTGTTGAGTGGCTTACCACCTCTCTGTTTGTCTGTATACCTGTTAGCAGGGTGACCATTCTCATCACATAACAGCCCATCCCCTTGCTGTTAACGGACTTGAAAAGCCCCTTTTAATTCTCTGTTACTCCCCTTCTTAGTTGGGCAGGGGAGGAAAAACATAATTGGGCGGCTCAAGGGACAAACTCGTTAATGTCGCGGGCAAAACAGACTCAACATAGAGAGCAGAAGAGAAAAGTTATCTAATTTATTACACCACACTAAAGAGAAAACAGTGAAAAAAAAAAAAGAACCAGAGTCAGGAGAGCAACCAACAATCTTGAAAACGAATGCAAACCAAGCAAACACTTTCCCCCCCCCACTCCCTCCTTAGCAGGCTTTAGTCAGAAGCTTGCTCCCTTCTTCCCTCCTGGTCGCAGTCCAGGAGGGGCAGGGACTGGGGAAAATGGGGGTCTCGGTAACACCTTCCCCCCACCCCTCCGTTCTAAAGTAGACTTCCCGTTCAGCCATGATTTTGCTCCCTTCTTCCCCTCTCCTGCTCGCAGCACAGGACAGGGGGGCAGGGACTAGGAGATGGGGGCTTCAGTCAGTCCCTTGCAAGATGGTTTCCTTCTCGGCCGGGATGGGGGCATCCATTCCACACACCCTCCCCCTGCTGCACCGTAGGATCTCACCCACAAGAGCCAGTCCTCCACGAACTTTCTCCAAGGCAAACCTCTTCCCACCGGGCTTCATCTCTGCTCTGGCAGGCGGCAACAAATCACAGTGTCTCTCAGTCCCAGTCCTCCACGGGGCTATGATGCCTCCTCCAGCAAACCTGTTTCGCACATCTCTGTAGGTCGCTTGTGCTGGCAGGGGCTCATCCCACCGTAAGTCACGGCATCTTCTCTATGTCTCCACCGGCTCCATCCAGCGTGGAGCCGAGCCTCTCCACCGGGCAGGTCGGGTCTCTGCCTCCTCCATGGGTCCTTTTCCTCCGGCTACTCCAGGTGCTTCTGCTCGGGCTGCAGGGGCAAACTCGCCTGGGTACCTGGGCGCGCCTACTCCTCCCCCAGCCTTCCCGGCCTTTTATGTCTGTCAACTGCTTACATTCACAAGCAAATATACATCACAATGCCCTTAATGGGCCAAACTTTTCGGTCTTACTGGCACTCCAAGTTCTGGTTGGAGTCTGTGTCTCCTATATGTGATTCCCAGAGGCGCTACAAGCAGGCCTGCAGAAGATTCCAGCAGCCATTTTCTGCCGGACCTGGCCCTCTCTCAGTAGAACTGCAACACTGCCCCTTTGCTCCCCCTTGTCAGGAAGCCATAGACCGCCAAGAGGTCTCCCCCTCTGCCTCCTCTTCTCCAGGCTGAACAAGCCAAGGGACTTCAACCTCTCCTCCTAAGACTCCCCCTCCAGACCCTTCACCATCCGTGTTGCCCTCTTCTGGACGCTCTCCAATAGTTCTGTGTCCCTCCTGTGCTGTGGCGCCCAAAACTGCGCACGGCACTCAAGGTGAGGCCGCAGCAGCGCAGTGCAGAGCGGGACAATCCCTTCCCTCCCAGCCAGGGCTGCACCTTCCAAGGTGCTGAATCCAGCACTTTTCCTTGCTAAACTTCATGTTTTTGTTGATTGCCCAGCCTCTCTTTATGCTTATTTCACCTGGGGTTTTTTGAGTCTGAAGTATCTGTGCAACAATCCAAATTATATTCAGTACAAGATAACGAAGACAGAAAATACTACTTTCATATAGTGCTATAAAAATCCTCCTTAAATTAGGAAAAAACCAAACCAAATACACAATACTAGATTCACTGCCACTACCCTTCTTATTGTGTGAGAGCTGTCAGCTTGCAGGGCAATACTGGCAAGGCAATTCTTAGTACTGAGAGAATTAAGGAAGGGAGACAGCAGAACAAGCACCTTAGACCTCAGTAGGGCTGACTTTGGACTGTTCAGAAAGCTGCTCGCTGGCCCTCCTCTTGCTATTAACGGACTTGAAAAGCCCCTTTTAATTCTCTGCCACAGACCCGGCCAGCCTCAGCTCTAAGTGAGCTTTGGCCACACAGGTTCCCTCCCTACAAAGGCCAACAGCGTCCCTGTAATCCTCCCACCTTGCCTGACCTTGCTTCCCTTGGCCGTACACTGTCTTTTTCCACCTAAGCTCTAGAAGAAGATCCCTGTTTGGCCTAGGCGGCCTTCTGCCTTCTGCCCTGCCCGCCTGACTTCCGGCGTTTCGGGAATTCGCTGTTCCTGCGCTTTTAGAAGGCGGTACTTGAAAAGTGACCAGCAATGATGGACCCCTATGGCTTCAAAAGCAGTTTCCCAGGGGACCTTGCCAGCTAGGTTGCTGAGCAGCCCAAAGTCCACGCTCCCCATAGCCAGCGTTGAAGTGTTGGTGGCAGTTTCTCTCCTCTCACCAGAGATTTTTAATTCCACTACTTCATGGCCACTGTGGCCAAGATGGCCACCTACCTCCATCTGCCTTCCTTGTGATACAGAGAAGATTCAAAGACCCTTTTGCACCGTGTTAATTCTGTCAGCATAACAAATTTAACTAAACGTTATGGTTTATCAGACAGTCAGATACCCAAACTTGTGAGAAGAAACCTGCTGCCACGTAAAGGGAGAAGGGGGAGAATGCAGCAACCAGAGACGGGGTCAGGAAGAAAACAGAAAACTAGGGTTTATTAATTTTCGTTCAGCTCCCGAAAGTGAAGCCCTGCTAGGGTCCCTGGAAGCGCGGCCTCTTGCTGGGCTGGCGAGAGGCCTGTGGGTAGGAGGCCCTCCTCTTCAGAGAGTGTCCGTGTTCCCTGGGGAAGCATTCCCTGCCCAGGGTGGGGGGAGCAGAGGCACTGCGCCTGCAGGTCAGGCCTGCGGGACCTGCTGTGGCCGCAGCCTCTGATGTGCTGGCTTCCTCCTGCTGGGAGCTGGCTGAGCCTCTGGAGAAGGCTGGGTGGGCGGTTGGTGTCCTCTGCCGGGAGCTGGTGGGGCTGGCTGCAGGGTTGTTCTCCTCCTCCTCCTCCTCCTCTTGGTCTGCAAGGAATTGCAGCAGCCTCCGGGCTTCCTCACCACAGAGGAGCACGATGGTGTTGAGGAGGTCATGGACCAATGGTGCTGTGTGTTCCTCCAGCACAGGCTGCAGCATCTGGACCATGACCTGCCCATGTGGACCGCAGACACAGAGGGCATGCAGGATCCTGCTCTGTGCATACTCTGCCAGCCACCACCATGGCCCACAGATTGCCACCAGCTCATGGTGCAGCCAGGGCAGCACGGGATCCAGAAGATGTTGCCATCTTTGGAAAAGTCCTGCCCAGACCTCGGGCAGGAGGCCACCCACAGCCTCTGGCCCTTCAGCCCCCTGCTCAGCTGGAGGCAGCATCCCCTGCAGAGGAGGTGGAAGGGAAGCCGCAGAGCGAGGCGGACTGTTTTCGGCCAGGCCCCCAGGAGCACCTCCCGAGGAGCTGCTGGCATCTGGCGACTCTTCCTTGGAAGAGAAGGAAAACGTGATCTCACTGTCTTCCCCCGCCGAAAATGTTATCTCCTGTATAGGTAGTGTGCAGCCTGGGCACTCTGGTGTCTTCTGTGCCAACTGCACCATGCAGCCTGGGCAGAACAGGTGGCCACAGGGCATCGCAGAGCCAATGTCATCTTCAGCACTGGAGCAGATGGAGCAGGTCTGCTTATCCTCCGTGGCCACATCTGGGCTCTCAGGTGGCTCTGAGCTCTCAGGTGGCTGTGGGTTCTCTGGTGGCTCTGGGCTCTCTGGTGGGTTGCGGGGAGTCAAACATGAGAAGATGTTCCCCATCGCAGACGCTGGTGCCACCAAAGGGTGTCGTGCGCTGCAAAATGGAGAGGGGCCGTGATCACTTGCTGACCCAGACTAGAGCAGGGGAGGAAGAGACGCCCAGCCTCCTCGAGAAGGACACCCTCCACGCTCCCTGAGCACCGGCTCCCATCCCATGGCCACCCCTGGGCAACCCTTCCCCACACGGCTCACCTGCTCTGCTGCAAGCTCACCCCACGGTGCCCGGCTGCCTGAACCTGGCAGGGCCGGGGAAACACAGAAGACGGCTCTGGGATGGGTACCGAGAGCTGCCGGTGGCAGCCCCCAAAGCACGTCCCAGCACCTCGCAAGAACTGTGCTCGGCAGTGGGCCAAGCTTGAAACAGTGTGGGCCAGCCTCTGCCAGCGCCTGGCTTTCAGCAGTGAGGGAGATGATGTCACAGTGCTTTGCCTGGTGACATCCCAGCCCACCGACCAGTTAGAATCAGAGTATCTCCTGAGGTGGAAGGGACCCAATAAGGATCATGGAGTCCAACTCCACACAGGCCCAGCCAAGTCAGAGCACGTGACCGAGCGCTCCATCCAGGTGCCTGGTGAACTCAGTCAAGCTCGGGGCTGTGACCCCTTCCCTGGGGTGCCTGTTCCAGTGCTCGACCACCCTGTCAGTAAAGAACCTCCTCCTAACATCCAACCTAAACCTGCCCGGTCTCAGCTTCTTGACGTTCCCTCGGGTTCTACCTCTGGTCACCAAAGAGAGGGGCTGGGCGCCTGCCTGTGATGGTTTGAGCCCTGGCCAAAGGCCAGACGCCCACCAAAATCAGTCTGTTACTCCCCTTCTTAGTTGGGCAGGGGAGGAAAAACATAATTGGGCGGCTCAAGGGACAAACTCGTTAATGTCGCGGGCAAAACAGACTCAACATAGAGAGCAGAAGAGAAAAGTTATCTAATTTATTACACCACACTAAAGAGAAAACAGTGAAAAAAAAAAAGAACCAGAGTCAGGAGAGCAACCAACAATCTTGAAAACGAATGCAAACCAAGCAAACACTTTCCCCCCCCACTCCCTCCTTAGCAGGCTTTAGTCAGAAGCTTGCTCCCTTCTTCCCTCCTGGTCGCAGTCCAGGAGGGGCAGGGACTGGGGAAAATGGGGGTCTCGGTAACACCTTCCCCCACCCCTCCGTTCTAAAGTAGACTTCCCGTTCAGCCATGATTTTGCTCCCTTCTTCCCCTCTCCTGCTCGCAGCACAGGACAGGGGGGCAGGGACTAGGAGATGGGGGCTTCAGTCAGTCCCTTGCAAGATGGTTTCCTTCTCGGCCGGGATGGGGGCATCCATTCCACACACCCTCCCCCTGCTGCACCGTAGGATCTCACCCACAAGAGCCAGTCCTCCACGAACTTTCTCCAAGGCAAACCTCTTCCCACCGGGCTTCATCTCTGCTCTGGCAGGCGGCAACAAATCACAGTGTCTCTCAGTCCCAGTCCTCCACGGGGCTATGATGCCTCCTCCAGCAAACCTGTTTCGCACATCTCTGTAGGTCGCTTGTGCTGGCAGGGGCTCATCCCACCGTAAGTCACGGCATCTTCTCTATGTCTCCACCGGCTCCATCCAGCGTGGAGCCGAGCCTCTCCACCGGGCAGGTCGGGTCTCTGCCTCCTCCATGGGTCCTTTTCCTCCGGCTACTCCAGGTGCTTCTGCTCGGGCTGCAGGGGCAAACTCGCCTGGGTACCTGGGCGCGCCTACTCCTCCCCCAGCCTTCCCGGCCTTTTATGTCTGTCAACTGCTTACATTCACAAGCAAATATACATCACAATGCCCTTAATGGGCCAAACTTTTCGGTCTTACTGGCACTCCAAGTTCTGGTTGGAGTCTGTGTCTCCTATATGTGATTCCCAGAGGCGCTACAAGCAGGCCTGCAGAAGATTCCAGCAGCCATTTTCTGCCGGACCTGGCCCTCTCTCAGTAGAACTGCAACACTGCCCCTTTGCTCCCCCTTGTCAGGAAGCCATAGACCGCCAAGAGGTCTCCCCCTCTGCCTCCTCTTCTCCAGGCTGAACAAGCCAAGGGACTTCAACCTCTCCTCCTAAGACTCCCCCTCCAGACCCTTCACCATCCGTGTTGCCCTCTTCTGGACGCTCTCCAATAGTTCTGTGTCCCTCCTGTGCTGTGGCGCCCAAAACTGCGCACGGCACTCAAGGTGAGGCCGCAGCAGCGCAGTGCAGAGCGGGACAATCCCTTCCCTCCCAGCCAGGGCTGCACCTTCCAAGGTGCTGAATCCAGCACTTTTCCTTGCTAAACTTCATGTTTTTGTTGATTGCCCAGCCTCTCTTTATGCTTATTTCACCTGGGGTTTTTTGAGTCTGAAGTATCTGTGCAACAATCCAAATTATATTCAGTACAAGATAACGAAGACAGAAAATACTACTTTCATATAGTGCTATAAAAATCCTCCTTAAATTAGGAAAAAACCAAACCAAATACACAATACTAGATTCACTGCCACTACCCTTCTTATTGTGTGAGAGCTGTCAGCTTGCAGGGCAATACTGGCAAGGCAATTCTTAGTACTGAGAGAATTAAGGAAGGGAGACAGCAGAACAAGCACCTTAGACCTCAGTAGGGCTGACTTTGGACTGTTCAGAAAGCTGCTCGCTGGCCCTCCTCTTGCTATTAACGGACTTGAAAAGCCCCTTTTAATTCTCTGCCACAGACCCGGCCAGCCTCAGCTCTAAGTGAGCTTTGGCCACACAGGTTCCCTCCCTACAAAGGCCAACAGCGTCCCTGTAATCCTCCCACCTTGCCTGACCTTGCTTCCCTTGGCCGTACACTGTCTTTTTCCACCTAAGCTCTAGAAGAAGATCCCTGTTTGGCCTAGGCGGCCTTCTGCCTTCTGCCCTGCCCGCCTGACTTCCGGCGTTTCGGGAATTCGCTGTTCCTGCGCTTTTAGAAGGCGGTACTTGAAAAGTGACCAGCAATGATGGACCCCTATGGCTTCAAAAGCAGTTTCCCAGGGGACCTTGCCAGCTAGGTTGCTGAGCAGCCCAAAGTCCACGCTCCCCATAGCCAGCGTTGAAGTGTTGGTGGCAGTTTCTCTCCTCTCACCAGAGATTTTTAATTCCACTACTTCATGGCCACTGTGGCCAAGATGGCCACCTACCTCCATCTGCCTTCCTTGTGATACAGAGAAGATTCAAAGACCCTTTTGCACCGTGTTAATTCTGTCAGCATAACAAATTTAACTAAACGTTATGGTTTATCAGACAGTCAGATACCCAAACTTGTGAGAAGAAACCTGCTGCCACGTAAAGGGAGAAGGGGGAGAATGCAGCAACCAGAGACGGGGTCAGGAAGAAAACAGAAAACTAGGGTTTATTAATTTTCGTTCAGCTCCCGAAAGTGAAGCCCTGCTAGGGTCCCTGGAAGCGCGGCCTCTTGCTGGGCTGGCGAGAGGCCTGTGGGTAGGAGGCCCTCCTCTTCAGAGAGTGTCCGTGTTCCCTGGGGAAGCATTCCCTGCCCAGGGTGGGGGGAGCAGAGGCACTGCGCCTGCAGGTCAGGCCTGCGGGACCTGCTGTGGCCGCAGCCTCTGATGTGCTGGCTTCCTCCTGCTGGGAGCTGGCTGAGCCTCTGGAGAAGGCTGGGTGGGCGGTTGGTGTCCTCTGCCGGGAGCTGGTGGGGCTGGCTGCAGGGTTGTTCTCCTCCTCCTCCTCCTCCTCTTGGTCTGCAAGGAATTGCAGCAGCCTCCGGGCTTCCTCACCACAGAGGAGCACGATGGTGTTGAGGAGGTCATGGACCAATGGTGCTGTGTGTTCCTCCAGCACAGGCTGCAGCATCTGGACCATGACCTGCCCATGTGGACCGCAGACACAGAGGGCATGCAGGATCCTGCTCTGTGCATACTCTGCCAGCCACCACCATGGCCCACAGATTGCCACCAGCTCATGGTGCAGCCAGGGCAGCACGGGATCCAGAAGATGTTGCCATCTTTGGAAAAGTCCTGCCCAGACCTCGGGCAGGAGGCCACCCACAGCCTCTGGCCCTTCAGCCCCCTGCTCAGCTGGAGGCAGCATCCCCTGCAGAGGAGGTGGAAGGGAAGCCGCAGAGCGAGGCGGACTGTTTTCGGCCAGGCCCCCAGGAGCACCTCCCGAGGAGCTGCTGGCATCTGGCGACTCTTCCTTGGAAGAGAAGGAAAACGTGATCTCACTGTCTTCCCCCGCCGAAAATGTTATCTCCTGTATAGGTAGTGTGCAGCCTGGGCACTCTGGTGTCTTCTGTGCCAACTGCACCATGCAGCCTGGGCAGAACAGGTGGCCACAGGGCATCGCAGAGCCAATGTCATCTTCAGCACTGGAGCAGATGGAGCAGGTCTGCTTATCCTCCGTGGCCACATCTGGGCTCTCAGGTGGCTCTGAGCTCTCAGGTGGCTGTGGGTTCTCTGGTGGCTCTGGGCTCTCTGGTGGGTTGCGGGGAGTCAAACATGAGAAGATGTTCCCCATCGCAGACGCTGGTGCCACCAAAGGGTGTCGTGCGCTGCAAAATGGAGAGGGGCCGTGATCACTTGCTGACCCAGACTAGAGCAGGGGAGGAAGAGACGCCCAGCCTCCTCGAGAAGGACACCCTCCACGCTCCCTGAGCACCGGCTCCCATCCCATGGCCACCCCTGGGCAACCCTTCCCCACACGGCTCACCTGCTCTGCTGCAAGCTCACCCCACGGTGCCCGGCTGCCTGAACCTGGCAGGGCCGGGGAAACACAGAAGACGGCTCTGGGATGGGTACCGAGAGCTGCCGGTGGCAGCCCCCAAAGCACGTCCCAGCACCTCGCAAGAACTGTGCTCGGCAGTGGGCCAAGCTTGAAACAGTGTGGGCCAGCCTCTGCCAGCGCCTGGCTTTCAGCAGTGAGGGAGATGATGTCACAGTGCTTTGCCTGGTGACATCCCAGCCCACCGACCAGTTAGAATCAGAGTATCTCCTGAGGTGGAAGGGACCCAATAAGGATCATGGAGTCCAACTCCACACAGGCCCAGCCAAGTCAGAGCACGTGACCGAGCGCTCCATCCAGGTGCCTGGTGAACTCAGTCAAGCTCGGGGCTGTGACCCCTTCCCTGGGGTGCCTGTTCCAGTGCTCGACCACCCTGTCAGTAAAGAACCTCCTCCTAACATCCAACCTAAACCTGCCCGGTCTCAGCTTCTTGACGTTCCCTCGGGTTCTACCTCTGGTCACCAAAGAGAGGGGCTGGGCGCCTGCCTGTGATGGTTTGAGCCCTGGCCAAAGGCCAGACGCCCACCAAAATCAGTCTGTTACTTCCCTTCTTAGTTGGACAGGGGAGAAAAAAACATAATTGGGCGGCTCAAGGGACAAACTCGTTAATGTCGCGGGCAAAACAGACTCAACATAGAGAGCAGAAGAGAAAAGTTATCTAATTTATTACACCACACTAAAGAGAAAACAGTGAAAAAAAAAAAGAACCAGAGTCAGGAGAGCAACCAACAATCTTGAAAACGAATGCAAACCAAGCAAACACTTTTCCCCCCCACTCCCTCCTTAGCAGGCTTTAGTCAGAAGCTTGCTCCCTTCTTCCCTCCTGGTCGCAGTCCAGGAGGGGCAGGGACTGGGGAAAATGGGGGTCTCGGTAACACCTTCCCCCCACCCCTCCGTTCTAAAGCAGACTTCCCGTTCAGCCATGATTTTGCTCCCTTCTTCCCCTCTCCTGCTCGCAGCACAGGACAGGGGGGCAGGGACTAGGAGATGGGGGCTTCAGTCAGTCCCTTGCAAGATGGTTTCCTTCTCGGCCGGGATGGGGGCATCCATTCCACACACCCTCCCCCTGCTGCACCGTAGGATCTCACCCACAAGAGCCAGTCCTCCACGAACTTTCTCCAAGGCAAACCTCTTCCCACCGGGCTTCATCTCTGCTCTGGCAGGCGGCAACAAATCACAGTGTCTCTCAGTCCCAGTCCTCCACGGGGCTATGATGCCTCCTCCAGCAAACCTGTTTCATCACATCTCTGTAGGTCGCTTGTGCTGGCAGGGGCTCATCCCACCGTAAGTCACGGCATCTTCTCTATGTCTCCACCGGCTCCATCCAGCGTGGAGCCGAGCCTCTCCACCGGGCAGGTCGGGTCTCTGCCTCCTCCATGGGTCCTTTTCCTCCGGCTACTCCAGGTGCTTCTGCTCGGGCTGCAGGGGCAAACTCGCCTGGGTACCTGGGCGCGCCTACTCCTCCCCCAGCCTTCCCGGCCTTTTATGTCTGTCAACTGCTTACATTCACAAGCAAATATACATCACAATGCCCTTAATGGGCCAAACTTTTCGGTCTTACTGGCACTCCAAGTTCTGGTTGGAGTCTGTGTCTCCTATATGTGATTCCCAGAGGCGCTACAAGCAGGCCTGCAGAAGATTCCAGCAGCCATTTTCTGCCGGACCTGGCCCTCTCTCAGTAGAACTGCAACACTGCCCCTTTGCTCCCCCTTGTCAGGAAGCCATAGACCGCCAAGAGGTCTCCCCCTCTGCCTCCTCTTCTCCAGGCTGAACAAGCCAAGGGACTTCAACCTCTCCTCCTAAGACTCCCCCTCCAGACCCTTCACCATCCGTGTTGCCCTCTTCTGGACGCTCTCCAATAGTTCTGTGTCCCTCCTGTGCTGTGGCGCCCAAAACTGCGCACGGCACTCAAGGTGAGGCCGCAGCAGCGCAGTGCAGAGCGGGACAATCCCTTCCCTCCCAGCCAGGGCTGCACCTTCCAAGGTGCTGAATCCAGCACTTTTCCTTGCTAAACTTCATGTTTTTGTTGATTGCCCAGCCTCTCTTTATGCTTATTTCACCTGGGGTTTTTTGAGTCTGAAGTATCTGTGCAACAATCCAAATTATATTCAGTACAAGATAACGAAGACAGAAAATACTACTTTCATATAGTGCTATAAAAATCCTCCTTAAATTAGGAAAAAACCAAACCAAATACACAATACTAGATTCACTGCCACTACCCTTCTTATTGTGTGAGAGCTGTCAGCTTGCAGGGCAATACTGGCAAGGCAATTCTTAGTACTGAGAGAATTAAGGAAGGGAGACAGCAGAACAAGCACCTTAGACCTCAGTAGGGCTGACTTTGGACTGTTCAGAAAGCTGCTCGCTGGCCCTCCTCTTGCTATTAACGGACTTGAAAAGCCCCTTTTAATTCTCTGCCACAGACCCGGCCAGCCTCAGCTCTAAGTGAGCTTTGGCCACACAGGTTCCCTCCCTACAAAGGCCAACAGCGTCCCTGTAATCCTCCCACCTTGCCTGACCTTGCTTCCCTTGGCCGTACACTGTCTTTTTCCACCTAAGCTCTAGAAGAAGATCCCTGTTTGGCCTAGGCGGCCTTCTGCCTTCTGCCCTGCCCGCCTGACTTCCGGCGTTTCGGGAATTCGCTGTTCCTGCGCTTTTAGAAGGCGGTACTTGAAAAGTGACCAGCAATGATGGACCCCTATGGCTTCAAAAGCAGTTTCCCAGGGGACCTTGCCAGCTAGGTTGCTGAGCAGCCCAAAGTCCACGCTCCCCATAGCCAGCGTTGAAGTGTTGGTGGCAGTTTCTCTCCTCTCACCAGAGATTTTTAATTCCACTACTTCATGGCCACTGTGGCCAAGATGGCCACCTACCTCCATCTGCCTTCCTTGTGATACAGAGAAGATTCAAAGACCCTTTTGCACCGTGTTAATTCTGTCAGCATAACAAATTTAACTAAACGTTATGGTTTATCAGACAGTCAGATACCCAAACTTGTGAGAAGAAACCTGCTGCCACGTAAAGGGAGAAGGGGGAGAATGCAGCAACCAGAGACGGGGTCAGGAAGAAAACAGAAAACTAGGGTTTATTAATTTTCGTTCAGCTCCCGAAAGTGAAGCCCTGCTAGGGTCCCTGGAAGCGCGGCCTCTTGCTGGGCTGGCGAGAGGCCTGTGGGTAGGAGGCCCTCCTCTTCAGAGAGTGTCCGTGTTCCCTGGGGAAGCATTCCCTGCCCAGGGTGGGGGGAGCAGAGGCACTGCGCCTGCAGGTCAGGCCTGCGGGACCTGCTGTGGCCGCAGCCTCTGATGTGCTGGCTTCCTCCTGCTGGGAGCTGGCTGAGCCTCTGGAGAAGGCTGGGTGGGCGGTTGGTGTCCTCTGCCGGGAGCTGGTGGGGCTGGCTGCAGGGTTGTTCTCCTCCTCCTCCTCCTCCTCTTGGTCTGCAAGGAATTGCAGCAGCCTCCGGGCTTCCTCACCACAGAGGAGCACGATGGTGTTGAGGAGGTCATGGACCAATGGTGCTGTGTGTTCCTCCAGCACAGGCTGCAGCATCTGGACCATGACCTGCCCATGTGGACCGCAGACACAGAGGGCATGCAGGATCCTGCTCTGTGCATACTCTGCCAGCCACCACCATGGCCCACAGATTGCCACCAGCTCATGGTGCAGCCAGGGCAGCACGGGATCCAGAAGATGTTGCCATCTTTGGAAAAGTCCTGCCCAGACCTCGGGCAGGAGGCCACCCACAGCCTCTGGCCCTTCAGCCCCCTGCTCAGCTGGAGGCAGCATCCCCTGCAGAGGAGGTGGAAGGGAAGCCGCAGAGCGAGGCGGACTGTTTTCGGCCAGGCCCCCAGGAGCACCTCCCGAGGAGCTGCTGGCATCTGGCGACTCTTCCTTGGAAGAGAAGGAAAACGTGATCTCACTGTCTTCCCCCGCCGAAAATGTTATCTCCTGTATAGGTAGTGTGCAGCCTGGGCACTCTGGTGTCTTCTGTGCCAACTGCACCATGCAGCCTGGGCAGAACAGGTGGCCACAGGGCATCGCAGAGCCAATGTCATCTTCAGCACTGGAGCAGATGGAGCAGGTCTGCTTATCCTCCGTGGCCACATCTGGGCTCTCAGGTGGCTCTGAGCTCTCAGGTGGCTGTGGGTTCTCTGGTGGCTCTGGGCTCTCTGGTGGGTTGCGGGGAGTCAAACATGAGAAGATGTTCCCCATCGCAGACGCTGGTGCCACCAAAGGGTGTCGTGCGCTGCAAAATGGAGAGGGGCCGTGATCACTTGCTGACCCAGACTAGAGCAGGGGAGGAAGAGACGCCCAGCCTCCTCGAGAAGGACACCCTCCACGCTCCCTGAGCACCGGCTCCCATCCCATGGCCACCCCTGGGCAACCCTTCCCCACACGGCTCACCTGCTCTGCTGCAAGCTCACCCCACGGTGCCCGGCTGCCTGAACCTGGCAGGGCCGGGGAAACACAGAAGACGGCTCTGGGATGGGTACCGAGAGCTGCCGGTGGCAGCCCCCAAAGCACGTCCCAGCACCTCGCAAGAACTGTGCTCGGCAGTGGGCCAAGCTTGAAACAGTGTGGGCCAGCCTCTGCCAGCGCCTGGCTTTCAGCAGTGAGGGAGATGATGTCACAGTGCTTTGCCTGGTGACATCCCAGCCCACCGACCAGTTAGAATCAGAGTATCTCCTGAGGTGGAAGGGACCCAATAAGGATCATGGAGTCCAACTCCACACAGGCCCAGCCAAGTCAGAGCACGTGACCGAGCGCTCCATCCAGGTGCCTGGTGAACTCAGTCAAGCTCGGGGCTGTGACCCCTTCCCTGGGGTGCCTGTTCCAGTGCTCGACCACCCTGTCAGTAAAGAACCTCCTCCTAACATCCAACCTAAACCTGCCCGGTCTCAGCTTCTTGACGTTCCCTCGGGTTCTACCTCTGGTCACCAAAGAGAGGGGCTGGGCGCCTGCCTGTGATGGTTTGAGCCCTGGCCAAAGGCCAGACGCCCACCAAAATCAGTCTGTTACTCCCCTTCTTAGTTGGGCAGGGGAGGAAAAACATAATTGGGCGGCTCAAGGGACAAACTCGTTAATGTCGCGGGCAAAACAGACTCAACATAGAGAGCAGAAGAGAAAAGTTATCTAATTTATTACACCACACTAAAGAGAAAACAGTGAAAAAAAAAAAAGAACCAGAGTCAGGAGAGCAACCAACAATCTTGAAAACGAATGCAAACCAAGCAAACACTTTCCCCCCCACTCCCTCCTTAGCAGGCTTTAGTCAGAAGCTTGCTCCCTTCTTCCCTCCTGGTCGCAGTCCAGGAGGGGCAGGGACTGGGGAAAATGGGGGTCTCGGTAACACCTTCCCCCCACCCCTCCGTTCTAAAGTAGACTTCCCGTTCAGCCATGATTTTGCTCCCTTCTTCCCCTCTCCTGCTCGCAGCACAGGACAGGGGGGCAGGGACTAGGAGATGGGGGCTTCAGTCAGTCCCTTGCAAGATGGTTTCCTTCTCGGCCGGGATGGGGGCATCCATTCCACACACCCTCCCCCTGCTGCACCGTAGGATCTCACCCACAAGAGCCAGTCCTCCACGAACTTTCTCCAAGGCAAACCTCTTCCCACCGGGCTTCATCTCTGCTCTGGCAGGCGGCAACAAATCACAGTGTCTCTCAGTCCCAGTCCTCCACGGGGCTATGATGCCTCCTCCAGCAAACCTGTTTCGCACATCTCTGTAGGTCGCTTGTGCTGGCAGGGGCTCATCCCACCGTAAGTCACGGCATCTTCTCTATGTCTCCACCGGCTCCATCCAGCGTGGAGCCGAGCCTCTCCACCGGGCAGGTCGGGTCTCTGCCTCCTCCATGGGTCCTTTTCCTCCGGCTACTCCAGGTGCTTCTGCTCGGGCTGCAGGGGCAAACTCGCCTGGGTACCTGGGCGCGCCTACTCCTCCCCCAGCCTTCCCGGCCTTTTATGTCTGTCAACTGCTTACATTCACAAGCAAATATACATCACAATGCCCTTAATGGGCCAAACTTTTCGGTCTTACTGGCACTCCAAGTTCTGGTTGGAGTCTGTGTCTCCTATATGTGATTCCCAGAGGCGCTACAAGCAGGCCTGCAGAAGATTCCAGCAGCCATTTTCTGCCGGACCTGGCCCTCTCTCAGTAGAACTGCAACACTGCCCCTTTGCTCCCCCTTGTCAGGAAGCCATAGACCGCCAAGAGGTCTCCCCCTCTGCCTCCTCTTCTCCAGGCTGAACAAGCCAAGGGACTTCAACCTCTCCTCCTAAGACTCCCCCTCCAGACCCTTCACCATCCGTGTTGCCCTCTTCTGGACGCTCTCCAATAGTTCTGTGTCCCTCCTGTGCTGTGGCGCCCAAAACTGCGCACGGCACTCAAGGTGAGGCCGCAGCAGCGCAGTGCAGAGCGGGACAATCCCTTCCCTCCCAGCCAGGGCTGCACCTTCCAAGGTGCTGAATCCAGCACTTTTCCTTGCTAAACTTCATGTTTTTGTTGATTGCCCAGCCTCTCTTTATGCTTATTTCACCTGGGGTTTTTTGAGTCTGAAGTATCTGTGCAACAATCCAAATTATATTCAGTACAAGATAACGAAGACAGAAAATACTACTTTCATATAGTGCTATAAAAATCCTCCTTAAATTAGGAAAAAACCAAACCAAATACACAATACTAGATTCACTGCCACTACCCTTCTTATTGTGTGAGAGCTGTCAGCTTGCAGGGCAATACTGGCAAGGCAATTCTTAGTACTGAGAGAATTAAGGAAGGGAGACAGCAGAACAAGCACCTTAGACCTCAGTAGGGCTGACTTTGGACTGTTCAGAAAGCTGCTCGCTGGCCCTCCTCTTGCTATTAACGGACTTGAAAAGCCCCTTTTAATTCTCTGCCACAGACCCGGCCAGCCTCAGCTCTAAGTGAGCTTTGGCCACACAGGTTCCCTCCCTACAAAGGCCAACAGCGTCCCTGTAATCCTCCCACCTTGCCTGACCTTGCTTCCCTTGGCCGTACACTGTCTTTTTCCACCTAAGCTCTAGAAGAAGATCCCTGTTTGGCCTAGGCGGCCTTCTGCCTTCTGCCCTGCCCGCCTGACTTCCGGCGTTTCGGGAATTCGCTGTTCCTGCGCTTTTAGAAGGCGGTACTTGAAAAGTGACCAGCAATGATGGACCCCTATGGCTTCAAAAGCAGTTTCCCAGGGGACCTTGCCAGCTAGGTTGCTGAGCAGCCCAAAGTCCACGCTCCCCATAGCCAGCGTTGAAGTGTTGGTGGCAGTTTCTCTCCTCTCACCAGAGATTTTTAATTCCACTACTTCATGGCCACTGTGGCCAAGATGGCCACCTACCTCCATCTGCCTTCCTTGTGATACAGAGAAGATTCAAAGACCCTTTTGCACCGTGTTAATTCTGTCAGCATAACAAATTTAACTAAACGTTATGGTTTATCAGACAGTCAGATACCCAAACTTGTGAGAAGAAACCTGCTGCCACGTAAAGGGAGAAGGGGGAGAATGCAGCAACCAGAGACGGGGTCAGGAAGAAAACAGAAAACTAGGGTTTATTAATTTTCGTTCAGCTCCCGAAAGTGAAGCCCTGCTAGGGTCCCTGGAAGCGCGGCCTCTTGCTGGGCTGGCGAGAGGCCTGTGGGTAGGAGGCCCTCCTCTTCAGAGAGTGTCCGTGTTCCCTGGGGAAGCATTCCCTGCCCAGGGTGGGGGGAGCAGAGGCACTGCGCCTGCAGGTCAGGCCTGCGGGACCTGCTGTGGCCGCAGCCTCTGATGTGCTGGCTTCCTCCTGCTGGGAGCTGGCTGAGCCTCTGGAGAAGGCTGGGTGGGCGGTTGGTGTCCTCTGCCGGGAGCTGGTGGGGCTGGCTGCAGGGTTGTTCTCCTCCTCCTCCTCCTCCTCTTGGTCTGCAAGGAATTGCAGCAGCCTCCGGGCTTCCTCACCACAGAGGAGCACGATGGTGTTGAGGAGGTCATGGACCAATGGTGCTGTGTGTTCCTCCAGCACAGGCTGCAGCATCTGGACCATGACCTGCCCATGTGGACCGCAGACACAGAGGGCATGCAGGATCCTGCTCTGTGCATACTCTGCCAGCCACCACCATGGCCCACAGATTGCCACCAGCTCATGGTGCAGCCAGGGCAGCACGGGATCCAGAAGATGTTGCCATCTTTGGAAAAGTCCTGCCCAGACCTCGGGCAGGAGGCCACCCACAGCCTCTGGCCCTTCAGCCCCCTGCTCAGCTGGAGGCAGCATCCCCTGCAGAGGAGGTGGAAGGGAAGCCGCAGAGCGAGGCGGACTGTTTTCGGCCAGGCCCCCAGGAGCACCTCCCGAGGAGCTGCTGGCATCTGGCGACTCTTCCTTGGAAGAGAAGGAAAACGTGATCTCACTGTCTTCCCCCGCCGAAAATGTTATCTCCTGTATAGGTAGTGTGCAGCCTGGGCACTCTGGTGTCTTCTGTGCCAACTGCACCATGCAGCCTGGGCAGAACAGGTGGCCACAGGGCATCGCAGAGCCAATGTCATCTTCAGCACTGGAGCAGATGGAGCAGGTCTGCTTATCCTCCGTGGCCACATCTGGGCTCTCAGGTGGCTCTGAGCTCTCAGGTGGCTGTGGGTTCTCTGGTGGCTCTGGGCTCTCTGGTGGGTTGCGGGGAGTCAAACATGAGAAGATGTTCCCCATCGCAGACGCTGGTGCCACCAAAGGGTGTCGTGCGCTGCAAAATGGAGAGGGGCCGTGATCACTTGCTGACCCAGACTAGAGCAGGGGAGGAAGAGACGCCCAGCCTCCTCGAGAAGGACACCCTCCACGCTCCCTGAGCACCGGCTCCCATCCCATGGCCACCCCTGGGCAACCCTTCCCCACACGGCTCACCTGCTCTGCTGCAAGCTCACCCCACGGTGCCCGGCTGCCTGAACCTGGCAGGGCCGGGGAAACACAGAAGACGGCTCTGGGATGGGTACCGAGAGCTGCCGGTGGCAGCCCCCAAAGCACGTCCCAGCACCTCGCAAGAACTGTGCTCGGCAGTGGGCCAAGCTTGAAACAGTGTGGGCCAGCCTCTGCCAGCGCCTGGCTTTCAGCAGTGAGGGAGATGATGTCACAGTGCTTTGCCTGGTGACATCCCAGCCCACCGACCAGTTAGAATCAGAGTATCTCCTGAGGTGGAAGGGACCCAATAAGGATCATGGAGTCCAACTCCACACAGGCCCAGCCAAGTCAGAGCACGTGACCGAGCGCTCCATCCAGGTGCCTGGTGAACTCAGTCAAGCTCGGGGCTGTGACCCCTTCCCTGGGGTGCCTGTTCCAGTGCTCGACCACCCTGTCAGTAAAGAACCTCCTCCTAACATCCAACCTAAACCTGCCCGGTCTCAGCTTCTTGACGTTCCCTCGGTTCTCACCTCTGGTCACCAAAGAGAGGGGCTGGGCGCCTGCCTGTGATGGTTTGAGCCCTGGCCAAAGGCCAGACGCCCACCAAAATCAGTCTGTTACTCCCCTTCTTAGTTGGGCAGGGGAGGAAAAACATAATTGGGCGGCTCAAGGGACAAACTCGTTAATGACGCGGGCAAAACAGACTCAACATAGAGAGCAGAAGAGAAAAGTTATCTAATTTATTACACCACGCTAAAGAGAAAACAGTGAAAAAAAAGAACCAGAGTCAGGAGAGCAACCAACAATCTTGAAAACGAATGCAAACCAAGCAAACACTTTTCCCCCCACTCCCTCCTTAGCAGGCTTTAGTCAGAAGCTTGCTCCCTTCTTCCCTCCTGGTCGCAGTCCAGGAGGGGCAGGGACTGGGGAAAATGGGGGTCTCGGTAACACCTTCCCCCCACCCCTCCGTTCTAAAGCAGACTTCCCGTTCAGCCATGATTTTGCTCCCTTCTTCCCCTCTCCTGCTCGCAGCACAGGACAGGGGGGCAGGGACTAGGAGATGGGGGCTTCAGTCAGTCCCTTGCAAGATGGTTTCCTTCTCGGCCGGGATGGGGGCATCCATTCCACACACCCTCCCCCTGCTGCACCGTAGGATCTCACCCACAAGAGCCAGTCCTCCACGAACTTTCTCCAAGGCAAACCTCTTCCCACCGGGCTTCATCTCTGCTCTGGCAGGCGGCAACAAATCACAGTGTCTCTCAGTCCCAGTCCTCCACGGGGCTATGATGCCTCCTCCAGCAAACCTGTTTCACTCATCTCTGTAGGTCGCTTGTGCTGGCAGGGGCTCATCCCACCGTAAGTCACGGCATCTTCTCTATGTCTCCACCGGCTCCATCCAGCGTGGAGCCGAGCCTCTCCACCGGGCAGGTCGGGTCTCTGCCTCCTCCATGGGTCCTTTTCCTCCGGCTACTCCAGGTGCTTCTGCTCGGGCTGCAGGGGCAAACTCGCCTGGGTACCTGGGCGCGCCTCCTCCTCCCCCAGCCTTCCCGGCCTTTTATGTCTGTCAACTGCTTACATTCACAAGCAAATATACATCACAATGCCCTTAATGGGCCAAACTTTTCGGTCTTACTGGCACTCCAAGTTCTGGTTGGAGTCTGTGTCTCCTATATGTGATTCCCAGAGGCGCTATAAGCAGGCCTGCAGAAGATTCCAGCAGCCATTTTCTGCCGGACCTGGCCCTCTCAGTAGAACTGCAACACTGCCCCTTTGCTCCCCCTTGTCAGGAAGCCACAGAGACGCCAAGAGGTCTCCCCCTCTGCCTCCTCTTCTCCAGGCTGAACAAGCCAAGGGACTTCAACCTCTCCCTCCTAGACTCCCCTCCAGACCCTTCACCATCCGTGTTGCCCTCTTCTGGACGCTCTCCAATAGTTCTGTGTCCCTCCTGTGCTGTGGCGCCCAAAACTGCGCACGGCACTCAAGGTGAGGCCGCAGCAGCGCAGTGCAGAGCGGGACAATCCCTTCCCTCCCAGCCAGGGCTGCACCTTCCAAGGTGCTGAATCCAGCACTTTTCCTTGCTAAACTTCATGTTTTTGTTGATTGCCCAGCCTCTCTTTATGCTTATTTCACCTGGGGTTTTTTGAGTCTGAAGTATCTGTGCAACAATCCAAATTATATTCAGTACAAGATAACGAAGACAGAAAATACTACTTTCATATAGTGCTATAAAAATCCTCCTTAAATTAGGAAAAAACCAAACCAAATACACAATACTAGATTCACTGCCACTACCCTTCTTATTGTGTGAGAGCTGTCAGCTTGCAGGGCAATACTGGCAAGGCAATTCTTAGTACTGAGAGAATTAAGGAAGGGAGACAGCAGAACAAGCACCTTAGACCTCAGTAGGGCTGACTTTGGACTGTTCAGAAAGCTGCTCGCTGGCCCTCCTCTTGCTATTAACGGACTTGAAAAGCCCCTTTTAATTCTCTGCCACAGACCCGGCCAGCCTCAGCTCTAAGTGAGCTTTGGCCACACAGGTTCCCTCCCTACAAAGGCCAACAGCGTCCCTGTAATCCTCCCACCTTGCCTGACCTTGCTTCCCTTGGCCGTACACTGTCTTTTTCCACCTAAGCTCTAGAAGAAGATCCCTGTTTGGCCTAGGCGGCCTTCTGCCTTCTGCCCTGCCCGCCTGACTTCCGGCGTTTCGGGAATTCGCTGTTCCTGCGCTTTTAGAAGGCGGTACTTGAAAAGTGACCAGCAATGATGGACCCCTATGGCTTCAAAAGCAGTTTCCCAGGGGACCTTGCCAGCTAGGTTGCTGAGCAGCCCAAAGTCCACGCTCCCCATAGCCAGCGTTAAAGTGCTGGTGGCAGTTTCTCTCCTCTCACCAGAGATTTTTAATTCCACTACTTCATGGCCACTGTGGCCAAGATGGCCACCTACCTCCATCTGCCTTCCTTGTGATACAGAGAAGATTCAAAGACCCTTTTGCACCGTGTTAATTCTGTCAGCATAACAAATTTAACTAAACGTTATGGTTTATCAGACAGTCAGATACCCAAACTTGTGAGAAGAAACCTGCTGCCACGTAAAGGGAGAAGGGGGAGAATGCAGCAACCAGAGACGGGGTCAGGAAGAAAACAGAAAACTAGGGTTTATTAATTTTCGTTCAGCTCCCGAAAGTGAAGCCCTGCTAGGGTCCCTGGAAGCGCGGCCTCTTGCTGGGCTGGCGAGAGGCCTGTGGGTAGGAGGCCCTCCTCTTCAGAGAGTGTCCGTGTTCCCTGGGGAAGCATTCCCTGCCCAGGGTGGGGGGAGCAGAGGCACTGCGCCTGCAGGTCAGGCCTGCGGGACCTGCTGTGGCCGCAGCCTCTGATGTGCTGGCTTCCTCCTGCTGGGAGCTGGCTGAGCCTCTGGAGAAGGCTGGGTGGGCGGTTGGTGTCCTCTGCCGGGAGCTGGTGGGGCTGGCTGCAGGGTTGTTCTCCTCCTCCTCCTCCTCCTCTTGGTCTGCAAGGAATTGCAGCAGCCTCCGGGCTTCCTCACCACAGAGGAGCACGATGGTGTTGAGGAGGTCATGGACCAATGGTGCTGTGTGTTCCTCCAGCACAGGCTGCAGCATCTGGACCATGACCTGCCCATGTGGACCGCAGACACAGAGGGCATGCAGGATCCTGCTCTGTGCATACTCTGCCAGCCACCACCATGGCCCACAGATTGCCACCAGCTCATGGTGCAGCCAGGGCAGCACGGGATCCAGAAGATGTTGCCATCTTTGGAAAAGTCCTGCCCAGACCTCGGGCAGGAGGCCACCCACAGCCTCTGGCCCTTCAGCCCCCTGCTCAGCTGGAGGCAGCATCCCCTGCAGAGGAGGTGGAAGGGAAGCCGCAGAGCGAGGCGGACTGTTTTCGGCCAGGCCCCCAGGAGCACCTCCCGAGGAGCTGCTGGCATCTGGCGACTCTTCCTTGGAAGAGAAGGAAAACGTGATCTCACTGTCTTCCCCCGCCGAAAATGTTATCTCCTGTATAGGTAGTGTGCAGCCTGGGCACTCTGGTGTCTTCTGTGCCAACTGCACCATGCAGCCTGGGCAGAACAGGTGGCCACAGGGCATCGCAGAGCCAATGTCATCTTCAGCACTGGAGCAGATGGAGCAGGTCTGCTTATCCTCCGTGGCCACATCTGGGCTCTCAGGTGGCTCTGAGCTCTCAGGTGGCTGTGGGTTCTCTGGTGGCTCTGGGCTCTCTGGTGGGTTGCGGGGAGTCAAACATGAGAAGATGTTCCCCATCGCAGACGCTGGTGCCACCAAAGGGTGTCGTGCGCTGCAAAATGGAGAGGGGCCGTGATCACTTGCTGACCCAGACTAGAGCAGGGGAGGAAGAGACGCCCAGCCTCCTCGAGAAGGACACCCTCCACGCTCCCTGAGCACCGGCTCCCATCCCATGGCCACCCCTGGGCAACCCTTCCCCACACGGCTCACCTGCTCTGCTGCAAGCTCACCCCACGGTGCCCGGCTGCCTGAACCTGGCAGGGCCGGGGAAACACAGAAGACGGCTCTGGGATGGGTACCGAGAGCTGCCGGTGGCAGCCCCCAAAGCACGTCCCAGCACCTCGCAAGAACTGTGCTCGGCAGTGGGCCAAGCTTGAAACAGTGTGGGCCAGCCTCTGCCAGCGCCTGGCTTTCAGCAGTGAGGGAGATGATGTCACAGTGCTTTGCCTGGTGACATCCCAGCCCACCGACCAGTTAAGAATCCAGAGTATCTCCTGAGGTGGAAGGGACCCAATAAGGATCATGGAGTCCAACTCCACACAGGCCCAGCCAAGTCAGAGCACGTGACCGAGCGCTCCATCCAGGTGCCTGGTGAACTCAGTCAAGCTCGGGGCTGTGACCCCTTCCCTGGGGTGCCTGTTCCAGTGCTCGACCACCCTGTCAGTAAAGAACCTCCTCCTAACATCCAACCTAAACCTGCCCGGTCTCAGCTTCTTGACGTTCCCTCGGGTTCTACCTCTGGTCACCAAAGAGAGGGGCTGGGCGCCTGCCTGTGATGGTTTGAGCCCTGGCCAAAGGCCAGACGCCCACCAAAATCAGTCTGTTACTCCCCTTCTTAGTTGGGCAGGGGAGAAAAAAACATAATTGGGCGGCTCAAGGGACAAACTCGTTAATGTCGCGGGCAAAACAGACTCAACATAGAGAGCAGAAGAGAAAAGTTATCTAATTTATTACACCACACTAAAGAGAAAACAGTGAAAAAAAAAAAGAACCAGAGTCAGGAGAGCAACCAACAATCTTGAAAACGAATGCAAACCAAGCAAACACTTTCCCCCCCCCACTCCCTCCTTAGCAGGCTTTAGTCAGAAGCTTGCTCCCTTCTTCCCTCCTGGTCGCAGTCCAGGAGGGGCAGGGACTGGGGAAAATGGGGGTCTCGGTAACACCTTCCCCCACCCCTCCGTTCTAAAGCAGACTTCCCGTTCAGCCATGATTTTGCTCCCTTCTTCCCCTCTCCTGCTCGCAGCACAGGACAGGGGGGCAGGGACTAGGAGATGGGGGCTTCAGTCAGTCCCTTGCAAGATGGTTTCCTTCTCGGCCGGGATGGGGGCATCCATTCCACACACCCTCCCCCTGCTGCACCGTAGGATCTCACCCACAAGAGCCAGTCCTCCACGAACTTTCTCCAAGGCAAACCTCTTCCCACCGGGCTTCATCTCTGCTCTGGCAGGCGGCAACAAATCACAGTGTCTCTCAGTCCCAGTCCTCCACGGGGCTATGATGCCTCCTCCAGCAAACCTGTTTCGCACATCTCTGTAGGTCGCTTGTGCTGGCAGGGGCTCATCCCACCGTAAGTCACGGCATCTTCTCTATGTCTCCACCGGCTCCATCCAGCGTGGAGCCGAGCCTCTCCACCGGGCAGGTCGGGTCTCTGCCTCCTCCATGGGTCCTTTTCCTCCGGCTACTCCAGGTGCTTCTGCTCGGGCTGCAGGGGCAAACTCGCCTGGGTACCTGGGCGCGCCTACTCCTCCCCCAGCCTTCCCGGCCTTTTATGTCTGTCAACTGCTTACATTCACAAGCAAATATACATCACAATGCCCTTAATGGGCCAAACTTTTCGGTCTTACTGGCACTCCAAGTTCTGGTTGGAGTCTGTGTCTCCTATATGTGATTCCCAGAGGCGCTACAAGCAGGCCTGCAGAAGATTCCAGCAGCCATTTTCTGCCGGACCTGGCCCTCTCTCAGTAGAACTGCAACACTGCCCCTTTGCTCCCCCTTGTCAGGAAGCCATAGACCGCCAAGAGGTCTCCCCCTCTGCCTCCTCTTCTCCAGGCTGAACAAGCCAAGGGACTTCAACCTCTCCTCCTAAGACTCCCCCTCCAGACCCTTCACCATCCGTGTTGCCCTCTTCTGGACGCTCTCCAATAGTTCTGTGTCCCTCCTGTGCTGTGGCGCCCAAAACTGCGCACGGCACTCAAGGTGAGGCCGCAGCAGCGCAGTGCAGAGCGGGACAATCCCTTCCCTCCCAGCCAGGGCTGCACCTTCCAAGGTGCTGAATCCAGCACTTTTCCTTGCTAAACTTCATGTTTTTGTTGATTGCCCAGCCTCTCTTTATGCTTATTTCACCTGGGGTTTTTTGAGTCTGAAGTATCTGTGCAACAATCCAAATTATATTCAGTACAAGATAACGAAGACAGAAAATACTACTTTCATATAGTGCTATAAAAATCCTCCTTAAATTAGGAAAAAACCAAACCAAATACACAATACTAGATTCACTGCCACTACCCTTCTTATTGTGTGAGAGCTGTCAGCTTGCAGGGCAATACTGGCAAGGCAATTCTTAGTACTGAGAGAATTAAGGAAGGGAGACAGCAGAACAAGCACCTTAGACCTCAGTAGGGCTGACTTTGGACTGTTCAGAAAGCTGCTCGCTGGCCCTCCTCTTGCTATTAACGGACTTGAAAAGCCCCTTTTAATTCTCTGCCACAGACCCGGCCAGCCTCAGCTCTAAGTGAGCTTTGGCCACACAGGTTCCCTCCCTACAAAGGCCAACAGCGTCCCTGTAATCCTCCCACCTTGCCTGACCTTGCTTCCCTTGGCCGTACACTGTCTTTTTCCACCTAAGCTCTAGAAGAAGATCCCTGTTTGGCCTAGGCGGCCTTCTGCCTTCTGCCCTGCCCGCCTGACTTCCGGCGTTTCGGGAATTCGCTGTTCCTGCGCTTTTAGAAGGCGGTACTTGAAAAGTGACCAGCAATGATGGACCCCTATGGCTTCAAAAGCAGTTTCCCAGGGGACCTTGCCAGCTAGGTTGCTGAGCAGCCCAAAGTCCACGCTCCCCATAGCCAGCGTTGAAGTGTTGGTGGCAGTTTCTCTCCTCTCACCAGAGATTTTTAATTCCACTACTTCATGGCCACTGTGGCCAAGATGGCCACCTACCTCCATCTGCCTTCCTTGTGATACAGAGAAGATTCAAAGACCCTTTTGCACCGTGTTAATTCTGTCAGCATAACAAATTTAACTAAACGTTATGGTTTATCAGACAGTCAGATACCCAAACTTGTGAGAAGAAACCTGCTGCCACGTAAAGGGAGAAGGGGGAGAATGCAGCAACCAGAGACGGGGTCAGGAAGAAAACAGAAAACTAGGGTTTATTAATTTTCGTTCAGCTCCCGAAAGTGAAGCCCTGCTAGGGTCCCTGGAAGCGCGGCCTCTTGCTGGGCTGGCGAGAGGCCTGTGGGTAGGAGGCCCTCCTCTTCAGAGAGTGTCCGTGTTCCCTGGGGAAGCATTCCCTGCCCAGGGTGGGGGGAGCAGAGGCACTGCGCCTGCAGGTCAGGCCTGCGGGACCTGCTGTGGCCGCAGCCTCTGATGTGCTGGCTTCCTCCTGCTGGGAGCTGGCTGAGCCTCTGGAGAAGGCTGGGTGGGCGGTTGGTGTCCTCTGCCGGGAGCTGGTGGGGCTGGCTGCAGGGTTGTTCTCCTCCTCCTCCTCCTCCTCTTGGTCTGCAAGGAATTGCAGCAGCCTCCGGGCTTCCTCACCACAGAGGAGCACGATGGTGTTGAGGAGGTCATGGACCAATGGTGCTGTGTGTTCCTCCAGCACAGGCTGCAGCATCTGGACCATGACCTGCCCATGTGGACCGCAGACACAGAGGGCATGCAGGATCCTGCTCTGTGCATACTCTGCCAGCCACCACCATGGCCCACAGATTGCCACCAGCTCATGGTGCAGCCAGGGCAGCACGGGATCCAGAAGATGTTGCCATCTTTGGAAAAGTCCTGCCCAGACCTCGGGCAGGAGGCCACCCACAGCCTCTGGCCCTTCAGCCCCCTGCTCAGCTGGAGGCAGCATCCCCTGCAGAGGAGGTGGAAGGGAAGCCGCAGAGCGAGGCGGACTGTTTTCGGCCAGGCCCCCAGGAGCACCTCCCGAGGAGCTGCTGGCATCTGGCGACTCTTCCTTGGAAGAGAAGGAAAACGTGATCTCACTGTCTTCCCCCGCCGAAAATGTTATCTCCTGTATAGGTAGTGTGCAGCCTGGGCACTCTGGTGTCTTCTGTGCCAACTGCACCATGCAGCCTGGGCAGAACAGGTGGCC
Organism: Hypotaenidia okinawae; assembly: GCA_027925045.1. Classification (NCBI taxonomy): domain Eukaryota; kingdom Metazoa; phylum Chordata; class Aves; order Gruiformes; family Rallidae; genus Hypotaenidia; species Hypotaenidia okinawae. The sequence continues at coordinate 34,920,090 of BSDF01000005.1, read as the reverse complement.
ACAGGGCATCGCAGAGCCAATGTCATCTTCAGCACTGGAGCAGATGGAGCAGGTCTGCTTATCCTCCGTGGCCACATCTGGGCTCTCAGGTGGCTCTGAGCTCTCAGGTGGCTGTGGGTTCTCTGGTGGCTCTGGGCTCTCTGGTGGGTTGCGGGGAGTCAAACATGAGAAGATGTTCCCCATCGCAGACGCTGGTGCCACCAAAGGGTGTCGTGCGCTGCAAAATGGAGAGGGGCCGTGATCACTTGCTGACCCAGACTAGAGCAGGGGAGGAAGAGACGCCCAGCCTCCTCGAGAAGGACACCCTCCACGCTCCCTGAGCACCGGCTCCCATCCCATGGCCACCCCTGGGCAACCCTTCCCCACACGGCTCACCTGCTCTGCTGCAAGCTCACCCCACGGTGCCCGGCTGCCTGAACCTGGCAGGGCCGGGGAAACACAGAAGACGGCTCTGGGATGGGTACCGAGAGCTGCCGGTGGCAGCCCCCAAAGCACGTCCCAGCACCTCGCAAGAACTGTGCTCGGCAGTGGGCCAAGCTTGAAACAGTGTGGGCCAGCCTCTGCCAGCGCCTGGCTTTCAGCAGTGAGGGAGATGATGTCACAGTGCTTTGCCTGGTGACATCCCAGCCCACCGACCAGTTAGAATCAGAGTATCTCCTGAGGTGGAAGGGACCCAATAAGGATCATGGAGTCCAACTCCACACAGGCCCAGCCAAGTCAGAGCACGTGACCGAGCGCTCCATCCAGGTGCCTGGTGAACTCAGTCAAGCTCGGGGCTGTGACCCCTTCCCTGGGGTGCCTGTTCCAGTGCTCGACCACCCTGTCAGTAAAGAACCTCCTCCTAACATCCAACCTAAACCTGCCCGGTCTCAGCTTCTTGACGTTCCCTCGGGTTCTACCTCTGGTCACCAAAGAGAGGGGCTGGGCGCCTGCCTGTGATGGTTTGAGCCCTGGCCAAAGGCCAGACGCCCACCAAAATCAGTCTGTTACTCCCCTTCTTAGTTGGGCAGGGGAGGAAAAACATAATTGGGCGGCTCAAGGGACAAACTCGTTAATGTCGCGGGCAAAACAGACTCAACATAGAGAGCAGAAGAGAAAAGTTATCTAATTTATTACACCACACTAAAGAGAAAACAGTGAAAAAAAAAAAAGAACCAGAGTCAGGAGAGCAACCAACAATCTTGAAAACGAATGCAAACCAAGCAAACACTTTCCCCCCCCCACTCCCTCCTTAGCAGGCTTTAGTCAGAAGCTTGCTCCCTTCTTCCCTCCTGGTCGCAGTCCAGGAGGGGCAGGGACTGGGGAAAATGGGGGTCTCGGTAACACCTTCCCCCACCCCTCCGTTCTAAAGTAGACTTCCCGTTCAGCCATGATTTTGCTCCCTTCTTCCCCTCTCCTGCTCGCAGCACAGGACAGGGGGGCAGGGACTAGGAGATGGGGGCTTCAGTCAGTCCCTTGCAAGATGGTTTCCTTCTCGGCCGGGATGGGGGCATCCATTCCACACACCCTCCCCCTGCTGCACCGTAGGATCTCACCCACAAGAGCCAGTCCTCCACGAACTTTCTCCAAGGCAAACCTCTTCCCACCGGGCTTCATCTCTGCTCTGGCAGGCGGCAACAAATCACAGTGTCTCTCAGTCCCAGTCCTCCACGGGGCTATGATGCCTCCTCCAGCAAACCTGTTTCGCACATCTCTGTAGGTCGCTTGTGCTGGCAGGGGCTCATCCCACCGTAAGTCACGGCATCTTCTCTATGTCTCCACCGGCTCCATCCAGCGTGGAGCCGAGCCTCTCCACCGGGCAGGTCGGGTCTCTGCCTCCTCCATGGGTCCTTTTCCTCCGGCTACTCCAGGTGCTTCTGCTCGGGCTGCAGGGGCAAACTCGCCTGGGTACCTGGGCGCGCCTACTCCTCCCCCAGCCTTCCCGGCCTTTTATGTCTGTCAACTGCTTACATTCACAAGCAAATATACATCACAATGCCCTTAATGGGCCAAACTTTTCGGTCTTACTGGCACTCCAAGTTCTGGTTGGAGTCTGTGTCTCCTATATGTGATTCCCAGAGGCGCTACAAGCAGGCCTGCAGAAGATTCCAGCAGCCATTTTCTGCCGGACCTGGCCCTCTCTCAGTAGAACTGCAACACTGCCCCTTTGCTCCCCCTTGTCAGGAAGCCATAGACCGCCAAGAGGTCTCCCCCTCTGCCTCCTCTTCTCCAGGCTGAACAAGCCAAGGGACTTCAACCTCTCCTCCTAAGACTCCCCCTCCAGACCCTTCACCATCCGTGTTGCCCTCTTCTGGACGCTCTCCAATAGTTCTGTGTCCCTCCTGTGCTGTGGCGCCCAAAACTGCGCACGGCACTCAAGGTGAGGCCGCAGCAGCGCAGTGCAGAGCGGGACAATCCCTTCCCTCCCAGCCAGGGCTGCACCTTCCAAGGTGCTGAATCCAGCACTTTTCCTTGCTAAACTTCATGTTTTTGTTGATTGCCCAGCCTCTCTTTATGCTTATTTCACCTGGGGTTTTTTGAGTCTGAAGTATCTGTGCAACAATCCAAATTATATTCAGTACAAGATAACGAAGACAGAAAATACTACTTTCATATAGTGCTATAAAAATCCTCCTTAAATTAGGAAAAAACCAAACCAAATACACAATACTAGATTCACTGCCACTACCCTTCTTATTGTGTGAGAGCTGTCAGCTTGCAGGGCAATACTGGCAAGGCAATTCTTAGTACTGAGAGAATTAAGGAAGGGAGACAGCAGAACAAGCACCTTAGACCTCAGTAGGGCTGACTTTGGACTGTTCAGAAAGCTGCTCGCTGGCCCTCCTCTTGCTATTAACGGACTTGAAAAGCCCCTTTTAATTCTCTGCCACAGACCCGGCCAGCCTCAGCTCTAAGTGAGCTTTGGCCACACAGGTTCCCTCCCTACAAAGGCCAACAGCGTCCCTGTAATCCTCCCACCTTGCCTGACCTTGCTTCCCTTGGCCGTACACTGTCTTTTTCCACCTAAGCTCTAGAAGAAGATCCCTGTTTGGCCTAGGCGGCCTTCTGCCTTCTGCCCTGCCCGCCTGACTTCCGGCGTTTCGGGAATTCGCTGTTCCTGCGCTTTTAGAAGGCGGTACTTGAAAAGTGACCAGCAATGATGGACCCCTATGGCTTCAAAAGCAGTTTCCCAGGGGACCTTGCCAGCTAGGTTGCTGAGCAGCCCAAAGTCCACGCTCCCCATAGCCAGCGTTGAAGTGTTGGTGGCAGTTTCTCTCCTCTCACCAGAGATTTTTAATTCCACTACTTCATGGCCACTGTGGCCAAGATGGCCACCTACCTCCATCTGCCTTCCTTGTGATACAGAGAAGATTCAAAGACCCTTTTGCACCGTGTTAATTCTGTCAGCATAACAAATTTAACTAAACGTTATGGTTTATCAGACAGTCAGATACCCAAACTTGTGAGAAGAAACCTGCTGCCACGTAAAGGGAGAAGGGGGAGAATGCAGCAACCAGAGACGGGGTCAGGAAGAAAACAGAAAACTAGGGTTTATTAATTTTCGTTCAGCTCCCGAAAGTGAAGCCCTGCTAGGGTCCCTGGAAGCGCGGCCTCTTGCTGGGCTGGCGAGAGGCCTGTGGGTAGGAGGCCCTCCTCTTCAGAGAGTGTCCGTGTTCCCTGGGGAAGCATTCCCTGCCCAGGGTGGGGGGAGCAGAGGCACTGCGCCTGCAGGTCAGGCCTGCGGGACCTGCTGTGGCCGCAGCCTCTGATGTGCTGGCTTCCTCCTGCTGGGAGCTGGCTGAGCCTCTGGAGAAGGCTGGGTGGGCGGTTGGTGTCCTCTGCCGGGAGCTGGTGGGGCTGGCTGCAGGGTTGTTCTCCTCCTCCTCCTCCTCCTCTTGGTCTGCAAGGAATTGCAGCAGCCTCCGGGCTTCCTCACCACAGAGGAGCACGATGGTGTTGAGGAGGTCATGGACCAATGGTGCTGTGTGTTCCTCCAGCACAGGCTGCAGCATCTGGACCATGACCTGCCCATGTGGACCGCAGACACAGAGGGCATGCAGGATCCTGCTCTGTGCATACTCTGCCAGCCACCACCATGGCCCACAGATTGCCACCAGCTCATGGTGCAGCCAGGGCAGCACGGGATCCAGAAGATGTTGCCATCTTTGGAAAAGTCCTGCCCAGACCTCGGGCAGGAGGCCACCCACAGCCTCTGGCCCTTCAGCCCCCTGCTCAGCTGGAGGCAGCATCCCCTGCAGAGGAGGTGGAAGGGAAGCCGCAGAGCGAGGCGGACTGTTTTCGGCCAGGCCCCCAGGAGCACCTCCCGAGGAGCTGCTGGCATCTGGCGACTCTTCCTTGGAAGAGAAGGAAAACGTGATCTCACTGTCTTCCCCCGCCGAAAATGTTATCTCCTGTATAGGTAGTGTGCAGCCTGGGCACTCTGGTGTCTTCTGTGCCAACTGCACCATGCAGCCTGGGCAGAACAGGTGGCCACAGGGCATCGCAGAGCCAATGTCATCTTCAGCACTGGAGCAGATGGAGCAGGTCTGCTTATCCTCCGTGGCCACATCTGGGCTCTCAGGTGGCTCTGAGCTCTCAGGTGGCTGTGGGTTCTCTGGTGGCTCTGGGCTCTCTGGTGGGTTGCGGGGAGTCAAACATGAGAAGATGTTCCCCATCGCAGACGCTGGTGCCACCAAAGGGTGTCGTGCGCTGCAAAATGGAGAGGGGCCGTGATCACTTGCTGACCCAGACTAGAGCAGGGGAGGAAGAGACGCCCAGCCTCCTCGAGAAGGACACCCTCCACGCTCCCTGAGCACCGGCTCCCATCCCATGGCCACCCCTGGGCAACCCTTCCCCACACGGCTCACCTGCTCTGCTGCAAGCTCACCCCACGGTGCCCGGCTGCCTGAACCTGGCAGGGCCGGGGAAACACAGAAGACGGCTCTGGGATGGGTACCGAGAGCTGCCGGTGGCAGCCCCCAAAGCACGTCCCAGCACCTCGCAAGAACTGTGCTCGGCAGTGGGCCAAGCTTGAAACAGTGTGGGCCAGCCTCTGCCAGCGCCTGGCTTTCAGCAGTGAGGGAGATGATGTCACAGTGCTTTGCCTGGTGACATCCCAGCCCACCGACCAGTTAGAATCAGAGTATCTCCTGAGGTGGAAGGGACCCAATAAGGATCATGGAGTCCAACTCCACACAGGCCCAGCCAAGTCAGAGCACGTGACCGAGCGCTCCATCCAGGTGCCTGGTGAACTCAGTCAAGCTCGGGGCTGTGACCCCTTCCCTGGGGTGCCTGTTCCAGTGCTCGACCACCCTGTCAGTAAAGAACCTCCTCCTAACATCCAACCTAAACCTGCCCGGTCTCAGCTTCTTGACGTTCCCTCGGGTTCTACCTCTGGTCACCAAAGAGAGGGGCTGGGCGCCTGCCTGTGATGGTTTGAGCCCTGGCCAAAGGCCAGACGCCCACCAAAATCAGTCTGTTACTCCCCTTCTTAGTTGGGCAGGGGAGGAAAAACATAATTGGGCGGCTCAAGGGACAAACTCGTTAATGTCGCGGGCAAAACAGACTCAACATAGAGAGCAGAAGAGAAAAGTTATCTAATTTATTACACCACACTAAAGAGAAAACAGTGAAAAAAAAAAAGAACCAGAGTCAGGAGAGCAACCAACAATCTTGAAAACGAATGCAAACCAAGCAAACACTTTCCCCCCCACTCCCTCCTTAGCAGGCTTTAGTCAGAAGCTTGCTCCCTTCTTCCCTCCTGGTCGCAGTCCAGGAGGGGCAGGGACTGGGGAAAATGGGGGTCTCGGTAACACCTTCCCCCCACCCCTCCGTTCTAAAGTAGACTTCCCGTTCAGCCATGATTTTGCTCCCTTCTTCCCCTCTCCTGCTCGCAGCACAGGACAGGGGGGCAGGGACTAGGAGATGGGGGCTTCAGTCAGTCCCTTGCAAGATGGTTTCCTTCTCGGCCGGGATGGGGGCATCCATTCCACACACCCTCCCCCTGCTGCACCGTAGGATCTCACCCACAAGAGCCAGTCCTCCACGAACTTTCTCCAAGGCAAACCTCTTCCCACCGGGCTTCATCTCTGCTCTGGCAGGCGGCAACAAATCACAGTGTCTCTCAGTCCCAGTCCTCCACGGGGCTATGATGCCTCCTCCAGCAAACCTGTTTCGCACATCTCTGTAGGTCG